>CM070787.1:21100054-22300054 GCA_036346955.1 Dipus sagitta | reverse complement strand
AAAATGTCCCAACTTGTGACTCTAACAATCTTTCTGCCCTCTCTTCCACAAAATTCCCTGAGCCATGTTGGGTGCATGTTGGTAGGTGTTGAGTGTCCTCATTGTCTATCATCATCACCCTCGTGCTAATATCAAATTCACCAAGAAAGCAGCACTCTTGCTTATTTCCCTAATTCCTCTGTGGTTTCCGCTGGGGCTGGGGTGGAATGTGCTGGGTCTTTTCTCTCTTCAGGTCCCACTCCCATCTGAAAAAGAGAAGCAGATTCTCCAACAGAGAGTGAAGTCAGCACTAGTTAAATGGGATGACCATTATTAACTTAGAGAGAATTTAAAGGGCGTAGATCCTCTTAAAGCCCAAGATTAGTAGGAGCATGACAATGGAAAGCAGAATTGTTATCTGGATATGATTCTGACTTGTTTCCCAGTTCCAGATATGGTTTCCATTCCACTGAGCAGATCTGTTAGCCAATCCAAGAGCAGTTGGTTACCCACCAAGGCTATGTGCCATTATTGTACTTCTGTGAGTACCATGTCAAGTTGTTTGCTTTTGAGTCACTTAGGCTTTGAGTTGCTCTGACAAATGTTGGCCACTTTCCCCCAGTAGCTCATGTAGCACCTTCCAGCACTAGATGGGCTAATTGTCTGGGGACTGGCTCTCTTCTGGATTCCAACCAGGTCTCTCCATGGTCCATGTCAAAAGCATATGGTGTCTTTAGCAGTAGGGTCTTACCATTAACCTCTGGTGGGTAATCAAGTGCTCTAACAGAAGTCTGTCTTGTTTGTTTTGGGAGATCAACTAGGCCTCTCTGATCAAAAGTTCATTGTGGATGTAAACCTCATCCTGGTACAGGGAATTACAGGCCAGCACCAAGGGAAAAGGAAAAAGAGAAGAAAGAGAAACAGGAGAAATTTAAGGTTAGGCTTTGTCTCACCCTCTGCAGGGCCCTTCACCTCAGGTGCTTCCCCTAAGGTCCTCTTGAGGTTTCCACCTTGTAGTCTCACTTCCAGGATATAGGATTCTATGGTATCAGTTCAATGTGGGTTCTGTTTTGTGTCCCCCCTCCCCCCCCACACCCTTCCCCTTCCCCCAAGTCCTGCCCTCCCTATTGTCCAAGCCTCAAGATGCCATTCAGGTATGTCAGCAACTTGGGCGGATCCAGGTTAGGAACTGAAGGTGAATGAGACCATGCCATAATTGTCTTTCTGTGATTGTGTGAGTTCACTTAGAATGATCTTTTCCAAGTTCAACCATTTTGCTACAAATTTCATTGTGTCATTTTTTTCTTACTGCTGAGTAGAATTCAATCATGTAGATATACCACATCTTGGTTACCCATTCATCCAATAATGGGCACCTGGGTTGATTCCAGTTCTTAGCTATTATGAATTCAGCAGCTAAAAAAAGCATGGTTGAGCAAATATCTCTGAACTGAGATGTGGAGCTTTTATGGTAAATGTCCAGTAAGACAATTACAGGGTCTGTTTTGGTAACTCTATATTCATCCTTTTCAGGAGTCTCCATATTGATTTTCATAGCGGTTGGCCAGCTTACATTCCACCAACAGTGAATGAGTATTCCTATTTCTCCACATACTCACCAACATTTGTTTTTATTTGATTTTTTTTAATGTTTGCTATCCTTACTGGGGTAAGGTGGAATCTCATAGTTGTTTTAATTTGCATTTCTCTAATGGTTAGGGATGTTGAACATTTTCTTAAGTGTGTGTTAGCCATTTGTACTTCTTCTTCTGAGAATTCCCTATTCAGTTCTCTGCCCCACTTTTGGAGTGGGCTGTTTGATGTTTTATTGCTTAGTTTTTTGAGTTCTTTGTAGATTCTAGATATTAGGCATCTTTCAGTGATATAGCTGGCAAAGATTTCCTCCCATTCAGTGGGTAATTTATTGACTCTGCTTATGGTATATTTGTCTGTGCAAAAGTTTTTAGCTTCATGAGATCCCATTGGTTGAGCGCTTGTTAAATTTCCTGGGCTAATGGGGTTTTGTTCAGGGAGTCTTTATTCCAGTCCTATATTGGGGAGCATGCATCCTATTTTTTCTTCCAGTAGTTGAAAACTTTCAGGTCTTATACTGAGGTCTTTAATCCATTTGGACTTGATTTTTGTGTATGGTGAAGTGAGTGGACCTAATTTCATTTTTCTACATAGGGTCATGCAATTAGTCCAACACCATTTGTTGAAGAGGAAATGCTCATTTTAATTGTTATTTGCTCTCCTTAACTTCAGGAATTTAAAATAATTAAAAAATACATAGACATGATAATTCAGTAACAGGACAGTTGGCTATGAGATAGAAAAAAGTAAATCTTTCTTGAATTACTTTTTCACATGCTTTTTTGTTGCAGATATTTGTACCTTTCAGCTTCCTGAATCAAATCTAAGTGTTGTGGTTGATTGAACCCGGGGCCTTGAACATGCCGTGCGTATGCACCATCTCTGAGCTCTACTCGCAGCCTTGTTTCCTTATTTATTTAGTTAGTTATTTTATTATTATTTATTATTATTATTATTTTGGTTTTTCGAGGTAGGGTTTCAGTCTAGCCCAGGCTGACGTAGAATTCACTATGAAGTCTCAGGGTGGCCGCGAACTCACAGTGATCCTCCTACCTCTGCTTCCCGAGGGCTGGGATTAAAGGCATGTGCCACCACGCCCAGCTGTTTGCTCTTTTAATAAAGGAAAGTGCAGAAGTTGGGCCGTGGAGATGGCTTAGCTGGTAAAGTGCTTGCAATGCAAGCATGAGGATCTGAATTTGAATCCTCAACACCCATTGAAATGCTGGGTGTGTGGCATTGCGTGCCTGTAATCCCAGTAATGGGGAGGCACAAACAGGAGGATCCCTAGGACTTGTTGGCTAGCTAGTCTAGTTAAATCCATGAGCTCTTGCTTCTGTTAGAGTCCCTATCCCAAAAACTAAGGTAATGAGTGATTGAGAAGACACCTGACATCAATTTCTGGCCTCTACACACACTTACACATGCATATGCCCACATACATGTGAACATGCATACACATGCATGCGCATCACAAATAAGTGTTAAAATTTCTCTGAAAAATATCAGTCTAACTGAATCTGGAATAAATGAGGATTTTTTTTAACATGGCACTTATGTAAAAGATTTAAGATAAACAATATTTTTAGTTAGATATAGAGAAATGATGTCAAACATTTCTTATACTACTACAAAAACTACCATAAGAAGTTAAAAAAAAAAAAAACTACAGATGAAATGTTACAAACCACCGGTAAGTCCAATATGTTTTTAAAAAAATATTCATACATATTTTCAAATAGGTACAAAATGCATGCTAGTATGTATGTCATAGTCATTTATTATTACATTGCATGTTTCCTTTGTTTTTACATAATCCAAACACCATTTAATAGCTAAAATAATATTTTTGTATCAGTTGTATGTCATATACTTCAGAGACTTGAGCAATTGATGCTTCTTAGCTAATACTATAGAGTGACATTTTACATGGGGTTATATTCTCTCATGAACAAACCAGACATCATACATGCTCAAAAATATTTCCTTACCTAATTGGTATATCTCTGAACAAATTCTACATAATATTTTTTTTTCTTCTTCCAGTTTTGGATCAAATTGATCCTTGAGAAGAGAATCAGGAAATATTTGACTTCCCTAATTTAAGGACTATGTTGATAAGAATTGTTTAGCCGTATGTGGAGAATTAGTAGTTGATTCCAGAAAATTTAATGAGTACAATACAACTCCATTTTGATTACATTCATTTATTGAAGTTGTGTGTGTGTGTGTTTGTGTGTGCACTCACATGCATGCGCATTCAGAGAGGAAGAGGAAAGAGCGGGAAGGAGATAGACATCTTGTAGTATTAGTGAAAACTAGAGTAGGTGTACCTGAGGGGAAAGAACTGTTAGCAGTATACCAAAGAAAGCTCTGACTTACAAGCTATTTGTTTATGGCACTGTTTTTGGTTGGTTGGTTTTGCTTTGTTTAAGATATATTCTATTTGTTATGTTTAAATTGCCTTGGTCTATTGAAAAATTATAACACCAGTCCTCAGATCACTTTTTAAAGCAAACACATTTTTTGTAATTTTCTATTTTTACTTGGCATATAAAATGTTAGGTTTCATTATGGCATTTTCAAACATATTTTTTCTTTTTCTTTTTGGTTTCTCAAGGTAGGGTCTCACTCTAGTCCAGGCTGACCTGGAATTCACTATGTAGTCTCAGGGTGGCCTCGAACTCACTGTGATCCTCCTACCTCTGCCTCCTGAGTGCTGGGATTAAAGGCATGCATCACCATGTCCAGCTCCATAATTTTTCTTTATCCTGTTCCCCCTCTTCTTTATCCCCTTGCTCCCTGCCTTCCTCTTAGGATCTTCCACCTCACTAGCCTCCTTTCCACTTTTCATGTCAGATATATTCTACTGTTCTCCCCTTCTTCCTCAAAACTTCTTTTCCTTCTCTCATGGTTCCTTAAAGAATTATTTTTCTATGAAAACTAAAAATTAAAAGTATACCCAAATTTCTGTTAATTCAGTTGACTTTAAAAAACTTACTTTGGACCTGATCCTTAGATTCATCTTCCTCCCTGTGAATGCCTCATAAATTCTTGGAGAATAGTATATGAACAAGGCAACTTAAATCTCATTTTGTGAATCAAGTTTTATTGAAACAGCCATACCTATTGGTTAGACATTGTCTATGGCTATTTTGAGTTATCATTGAGTTACAACTGCAGGCCTGAGTATCTGCGGCAGACTGTATGATCCACAGAGCCTAAACATTTTACTGATTGGCTTGCTTAAAAAAACAAAAACAAAAACCTGGGTGATATGTTATCAGTAAGTATAGAACACCAACATACACCTACCATAGATCACTTAAGGACTAAAAGAAGCTAGCAATATACAGATTTAATCTTTACCTATTTATTCTTTAACAAGGTGGGAGTAGGAATTTTAAATAGGTTACACATCATTTTCTGAGAAAATGAAAACAGCACTTTTTAAATATATTACCATTTTAGAACTTTACTAAGCAGGAACCTGTATCAGTACTTTAAACTATAAAATAATGAAGTATTAAAGGAAATACATTAGGAATCATATGTAGACTCCTACATTGTCTAATTAATTACCTTTAGGTAAAGTTTAATCCTTGCTAGGCAGACATGTTTGCATGCACTGTCCTCATTCTGTGCTTTGATTGTTTGGCTTTCAGCAATTCCACACTGTATCTTTTGGCACTTTATTTTCTGGGGCTGTCACCTCAGCTTCTTGAGATCAGCCAGTGCTTCATCTTATTCTTCTAATCCTTACCATCCTTGAGCTCCTCAGTACAGGGCTTTGGTATGTGAGGGGTCTACTTTGAGAGCCTTCGAACAACTGTTGATTGCCCCCGGCACATTTGATAGTTTTAGTTACAAGCACCAATATTCAGTATACATTGTGAATTTAGAGGTTGCAGTCTGGTATATCTGCTTTCTCAGTAACAGTCTCTGAACTATTCACTATAACTTAAAAACCTTTGAAAATCTTTAGAAATCATCTCTCAGTTCTGGAATTTGAAAAAGGTCCAATATTTTACTTACTTATTTATGTATTTATTTGTGAGAAAGAGGAAGAGGGGTGGGGAGAGAATGGGCCTCTAGCCACTGCAAACAAATTCCAGACTCATGCGCCACCTTGTGCATCTGGCTTTACATGGGTACTGGGGACTCGAACCTGAGTTCTTTGGCTTTACAGGTAAGTGTCTTCAGCACTAAGCCATCTCTTCAGCCCCAAAGTCCTTTTTTTTTTTTTTTTTTTTTTTGGTTTTTTGAGGTAGGGTCTCACTCTAGCCCAGGCTGACCTGGAATTCACTATGGAGTCTCAGGGTGGCCTTGAACTCACAGCGATCCTCCTTCCTCTGCCTCCCGAGTGCTGAGATTAAAGGCATGTGCCACCACGCCCGGCCAAAGTCCAATATTTTAAGTCTCAGTTATTAATAAAGCTTTACGTACACTTTTAAATACCCTATCTGCACCCTTAGGGAAATCTAGACCATCACCAAAGCCATCTTTTGGAACTACTCTCCAATTATCCCCTTTCAACTCTTTACATTCTGCATTAACTCACAATTTGGTAGGTTTTTCGCCATTCACTTACACATTTTCAAGTATCTTTGCCATGTTTATTTCTTTAATTAATTGACCAAACACCATATTTCTTATGCAAATGGGTTCAAACTGTTGTGATAAAGAATTGCTAACCATTTGCATTGGCCTGCATTTACCATGCTCAGCAAACCTACCTGATCATGCTTATCTCAGAAATTTTCATCCTCAGATTTTTCAACGGATAACCTTTTTCACGTATCCCATTCTGATTTGAAAAGTCTGCACTCTAAATTATAAAATTTCTTAGTTCGGTGGAAAAGGCAACTGTTAAAATGGAGTTTCTCAGTTGTGTATCCAATGCCTTTTTCCCCCTGTACACAATGCATGAGAATTTCTTTCAGTTTTAGGAGCAATATCTGCAAACAATTCTAATACAGTACAATTAGACCAACTCATTCCCATGGTGTACATGTTAAAGAAAATTCTGCAGTTACTGGGGGTTGGTGGGTTTGGCTTCCTGGGATAGGTTCAGTATCACAACTCGCATACATGCTTGGAAAGATGAGAATACGCTGCAAAAATGGCAAATCAAACTCCTTAAATTGCACTTTAAAAATAACTAGAAGTCTATTATTTCTCTTTTTTGTGTGTGTTCAAGTAATGGATGATAGGTTGAGCTTTCCTTGCTGTTGCAAATTGATTCCAACAACATGAATTTTTGAAAGAAAATGATGCAAGCATCACCACGCACATGAATTTGTAAGCTATGTCTGTAAGACGTGTGTATTGTATGTATGCAGAGGCTCCTACAGCTAGGAATGGGGTCATGTCTCCCCAAGCCCCATAGTTGAGTTAAAAATATTTAAAGAAGCATTTAGTACAACTAACCTACCAAACAGCTTGGCAAAACTACAGTCACATGTATGGGGTCCTGGCTGGCTTCAGGCCCCAAGCCCACCATCAAGAGAGAGTACCCTACTGCATATCACTAGCTTGGAGAAAGATGAAAGTTCATGTTTCTACTGAAATCATTGTAAAATGAGAATCATCTGTACATTAAGTGGTTCATAATATTATAAACATCAGAAACATTTCTGCACTTTTGTAGTGTTGATAATTATTTAGAACTTATCTCTACAGTTTTAATCTGTAGGTTTAGTTTCCCTATCCTTTAGCTTAAAATTGTGATCCTCTCAAAATGTGTCTTTGCGGGCTGGAGAGATGGCTTAGCAATTAAGCGCTTGCCTGTGAAGCCTAAGGACCCCGGTTCGAGGCTCAATTCCCCAGGACCCACGTTAGCCAGATGCACAAGGGGGCACACGTGTCTGGAGTTCGTTTGCAGTGGCTGCATGCCCTGGCACACCCATTCTCTCTCGCTCTCTCTCCCTCTCTCTCTCTCTGCCTCTTTCTCTGTCTGTCTGTCGCTCTCAAATAAATAAAAAACAATAAAAATAAAAAAATGTGTCTTTGCAAATTTATAGTGATTCATTCCCAGTGTCAGCTTTACCACCACCGTTATATCCTTTTTTTGTTGTTGTTAGCATACAAAGAAACACGTTTCACTGTATTCACTGTAAAATTTTCACGCACATACATCTTGATACTTTGTTACCACCCTCCCATGCCCCTTGTTACTTCATTTCTACCAAATGTGGGATTTATGGACTCAATTTATTAAGACTTGTGAAGTATCTTCCAACCTTTTAGGACTTGGGGTATGAAATCGGGTCGTGCATCGTCTGGGATATAAACAGGGAGAGTTTTTTTTTTTTTCGGTTGACCGTGCACAGTTCCCACGGTCAGCTTGGTTTGCGTCACGCACGCCCCGGGCCGCCCGCGCGCAGGGGAAGCGTTCCAGCGTGCCCTACGCCAAGTGCTTCCGGGTCGCGGCGGAAGTCGCTTCCGGGAGCAACATGGCGGCCGCGGAGGACGAGCGGCCGGCGGGGAGCGGCGAGGGCGAGCGGCTGGATTTCCTACGGGACCGGCACGTGCGGTTCTTCCAGCGCTGCCTCCAGGTCCTGCCCGAGCGCTACTCGTCGCTGGAGACCAGCAGGTAACTCGGGTCGGCGCCGCGGGGCCTGGATGGAGCTGCCCGCTCGTCCCCCGGAGCCTGGGCGGGCGGCGGGAGCGTCTAGCGTCTCCCCTTGCCGCCTTTGCCCAGCCAGTCCCCTCTCCGCACAGCCTGTGCTCACCAGGCTTCCGTGCTGACGAGTAGGAAAGGGCACAGCGCCCGGCTTCCGTCGCTCGTCGCCCCTGCCTGCCTGCCTTCCCTCTGCAGTCTCGAACTCCCAGCCCGAGGGAGCCACGCGCCTCGCACGGTGGCGCATCCCGCGGGGGCCGCTCGAGGCTCCGTGTCGGCCGGCGCTGCAGGCCGCGGCCTGGCCGGGCGTGTGACTCACCGTCGCGGCCGCCCACCCAGCCACCCACCCACCCACCGGGGGGCCGTGTGCTCCGCAGTGCCGTGCTTTCAAAGACGGCTCCGGGCACGGCTAGCTCGGGACGTTGCATTTTTGCGCTGTCGTCGCCCCACGCCCTCCGAACTCTTGAGCTTCTCTCTGGTGTCATTTGAACACTGCATGGCTGGCTCGCCTTGGAGAGTTTCGCAGATCGCTTCTGCACGCCGCAGTCCAGAGGTGGCATTTACCGTGATAGGCGCTGAAAGGCAAGCGTTTTCAGTAGGCTGTGTGTTAGAATAGGGCTCGTGGGAGTGGACGGCAGGCACGTGTACCTAATCCAGATTTCTTTTGAGGCTTTCCTTGATCACCACCTGACATGCTTCTTGGTTTATTTAGTAATTTGTTATTATTATTTGCCACAGTGGTTCTGCCCTGTCCAATATGGTAGCCACTAGTCACATTTGCCTCAATTTGAATTAAATCCGATATAAAATTCAATTTCTGTGTTTTGAAATACCTACCACGTTTTAAGTGCTCAGTCCCCATATTTAGTAACTGGCCAGTATTTCAACATTTTGCAGCATCTTACCAAGTCCTAGTGGACACCACTGCATAAAGACCTTGAATGGTTAGTGTGTAGCATATAAAAACAAATTTAAAGAAATATTTATTGAATAATGTGAGCTGAGCCTTGAAGCATGAACAGATTATGTAAAAAGAAAAAGTGAAATGTTATTTATACTCTTTCTTCCAGCCATAGCTACTAGTAATTGGTATGCAGAGCCTATACTTAAACTTTAAAGGAAGATTTCCACGGGTAGGGAATGTGGTTCAGTGCCGAGGGCCCTGGGTTCCACCCCTCACAGGGGACAAGGGGGAGATCCAAATCTTAAACCATTGATGTGGATATCATGGTGGGATGTTTAAGAAAATTGGCAAATTAATATTTTAGGGGGACTAATTGCATATGATTTTAACAAGTCATCTGTCCTTTCATTGAATTGTGTTAATTACACACTTGAATGTTGCATATGTAAGCTGTCATTGAAAGATCTATGGTTGCATTTTCAAAATGCCAAGTATTTGACTTGTAAAATTCTGCCTTGTATAGAACTGTTTAGACTAGTGCATGTTAGCAACACATCATGTCTGCTCACAGTCTAACAGTAAAAACTATCCGACTTACCTGATGATTCATTCAAAAACTTCAGTATAATCATAGGATCTACACCAACCTTGGTTTATTGGTTGAGATGTTATAGTCACATATGTCTAGAGGGTCTCACTTGTATAAAATTTTAAAAATTAATTTTTAGATTTCCTGTGGCTCACTAATAAACCACATTAAAACATAGCTATATCAGATTTTGTAGGTTTTTTTTTTTTGCATTATCTTTTTGTGATATGTTTGATTCATGATTGACCCTAAGATGCTGTAGGTGCTGTGTTCTTTTTAAGGATAGACAAATAGCTATATATTCATTCATTCACAAGGTCTCTCTGTGTGACCTCAAATTCACAATTCTTTTGTTTCTGTATCGTAAATGCTGAGATTACAGTTATTTCACCATATTGGGCAAAATACTTGGTCTCATGTTGAATTGGATATTTAGGTACCCATTGATATCTTCTGTCCTGTTTTGGCAGAATTAATTCCGTTTTCCCATTTCTTATAGTCTGACAATTAGAAATGATTTTTACTTTTCAAGTGATACAGACTTCATGAAAATAAGTATATTGTGTATTGAGTCATCTGGTGTTTTTTATATTAAAAAAGAAATTAAAACAATTTTGAGCAATGGGTTAAATGAGTTTAGTTAAACTGATATGGCATGAATGTGTAGTGTACTGTCAGGTCATAGTAGTGTGTAACAGTTTGGAAACATTGATATGTGTGAGTTAACCATGAATATCCACTGTCTGGTGACTTGCCATCACACAGATTTGAAGTTCTTGACAAGATACAATGGCTTCTATGATCTGGCCCATGATTCATCTGTATACTTGATTCCTACTACACTTCTCTTCTATTTTGAACCAAAGTTAGAGAACTCATTAAGGTTCTTTACCTCACAGCCACTTATCCACCTTTATTCCTTATTGTTCACTTGTTCACTTGCAGTATACTATTTGCAACAAAGTACTGAAACATCCTCTGATAATATTTATTTCTTTTTTAAAAATTTTTTGTTTATTTTTATTTATTTATTTGAGAGCGACAGACAGAGCTAGAAAGAGGCTGAGAGAGAGAGAGAGAGAGAGAGAGACAGAGAGAGAGAATGGGCACGCCAGCCACTGCAAGGGAACTCCAGACGCATGCGCCCCCTTGTGCATCTGGCTAACGTAGGTCCTGGGGAATCGAGCCTCGAACCAGGGTCCTTAGGCTTCACAGGCAGGCACTTAGCCGCTAAGCCATCTCTCCAGCCCTAATAATATTTATTTCTGAGGTTACTAAGAAGCCTTCTCTGAATCCATTTCACTTCAAGTTGAGTTAATTCGACACTTTCATAGTACCCTGTGAATATCACCATCATTGTATGTACCCACTGGAACTGTGGTCAGGGGGTCTTAGCATTGCCTGGGAACTTGTTATAAATGTGGCACCTAGACCTTCACAATCAGAATCTGCATCTTATAAGATCTAAGACAAGTCATTTTTACCTTAGAGTTGTAATAATCTCTTGGCATTGTTACTTCCCCTGTTGGGCAGTCACAAATTTTAGCATGCACTAAACCACCTGGGATACTGCTCTTGCTGTAGACTTTTAAGCTCATGGTGTGGATTTTGGGAGGCTGCCGGAATGTGCACCTTTGTAAGCACATATGGCAGTCATTAAGAGCCTCCACAGCTCCGCCTTTAATCCCAGCACTTGGGAGGATCACCTTGAGTTCCAGGCCACCCTGAGACTACATAATGAATTTTAGGTCAGCCTGGGCTAGAGTAAAACCCTACCTAGAAAAACAAAAAACAAAACAAAAAAAAGTCTCCCACAGTCTCTCTAAAACATCTACTGCTAGACTCTGATACAATAGAAAGAAGGGAAGAAGACATTAGTTTTAGAATGATAGGCACTCGAAAGATTGCAACATAGTGTACATAGAGAAGAATGCAAGGGCATGAGAACAGAAAAACTAGTTGTATTGAAAAACATAAAACTAAAAACCAGTTCTTAGAACACTCTAAGGTTAAGTGTGCCCATATCTTTGTTAGTTAACTCATTGAATTTTTGAGTGCATACCATGAACAAAGTCAACTTTCTTGAGGCATAATTATTGCTGAGGACAGTGATTTCCACATTTGGCTGCTGCCCTACTGAGGTTTTTCCAGTGTAAAAAGCATATTGTTGAGCTGAGCATGGTGGTGCACATCTTTAATCCCAGCATTTGGGAGGCAGTGGTAGGAGGATTGCCGAGAGTTTGAGGCCACCCTGAAACTACACAGTGAAATGCAGGTCAGCCTGAGCTACCTCAAAATACACACAGACACATTGTTTCAAAGAACAAATATTCCTTTGGAAGCAGGGGAAACATGGGCAACCAAGTATCTGGAGAAAAGACCTGTAGTGTGATTAAAGCTTAAGGTCATTGTTATTCCTGTCCTTCCATATTAGAGCAGACACAAATAGTAGTGCTTGTTGCAAGCAAGTAAGTTATGTCATAGTTACTTCATTATTGAAAGATAAGACTTAGTTAGAAAAGGCTAAATATCTTGCTCAGAGTCACATGTCTAGAAATTGTCCAAAGCAGAATTTCAATGCAGCTCATTTGGTTGCAGTCTGAGTGCTAAATTGCTCTGCAACAGTGCTTCCCACCTAAGGTATTCCACTGCCCTTAATTAGCTAGATGTCAGTGGATTGTTAGAATTAAATTGAGATCATATATGAGCAGTTCCCTAGTTCAGTGTCCAATACATGGTAATAGTCTCTCAACAGTGTAAGTTTCATGAATATCATTATTATATCAATATCTCCTGAAGTTGGAATTAAATTACCTCCTGATTTGTCTTGTGTATGTCAGTCTTTTCCACCAGGAATTACAGACAGGATTATGCCATTATAAAAACCAATGACTATTTTTGTATTTTTCCTAAAGCTGGTGATACTATTCAAGAGGCAGAAGCACCATTAAAATATTACATACCATACATACATAGCTGCCGTAGGTCATCAGGGCTTAATTTTTTTTTTTTCCTGGAGCCTTCTTGAACACATTACAACATACATCAGGTGTCTCTGCCATGAGACTTTAGGACAGTTAAAGCCTGGTATGATGGGGTACACCTTTAATCCCAGCCCTCAGGAAGCTGAGGTAAGAGTATCACTGTGAGTTCTCAGTCACCCTGGGCTGGAGTGAGACCCTCTTCAAAAACAATAATAACAAAAAGATTTTAGAATAGTTTGAAGCATTTATCACTGTTACACATAATAATTACGTCAACACTGTACATTCAGAATGCTTTTCATCATCAAAGGAATTAAACTGTTACTAGCAAACGGTAGTATGTTGGTTTTTATATGAAAGCACACGGTTAGACTTCTGATTTAGTGTATAGTCTTGTGAGGGTGGTCATTACTTTGTAATTTTTTTATTTCATCAAAGAATATTCTCTGGAAAAATGGAATTGAAATGCATTTTATCTTGAATCCTAAAATTTATTAATTTTTTTTGCAAAGAGTTACGTTATTTATAAATAGACCTTGAATGAAAATAAATTGATTTTAAGATTCGTTAGGAAGTCAACATAACCTATAAGCACAATTGTTCTTGACCAATTAGTGATAGTGATTTTTATGTATTTCCCATCCTTCTTGGCTTATTTGTATTGATAAGGTACAGGGAATTCTTTCTTTTAAATCCACTTTTAGCCTTCAAGTTGCTTATGTACCAGCTTCAGTGGATTCGCCTACCCTTCAGTTGAGTAAGGTTGGTTTTTTTGGTCCCTCAGTGTACTCCTGTGTGTGTGTGTGTGTGTGGTGTGTGTGGTGTGTGTGTTTATGTGTATGTGGGTGTGCGTCCATGTGGTGGCCAGAGGACAACCTCTGGTGGAGTGTCATTCTTCAAGTGCTGTTCACCTATTTTTGAGGCAGGGTCTCTAACTTGGAGCTTGCCAATTATACTAGACTGGCTGGCCAGTAAGCCCCAGAGATCTGCCTGTCTCCACCTCCCCAAAGCTGGGATCACAAGGCCTTTTTATGTGGGTTCTGGAAACCAAACTTGATGTATTAAGAAAAATTTAAATGTGTGTTGTATGTTTTAGCTATGGCAAAGTGGGAATGTTGTTTAAATTATTCTAAAAACAGAATGGATTTTTATTTTTTCTGAGACAGAAATAGTTCAGTAGTTTGACAGTTAAAGTGTTTTTACATTTTTGTCTTCTAGGTTGACAATTGCATTTTTTGCACTCTCCGGGCTGGATATGTTGGACTCCTTAGATGTTGTGAACAAAGATGATATAATTGAGTGGATTTACTCCTTGCAGGTCCTGCCCACAGAAGACAGTGAGTGAGTTTTTAGCATTTTATTTTCAGTATGACTAATAGTTCTTGGCATAACATGTGTTACAGAAGCAAGTCTCAGAGTTTATTCAGACTATTAGGATATTGATATGTCTGTGTTTTCATTATAGTTCAATTTCCCCATTCTGTTCAGATACAACACTTAACAAGTATGATCACTCATCTCTTGAGTACAGAACTCATAGTCATTAGGAGTTAGGTTTTCATTGAAGCACTATATTATGTTGTATACTCCTGCATTGATGACTATTTGTTAATTATTTATACTTGATATTTATCTATGACTGATCTTATAACAGTCACTGTTTTCATTTTTCATTCTCAGTCATTGTTTCTCTCTTCAATGAAAAATTCTTTAACATAAAGAAATTTAACTTCAGTCTGTTGATTGTTTTCTCCTGGTCATGTTTAACTAATATTTTTTAATGGTTTCTTAGAACTCTTCAGTCTTTTTTTTTTTTTTTTTTTTTTTTTTTCTTTTTCTTTTTTGGTTTTCCAAGGTAGGGACTTACTCTCTAGCTCAGGCAGACCTGGAATTCACTATGTAGTCTCAGGGTGGCCTTAAACTCTCAGCAATCCTCCTACCTCTGCCTCCCGAGTGCTGGGATTAAAGGTGTGCGCCACCACGCCTGTCTTATCTTTAGTCATTTTTAAACTTCTTGAAACTTAACATTTTTTAACAGAAACTATAGCAGTTACCTTCTGATTGCTGGGGAAAAAGCACTTGACCAAAAGGAACTTACGGAAGGAAAGGATTTATTTTCATCTTACAGTTTGGAGGGGAAGCTTCATCATTGTGAGGAGAATATGGCAGGAGCAGACAGCTGGATGTCACATCTCTACAGCAGCATGGAGGAAGGAGTGAACTGAGTGCAGCAGTAGGCTTGGGCTATACCCTTAAGGCCCACCCCTAGCAATACACCTCCTCCAGCAAGTTCCACACCTTAAAGGTGCACAAACTTCTTAAACAGTGGCACCAGCTAGGTATCAAGTATGAGGGTTAATCATATACACACACAAGGCTGTCAGGAGCATCTTATATTCAAATCACCACAGAAGATAATGGGAGGGGATTATGATCTAATTATATTATATGCATGTATTAAAATTATCAATGAAAAATTAAAACAATTTTAATTAAATTTCTAGAATTCATAAGCTACATGGTCAACTAAATATGCATATTTTATAAGTTCTATTAGGTACTTTCATTCTCTTACCTAATATAGATAAGTAGCTCATTACTTTCTATCACCTGGGAAGCATGATAATTTGATATGTAATTAAAGATTCTAGCATGTTGGTGAGTAGTATTTATTAAATTTCTTGCTAAGAGTACTTTGCCAAACCTGTGGGAAGGTTCTTTGGTAAGGTATAAACTCTTAAGAAACTATGACTGAAGGTAGGTCAAAGTCCTGGTAATTTGCAAAATGTGAGTAACTTTTGGTTTTCCCTTCATGGCATTTAAAACAATAGTTTTAGCTGAAATTTTTGGATTTAATATTTACATTTTTACATGCAGATATGATAAACATACTCTACTAATACACCCCTCTACATGCTTACATATAAACACACATATATTACCTAATTATACAACTTCTCATTTTTTAGTGCTTTCTCATCTACCCCAATTTTTATTTTTCTTAATATCTTTGATTTTATCAAACTCTACAGTTAATTCTGATGGGTAGATCATGCAAGAACTTTATGTTTGTGTTTCTGCTGCTGATGAGAAACACTAGATGGTGCTATTTATTAACCTCCAAACATGCTTAAATTGTACCTGAAATACACATGTAGTTACTGACTTGAATGAGTTATGCTTTTACTTGTATATGATGGAAAGGTAAGCTTTCTAGGGTTATAAAGGAAATGACAATAGCAGACAAATCTTGCCAGGAACCAGAGAGACAAGTCTAATGAAGTTAAGAGTAGTAAAAGTGTTATCTCTTACTTAATGAAAATCTTTTTTTTTTTTTTTTTTTGGTTTTTCAAGGTAGGGTCTCACTCTGGCCCAGGCTGACCTGGAATTCACTATGGAGTCTCAGGGTGGCCTCGAACTCATGGCAATCCTCCTACCTCTGCCTCCCGAGTGCTGGGATTAAAGGCGTGCGCCACCACGCCCGGCTTGAAAATCATTTTTTTAAAAAGATTGGTACTTCAGTGTATGGCTGATGAATCGGTTTAATGAATAAATAGTTCTTGGGTCCTGGGTTGAATGTTATTTAACTTGCCATAGGAAATACTAAGATCTTAATATTTTATTTAGTTAGTTGAGGGAGAGAGAGACAGGAAAGCAGATAGAATAGGTATGCCAGGGCCTGTAGCCACTGCAAATGAACTCCAGACATATGCACTACTTGTGCATATGGTTTATGTGGGTACTGGGGAACTGAACTTGGGTCCTTAGGCTTCATAGGCAAGCGTCTTAACTGCTAGGTCATCTCTCTAGCCCCATGAGCAATTTTTAAATCCATCTTCATTGTTCACAAGTATTTCAGTAGAGGGCAAGAGTTATTGCATTGTTTGCCTTATACTGTTGTGACTGGCTTGTGAAATTCACATGTCTTTTTCATGGCGACAGTGTATACTCCTTTATATATATATAAAAAAAAAGAATATGGCACATTTATACAATGGAGTTCTACTCAGCGGTAAAGAAAAATGAAGTTATGAAATTTGCAGAAAAGTGGATGGATCTGGAAAGGATTATACTAAGTGAGGTAACCCAGGCCCAGAAAGCCAAGCGCCACATGTTCTCCCTCATATGTGGATCCTAGCTACAGATGATTGGGCTTCTGTACGAGAAGGAAAAAACTCAGTTGCAAAGGCCAGTAAGTTAAAAAGGAGATAGAAAGGGAAGAGAAAGGAAGGGAGGAGGGCATTTAGTAGGTTGGTATTGTATATATGTAAGTAGAAAGATTGAGATGGGGAGGGGATATGATGGAGAATGGAATTTCAAAGGGGAAAGTGGGGGGGGAGGGTACTACCATGGGATATTTTTTATAATCATGGAAAATATTAATAAAAATTGAGAAAATAAAAAAAGAGAAGACATTCTTGAACTTTTGAAAGAAAAGCTGTTGCTTTTCTGTTTCACTTTCAATACTATATAATTGACAGATTTTAAATAGTTATCATCAGTAGCCTTGGTAACCATGCTCAAGTATAATTTAAATATGTCCTTTAACCCTTATTGTCTGCTTCCAGTATATTACTGTTCTAGTTCAAACGTACAAGAAACTTTGGGCTATACCTGTGATTCCTATACTTTGTAGGCAGAGGCGGAAGGCCAGCCTGGGACTACAGAGCGAGTGCCAGATAAGCCTGGGCTAGAGTGAGACCCTACCTTAAAAAAAAAAGAGACACTAACAGCTTTGGTACTAAAATACTTATTTCTGAAAGACTATATAACTAAACTGCTTCTGCTTCAAAGTTAAGCACATATTTTGTTTTCTAGGATCAAATCTAAGTCGATGCGGTTTTCGAGGCTCTTCATACCTGGGTATTCCATTCAATCCATCCAAGGTTAGTTCTGTGAGCCAAAATGTAGAAGAAAGTAGGGCGATTTCAGTGAGGAAGAAGATGATGATATTACTCAGAAAGAACCAAAGTTTCAGGTTTTACTATGCTAAATACTGTCTGGTAATATGGACTCTAAACTGAAATGCCCTGAAGGAAACTTCTAGCCTCCTTGCTGGAAGTTTATGTTACTTATATATGCAAATTTTTCTCTTGTTACAAAAACTTAATGTCTCTTATTATTTCCTCTCTCTCTCTCTCTCTCTCTCTCTGTGTGTGTGTGTGTGTGTGTGTGTGTAAAAAGTTCTTACTGATTTCCTGGGAAAATAGAAATAGGCACTCAATGTGCTCAGATGCTTTTCCTCCCAGAAGTCAGCAGGCCCCTGCATGTTACAAGACTTTATGTTAAGCTCTCATTTCTTAGTGGCTGTTCTCCAGGCAGTGACGGGAGACTCAGGGAATGATCTGTTTAATGATGTATGTAGCACTAGGCAGAACGTCCTTGGTATTTTGGACAGGGCTGTTCAACCAGCTCATGCCAGAATAACATGGCCTAGCAAGGTGAAGAGCTCTTTTTTCTTCAAAGAATCAAACTCAGTACAAGCTTTGTAGGTGTTACATTTAAACACAAAATCAGCAGTATTTTTCTTTTTTGTTTTTGTTTTGTGGTTTTTTGAGGTAGGGTCTCACTCTAGCTCAGGCTGACCTGGAATTCACTGTGGAGTCTCAGGCTGGCCTCGAACTCACAGCAATCCTCCTACCTCTGCCTCTCGAGTGCTGGGATTAAAGGCGTGCGCCACCACGCCTGGCTACCAGTATTTTTCTATAATAGAAAGTGAAGGAGGGTTGGAGAGATGGCTTAGAGGTTAAGGCATTTGCCTCAAAGCCAAAGGACCCAGGTTTGATTCCCCAGGACCCAAGTTATTCAGATGTACCAGAGGCGCACATATCTGAAGTTCATTTGCGGTGGCTGGAGGCCCTCCCTGCACCCATTCTCTCTCTTTCTTTCTCTCTCTCTCTTCCTCTTTCTCTATGTCAAATAAATAAATAAAATAAAATATTTTTTAAAAAAGAAAGTGAAGAAAAGCTTGATTTATTTATTTTTTTGCCTTTTTTGTGGTGCTGGTGATCAAACTCGGGTCCTCAAGCATGCTAGGCAAATGATCACTGAGCATATCCCTAGCTCCTTTAAAAAAAAAAAAAGACCTCACAAGCTAGACATATAGTAACTCACACCTATAGTCCGTAGCCCTCAGAAGCCTGAGGCAATAGAGTTGCCATGGATTTAAGGCCAGTTTGGGATCCATAGTGATTTCCAGGCCAATCTGGGTTAAAGAACATAACCCTGTTTTAAAAGGAAAGAAAAGAAAAAAGAAGCCTTGCAAATGGAAACTTTGTCCTTCATGGGTTGGATTCAGCCTCTTGTAGAAGGTTGTAGAAGGTTCCAAGCCAGTATATGATTGTGAACAAGAAGGTACTCATTTTCCCATATTCTCCTTCAGTGACTGTGGAGATGACATGATTTGAGAGAGAATGTTTGCACTTTATTCCTCTGCCTTAAGCTAGAGACAAGCTTCGAGTTAGGGCCATATGAATTTATCAAGATGTTTCTAATCGTGTGCTTTTTCTTAGTAGGTAATGTAAAAACAACACATTCATAAAACGCATTTTTTCATACATGTGATGCTTTCCAACTTTAAGGCAATCCTGTATAAAGGGTCTCTCCAGTTCGTAGTGAATAGGATGTCTTAAGTATCATGACCTAAGTAATGATAACTGTAGTATAGTACTAGGTCACAGAGACATGTATAATAAACTGCCTTAATAATATTACCTTTAAAAGAAAAACATTGTGTGTGTGTGTGTTATTTTTTTCATTATTATTTGAGACAGGGTCTCGCCATGCTGTTGACCTTCAACTCCCATATGGTTGGCACTGCATGAATGTATCACTGTACCTGACTCCCTTTAAAAATAACAAGAAGTAAAATTTCATTTAACTAAACTTTTGCCCTTGGCTTACAGATTCTCATGAAACCCATTCTTGGCCCTTGATTTCACCTGGACCTTGTTCTTGATAGTCTCACTCCATTTGCTGCCTTCATCTGACTTCCTTAGTAGTAGAAAATCGAGACTCCAAGTAGAACCTCACAGGCCTGCAAGGAATTGTCATTGAGGTTGGAAGCATAGAGTCTAGAAAAGAGATGAGCCAAAAAAAAAAAAAAAAGTGAAGAGAGACAAGATTATTCATCTCAGTATATAAATAAAGCAGCCTCACTGATATTTTTCCTCAGAAGCCACCAAATTTTACCTGTGAATCTGGATTGACACTTAGGGCCTTAACTGGCCATAGACACTGATGGATCCTCCCAATCCTCTTTTTTCACTTTGTATCATAAATCCTATGCATTGTGTTGTTAATACTGTCTTTACTTCATAGCCCCAGAATTTTCCTTCCCGATTTCATTTTCATTTTCATTTTCTTCTGCCTTCTGTCCATCTATACCTTCCCAAGCTTTTACTCTGCTGCAGAAATCCCTGTTTAAGTCTATTTATCAAATCTCCTTCGTGACCACTTGAATAGTCTCTGTGTTGCAGTAGTATCATCAGGTCTCTCTTCTGCCTTTAAAAGTTATGGTTCACATTTGGTTTGTTTGGATTCCCTACCGTTCATACCAAAAATTGAAATATGCTACAGGAGTTCCAAGAAGCCCATGATAAATATGAAATGAGCTTGAGCTCTTAAGGATGGACTTAGAATGAAACATACCAATTTGAAAGTTGATTGGGTATTTTTGTGAGACTATAAATCAGTGGTATCTGAGAATGGCTGAGAGGATGTAGGTTCAAATTTAACATGTATTAAATGTAATGGAAACAGGCTATGAAGAAACACAGAAGGCTAGTATGTGATTAAGTTGCTGGTTTTCTCAGACCCTTGGACTTTGTGATTCCAATTTCTATTTGTTATTTTAATGTGTTAATTCCTATTTGTTATTATAGTGTTGATACAGGTATTGAGGTACCTGAACTGAAACAGGAAAACCTATGAGATGATAAATTAAAAACATACTCTATTTTATCAGAAGTTTCTTAAACTGAGAAATCAGTTAGGAGAATATGAAATGTTACATTTAAATGAAATTATTTGTGTGTGTAATAGGTGTATGTGTGTGCAGTATTTGCCCATGTTTGTGCAGCTGCATATGCCCCATGCAGTTGCCAAAGGAGAAGTTCTGGTATCCTTCATTGCTCTTACACTTGTTCCCTTGAAACACAGGCTCAGGGCTGGGGATATGGCTCAACAGTTAAAAGCACTTGCCTGCCCATGTTCAGTTCCCTAGTACCCTCGTAAAGCTAGATGCAAAGTGGCACAACTACCTGGAGTGTAGCCTCAGCATCGAGAGGCCCTGGTGTGCTCACTTCTCTCTCTCCCTCCCTCCCTCCCTCCCTCTCCCTCTCTCTCTCTCTCTCTCTGTCTCTCTCTCTCTCTTTCTCTCTCTCTCTCAAATAACTAAATAAATAAATGAAGAGAGACAGTCTAACTATACTTGGAGCTGCCTTTTCCAGTCAGCTTTTTTTTTTTTTTTTTTTTTGTCCACAGTGCTGGGAATTGAATCTACAACTTAAGACATGCTAACCAAACTTAGCTGTATTCCCAGTACAAATCTTGCCTTTTTAAAAAATGAATTTATTTGTATGTAGGTATGTGTGGGAATGCCAGAGACTGTTGCCACTACAAATGAGTGCCCGTCCAGCTTTACGTGAGTGGCACAGGAATTAAACCTGGGCAGCAGGCTTTGCAAGCATCTTTAACTGCAGAGCCATCTTCCCAGACCTAAATATTTCTTTTATGGATCTTTTTTTGTGTGTAAAATACTAAATGCTTTTCTAACTTTCTAAGTCTTAATTTATAAGTGATAGGATTGACTAGGAAGCTCAAATAAAAGTTTGTTCAGTATCAATTTTGAAAAATTGGAGGTGTGTAAGGTAAAATTATGTAACCTGCATTGTATGCAGTCATACTTATATTAAGGCATATATAAAAATAGAATTTGGGGCCTCGAGAGATGGCTCAACAGTTAGGGCACTTGCCTGCAAAGCCTAAGGACACAGGTTCGATTCCCCAGTACCCACAGAAGCACAAGGTGCATGCATGTGGAGTTTGTTTTCAATGGCTGCAGGCCCAGGCACACCTATTCTCTCTCTGCCTGTCTCTCTCTCTCAAACAAATTAAATATTTTTAAAAAGCAGAATTTTGTTTTTCTCAATTGGCAATCTGTACAAATTGGTGTAACATTTACTATTTGCTAAAACCTCATGCCAAACTAGTTCATGAAGCATTTTAAATTTTAATATTTTAGTTCATTAATATATTAATTTTTAATTTAGAATCCTGGGACAGCTCATCCTTATGATAGTGGACACATAGCGATGACCTACACTGGCCTTTCATGTTTAGTTATCCTTGGAGATGACCTAAGCCGAGTAAATAAAGAAGCTTGCTTAGCAGGCTTGAGAGCTCTTCAGCTAGAAGATGGAAGGTATGACTCATTCATTGTTACTTTATTATTTAAATTAAAACTATTTGGGAACTAAAACTGGATATAATACTATACTAGATTTTTAGAGGATCATATGCTCTTGATTAGAACCACCTAGGGCTGGGAATGTCGCTCAAGAGTGTAGTCCTCTCCTGCATGCACAAGGCCCTGGGTTTGATTCTCAGTAATGAAAAGGAGGGAGGGAGGGAGGGGAAAGAAAGTAAAGTTGATTTTGTATATAGTTGTGTTTAATCAAAAAAAGTAATGCATGCTTTTGGTATGAATGAAAATAAAATAATTTACAATGACAGAACTCTTTTCTCTTTATTTTTTCATATTTATTTATTTGCAAGCAGAGAGAGATAGAGAAGAGAGACAGACAGAGAATGGGCGTGCCAGGGCCTCTTGCCACTGCAAATGAACTACATATGTGCACCACTTTGTGCATCTGGCTTTACATGGGTACTGGGGAATCGAACTGAGTCCTTAGACTTAGCAGGCAAGTACCTTAATCTCAGAGCCATCTCTGCAGCCTCCCTCCCCCCTTTCTCTTTGAGGTAGGATCTTACTCTAACTCAGGCTGACCTGGAATTAGTTTCAGGGTGGCCTCAAATCAGGGCAGCCGTCCTACCTTGGCCTCCTGAGGGCTAGGATTAAAGGTGTGCACTACCACGCTCGGCTCTCTTTATTTTTAATTTACCTTCTAAATGGAGAGAAAGATATTTTGAAGTAAGCATTCATTTAGTTTGAACTTTTAATCCTTAAAAGTAATAATTGGGAAGAAAGGAATGAAAATTGAATATTAAGTTCAAAGTATAGGCAGTTTTATCATTTCTAGTCATAGAAAATACTATACTTGGTGGTATTATTGTTGTTAATGTTCAAAGAATCTTGCAAGACTTTAGTTAGAAACAGTTGTCAATCTGTCAGATGGTAAAGCAGTAGTGACACTAAAGAAAAGGCTTGAAAGCGTGTCTTGCTGTGTTGTGATCTTTTCCCCATATACTAATGTCTGTTTTCCTCTCAGTGTTTTCAAAACAGTACTTTTGATACAGAAAAAAATTAATGTAGACATAAAGAATAAATTCACATGTGGAAGTATTACAAAAACTATCTATTTACCTCAGCCTGCACAAGTGACTAATCTCTCAGTATTGCCTTGATTGTTGCTACTTTATCTTTGTTTGTAAAGAAAAAAATAGGAGTTAGAGAGATGACTCAGTGGGGAGGAGCACTTGCTGTACAAGCATGAGGACCTAAGTTCCACCTCCAGCACCCACCTGAAAAGCTAGGCATGGCATTGCCTGCCTGTAGCACTGGCGCTGAAGAGGGCAAAGGCTGGGTCACTGGGACTCCCTGTGTTGGTCACCTAGTCTAACTGAAACACAAGGAGCTGCAGGTTCAGCAGGAATCGCAGAGAATAAGGCAGAACAGTAGAGGAAGACACCGGACATCTTCCTGTGGCCTCTGCACATGTGGGCATGCACATATGTACATGTGGGCATACATCACACATACTCACACACACTATATACATAATATAAGAAACAAAAAAAAGAACACAGTATTACATCTTGAAAACCAATTAAATGTGTAACAAAACAGTATAAGTAATTAGTAGTTATATATACACTTGAAGAAATTTCACACGGGCATAGGAGTTTCTCACTAAGAATAGGTTCAAGGCTTGACTTGCTACTTTTTTTTTTGCTGCCATTAATTAAACTATTGTATCACAACTTTCCTTGTTGGGAATAACTAATTTCCTATGGTTAATAGTATATGTTAAGGATAACATGTTAGTATGAAATATTATCCAGAAAGCAGAAATGGAAGTTGAGTGATAATTTAGATATCACTTTATATTATTCAAGTTAATGATCCTCATATGTGATATAAGTAGAATATAGTTTTAAAATTAGTGACAGGTGTTTCTGGGAGTAAAAACAGGTGTTCATGACCCCCTTGAGAACATAATAATCCAGTATTAATACAAAACCATGTCTTTGTTATTTTCAGTTTTTGTGCAGTACCTGAAGGCAGTGAAAATGACATGAGATTTGTTTATTGTGCTTCGTGCATTTGCTATATGCTCAACAACTGGTCAGGCATGGATATGAAAAAAGCTATCAGCTATATTAGAAGGAGTATGGTGAGTTATGTTGGTTAAAATGAGCTAGTTTATTATTGCTGGCGTATGAGGGCTACAATGTAATATGTGCCTCCTGTTTTCCACCAGGTTTGGAAATAAGGTTGCTTTATTGGTGGATTGTATACCACAACACATATAGAAATAATATAAAATACATTTTTTCTTTTGGTTTCGAGGTAGGGTCTCAGTCTAGCCCTGGAATTCACTATGTATTCTCAGACTGTCCTCAACTCCTGTTCCTCCTACCTCTGCCTTCCGAGTGCTGGGATTAAAGGTGTGCACAACCATGTCTGGCTAGAAATAATATTAAAGAGCAAATTCTTTAGCCACTAAAATTTAACACTTGTGTTTTTTAATCTAAAGCTTATTTTAAGGACAATAACAATAAAAATGTTATTCTTACATATAATTTACCAGTTTTATTGGAAATGGTAAGAAAAGTTTAGTCTTAGGCAGAGTCTGTTTCATCTCATATTAAACTAGAGAACTAGAAGTGCTCTTTTCTACATTACTACTTCCCAAATGTGAATGTCTTAGCTTTATAGATAGAATTTTTAACACTGCTAATTCTACTTTTAGTTAGTATTTTAACATTTCAAAGTGAAAATGCCTTCAGGTTCTTAGAGAAATTGAATTGGTATTTTCTTCTGCTTTTTTGGCTGTTTCTTGGTGATAGGGCTGATTTTCATGCAATGAGATGTTTTTATTTTGTTTGCTCTATTTATGTTTAACAGTAACTGAAAGGTCTGGGAAAGGTGACCTAATTGGTTATTGATCGTGATGCTCATTTGTTACTTACATAGTAATTTTTGGACATTATACTTTAGGCAATCATTCACAGTTAGTATACTATTGTTACTAAGATTTGAACCACCTTTTTTTTTTTATTACTTACACCCTGATAACTGGAATTAATACATAACTAGCACTGCATAAAGTAGTCCTGTATTTTCAGTCTTTGAGTAGACTTTCTCTTAGGCAGTGATTTTTAGATCACGTTCAAGCCTAGCAGTACCTCTTTCTCCCTCAATTCCTTACAAAGCACCATTACTTTCTGTATCTTTGTGTCAGAGATGGCTGACTGGGGTCTGGTGTTTATTTTTCTGTAGGCAAGTAATCTGAAGCTTGAGTATGTCTTTGCAAAGGTCTGTTCTTGCTCTGCTTTGGTTTTGGAGAACATGTGAGGTGATTGAAATTTAGGCAGTCATGTTATCCTTAGTAAGCCAAAAGTGTCTTGAAACAAATTTATGTCTATAAAGTTATGACTATAAAATATTTGCATTTTTGTTCAACTTGTATTCACTTGGGACTGTGAGAAGTATAAGGTTTGGAGTTTTTATTAGATAGAAGTTGAATATGTAGGTGCTGTCTGTACCCTTTGTTCTCAGGGTGTACCTTTAGTGTGTACACTTAGTGATTTAGAGAAGAGAAGGTTGCCAACTTGAAAATGCCTAGTTCTTCTGTGGAGAAAAGTGAGTATTAGAGAAGGCAGAAAGGAGAAATAAAGGAGACCAAAAAGTTAACTCAATGGCAACTTATCTGTTACAGTTATTTTTTCTCTATTAAACTAAAATGTTTTTGTTTTTCAGTCCTATGACAATGGGCTGGCGCAGGGAGCTGGACTTGAATCTCATGGTAAGATGTCATAAATGATTACATAGGTTTGGAAGACTTCTCAAAGTGTTTCAACCTTTGATATAAAATGATTTTCTTAGCCACTCTACTTTTTTTTTATCTTTTACATTGTTGCACCTACCTACTTGGTTATTAACCATTAAAAGAGTGTTTCAAGGGGATGGAGAGATGGCTTAGTGGTTAAGTGCTTGCCTGTGAAGCCTAAGGACCCCGGTTCAAGGCTCGATTACCCAGGACCCACGTTAGCCAGATGCACAAGGGGGCACATGCATCTGGCGTTCGTTTGCAGTGGCTGGAGGCCCTGGTGTGCCCATTCGCTCGCTCTCTCTCTCTCTCGCGCGCGCTCTCGCTCTCTCTGTTCCTCTTTCTCTCTCTGTCTGTCACTCTCAAATAAATAAATAAAAATGAACAAAAAAATTTTTTTAAAGAGTGTTTCAAGCCAGGCATGGTGGTGCACACCTTTAATCCCAGCACTCAGGAGTCAGAGGTAGGTAGATCAATGTAACTTCGAGGCTACCCTGAGACCAACCCCATACTGAATTCCAGGTCAGGCTGAGCTAGAGCAAGACCCTACCTTGAAAAAAAACAAAAAACAAAAAAAGTGTTTCAACCAGAATGTTCATACAGTATTTTCTAATAATTTCTCCAAGTGATAGCAATGTAGAAATATCTTAGAATTGTTTATTAGGTTATTGTTTGAAGACCTGATCCTAAAAGGCAGTAAAAGACATAAGATAAATACTTGACAAGTTTTATTTCCCTTCCATAGTATAAGTATCCTTAGTGATAATCACAAGCCATTTTGCATGTGTGTTCAGTAAAAACACGAGCATAGTTTTTTCTCACATATTTGCCTTCACTTTTGGCAAAAGCAGAAAAGGAGGTAGAGGCATTAAGTTTGTCAGTACACCAGTACTCTCAAGTTGAAAGTTTTCAGAAGTAATCAAGCTTATCTTCCCTTTTTAAAGAGAAAGCCCAGGTCATGGAGACTTTCTGAGCAAAATTCAGTTTCTTCATCACAGCAGGGTTTATAAAAGTATTTTTATGTATCTTTTGACAATTTCATATGTGTACGTAATGTATTTTTATCACATTCACCCCCCCCATTACACTTGTATCCCCTTCCTAATCCTGAAGAACCACTTATAATTTCCACGTTTTTTGTGGCCTATTGAGTTTAATTAGGATTACTTGCATGAGCATGAGTTAGGGATTATTTGCTGTGGCATGGGCAGCTCATCAGTGGCACTATTGAAGAAAATTATGAACCCCCTTTGGTAACCATTAACTGCAAATCTCTCATCAGAGAGCACTAGAGCCTTATGAGTTCCTCCCACCCATGATGGTATGCCAGTGGGCCCAGTCTTGTGCACAGCTTGTGCAGATAACCATAGCTGCTGTGAGTTGATGAGTGTAATGGCTGTGCTACATCAGAAGACAGTGTTTCATAGCACTTCTCCTCATCCTACAGATCTTAAATTCTTTCTGACACCTCTTTAGCAATGTTCCCTAAGATTTGGAGCAGGTGATTTAGATATCCTAGGTAGAACTGAGCACTCAGCAGTTACTATCTCAGCACTCTGACCAGGTATGAGTCTGTATTAACCATTGCCCACTGCAAAAAAAAAAGTTTCTTGGACCAAGGCTGAGAATACCCCTAAAGTATGAGCATAAACATAAGTATTTAGGCCATGGGCTTTTTACCAGGTTTACAGTAACAGGCCTGAATTAATTACCCCCTGTGGAGTGGGTCTCATAGCCAATTATAAAGTGATTGATGGGTTACACCTATAATAGTAATACCACTATTGTACTAGTGGGCACATCTTGGCTATGAGGTCAGTATTTAGCACCCAGGGTCCACAGCTTGGATAAGACTATTGATGACTTTTCTGTCTTAGGAGTCTGTATAGCATCTTTATGTATTATGAAAGCTAGGCTTCCACTTCAGTTCAAGCTTATTGTTTCTTATGTCCTGAACCTAAAGTGCTAGTGCCTTCAACAGCAGAGACTTGTCATCTATTTCTAGTAGTCAACCAAAGGTAATGGCCTGTATTGTTTTGGTAGCCTCTGGAGCTAACAGTAATTTTTATGTGCTCATTCATTATCTCCTTCTTTCTCCTCACATGATTAGAATAGGACTTTGGCTCTGACATCAGCAGCAATCTGATCTTGTCTCCTCACTTAATTTCTGTAAGAGTTTTCCTTATCAACAGAGTAGAAATTTTTTTTAATTTTATTTTATTTACTTATTAACAACTTCCATGATTATAAAAAATATTCCATGGTAATGCCCTCCCTCCCCCCACTTTCCCCTTTGAAATTCCACTCTCCATTATATCCTCTCCTCCTCAATCAGTCTTTTACTTTGATGTCATCATCTTTTCCTCCTATTATGATGGTCTTGTGTAGATAGGGTCAGGCACTATGAGGTCATGGATATCCTTGCCATTTTTGTCTTGGGGGAGCACGTTGTAAGGAGTCCTACCCTTCCTTTGGCTCTTACATTCTTTCCACCACCTCTTCTGCAATGGGCCCTGAGCCTTGGAAGGTGTGATAGAGATATTGCAGTGCTAAGTACTCCAGTCACTTCTTTCCAGCACCATGATGCCTTCTGAGTCATCCCAAGGTCACTGCCATCTGAAAAGAGAAAGTTCTCAACCAAAAGTGAGAGTAGCATTAATATAAGGGTATGAATATTAAGAGAAGTGCTTACTGGGCAGTTTGATGAGCACAGTATATACATTTAGCCAGACAGCAGCAGATGTTAACACTCCTAGCGCTCATGACTACCCCTGTTTTAGGTTTTCAGTATCAGGGATGTATTCCCTCCCATGGAGCAGGCTTCCAGTCCAATTAGAGGGCAGTCGGTTTCTACTCGGACAGATGTGCCACTATTGTTCCAGTTGGCTCATTTGGTCTGGCTGGCAAAATACAAGGCTTGTAGTATCCACTGTTGAATATCTTCACTGGTGATGTCTCTCTCTCCCATTGAACTGCACACAGAATGGCTTCTTCCAGTTTTCTGTCAACTGGTCTACATGGAGGAGGTTATCAGCTCAGTTCCAGCAGGATTTCTCAGTGGCCTTGCAGCCCAAGTATGTGGAGTCTTCAACAATAGGGTCTTACCATCTATTCCTGGTGGGAAACCAAGAGCCTCGGAAATGGCCTGTAATGTTTTGGGGGTATCAGGGACCTCTGTGGCCAACAACTCACTAGAAGGTATCCCATCCCTGGCACTGAAAATTTTCTAGTAACAATCTACGGCTACTGAGTGTTCTATTATCCAAAAAAGTAGGTTTCCATATGATTTATTTATACCCTCTTAGATTTTGATTAGCCCTTTCTCCGCCTTTCCTTTCCTCAATCTCTTCCCCTGACCTCACTTGAGCCTTTCACCCCCATTAATCTGTTTTTCTACTTACATATATACAATACCATCCTATTAAGTACACCCTCCCTTCCTTTCTCTTCCCTTTATATCTCTTTTCTAGCTTTCTGGCCTTTGCTACTGAGTTTTTTTTTCCTACTCAAACAGAAGTCTAATCATCTGTAGCTAGGATCCACATATGAGAGAGCACAGGCAACGTTTGGCTTTCTGGGCCTGGGTTACCTCATTTAGTATAATCCTTTCCAGTTCCATCCATTTTCCTGCAAACTTCGTGACTTCATTTTTCTTTACCGCTCAGTAGAACTCCATTGTATAAATGTGACATATCTTCATTATCCACTCATCACTTGAGGGACATCTAGGCTGGTTCCATTTCCCAGCTATTGTGAATTGAGTGGAAATAAACATGGTTAAGCAAGTATCTCTAAAGTAATGAGATGAGTCCTTAGGATATATGCCTAGGAGTGCTATAGCTGGGTCATATGGTAGATATTTTTAGCTGTCCTTTGAACCTCCACACTGATTTCCACAATGGCTGGACCAGATTACATTCCCACCAACAGTGTAGAAGAGTTCCTGTTTTTCCGCATCCTCACCAGCATTTGTTTTCATGATGGTAGCCAATCTGACAGGAGTGAGGTGGAATCTCAGCATAGTTTTAATCTGCATTTCCCCGAAGACTAGGGATGTAGAACATTTTTTAGATGCTTATATGCCATCCGTATTTCTTCTTTTGAGAACTCTCTATTTAGTCCCATAGCATTTTTTTTAATTGGCTTGTTTGACTTCTTATTATTTAATTTTTTGAGTTCTTTGTATATCCTAGATATTAATCCTCTATCAGATATATAGCTGGCGAAGATGTTTTCCCATTCTGTAGGTTGCCTCTTTGCTTTATTCACAGTGTCCTTTGCCATACAAAATCTTTGTAATTTCATGAGGTCCCAGTGGTTAATCTGTGATGTTATTGCTTGAGCAATTGGGGTTATATTCAGAAAGTCTTTGCCAAGACCAATATGTTGAAGGCTTTCTCCTAATTTTTCCTCCAGCAGTTTCAGAGTTTCAGGTCTGATATTAAGGTCTTTAATCCATTTGGACTTAATTCTTGTTCATGGAGAGAGAGAAGGATCTACTTTCATCCTTCTATAAATACATATCCAGTTTTCCCAGCACCATTTGCTGAAGAGGCTGTCTTTGCTCCAATGAGTATTTTTTGACATTATTGTCAAATATCAGGTGGCTATAGCTACCCAGATTTACATCTGGGTCCTCTATTCTGTTCCATTGATCTACATGTCTGTTTTTGTGCCAGTACCATGCTGTTTTTGTTACTACGGCTCTGTAGTATAGCTTAAAATCACGTATGGTGATACCACCAGCCTTATTTTTGTTGCTCAAAGTAGTTTTAGATATTCGAAACTTTTTTGCTTCCAAATGAATTTCTGGATTGTTTTTTGTCTTTCCGTGAAGAATGCCATAGGAATTTTGATGGGGATTGCATTACATGTGTAGATTGCTTTTGGTAAAATTGCCATTTTCATAATATTCATTCTTCCAATCCAAGAACAAGAGATGTATTTCCTTTTACTCATGTCTTCTGCAATTTCTCGCTTGAGTGTTTGAAAGTTTGCATTGTAGAGATCCTTTACTTCCTTAGGTAGGTTTATTCCAAGGTACTTATTTTATTTATTTATTTTTTTGATGCAATTGTGAATGGGAGTGATTCTCTCATCCTCTGTGTGTTTGTTGTTAGCATATAGGAAGGCTACTGATTTCTGTGTGTTTATTTTGTATCCTGCTACATGGCTGTAGGTGTTTATCAGCCCTAACAGTTTGTTGGTAGAGTCTTTAGGGTCCTTTATGTATAGAATCATGTCATCTGCAAATAATGATAACTTGATCTCTCTTCCTTTCCAATTTGTGTCCCTTTTATGTGTCTCTTGCCTTATTGCTATGGCTAAGACTTCCAGTACTATGTTAAATAAAAGTGGAGACAGTGGACACCCTTGTCTTGTTCCTGATTTTAGTGAAAAAGCTTCCAGTTTTTCCCCATTTAGTAATATGTTGGCTGTAGGCTTGTCATAAATAGCTTTTAATATGTAGGGATATATTCCTTCTATTCCCAGTCTCTTTAGGACTTTTATCATGAAGGGATGTTGGATTTTGTCAAATGCTTTCTGTGCATCTAATGAGATGATCATGATTTTTATTCTTCAGTCCATTTATATAATGTGTTACATTTATTGATTTGTGTATGTTGAACCATCCCTGCATCTCTGGGATAAAGCCTACTTGGTCAGGGTGAATGATCTTTCTGATATATTCTTGTATTCTGTTTGCCAATATTTTGTTGAGAATTTTTGCATCTATGTTCATGAGGGAGATTGGCCTGTAATTTTCTTTTTTTTTTTTTTTTTTTGTTTGTTTGTTTGTTCTGTCTTTGCCTGGTTTTGGTATCAGGGTGATGCTGGCTTCGTAGAAGGAGTTTGGTAGGATTCCTTCTTTTTCTATTTTATGGAAAAGCTTAAGAAGCAATGGTGTTTGTTCTTCCCTGAAGATCTGATAAAATTGAGCAGTGGCTGGATGTGGTGGCACACACCTTTAATCCCAGCACTTGGGAGGCAGGAGTAGGAGGATCGCTGTGGGTTCGAGGCCACCCTGAGACTACACAGTGAATTCCAGTTCAGCCTGGGCCAGAGTGAGACCCTACTTCAAAAAAAAAAAAAAAAAATCAGCAGTGAATCCATCTGGGCCTGGACTGTTTTTAGCTGGGAGATTTTTGATGACTGCTTGGATCTCCAAACTTGTTACAGGTCTATTTAAGTGATTAATCTCATCTTGATTTAATTTAGGTAGGTCATATGAATCAAGGAAATCCATTTCTTTCAGATTTTCGTACTTAGTAGAGTATATGTTTTTATAGTATGTCCCTATGATTTTTTGAATTTCTCTGGTATCTGTTGTGATGCTGCCTTTTTCATCTCTAATTAATTTGTGTCTCTTCTCTCTTTCTTTTGGTCAGATTTGCTAAGGGTTTATCAATCTTGTTTATCCTTTCAAAGAACCAACTCTTTGTTTCATTGATTCTTTGGATTTTTTTGTTGTTGTTGTTGTTTCTACTTCATTAATTTCTGCTCTAATCTTTATTATTTCTTCCTATCTACTGATTTTCAGTTTGCATTGTTCTTCTTTTTCCAAGGCTTTAAGGTGAAGCATTAGGTCGTTTACTTGCGACCTTTCTAATTTCTTAATATAGGCACTTAAAGCTATAAATTTCCCTCTTAGGACTGCCTTCATTGTGTCCCAAAGGTTTGGTACATTGTGTTCTCATTATCATTTGACTCTATGAATTTTTTGATTTCCTTCTTGATTTCTTCATTGACCCATTCATCATTTAGTAATGTATTGTTTAGTTTCCATGGTTTTGTGTATGCTCTATAGCTTTTCTTGCTATTGTAGTTTGATTCCATTATGGTCAGATAGAATGCAAGGAATTATTTTCATTTTCCCGTATTTGTTAAGATTTGCTTTGTGTCCTTAATATATGGTCTATTTTAGAGAATGTTCCATGTGCTGCTGAAAAGAATGTGTATTCTGCAGCATTTGGATGAAATGTCCTGTATATATCTATTAGGGCCATTTCTTCTATGACCTCATTTAATCTAGATGCCTCTCTGTTTATTTTTTCCCGGGATGACTTGACAATTGATGAGAGTGGGGTGTTGAAGTCCCCCACTACCACTGTGTTTGGTGTTATCTGTGACCTTAGTTCTAATAGCGTTTGTTTGATGAAGTTGGGAGCCCCCATGTTAGATGCATGTGTGTTTAGGATTGTAATGTCCTCCTGTTGGAGTGTGCCTTTAATCAATATAAAGTGACCTTCCTTATCTTTCCTAACAAATGTTGGACTGAAGCCTACCTTGAAACACCGTTTTCTAACGTTTCACCCTAAGATAGTGTCCATCCTTTGTAGAAAGGTGAGTTTCTTGGAGGCAACAAATTGAAGGATCCTGCTGTTTAACCCAGTCTGCATACTTAATGTCTTTTGGTTGGGGCACTGAGGCCGTTGATATTAAGAGATATTATTGAAAGGTGTATATTTATTTTTTGCCATTTTTTGTAGTTCTTCCAGTTTTACCTTTGCTCTCTAGTATTAACTGTATTTGAGTATAGTTTGTTTTTTCCAAGTTCCTTATATGTGTGCTTTTCTTTCTCTTCAGCATGGAGGATTCTTTCAAGTATTTTCTGTAGAGTTGGTTTTGTCTTCAAATATTCCTTTAGCCTGCTTTTGTTGTGGAAAGTCTTTATTTTTCCATCTATTGGAATGGATAGCTTTGCAGGATAAAGTAACCTTGGTTGATAGTTGTTATCTTTCAGAACTTGGAATACATCACTACAAACCTTTCTGGCTTTTAAAGTTTGTGTTGTGTAACCTGCTGTGATCCTCATGGGCTTGCCTTTGTAGGTAACTTGATTTTTCTCTCTAACTGCTTTCAATATATTTTCTTTGATTTGTATGTTTGGTATTTTAATTATAATATGGTGAGGAGAGGTTCTTTCTGGGTTTTGTCTGGTTGGTGTTCTAAAGGATTCCTGTATCTGCATTGGCACCTCTTTCCCAATTTGGGGGAAGTTTTCTTCTATGATTTTGTTGAAAACGCCTACTATGCCTTTGAAGTGAAATGTTTCTCCTTCTACTATACCCTGAATTCTTATGTTTGATCTTTTCATAGTGTCCCGAATATCTTGAACTTCCCATTCATACTTTCCTATTAATTTGTCTTTCTCTTTGTTGGACTGTATTAGATCTGCCACCTGGTCTTCTAGTTTAGATATTCTGTCCTCTCCTTCATCCATTCTACTGGTGAGATTTTCTACAGAGTTTTTTTTTATTTCGTCAACTGTGTTCTTCATTGCTAGTAATTCTGACTGGTTTTTCTTTATTTCTATTTCCTTATTTATGTCTTGTATTGACCTCTTTATTTCATTACATTGGTTTCCTGTGCCTTCTTTGATTCCTTTGATTTCCTCTTTGACTTCTTTGAGCATATTTTTTTTGTTTGTTTGTTTTGTTTTTTGTTTTTTGTTTTTTCGAGGCAGGGTTTCACTCGAGCTCAGGCTGACCTGGAATTCACTATGTAGTCTCAGGGTGGCCTCGAACTCACAGCGATCCTCCTACCTCTGCCTCCCGAGTGCTGGGATTAAAGGCGTGCGCCACCATGCCCGGCCTTTGAGCATATTTATAATCATTCTTTGGAAATCTTTTTCAGGTATTTCCTCTAACTCATTCTCACTGGAGGTCATTTCTGATGCATTAATACTTTTTGGTAGATTTATATTGTCTTGATTTTGGGGGTTTCTTGTGTTATAATGTACATATTTTTGCATCTTGGATTAACTTAATGCTCGGATTTTCTAGTTAGCTGCAGTATTATGAGCTGTATCAATCAATCTGATGTTATATATCTTCAGGGTAGGAGCTTAATGTGCTAGGTGTGGCTCTTAAGACTCTCAGAGTATCTGCAATAGTGACCCTAGGTGTTGGGTTTGCCTGCTATGAGAGTATTCAAGTAGGCTGAGTGGAACAAAATATAGGCAGATTCCAAAATTTAACTAAACAATGTACGCATTCAATGAAAAACAGCGCAGAGTGTTTATGCAAGAGTAGGTATTATGACAACCAGATCCTCTCACAAAGTCACTGTCCTTTAGGGTGTGTGTTGCCTCACATCCTTAATGCTGTCAACTAGAGGTTTAAGATTTCTGGTCTGTTGAGGGTTCCAAGTCAACTTGTGACCAAGTTAGACCCTTCCCTAATGAACAACAGAAAAGGAAACAAAGCCACTATAAATCAGCAAGCAACTATAAATAACGTGCCCAAAATATAGCTTATTTAAGAATGGCAAATCCTGGGCTGGAGAGATGGCTTAGCAGTTAAGAGCTTGGCTATGAAGCCTAAGGACCCCGGTTCTAGGCTCGATTTCCCAGGACCCACATTAGCCAGATGCACAAGGGGGTGCACACATCTGGAACTCGTTTGCAGTAGCTGGAAGCTACTGGCACGCCCATTCTCTCTCTTCCCTCTCTCTCTCTCTCTCTCTCTCTCTCTCTCTCTCCCTTCCTCTTTCCCTTTCTCTCTCTCTGTCACACTCAAATAAATAAAAATGACCAAAAAAAAAAAATTAAAAAAAGAATGGCAAATCCAACCATCCATCAGATTTAACACATAATTTATCCTGATATGGAAGGTGCAATTAGCACTTCCAATTCAAGCCCATGTACCAGGCTTATTTGTTGGGTACTGACCTGGTGTAATCCCAGTTACCTTTTGGGATGATTTTGGTCTCAGTTATGCTGTGCTCCTGCTTGGGTCCCTCTGGTGCGCTGTGGGTTCAAGAAAGCTGGCTGGGTCACTGGATCGCTGCTCTGGAAGCTGGTGCTGGGTGCTGTAATCTTCCTTCCCTAGGTCTCTGGTGTTTGCTGGAGCTTGCACTGGTGGTGGGGGAAGGGAAGGCTGTGGATGGTGTCTGTAGTTCTCCTGCTGGTTCACGTGATCCTCTGCCTTGTGATCTGGTCCTCCATTGGTCCTTGCGGTCCTATCTTCACGTTTCTTGAGTTTGCGAGGAGCTCCGGTGTGAGTTGAAAATCCCCTCACCTGGCTTTTCCTGCGGCTCCATCCGAGCCTTTGTGCTGTGGCCCCGTAGACCTGCCGGCGCTGCAGCTGGAGCTGCTTCTGCTGCTTATGTGGGCTCTGGATGCTCTGGATCTCTCCTACTTCTCTGCTACAGTTGGTAATTCCTTATACCCCTCACTTTTTAGTAGAAGAGTGTATTTTGCTGATTTTTTTTTTTTTCTTTTTCTCCCCTAGGCTGCTTTGGTGGGTTTCCTACTCTGCCATCTTAACTGGAAGTCCTTGTTTTGTTTTTTGAGGTAGGATCTCACTCTAGCCGAGGCTGACTTCCAGAGTAGACATTTTTTAAGAAGTGATCAGGGAACCCGTGTACAGATGACTGTCTTAAATTTTCTTTTGAAACCATACTATAATTGTGATACCATAACGCCTGTGTATGTCTGAGTTACAGAAATTTGGATGTAACTAGTAATAGATACCAAACAAGACTTACTTCCCAAAAACCAACACTATGAAACTGAGTTTTGAAAACAAAGAAAAAAGAGCTTTATTGCATGGTCAGTCAGTAAGGTGGTTAGGATAATCAAGTGTGCCTCCTTGATTAGTCTGTATAGGGAATTTTTAGGAAGAGAGAAGGAAGAAGCTGTTTATTGATTGGATATGGTGGTGGTGAGAAAGAGACGTTTAGGGTTCTATTTATGGGCATAGACAGTCAGTCATGCCTCTTTATAGACCACATGCTTCTTTGTGGGGATGGAGAGTTGTATTCTGCATGGTGAATTTTAACCTTGTAAAATCAAAAGATTGATGGCTAGTAGCTGGTTTGTGCATATATCTGTTCTTAAAAAGCTCCTCTGAAGCAGTGTGTGGTGGCGCACACCTTTAATCCCAACACTTGGGAGGCAGAGGTAGGAGGATTGCCATGAGTTCAAGGCCACCCCATGACTGCATAATGAATTTCAGGTCAGCCTGGGCTAGAATGAGACCCTACCTCGAAATCCCCCCCCCCCAAAAAAAGCTCCTCTGAAACCTTCCCTTTGTGAATTTTGGAGGCTTTTACTAGCATCCATCTTAGGCACTTTATTATTTAAGGAATTTATATCTAGGTGAGTCTAGTCTCTAATTTTAGAGATACTTAATTCCTTTACTCATCATGCACCTGAGCAGGAGGAATACACTTGTAACAAAGAGGAAATACAAGTTGACACTGTGAAACTACTAAAATGATTAGTGTCCTTTTGCTTAGGGCAGTTGTCACTTGCTTAGTAGGCTCAGGTCAAGTAAGTGTTCTCACTCAAAGCCTGTGCTCGTCGGTCCACACTGTCCTGTCAGGTCCCTTGGTTGTTCCTCCACACTCTGGGCTGTAGAGAAAAATAGACTGACATTTACTTGTGTCTTTTAACCTCAACCTTGTTACTTTTCTTTTTCTTTACCCTAAACGCTTCCTCTTCATCTGCTTCTTATTTTACTTTCCTTTCAGCTTTACCTACACATGTTCTAGTGTTACCTTCTTGTAAAACTGAAATGAGTTTTCCACACCCAGCCCAAAGCAGCCTTTCTCCCTGACACCTGCTATTTCTACTTACCTCTTTTTATCCTGTCTCTTCTCTGCTAGATGGCCACATGATTATGTGATATTCCTGTCTTGCTTGCACATGTCCACCTACCCTCTACTCCTTAGTTAATATTTGATGATCGACCACTCTGTATTCCACTTTTTATCCTTGGCTGGAAAACTGAAAATGAAATGTGTCTGCTCCAGTTTATGATAATCTAGTTTTTACATATGTTTTTCTTAACTCTGTAATCTAAATATTTGATATATTGTCTTTGTTTTTTTTCTTCCTTCTCTTTCTATTTTTTGTTGTTGTGGTTGTTTTTTGAGGTAGGGTCTCACTCTAGCCCAGGCTGACCTGGAATTCACCAAGTATTCTCAGGGTGGCCTCAAATTCACAGAAGTCCTCCTACCTCTGCCTTCCAAGTGCTGGGATTAAAGGTATGTGGAACCACACCTGGCCATTTTTCCTCCTCTTTCTAATTCAGTGGCTTTCCCCCATCCTTTGCCTAGCCTATACTTAGAAAAAGAAGCAAGTGATAATCTTCTAGGCCATGATCACCAGATGTATGCTTCACTTTCTCCAGGAAGTCTCCAGGTATACCTTGTCAGTGTGCCTGGAATAATTGGGCTTTCCAACTTGGCTAAGAATAAAATTACTTTTTCTCTCAAGGTTTCATAATAGCAAGTTCAGATAAATTAATTTAATTTCATTATTTTAAAATATCACCACTTAATTCCAAAGAGAAATGTTAGATCCACTTGGCCTTCTCTAAAAATTCTTTTGCTTTGAATTTATTTTACTTTTATCTTTTTCATGTGATATTTAAGTACAGAACGATATACTTACTTAAGTACCTATGTATTTAATTTTCTACTTTATTTGTAGTCATGTGATTGCTGACTAGCTTAAATTATATATTTCAAAGGACAAGAATTCTTTTTTTAAATATTTTTACTTTAGAGAGAGAGAGGAAGGGAGGGAGAGAGAATTGGCATGCCAGGATCTTAACCACTGAAATTGAACTCCAGACGCTGTGCCACCTAGTGGGCATGTGCATCCTTGTGCTTGCCTCACCTTTGTGTGTCTGGCTAACGTGGGATCTGGAGAGTCAAACATGAGTCCTTAGGCTTCACAGGCAAGCACCTTAACTGCTAAGCCATCTCTCCAGCCCCAAGGGACAAGGATCCTTTCAGGTGACTTGGTATATACAAATGCTAAGAGATTTGTAAAACTCAGTGATCAAAATTTATTGGAACAATAAATTTAATTTGTAAGTAGCCTATGTACTTCTTCCTATGTGTTTTAGATCACCCTGGGTTATAATACCTAGTACTGGGTAAATACTTGTTTTGCTACATTTTATAGGGAATAACAATAAGGGGGAAAAGAGTCTACTTGTTTTTGAACAATAGAAAATTTTATTGTTGTATTTAAAATCAGACCCAAATGGTTAAGTTGTGGTTGAGGACTTAGTACTAAGTATAGATGTGAGTTCCAAATTTGCCATTATTCATGTAATTTTGGCTGGGCATGGTAGTGCACACCTTTAATTCCAGTACTTGGGTGGCAGAAGTAGGAGGATTGCTGTGAGTTTGAGGCCAGCCTGGGAGTACATAGTAAGTGCCAGGGCAACCTGGGATAGAGTGAGACCCTACCTCAGAAAAAAACAAAAATCATGTAATTTTGAACAAATTCCTTAATCTTATTCAAAGTTGTATTTTTTAATTTATTTATTTGCAATCAGAGAGAGAGAGAGAAAGAAAGACTGTGAGAATGAGGATGGCCATGCCAGGGCCTCTAGCCACTGCAGTCAAACTCCAGTTGTATATGCCACTTTGTGCATCTGGCCTATATGGGTATTGGGTAGTTGAACCCAGGTCGTTAGCCTTTGCAAGCAAGCACCTTAACTGCTGAGCCATCTCCCCAGCCCCCAAAGTTGTATTTTTTTGTGAGCATGTTTCTTAAAGCTTTAAATTATATTATTTTTATCATATTAGCATGAAAGACTTCATTGTTGAACATTTCACAGTTATTCAAATTTTATTTCACTGTTTTGTAAAATTATGTAGCAACTTTTTCCCTGCAATCATTTTCTGCTGCATTCATAGACATCTAACAAGTTTTTACAGTATTATGCGGTTTTGATTAACAGGAGGATCTACTTTTTGTGGCATTGCATCACTGTGTCTGATGGGTAAACTTGAAGAAGTTTTTTCTGAGAAGGAACTGGACAGGATAAAGAGGTGGTGCATAATGAGGCAGCAAAATGGTTATCATGGACGGCCCAATAAGCCTGTAGACACCTGTTACTCTTTTTGGGTGGGAGCAACTCTAAAGGTAAGAAAAATAATAAAAATGAGACACTAAAATCCATGTTAATATGAACTGTGATAAGTTTAGTTTTGAATTGTTAAATTCAGGTTACTTAGTTTTTGTTGTACTAGTTGAAAATTTCCATTCTTATAAAACTCAAGTGACTTAGAACTTGAGTTTTATACTTCCTTACAACTTATATAGAACTGCTTTTTCTGTGTGTAAGTACAGAAAGCTTGTTACTGAAACTAGTAGCCCATGTACAACAGTATCTGTGTGGAAGCTATACCAGTAAATGTTTTATGGATAGTTACTAATTTTTTTTAAATTTTTTGTTTATTTTTATTTATTTATTTGAGAGTGACAGAGAGGAGGAGACAGAGAGAGAGAATGGGCATGCCAGGGCTTCCAGCCACTGCAAACAAACTCCAGACGCGTGTACCCCCTTGTGCATCTGGCTAACGTGGGTCCTGGGGAATCGAGCCTTGAACCGGGGTCCTTAGGCTTCACAGGCAAGCGCTTAACTGCTAAGCCATCTCTCCAGCCCTAGTTACTAATTTTTAAAGATAACTATAGATCATTCACTGAAAACCCATCTAAGATTTTTCTGTTTGCATGTTTTATCTAAACCTTCCAAAATTTGACTCAACATACACACTTGCCCTCCCCCATGTTTATTACTTTTTCATGTACAAATTCAGTAAAGTCACTGAGCCAATAAATGCATATTTTCTTTACCTAGAAGACATGATTTCACCTTTTAAGAACTATAGCCTAGTGCATATATATCCTGGAATATCTAGTTTTTTCTCCTGAAATCCATGAAGAGACTAGCTTAAAATGAAGGCAATAGCCTCCTTGTCTGTTTACTACCAGTTGATATCATAAAAGTTAAAGTAAGAGTTAGGTAAAATAGCACTTCCCTAAAGATATGTTGAATAGATTGGAAATTTGTGTTATGAATCTTAACTAATATACAAAAAGCTTAATTTGACCTTGTTTAGGAGAAAATAATGGGCCAAACAAAGGAGAATAAATTTGACAAGAAAAATTAGGTAATATAGCTGACTAGTTTTAAGTGCCTAAGTCCTCAGAGATTTGCTCTGAAAGCCTGAGCAAGGGAAAAACCTTTCTTAATGATACATACCTGAAATGTGAACCAAAGGCCAAAAAGTTTCTGTCTGTTGATTTCTATCATCTTCTTGCAGCTTCTGAATATTTTTCAATACACTAACTTTGAGAAAAATAGAAATTACATCTTATCAACTCAAGATCGTCTTGTAGGGGGATTTGCCAAATGGCCAGACAGTCATCCAGGTAATTATTTTGGGCATTTCTTTTTCTTCTCCTGTAGATAGATCTTGAAACACCTTTATCAGGAATGTTATATTATAGAAAATGTTGCCATGATTGTAGAGCTATCTTAGGTAATTTTTTTTTCTTTTTTTAAAGATTGCTTACATTTAAGACAGATTTAGGGTACTGGGTAGTATAAGGGAAGTGGTGTATTGTCAAGGTGTATCTGCAAAGCAAGTAGTTTTTTCCAAATAATTGGTGATGTTTTATTTCATTTGTGATAGCAAGGCAGATGCTGTGAATGGGTCCTATCAGAACAATCATTGGCTCATCAAAAATCATCAGGATTATTAGCTGTGACTTGAGCTAAGTAAGATAAAATAATATCTGTCCAGAAAGAAACAAAATTCTTCAGAAGTCATTAAATTGAAAAAAAATTGCAAAACTGAATGCAGCATCACATTAAGAAGATCATTCAGGGACTGGAGTTATAATTCAGCCGTTAGAGTACTTGCATACCATGCACAAAGCCCAGGGTTTGATCCCCAGCACACAGTGCTTGTAATCCCAGCATTCAGGAGGTGGCATAAAAATCAGAAGTTCAAAGTTATCCTCAGCTATGTAATGAGTTTGAGACCAGCCTGGGATCATGAGAGTCTGTATCAAAAAAAAAAAAAAAAATTATTCCCCATTACCATGTGGGCTTCATTCCAGGGATGAAAGGATAGGTCTACATGCACATACCAATAAATGCAGTATATCACATAAATACTCAAGGCCAGAAAAATCACATGGTCATCTCAATAGACGAAGAAAAGGACTTAGACACTATCCACTATCCCTTCATGATAAAAGCCCTGAAGCTTACTCATTACAAAACAAGACAAAAGAAAGAAAGAAAAGGGATACAAATAAAGTCAAAATTTTCTGGTTTGCAGGCAGTATGATCTGATACGTAAGAGCCCTCAACATTCCACCAGAAAACTATTAGAGCTGATTTTAGTACTGGATGTTTTAGTCAAGTAGCAGGATACATAATCAATATGCAAAAATCAGTAGCTTTCCAATATACCAATAACAAACAAGCTGAGAACGAAATCACTAAAACAGTCTCTTCACGATAGCCACAGAAACCAAGCAACAACAAAAAGAATAAACTTAACCAAGAAAGTGAAAGGCTTCTGTAGTGAAAGTTTTAAAACAATGAAATTGAAGAACTCACTAAAAGATGAAAGGACCTCTCAATGTGAACTGGCCAAATTAACATTGTGAAAATGCCTATAACTAAAAGTAATGCATAGATTCAGTGCAGTCTCCATCAAAATTCCAATACATTCTTTACATAAATAGGGAAGACAATCAAAATTCACATGGAAACAATAACCTTAGCTAAAGCAGTCATAAGCAAAAAGAACAATGTTTGGGCCATCCTAATACCTGACTTCAGATTATCCTGCACAGCTGGAGTAACAAGAGGACATGGTGGAGTAGAGGATCCAAAAGTAAAACCCTCAGCTGCAGCCACAATAGACAAACATGACCAAAACATACTTTAAGACAGCCTGTTCAACACACGGTGCTAGGAAGGCTGGATATTCACGTGTAGCATACCAAAGTTATATCCCTCTCTCATTCTGCACAAAAATCAAATTGAAATGGATCAAAAACTTTAATGTAAGACTTGAAATTATTAGAAGAAAGCACTTACAGATAAGGTCTAGGCAAAGGACCTTCTGAAAAAGACTTCAGTTGCTCAGGAAACAATGCCAACAATTGACAAATGGGACCTCATGAAATTGAAAAACTTCTTCCCAAAAGGAACACTTGAGTGAAGAGACAGCCTGCAGAGTAGCAGTCTGTGCTAGCTGTACTGACCAAGGATTAATACTTACCTATAAAGAACTCAAAAATCCCAAACAACCTGATGTGTAAGTGGGCTATTGAAATTAGCATTTCAACATATACAGTACAGGGGCTGGAGAGATGGCTTAGCAACCCCGGTTCGATTCTCCAGGTCCCACATAAGCCAGATGCACATGGTGGTGCATGCGTCTGGAGTTTGTTTGCAGCAGCTAGAGGCCCTGGAGCACCCATTCTCACTGTGTCTCAAATAAATAAAAATATAATAGTATATAATAAAATATTTTTAAAATATATATAGTACAGAGAAAATATATAGTACAGATGGCCAATAAGCATGGAAAACAGGTCCAATATCCTTACCCATCAAGAAAATGCAAATTAAAACTACATGAGAGTCCATGTCACCCTAGTCATAATGGCTGTCATTGAAAAGAACTAACAAATGCTTTTGAGAATCAGTAAAAGTGAACCTTTAACACTGCTGATGAAAATCTGTTATTCTAGCTACTGTGAAATCAGGTTGAAGGATAAATAGGACTATCATATACCTCAGCTATAGCAGTCCTGGCTGTATACCACAGAGATACTTACGTCCATGTTTGTGGCAGCACTGTTCTCAGAGCCAAGCTATGGAATTACCATGCATATCCATCAACAGATAAATGGCTAAAAAAATGTGGTATAGTAAAGACTAATATGCCATTTGTGGATCCTAGATTTAATGTGGATCCAGAAAATCATTCATATGTACACTACAGATGACACTGTGGGAAGGAAGAGGACAAATAGGGAAGGGCATGGGGTGAAGAATACAGTCAAAATATACTTCAGTGTAAATGTTTTTTTCTGAAACCAGTATATACAGCAAATATATGCCAATTAAACTTTTCAAATCATGAATACAGCTGTTCCTCACTGCCCATACTCGTGGTCTCTAAATTTTGGCAGATTAAGTTAATTGGTAGATGAGTACAGTAATTTCTGAACTGTCACCATTTGTAACCTAAAACTTAGGAACCAGTTAGTTCTAGATGATTTAAGTAGCACCAAAGTGGCTTCTTTACTATCTCTAGCATCATTCTACAGCCTATATTGTAATTTGCCCATTTTAAAAAAACAAAACAATGTACAGATTTACTGAAATAATTCAGAGCACTGGCATGTTTGATGAGCATGTTGTCACAAAAATAGCTGTAACTATATGAAAATGAACATACAGAATGAAGTGTAGCATTGCCACAAAATTCATGGTCTTGTCAGTTCTGAAAGTACTCCTCAGCTCATCTGTCATGCAACTGCTGTGGGCAGAATGTAAGAAGAGGCTCATGAAATCATGTTTTTGTGTTTGAAATAAGCAGAAATATTTACTCATAACTGTCTTTTCTTATATTTTTATGTAAAAGATGCATCCTTAGAAAAGTTGTGGGGCTGCAGAGAGAGAGATCAGCAAATAAAGGCACTTGCTTGCAGAGCTTGATGACCTGGGTTCAATTCCCCAGTACCTACATAAGGCCAGATCGGATACACAAAGTGGCATATGTGTCTGGACTTCATTTGCAGTGGCAAGAGGCCCTAGTGTGCCCATTGTTTCCCTCTCTCTTTCCCTATCAAAAAAATATATTAAATTTTAAAAAGAAAACATGTCGAAAGCTTTTAAATTCATAAATAAGATGTTCAGGTATTTTCAATACTAGGCGTTTTAATTTTCTGTATTTTTGGTTGCTTGGTTGTGGGTTTTTTTTGTTTTTGTTTTTTTTTTTAATTTTGATTCATGGTCTCTTGTAGCCATGATCACCCTCAAACTCATTGTGTAGCTGGAGATGACCTTGAACACCTGATCCTCCTGCCTTCACCTTCCAAATACTGGAATTACAGGTGTGTACTGCCCCATACCATGCTTTCTAGAAAGATCATATTATAACTTTGATCTTTGTAGATATTTGCTTATATTTTCTGTATTGATTGATCGATTTGAGAGAAAGAATGAGGCAGAGAGAGAGAGAGAGAGAGAGAGAATGAGCATGCCAAGGCCTCACTGCAAACAAACTCCAAATGCATGTGCCATCTTGTGTATCTAGCTTTACATGGGTACTGGGAAATAGAAACTGGGTCCTTAGGCTTTGCAGGTAAGCACCTTAATTGCTGAGCCATCTTCCCAGCCCCTGCGTGTAATACTTTTTATAGACACATTACAGTGCCTCTGGAGCATATATATTAGAGAACATAGTAAGCCTGTTACAGTAATAATAGTAAATAATAGTATATTTACAGAGGTAGTAGGGAAATCATTTTATAAGATTTTTTTAAGTTGGCTTATTAACTTGGTTCTAGTAAAAGTAGTAGCAAAATTAGCACAAAGATTTTTATATGCATTTATGGAAGGAACTTTTGAAAAGAGTGAGGCTTTGTTTTCTCTACAGATAAGGTGGGGTTGGGGGGGTGGAAATAAGCCCTGGTTTCCTTGGCTTTTTTACAAAAAATAATTGAGGGAATAAATAATTTCATCTGGAAAGATGTTAAATTTTATACAAGGTCCTATTTTATGTTACTTTTGATTTTTAGTATACTTCTTTCTGTTGCATTTTCCCTGGAAAAGGTCCTAGTTTCTAAATAACAAGTTAATGTGGCTTTGTTCACGTTGTAATTTTCAAATACCTACAAGGAATAACGTAATGGGTACAGGGGAGGGAGGTCAAAAATGTTTGAATAGGAAAGGGAACCATTTAACTCTTGACAAGATTTGACTTGCTGAAGTATTTTGAACTTTTAATAACTTTTGAGGTCATAAATTCTGGGTGGTTCAAAAATAGAAAGAAAAAAAACCTTGACGGCCATAAACTGTTTTTTGTTGTGTTCCCATAACTGCAGAATTCAGAGCTCACCAAAAGTCTATATAAGGCTCTCAGGCAGGCAGGAGCCATGTGATTTTAGTGACCACTTTAATAGAAGAGGGTTGCTGCTCCCTGGAAGATGGACACTATAGAGGCCAGGACAGAGGAATTGTTAAAACCAAATACAAAATGTCTTTATTGTCAGGGCAGATATTTTTAGACATTATACTAAATGTGAAAAGTAAATTTGGTATACAGCATGGATTAATTTTGCTCATCTCACTTAACAGTGTTGGTATCTGATTCACGAACTCTCAGAAACAAAACTTGGGGCTAGGAGGGCACACAGTCTCAAGAGTTTTCATTCGGTGATAACTTTTTCTGGAGCTGTGGTTATAGTTGAGTGGTAGAGTATTTGCCTAGCATCCAGAAAGCCTGGATTCAACCCTCAACACCCCAAAAATACTTTTTTGAAAAAGAAAAAAAAAGCTATATTTTATAAGGTAAAGTTAAAGCCACGTGTTTCTGTATTTGTATTAAACAAAAGATCACCCCAATGAACTGAGAAGTGTTTCAGATACTGCAGTTCTTATCCTTGGCAAATATTGACAATATTATGTACCATGTTTCTTTGTCAATAAGTAGTAGTATCCCTAATAAAATATATGATTTTGATCATCTTTTTATTGCTGTTTGAGACAAGAGATATTAAATATTTCAAAAATAAGCATTTTCCTTAAGAAATTTAGTGTTTGTAGATAGGTACCCGAAATATTTTATATCATATAAAATAAAAATGAATATATGCTTGTTTAAATCCCTTCTTTTCAGATGCTTTGCATGCTTACTTTGGGATCTGTGGCCTGTCACTAATGGAGGAAAGTGGAATTTGTAAAGTTCATCCTGCTCTGAATGTAAGCACAAGGACTTCTGAACGCCTTCGAGATCTCCATCAGAGCTGGAAAACCAAGGACTCTAAGCAGTGCCCAGAGAATGTGCATATCTCCACTTGACAGACTTTAGACTGGGGTAGGGGATTTGTAGCATACCTGTAGCTCAAGGTTAAAAGCCATGTATAACCAAGTGTGCTCTTTTTTTAAGGGATAGTCTTACAATTCAAGCTTGTACTGCTGCTAACACTTTGGGATATGGTCTTGAGCCAGTAACCTTTGTACTAGGTTTCAAGAAAATTTTTGTTGAAGTTTGAACTATAACAGTGACTCTGTTGTGGTTCTTAAATGTTTATATCGTGTTTCTAGAAGTTCTTTGAGGCAAATTAACCGTTACGTATGTAGGTTATCTTTTTTAAAACTTTTCAGTACAAGTTGTGTCTTATAAAATGGACAAAAAGTTTTCAAAACAAGTTTACATTCATATAGCCTTGATAATCTCCAGGTGAGCACTTAGTGAGCATTTAGAAATTTTGCTGATGGTAAAGAAAAAATTGCTTTAATGAATTAAGTATCTGGGATTAATTTTTGGTCCCATAATTTTTTTTAAATGGCTTATTTTGTCTTATTCTTAAGTAAGGTGTGCCAACTAGACATATGTAACCTATATAAATGAAATTAATAACTTCATAATGAGAATAAATAGGCTTCACTAATACTATAGTTTTCTAAAGGAAGATTGTTTAAAGGAGACTATATGTAACTGGGAGAAATGCAATTTAACTTTGATTATGAATGAGAAAGTTTTGCGTGGTATTAGTCTTTATTTAGATAATCCTGGGGTAAATACCAGTTATAGTTTTGTGTTTTGTTTGTTTTGTTTTTTATCTCAAATCATTGGCTGCCCTTGTGGGGAGGCAAAGGAGAAAAGAACTTTCTTAGGAAAGAAAGATATTGAGTGTTTTTTGTTTATTTTTCTGAAATTTGTGATAGTGTAAATTATACTTAATCTTTTTTAACAGTTAGTTTTAGCTATTTGGATTTTTTTAGCATGATACAGCCATTACAAATGTTAGCTATTTTACTTTTAAACTACCAGGTTGAGCATCTAAAAATCCAAAATCTGAAATGTTCCAGAATGTAAGCTTTCTGAGTGCCAACATGATATGTGCTACATCCCACACCTGACCTCACATGTAAATGACAGGCAAACCACAGGCACATGACAATTATTGTATAAAACTACTTTCATCTATTTATTTGCAGTGTATGTGAAGCATAAGCTCACTTTGTGTTTAGACTTGGGTCCATAAGTTCTATGTATATGCAGGTACTCCAAAATCTGTACCAATTCTGGTTCCAAGAATTTTGGACAAGGGATACTCAACCTGTAATGGCTTTCTTATTTAAAGTTCAGTAAAAATTTAAATATGAAAAACTGTGTATAGTGGCACATGCCCTTAATCCTACCACTCTAGAGGCAGAAGTAGGATTTCTGTGAGTTTGAGGCCAGCCTGGGACTACAGTGAGTACCAGGTCAGCCTGGGCTAGATTGAGACCCTACTTTGGGGGGGAGGGAAATAAGATACAAAAACAGAACCGCTGAAGTCAGTTCAGTAGTGGTCATTTACATTTTATATTTTCAGCTAAGGAGGGTGTGACCATTTGAGGGTAAAAACTAAGGTCTCATATCATTGTTTTGTTGTCTTAGTTCTATGAACTAGCTAACCATAAAAGATGGGGTAAAATTTGGTAGTAATCAAGTTCTTAATAAATCACATGTATCATAGTGACAGTCAAAGTTAAGAATCTAGTACTGCAGTGGAGAGGGAAAATTTTATAGCTGGGCTTAAGTTAGCTTTGGTAGTTATAAAATTTGAATTACTAGCTTGACAAAGATCATTATAAACTTTTTTTTTTTTTTTTGGTTTTTCGAGGTAGGGTTGCACTGTAGCCCAGGCTGACCTGGAATTCACTATGGAGTCTCAGGGTGGCCTCGAACTCACAGCGATCCTCCTACCTCTGCCTCCCATGTGCTGGGATTAAAGGTGTGCCCCACCACACCCGGCTTCATTATAAACTTTTAAGATTACTGGTTAGATATTTGAATTTTATTTTTCCTAAAGTGGAGGGAAATGTCCTAAAATAAGGCTTCTAAGAGGAACCCTATATGTGATTAAAAATAATGACTTATTTATTATTGGCTTGTTTAGTTTTGGCAAAGCCAACCCTTTTTTTAAAAAAAATAAAATAGTGCTGGGAATGTAGTTCAATGTCTAGTATGCAGAAAGCCCTGGGGTTTCTCAGGGTTTAATCCCTGGCACTGAGCAAAACATCATCCAAAAAATGAAAAGAAGAAGAACTAATTAGAAGTAAGTCTTCTAGTGGTAGGAAAAATGTAAACTTACCACCAAGTTTTATCCTTCTATGAGGGATTTCAGGTTCTTCTATTTAAATCCTAGCAAATTACAACATTCCTATCTCAAACTAAATTAGATATTAAGAGTTGAAATGGCATATATGGAATGGCTCTAGGAATATATAAAAAGCCTACAGTTATTTTTCAAGAATTGTTATTAGTTGTTAGAAAGTAAAAAGAGTAGTGATTGTATTCACAAATAAAGATTAGAAAGTGAATGTTATATAAAAGTATTTCTATTTTCCAATTCCGTCAATAATCAAATAGCAAAGGAATATTAATGAGAGCGTGGTTCTAGTTGCACACTTTAAGAAGCAAGGTTTCTTGTGAGACTCTATAGACCAGTGAATGTTCATGTTTCAGAGAAACATTGGCCAAAAAAATATTGGGCCATTATGAAATACTATTCCTATCTTTTTCTAAATAGTTCTAGTCAAGAAAAGTATTTATTAATAAAGTAAATTATAAGCAGTAATTCACATGTAATCTGTTATTTAGCACTGGTACAATGAGAGGAGAAATAGGAAGTTCCTGTTCTCACCACCAGTCCTTACTCCAAATCTGCCCTCTTCTCCTTTTGCAGTATTTTTTCTTGCAGTATTTTTATAGAATAGTATTAAAAACTTAACCTATTTATCATCTACAGTCATTTTTAGATTTTGTTTCTTTGTTTGTTTTGTTTTGTTTTTCGAGGTAGGTTCTCACTCTAGCTCAGGCTGACCTGGAATTCACTATGTTGTCTCAGGGTGGCCTCGAACTCACAGCAATCCTCCTACCTCTGCCTCCCAAGTGCTGGGATGAAAGGCATGTGCCACCACGCCTGGCTCTAGATTTGATATACATTTTGTTTTTATTAGTTTTTAAATACTTATAAGTAATCAAAATTCAGGTAGAAATTTTGCTGACAGTAATCATAATTTGGAAAGTGTTGGGCCTGATAATATTTGGTAGACTATAATGAGGCCATCTGAAGTACGGTGATTTGGATTTAAATCCTAAACATTCTAGCTTAGCAGCATGGTTTTGGACCCTAGTTTTCCCCTTGGTAGAATTAGGAAAACAAGAAAATTTAACTCGTGGGATTGATTTGGGAATAACTGAGAAAATACGTGTAATGCACTTAACATAGTGCCTAGAATACAGCAAGTTTCTATTTAACATTTCTGTCATATCATTTTGAAATGACTTTTAAAGTCTCTTCTGCAATGGAGGTCTTCACAGAAGAAGGTGAGAGCAGCAGTGTTGTATGTGAACTTTCCCTTAAGAAGAGAGAGTATGAGAATGGCCACAGACACTGTCTGCAGCAGTAGATGACAAGGTACCCCAAGACCCTCCCCATGTAATAAATGATAATAGTCATGACCCACATAGTGTGAGCATCTGTTTGGAAGAAATAGAAGGAAAGCAGCTGGTTTCTGAAGCCTACAAATTATAGAACCGTGACATCCACAGTTTCTCACTGCAAAGGGCCTATTTGAAAATAGAAGCTGAAGCGGGGAAGAATTGAACAGAGTCCATCAAGATGCAGGTAAGTGTTCAAAGAACAGAAGGCGTGATGGTTGTGCTTGGACAGCCCAACCTGGCACTACACCTTTTGAAATTAATGGGACAGAGCCTAGCACTATGGAGAAACTGCCAGAAAGAAGCACAGAGAGAGACAGCCAAGACAGTGGTTAGGAAGGAAGGCCAGTAGACGCAGACACCCAAGAATGGGTAATCATTTCAGTCATGGGAAAGTGAAAAGTCTGTGAAGCCAGAAGGCATCCCAAAAGTACCTCTTTCTTCCTAAAAACCCATTTTGTTTAAAGAAAACAAAACAAAACAGAACCTGAGCAAGGTTGCAGTCAATTCCCAAGAAGGAACTAAGCAGATCCATGCCCTGCTCCCCACCCCATGCACTCCCAGACGGAAAACAAACCTGAGGAACACAGACTGCAGGAAACCTTATACTTCAAGGCACAAAGCAAATCTGGCAGCAGATTTGTAGTAAGGAGCAGCCCAGGAGAAAGCAGAGGACGGAATTAGTAAAGGTAAAAGTAGAAAACCAAAGCAGTGGAGCCAAGAAACCCAAAAGCTGACTCTGGAAAGGTTGCATGATAGGGAAGCTCAGTGGTATAAGCCACCAGCTAACCTAGTTCAGAGAAAAGGAGGAAGCACAAACAGGAAAACTTCAGTGACAAGGGGGAAATAGCCATAAACAAGAATGTTTTTTAATTGAGGAGTTTTATATAGTAAAATGTAAACTTGTTAAATAAAAATGGAAATTGCCAAAATTGTATATGATCAAGACAGTCTACCACAGAAAATGCAAATACAAAACCTCTTACCAAATTTCTAAGATAAATACTTTCAGTATTGCTTAATGTCAGAGACTAGAATCTTGAGCCTTAAATTGCCACAAAAAGGAAAAAAATCCAAATTAATTTTGCAAATAAATATAATAGCATTGGTTCAAAATCCTGACAGAGCCTAAACCAAAAAGCATAGGTCAGTCACAGCTATAAATATCACAAAAGATTCAGCGATTTGTTAGCAAGTAGTGAATTAGCACTTAATGATCCATGGCTCCACTAGGCCTATTTTTAGAATGCAAAGATAATTCAATATTAGCCAATCTTAATATTCATTTGATAGAATTAAACACCTTTTTAAAATGCTCATGTTAAACAATTAGAAACTAATGAATAATTCATTAACATTGTATCTCTGCCCCAAAGCCAAGCATCTTGACATGAAAAACCAAAGAACCTGACCAGCTAAAATCAGAATAAGGCATGTTCTTACTGTCTCCTCTCCTCCTTAACACAGTGCTGGAAGTTTTAGCCAAGGAAGTTAGACCAAACAAAGATGTGAATTAGGAAAAAGTAAAACTATTTGTAGATGTGATTAGATACCTGAAAAATCCAAAGGAATTTGCTGAAAAGCTAGACTTGAAAGAACTTAGTCGAGTAGCAATTGATGTAGTAAATGCATGGCTATCAGGAGCCTGCACCAGACACAGTGCATCCTGATTCCGCCTAGCTGAGGTTCAGGTCAAGCAGGGTGCATGTGTGCTGTCTGAGACCACTCCCTTTCAGTCACTACCTCCCCAAAAGTCAGTGCCGTGACCTAATTCATCATCCATTAGGTTTGCCTGGTTTTGAGCTTTATGTAAGTGGGACTGTATTGTGTGCATTGCTTTTATCTGGTTTCTTTGGCTGTAGGAGATAATACAGGGGTCTCCGTGGTGCTGATAGATAGTGCTCTTTCATGATCTAGGTGCTGACTACATAGGTGCATTCATTTTATGAATATCTATCAGCTGTACACTCATGTTTTGTGCACTGTTCTGTATGTGTAACTATAGTTCAATAAAGATATTTAGTAAAAAAGACCTTTTTTTATTTTTTTAAATTATTTATTTATTTATTTATTTGAGAGCGGCAGAGAGAAGGAGGCAGAGAGAGAGAATGGGCGCACCAGAGCTTCCAGCCTCTGTAAACGAACTGCAGATGCGTGCACCCCCTTGTGCATCTGGCTAACGTGGGTCCTGGGGAATTGAGCCTCAAACCAGGGTCCTTAGGCTTCACAGGCAAGCGCTTAACCGCTAAGCCATCTCTCCAGCCCTAGTAAAAAAGACTTTATATATACATATACTCACACACACACACACACACAGAGAGAGAAACCTAAACAATCTAGAAGATATGCCTCGGGAAAACCCCCTTTTGCGGCTGCAAAAACAGAAAATTTTATATACAAACTTACTAAGACATATCTAAATCCTGTATGAGAAGATTACAGTTTTCAAAAAGAATAAAACTCTTAGAAGATACAATAGACTTGAATGAAAATGCTTACTGTTAATTGGAAGACCAACATCAAAACAGCCTTCTCCTCAGGTTAACTTGTACACTTAATGCTACTCTAATAATGGTGTTTGTTTTCCATTGACAGAGCGAATATTAGAATAACTATAAAAACTGGAAAGGGGGGCTGGAGGGATGGCTGAGCAGTTAAGGCGCTTGCCTACAAAGCCAAAGGACCCAGGTTCGATTCCCCAAAGACCCACATAAGCCAGATGCACAAGTGGCACAGGCATCTGGATTTCGTTTCCAGTGGCTAGAGGCACCCATTTTTTCTCTCTCTCTGTCTCAAGTAAATAATTTTTTTAAAAAAAAGCTTAAAAAAAAAAACTGGAAAAGAGACCCTACTAGACATTAAAATATACTCTGAAACCTCTTTGACCAAAGCTTTCAAAACAAATAGTCAGGGGCACATTTCAAGGCTCTTACAGCAAAATTTTCGTAAGTTAATGAGAAAAGCACTGACTATGATACATTTATGTAGTGTACTTACACACTCTACAAGTGTGAAAAGTAAAGCTGAACACAGTGATGTCTTAATGAACTAAGTTTGATATTAATACATAAATAGTCCAATGAGACAGAAATTTTAGAAATAGTCTTTAATGGTGTATTAGAATACAATGAAAGCATTTGAAATCAGTGAGAAAGTTAAATAAGCACTATTGGGATGTCCTATGCTTAAATAATCAGATATTTTATACTTCTGGAGGAGGGGTGAGGTAGGGTCTCCTTCTAGCACAGGCTGACCTGGAATTCACTATGCAGTCTCAGGGTGGCCTCAAATTCATGGTGATCCTCCTACCTCTGACTCCCAAGTGTTGGGATTAAAGGCGTGTATCACCATGCTCAGCATATTTATACTTTTAAAGAATGCACAAATTCATCACTCTAATCTGCAGTGTTGCTTCTCTATCCGGTGATAGGTTATGAATGCCTTCAGTTGTTAGTCTGTTTATCATTGCCCATTTATTTCTTTAAGCAAAAGTTATAAATAACAGAATTCCTGGGATATGGTTTCAACATTTCAAGTGATAATGACTTTTGCCAAACTGCTTTCTCAGGAAGTTATGCTAATAGAGCGTCTACCCTGACACAAGTTTTAAATATAATCACAGGAGCTGACGGTAAAGTACTATATGCTTTTGTAGCTCAAATGTGGCATTGGAAGACTGGGGCTTAGTTCCTCATCTTAAGCTTAAGCATCTTTATCTTCAGCCCCGATACATAGTTACTCACAATTGGATATTTACATCATTAGTAAATAGGACACATTTGTTCTTTTCATACCACATTTCTTTGACTAAGGTGCTTATCGCCCGTCCTCTTGCCTCTTTCCTTTATAAAGCTCTAAATGAGTTCATTACTGTTGAAGGTATATGTAAAATTTTGCACAGTAATTGATAATGTATTGCAGTTAATATGATGTTTTCATAGGAGAGGGCCGTGAGGTGTGTTTGCAACATCTGTGGGTCTGTATTTCAAAATGTAGTTTTTAGGCAAGTGCCTTAACCACTGAACCATTTATCCAGCCCTCAAAGTACAGTTTTCAAAGTGTATGGTGACTAGAGATGTAGCTCAGAGGTAGAGTAGAACATGTGCTTAGCATGCACCAGACCCCAGATTTGATCCCCAGCTCCACCACCCTCAAAGTATGTGAGGAATAGGAAAAGCATGTAAGATTCACCAGTAAAACAGAAGTGAAACAGATTCACTGTGGCTTAAGCTAAACGCCAATTTCTGTCTCATTTAATCCTACATAAACAAGCCAGGGAAATTTGATAGGGCTGTAAGAACTCAAGTCCTCTAGAGTGCAAAGGTTTCCTCTTTCCTGGATCTAAAGGCAGTAGTAGCAGGCCACCTGCCTTTATGTACTTAGTTTGTTTCATGGCCGTGTAGACCACTACTAATTCAAACCTCTCCTGCCTATCTTTCATCCTTTCCACACTTCTCAGAACTGGACCCAGTAGGATTCTCATCTGTGGCAGGGACTTAACTTTACCTTAATTTCTTTGTTTGCTAAACTCTACTGCTGAGTTTTATATTAATTGGAGCTTAAGAAAATATAAAAATCCTCTTGTGACAGAATCTGTGCTTTTTTTTTGCTACAAATGCAAATGTTGTGTATTTTCTTACTCTACATATTTGTTTGAATGTTCTAAACCTCTCGAGGTAAAATTATTGCCTCTGGTGGAGTAGAAAATGTAAAAGAAAAAAAAAAAAAAGAAGTTGACAACGAAAAGAAAAGAAAGCTTTTCAAGGGCTGGAGAGATGGCTCAGTGAATAAAGTGCTTGCTTGTGCAAGCATGAGGACCTGAGTTAAGACCCTCAGAATATGTATAATGCTTGTGGTACCTGTAATCCTAATGCTGAGGCAGCTGAGACAGGAAGACAGGCGCAATGGCTAGCTAGTTTAGCTGAATTGGTGAGCTCTAAGGTTCAGCAAGAAACCTGTGTCAAAGAATAAGATGGAAAGCAATAGAGTATGACATCAGAAGTCAACCTCTAGCCAGCACACATGCACACAGCAAAAAGTAGTAACTATAAAATTGTTCAAATTCAGTGTCCCTATGAAATCAATAGATGTAGGGTATAATGAGATGATACCATTGTCATCTGTATTTTAGGATGTCATAACAGGCTCAAGGTGCCAAGCATTAAAGCAGATAGAAAGAAAAGGCTTATAGTGGGCGAGGAGTAGTGGACATGTAAAAAGCTGTTCTTTGAAGGTTTAAATTCAGTAGCAACTCTAGCTGTTCTGTTCAGATGTATCCTCAGTAAGAAGGTGAGGTGTAGAGTGCTTATGCTATCACTTCACTATTTATTTATTTGTTTGTTTGTTTATTTGAGATGGCTTTCAAGAGAAAAGGTGACTACAAGTAAATCCTAATTGCATGTCCTTACTGGTTAATACTTGACTCCACCAGTAATTGTACTACAAAAAGCTAGTATTCACAACAAATACAATTTGTTGTCTGAGTGAGTTAGTGTATGAAGGCATATTTGAGAACTATAAAGAACTATAACATTAGAACTGCATGGAATGGGGTAGCCTCTAGGTTCCTGCAGGTGCTGGAGGTTAGACTCAAGGCTCAGAGGAGGTATATCCACCAGAAGTGCAGGCCGGTAGCTGCTAAGCTAGACTCACCTTTAGGTGGCATTTAGTTTGTACAGGACAGTGTTCAAATACAAAGACATTTTTGAGAATTTGTTTCTCCAAAATAGCATGTATTGCCTTCTGTGAACAGACTGCATCTTCAGAGGAAAAGTTTTCTTCAAAAAAAAGGCTTACAGAGCCAGGCATGGTGGCACATGCCTTTAATCCCAGCACTTGGGAGGCAGAGGTAGGAGGATTGCTGTGAGGTCAGTTTAGGACTACAGAGTGAATTCCAGGTCAGCCTGGCCTATAGTGAGAACCTTCCTTGAAAAAAAAAAAAATTTTTAAAAAGCTGATATAGGGCTGGAGGGATGGCTTAGCAATTAAGGTATTTGCCTGCAAAGCCAAAGGACCCAGATTTGATTCCCCAGGACCCATGTTAGCCAGATGCACAAGGAGGCGCAGGTGTCTAGAGTTCATTTGCAGTGGCTGGAGGCCCTGACGTGCCCATTCTCTCTCGCGCCCCTCTCCTTTCTCTGTCAAAACAAACAATAAAACTAATATATTCCATGTAACAGTCATGGGTATCCCAGTAAGAGAAGCACTGATAGAGAGCTAGAAAGTGGAAGGCTCCAGTTGCCATTGGAATCCACTGATACTAGCAACTCTAGAAGGTGCCGTAAACAGACAAAATAGCATCTGTGAAGTATCTTTGCTAAGTGTTGTGACTGAATGTAATCAATGTGCTAGGTTTAACTTTAGACCTAACAAGTAAAGTGGGAATAAGCATAGTACCACCACAAGGGAGCAGTCAGCTATATCCAGAAAGGGAGACATCCTATACACAAGTCTTCAGTAAGGTTTTTTTCCTCTCTTTTTTTTTTAGGTAGGGTCTCACTGTAACCCAGGCTGACCTGGAATTCACTATGTAGCCTCAGGCTGGCCTCAATCTCACAGAGATTCTCTGCCTCCTCAGTGTTGGAATTAACAATGTGTGCCACCATGCCCAGCTCTTCAGCAAGGTTTTGACATGCAGAAAATGTAGAAGGATATAGTCTGTTCTAAGTTAAAAGAGTATACAGAACAGCAGTCAAATGTAGCATGTGAAATTTGGGTTTTAATCTAAACTAACATTTGGGACATTTTGAGATAATTATGAAAATTGGATAGCTATTAGACATATTAAATTTATAAAATTATTAGTTGTGTTAATGACTTGTGTTATATAAGAAAATAGCCTCACATTTTAAATATATGTTCAGAGATAGAGTAGCAGCAACTGAATTTATGTTCTTCCTGACAAAACTAAAACCTGGATGAAATACATGGAGCATAGTTCTGAAGACACTGCGTATTGAGCAATGGAGAGTGATCCACATGAGATCGAAAACAAGGAAGGTAGTTAGTTGTTGACCAGAGAGGTCCCTGTTGCCTCCAAAACATTACAAGCTATTGCCAAGGCCCTTGGTTTCCCTTGAGAAACAGATGGTAAGACCCTGTTGCTGAAGACTTCACATGCCTGAGCAGCAAAGTCACTGAGAAATCAAACTGGTGCTGAGCAGAAAACCTCCCTGTAGACCAGCCAACAGAAAGCTGGAAAAGCTGTACTGTATGCAGCCTTGTGGGAGACAAAAGTCATCAGCGATGAAAACAGTGGACACTGGAAACCTCAAGTTTAGCCAGACAGTCCAAATGATCAAATGGGTACAGTAGTGGCATGTCTGCTCTGAGGGAAGCCAACTGCTTTCTAATTGGACTGAAGGCCCACTCATTGGAGGGAATACATGCCTAATACTGAAAACCTAATCAAAAGCCTATGGCAGGGGAGGTCATGAGCCTGAGGGGTATAAAGCCTACTTTTGTCTGGATAAATGCATATATTATGCTCACCAAATTGCCCTGAAATCACTACATTTAATGTTCATATATTAATGCTACTATTGCTTCTGGTTAGAGAAGCTTCTCTTTTTCAGATGGAGATGACCACAGGAATGACTCAAAAAACAACATAGTGCTAAGAAGGTGACAGAGGAGTGTCCAGCACTGAAACATCTCACCCCTCCAAGGCTCAGGATCCATTGCAGAAGAGGTGGCGGAAAGAATGTAAGAGCCAAAGGAAGTATACCACTCCTTACAGTGCAACTGTGCAGACAGAAATTGGCCTTGATATGAACTCGCAGTGCCTAGCAATACCTACAAGACCCTCATAATAGGAGAAAAAGATGATGACATCAAATTAAAAGACTAATGGAGAGAGGGAGGGAATATGATGGAGAGCAGAGTTATGAAGGGGAAGGTGGGGGAGGGGAAGGAAATGTCATGATTTATTGTCTGTAAGTTTCAAAGTTAAAACATAGATGTATTTTAAGCCAGGCATGGTTGTACAAGCCTTTAATCCAGCACTCAGGAGGCAGAGGTAGGAGGATCACCGTGAATTCGAGGCCACCCTGAGTCTACATAGTGAATTCCAGGTCAGCCTGAGCTACAGTGAAACCCTACCTCGAACCCCCCCACCACCACCACCACCACCAAGAAAAAAGCAAACAAGGAAGGTGATCTGTTCTCTTAGCTGGCTTCTTGAGAATTCCTAGACCACTACATAAAGAGAACAGACTCAGGTGAAGGAAGTGTCTAGATCAACCGGGCAAGAGTTCATAGGTTATAAGTGTGAGGAGAGAATATATGTACACAGAATATATCCGGACATTTTGAAGGGGAACTTTCTTGACAGCACTGGTGTGAAGGAGACTATTCAGGAAAAAGAAACATTGCCTGTAGCTTATCTGGTCCAGAAATAGTGACTAGGAAACTTCCAAGCTCACAGAGCATTGAAGGGACTACTTGATGGCAGTGACTAGCCCTTCAGTAAATGCTGCTTTAATTCCACCTAACTATAAAATTACAGCCCCAAAAGATCAAACTATTTCCAAGTAACTCCCAGAACAAAGCTCATGAATGGTTACAGAACTACAAAAACATCTAGGACTCAACAAGTGAAAACTCAGAATGACAAAAATTATCAGGCATGCTAAGAAGAAAAACATGCCACAATTGAGAGAAATCATTCAATAGCAAATAGCAATAAAAATTTATAAGTGATAGGATTAGCATACAAGGTCATAGATAGGTATTACATTCTAGATGTTTTAAAAAAAAAAAAGCTAAAAGAAGGGTTAAACGTTAAATATACATGGGAAAATAAAGACTCAAGTCAGCTTTTAAATATGAAAATTAGTGTCTGAGATGACAGTAACTTGGACATTACAGAAAGATTAGTGAGCTTGAAGACAGCAATAGAAACTTAAGATGCAATGAAGAGAAAATTATTTTTGGAAATGAAAAGGACATCAGTGAGCTTTCGGACAACTTCAGAGAGCTTAATATAGAAGTAACTGGAGTTTCAAAAGTGCGTAGAAAGGCATTCGGGAAAGAACATTTGAAATACTGAAATAAGTACCAAATTTATTTTGTTGTTATTTATTTTAGACAGGGAGCATGGGTACACCAGAGCCTTCAGCCACTGCAAACAAACTGCAGATGCGTGCACCACCTTGTGCATCTGGGGAATTGAACCTGGGTTCTTTGGCTTTCCAGGCAAGTGCCTTAACCACTAAGCAATCTCTCCAGCCCTAACTCAAATTTGATGAAAAAAATTATATATATATATATATATATAATAATATATTATATTATATATATATATATATATATAAGCTCAGCAGTTGGAAACAATACCTTACTATAGATCAAAGGTAAGTCTGACAGCAGAGTTCTTGTCAGAAACAATGGAAACACGTGGACAGTGGAGCAGTATCTTAATAGTACAGAATCAACCTAGAATTCCATACTCAATGAAAACTTCTCTTAAAATGCAATGGAATGAAAGAAAAAGGGGAACAGGTGAAGCAGGTATAGTCAGTAATGTTCTTGCTGAGGTCTAGGTTAAGGGACAACCATTATAGTCTTTGGTTGAAAACTTTAATACTACAGAACTTAATGCTAATTTGAATACTTGAGACTGCAGGTTTTCATTATTCCCAGTTTATACCACTTCTCTGGACATACAATGGACTGTGTCACTTCTGGTGCCTAGCTGGTCCTTGAAGGTATTTGTGTCACACTTAAGACAGTTTTGAACTTTTCATGTATTTACTTATTTATTTATTTATTTTGGAAGTAGGGTCTCGCTCTAGCGCAGGCTGACCTGGAATTCACTATGTAGTCTCAGGGTGACCTTGAACTCATGGCGATCCTCCTACCTCTGTCTCCCAAGTGCTAGGATTAAAGACGTGTGCCACCACACCCGGCTGAACTGTTTATTTTAAATATAGCCACACATTATTCTAAAATCTTAATAAACCTATAAAACATATTAACCCTAAAGCCTTACCTCAAAGTTTGTGTTTTTATTTGGAAGTCTGTGACAGAGAAGGCTGTTTTTCACGTGTCATTGTGATGAAAAACCAAGTTTAGAAATGACTATAATAGATAACTCAAGGGATTTTTTTTTTTTTAACATTGAGAGTATGGGATCTTAAGATATCTTCAGACTAATACATGTACTTTGTCTCTTAGTGGTTTAGGGAAGTGTCTTTCAAAGGAAGTTAAGTTTCAAGAAAAATAATGATTTTCTTAGGAAAATTATCAGTAGTACAAAGACTGATTATAGATTGATAAATAGATGATAGAGACAGACAGATACAGATGATAGCTGTTGACTTTCTGCTTTGAGCCTAGCCACATCAGGCCATGTCTAACACCAGAGAAGAAAGATACCTTTATTGGAAACAGTTACAAGTGTGTGTGTTGAAAACATTTTATCTGTACATTCCTCGTCGATGAGAGCATAAAAAGTAAGGGTTTCTAAATTTAGATGCAAGTAGACAAATGTTTCTAGAAGCACTGCTGTTATTTTAAGCACACTTGGACACAAAACACTATAGTATGGCAAAGCCCCAGTCCAAATTATTTCAGCTCCCACTTACTCAACAGAAATACACCAATGCAACTTTAGAGTATAAATAAGCTCAGAGAGCTCACTTCAGTTTATTCAAGTGAGTTTTCATGTAAGTCATAGGACTTTGGAGACTGGGTTACAGCTGTTAAATATTTAATACTTAGTAGAATTTATGGGAGACAGTAATGATTCTGTACTTATAAATATGAAGTGGTATGATGGAAGCTCTCCATTCACTGTTACTTGTCCAGGTAATGCAAATCTGAAATGTGCTTTCCCCAGAGTTCTGGGATATACTTGGGTAAGTGGAATAGTAGAGAGATGAGTATCAATGAAGATGTGTCACTGTGTTCAAAACATGTCTTTTCCTTCATACTCCTTTTTTTTTTTTTTTTAATAATGCTGCATCTGATTCCCATTTCACTATTGTTTGAAGAGAGGACAGAAAGTGCCAACTGAGGAAACTTTTTTTTTAAGACAGAGCCTCATGTACCTCATTCTGGCCTCAAACTATGTAGCTGAAGATGACCTTGAACTTCTGCTCCTCCTGCCTCTGCCTCCTGTGTGCTGAGATTATAGGCATGCAGTACTGCGCTCAGGTAGGTTGTGCTGTGCATAGAACCCAGGGCTGCATGCTTGCTAGTCAAGCAGACTTCCAACTGGAAGAAAACGACTTTCAAAAAAAGCTGACTTAATGGGGAATTTTTTTATTTCAAAGATTTACATCCTTACTAACAGATTCTAGATAATTTGGACACCTAGATTTAAACTGCAGAAGACAAAAACATTCATCTTTTCCCTTTAAACACATAATACAAGAGATGAGTACTGGATGACCTAGGACATGTGATGGTTACCCAAACCAGTGGAACTGTAGGATTCAAAGGCAAATTTTAACTGTTTCAACTTTTGACACAAAAGTTTATGAACATACTGCAAATTTGTCATATCCCCATCAGGTTATCTTATGTTTCCTCTCCCCAGCTTCCATTACACGGAGGGCCCACCTCAGTGGATATCATGGGAGATATCCATGATCTCTGTGGGGTCATGAATTCACCAGTCAGTTCCTGTGGGGAGAACAGTGCCTTACAGAATACCTTCCCACCATATGTGTGCATATTCTTTCTACCCCCTCTTCTGCAATGTTCCCTGAGCCTTAGAGGATGTGTTAGTCTCATTTAGTGTTGAGCTCTCAGCAGTCTGCTTTTCTGTTCTGATGATTTTTGAGTCTCAGTGTCTGCTGCCATCTTCCTGGAGAAGGTTCACTTGCTAGTCATGTAAGCAGCACTCATATTTAGTCTACCACTTTCTTTGTAATGTTTCCTGGACACTGAGCTGGAAGCTTCCTCCCTGCTGGCTAGCCTTCATTATGCTGCAAGGTGCTGTGCAGGCTGCTGGGAAAGAAAAGTCATCAACTTTTTAATTGGATTTGAAACCCACTCCACAGGAAGAAATTCATGCCTGGTACTAGAAACCTTAGTCAAAAACTTATGGCTATGGAAGGCATAGGGCTTAGGATAAAAAGCTACCACTGTTTGGCTAACTGAGTATATTGTACTCATCAAATTGCCCTCTAAATATCTATGTTTATTCCCATAGATTAGTGCTGTTCTTAGCTTTGGTCATATATGCTTCTTTTTGCAGTGGGTGGTGACTGCTGGGGACACTAGAAGCTCATCAAAGTGCTGAGGATACACAGAGCTAAATGAGACATCTCTACTACCTCTCCCAAGGCCCAGGGAACATTGCAGTGGAAGAGGGAAGTGAAAAGAATATGAGAGCCAGAGGATGGAGTGCTGTTCAATACAATCTTCTGGACATGACATGGCCCTTAGATTCATGAGCTCCCAGTGGCTATGGGCTGTCATGACTTATGCAAGATTGGGCCTATCAACATTCTGTCATGGGTGGTGGAGGAGCTCATGAGGCCCATACCCCTCCATGTGGTGGTACTGGCAGTTGACAGTTGCTGGGGGAAAGAGGTACATTTTCTTCAGTGGTTTAGCCACTGACAGTTTTCTTTGGTAAATAATTTTCCACCCAGTTCATGCAGCCAGCCCAAATTAAACCCAGGTCGTCACCCAAAAGAAGAAAAGGTATATAAGAGTAGAAGAGGGATTAATTAGAAAGAAGGGGTCCGACAGGAGGGAAAGGAGATGTGAAGGTAAGAGGAGGTGGATATTATCAAAATAGACATTATATGTCTAAAAATTGCCAATGATTTTTTAAACAAGTCTACAGACTGCAGCAGCACCTAAAGCATTTTAGCAATGCTGACTTGTGGGCCCCACCTCAGACCTCTGCAGTCAACATCCGTGCTTCCATAAGACCCTCAGACCAGAAGCAGGAACATTAGAGTTTAAGTGTTTCATCTGCAGGGTAATGGTTGCCTCCCTCCCATGTATCGTGGAGATGTAAGTTCCATCTGGCTTCCTGGTCTCGTCTTTGGTCATTCCCTCTCTGCATCCCACTCAGTGAAGTAGACCACCAGAGGGGCTGTCCTCTAGCCTTGGTCCCTCATTCCTTTGCACAGGTGGTTCTCGGCCTGACATTAATTCTCTTTACTAGCCCATCTGAGCTCCTGGCTCCCAACTCGAAAGTAAAACTTTGCCTGGCCCTGAAGCTGGAGACCAAATGAGACTACTCCATTTTAAAGTCATACTTCCACCCTGTTGTGCCTTAGTTCTCACTAGTGCCCGTTCCAGTACTTAGGACATCATACTGTAATTCTCAGCTTACTGTCTCCTTTCTCAAGCAGATTGGAAAATCTTGGTATTAGCATCTTTGATGTAGCATTTTTTATTTATTTGAGAGGAAGAGAGAATGGGTGTGCCAGGGCTTTCAACCACTGCATATGAACTCCAGTTACATGTGCCCCCTTGTGCATCTGGCTTACATGGGTCCTGGGGGATTGAACCTGGGTTAATTTTTATATTTATTTACTTGAGAGAGAGAGAATGGGAGTGCCAGGGCCTTTAGCCACTGCAGACAAATCCCAGACACATGTACCACCTTATGCATGTGGCTTCATGTCAGTATTGGGCAATTGAACCTGGATCCTTAGGCTTTGCAGGTAAGTGCCTTAACCCCTGAGCCATCTCTCCAGCCCCATAAATCCTTCCCTAAACCTCAGACCAAATGTTAAATTACAGTCTATTTGAGATTTAATTATTTTAAATATAAAGACATTATTGTAATTCATACATTGTAAACTTAGATCTGCACATCACTGGATGTGCTGGTGATCTGGCTGTCACTTCATTCATCAGCAGGATTAATTTAGCTGATCTGGCTGGCCAGGTGGGTGTCCCCTTCCCTCACCACTCATGTACGTCGCTCCAGTTCCTCTTGAAGCTGTGTGCTCTGTTGAAGAGAACGACCCTCCCCAAATGGAGGAGGACCAATCTTTGGTCAAGAGTATATGAGTAGCTGTATCCCCTGCTAGACTGTCTACACAAGCTTTCATGATATACATATCACTTTTTAAATCCTCACCTGGCTTCTGGAGGTCTTTATGCCATGTGAGAGGGACTCAGAAGGAATATTATTAAACATTAATTCCTTCACAACTAAAAATTACTAACATAATTTCCGCAAAACCTGAAGCTTCAGGCTCAGGAGATACAGCAAGCATATCTTTGAGAGAAGAGGTAATGGTGGCCAGCCTAGGGTGAAGGGCACCTGATAGTTTGCTGTTCTCTACTCCTCAGAAAATAACATGGAAAAACAAATAACTCCAAACTGCAGGATAGAATTTACAAGGTACAGATAACTCATTTGGATCCTACACATTCGAAAATTATTGTCTAATAAAACCACCTAATACTGAAGAAGTAAGAAAGATCTCTCCCATTGGCAATATGAGCTTTTCCTTGAAATGAAGCCCACAAGCCTGAAGAGAAAGTGTATTGCTAAATCTGTCAAAAAGCAAAGGGGCTCAGAGAGTGTCTCCCCGGGGGAGGGGAGGAAGGAAAGAAATGCCTTGGTCTTACTATCAAAGAGTAGAAGAAAATCCCATTAGTCTCCATAGCCTCCATTTGCTAATCGGTCCTAAGGCTACAATCAGAAAACTCAGGACGGAACCTATTCTACTAACAGTGCCAACACATTTTACAGCCCAGAAAAGCCTGCACAAATCTCCCTTTGCCATTCATCTCTCAGACACAGGAGAGGAAGCCCAGTTACTTGGGCTGTAATTTTGCTACCTGGCCATATTCAAGCCCTTTTGTGTTCTCACAGAAACTGGGCCACTGACTGTAAGATTTATGCCTTGCCAAGAAAATCGACTTTAGAGTGCCCCACTACTGGTACCAAGTAGCTCTTCAGAAGAGTCCTTGAGGCTGGGAGAACTCAAGCAGCAAACGCCTGCAGAACGGAGCATGTTCCCCCAACCGGAATTATCCTGTACTTTAGGCTCAGACTTTCCCCTGCAGCTGGGAGCGCTCTCCCCTCTGGTGAGCTGCCTTTCCTCCCCAGCCCCTCAACACACTGGCCTGTGGCATTTTGCTTCTGGTACTGAAATTGTCTTGATACATTTGTCTCTCCCCAACAGTACAACATGCTGTCAACTTGAGCAGAAAACTGAGTCCTTTTTCTTTTAAAGTCCTAGGACTTAAATGATATGTAATAGGCACTAGTATTTGTTGGATGGAATCAGAATTAATCCAAGCTGGTTTCTCTGCCCAGCCTCCAAAGAAACAGAGAGGCAACCAGCTCCACTCCCAACAACATCCCATTCTGACGACCTTCACTAGCCATTCCTTGTGCCAGATCTCATTACTGTGTAACTCAGGAATCATAAATTTATTGCCACCTGGATCAACAGGAACAATAAAAAAATGTACATTTGCCTATAAAGTGCCTGGAGGTCAGGGGAGTGGAGGGCATGTTCAGTTTAAGGTTTCTATAAAGAAAAGAGAGGCTGGAGAGATGGCTTAGTGGTTAAGCGCTTGCCTGTGAAGCCTAAGGACCCCGGTTCGAGGCTCAACTCCCCGTTTGCAGTGTCTGGAGGCCCTGGTGCGCCCATTCGCTTTCCCTCTCTCTATCTGCCTCTTTGTCTGTCGCTCTCAAATAAATAAATAAAAATAACCAAAAAAATTTAAAAAAGAAAAGAGAGTGGGCATGGTGGTGCATGCCTTGAATCCCACACTTGGGAGGCAGAGGTAGGAGGATCGCTGGGAGATTGAGGCCAGCTTGGGAGTACACAGTGAGTTCCAGGTAAGCCTGGGCTAGAGTGAGACCCTACCTCTAAAAACCAAAAGCCAGGAAAAAAAAAAAAAAAAAGTCTTATCAGCCAGCCCAGTACATTCTCACAAATAGAACTCTACCCACTGCCAGTGCTTACAAACAAATTGCTGAGGAACTGTGTATTAGTTACCTTCTCATTGCTGGGACAAAGTATCCGACAAAAATCAGCTTAAGGGAAGATGGGTTATTTTGCCATACAGTTCCAAGAGACAGTCCATCAAGGTGGAGAAGGCGTGGTGGCAGGAGCTTGAGGCAGACGGTCACAGTCAGCCTGCACTGAATACTGGTAACTAGCTAGCTCCTTTTTACACAATCCAGGACACAAGCCATGGAATGTTTCCACCCCACAGTTAAAGTCTTCCCACCTCAGTTAACCTGAGATAGTCCTCCACAAGCATGCTTAGAGGCTAAACCTAGCTAATCCCTCACAGGTGATTCTCAGTCCTGTCAAGTTGACAATCACCATATACCATCACAAGTCCACTCCTTGTCACTTGACACCCAATCACGTTACATTGAAGGTATAACCTTCTGCTCCTTGTCCACATAGGTTCATGACCATTTTCATAATACAAAATTCATTCAGTCCAGCTTCAAAAGTTCTCATAGTCTTTAACAGTTCCAGTACTATTTAAAAATATAAGGGCAGAGTCTCTTCTGAAATTCAAGTAAAATATAACATTAAAAAAAAAAAACAAGTTGTGGGGGCTGGAGAGATGGCTCAGTGGTTAAAGGTGCTTGCATACAAAGCTTGATGGCCTGGGTTTAATTCCTTAGTACCCACGTAAAGCCAAATGCACAAAGTGGCACATGTGTGGAGTTCATTTGCAGTGGCAGGAGGCCCTGGCATGCCCAAACACTCTCATTCCCCCCCCCTGCCATTGTCTTTCAAATAAATATTTTTTAAAAAATGAATTGCATACTCCCAGTATGCATTGGCACAAAGTAAGCATTCCCAATCAAAAAGGGCAGAATGGCAAGACTAAAACCCTACAGGACAAATCCAAATTCTGCAGAATCATGCCTGGCATCGGGGACTCATGACAGAATCGTTTAAGCACCGGCAGGCTTGGGCAGCTCCCTCCCTCCATCTGTGCCTCTCTTTGGGTAGCTATACTGTGAACCTGCGGTTTTCCTTGGCAGACATCCTGTGCTTCAGGTATCTGGCATCCTGGGCTCTCCACTGCACCTTATGGTTCACTTCTCATAGCTTCAGGCAGTGGCCTCAGGGTCTTCTTTTCTGGACTCTAACAGTGCCACACATTGCCCAGTCTTAGTATCTTTCATGACCCTCTCAATTTTGCATCTTCTGTGCCTCCAACGTCATTATGTGGACAATCTTGCCAATTTCTACTGCCAGCTTGGGACGGAGCCTGGCTCCCGTAAACCACAGCTGTAGAAGTCTGCATGCTTTCTGGGCTGACCTTGGTGCAATATTTTTCTAGGCAGTTATGCCTGATCAGGGAATACTCTCAGTTTAACACATTCTCCCTTCAAATGAGTTTGGCATAAGTCTCCCAGTGCATCACAGGTGTCTCTTCAATGATGCTGATCTCCTTGACAATTACATCTGCCTTCTCAGTCCCAGCCTGAATGTTATAATGTTATCTTGTCTGAGATTTCCTTCACCAAACAAACTAGTCCATTATATTTAAGTTTGGCACCGTTCAAGTTCTCAGGACACAAGGAGAAGGTAGCCAGTTTGACCTGAACTGCCGCTGGCCCTGTTCCTGCGAGTATTTGATCTCTGAAGCCTCACAAGCTGGGCCTCCGCTGTCTGTATTTCTTTCAACACTCTTGTCATTGGAGCTCCTGCCACAACAGCCCATTAAGCTCTGCTTACAGTATTCAAGAGCTTTTATAGCTCAGAGTTCTAAATTTTTCAACATTTCTCCTGAAAACCAGTTCTAAAGGTTCAAAACCCACGTGGGCAGAATTATCTCAGCAACAGCTCTTCTCTTGGTACCAGTTTTCTGTGTTAGTTACCTTCTCATTGCTGGGAGAAAAATACCCTTAAAAACGTGGTTTGGGGGAAGAAGAGTTTGTTTTGGCTTACAGTTCCAGTTTAGCTTATTTTTTTTAAAAAAATTGTTTTTTTTTTTGAGAGAGAGAGAGAAAAAAAAAAAAGGCAGATTGAAAGAGAGAATGGTTGTGCCAGGGGCCTCCAGCTGCTACAAATGAACTCCAGATGCATTTGCCACCTTGTGCATCTGGCTTACGTGGGTCCGTCCTGGGGAATCGAATCCAGGTCCTTTGGCTTTGCAGGCAAGCACCATAGTAGCAAGAGCTTGAGGCAGCTGGTTGCATTCGGGCCATAGTGAAGAAGTGGATTCTGATGACTGCAGGTGCTTGGCCAGCTCTCTCCTCTTTATACATTCTAGGACCCCAATCCATGGTGCCACCCACAGTGAAGGTGATCTTTCCCACCTTATTTAACCTAATCAAGATAGTCCCTTACAGATATGCCAAAAGGCTAACCTAATCTACATAATCCTCACAGGTAAGCCTAGGTCCTGTCAAGTTGACAATCAATATAAATCATCTGAACAGTTTTTAGCATTACGGAAAAATTGCAAATATAGTCAAGCCCTGAATACTCTGCACCCAGTTTCTCCATTATTGACATCTTACATTAATATTTGCTACAATCAGTGGATTGATATTTGTAAATCATGATGATCCTTATTTGAATTTCCTTAAGCTTTTACTTTGTGACCTCCCGTTCCGGATGCCCATCCAGAATGCCACATTTAGTTGTGTCTCTTCTGGGCTATGACAGTTTCTGACACTTGCCTTGTTCTTTTGCATTGATAATTTTTATAAATGTGTACTTTTGGATCATAATGCCCTCCCATGACCTTTTCTTGTGCACCCCTCCCCACGCTCCTTTCACTGAACCCCTCCTTCTTCCCAACTAGTCCCTCGTGTATATTTGTGTGACTCGCGGAGTTTAATTAGGATCGCCTGCAGGAGCATGGGCAAGTTCAACTTCAGTGGTTACACCATTGCAGAAAATGTCTCCTACTCACCTAGCAACCACTGACTTGCCAATAACTTCTCAGGGAGTGACAGGGCCTCATACCCTCCTCCATCTTCCATGATCAAATGTTGTGTCATACAGGTCTTGTTGCCTTGTTCTTTTAATTTAATGTTTTCCAAGTAGAGAGGGTGAGAGAGAGAGAGAAAGAGAAGAAAGTAGAGGAAAAGAAGAGAGAAAGGAGAGAGAGAGAATGGGTGCACCAGGGCTTCTTGCCACTGGCATGCGCCACTTTGTACATCTGGCTTTATGTGGGTACTGGGGAATGGAACATAGTCCATCAGGCTTTGCAGGCAAGCACCTTTAACAGCTGAGCCATCATTCCAGCCCCTTCTTGTTCGTGATGTCTTTGACAGGTTTTTTTTTTCTTTTTCTTTTTTTTGGGGGGGGGTTTTCAAGGTAGGGTCTCACTCTAGCTCAGGCCGACCTGGAATTCACTCTGTAGTCTCAGGATGGCCTTGAACCCTCAGTGATCCTCGTACCTCTGTCTCCCGAGTGCTGGGATTAAAGGCGCACACCACCGCGCCTGGTTTTCTTTGACAGTTTCAAAGTATGCTGGTCATGTATTTTGTAGAATGTTCCTCAACTAGAATCTGTCTGCTTTCTCATGTGATTGTGAGTTTGAGGAAAGAAGATGACATAAGTGACTTCCTTTTAGCTCTTAAAAACAACAACAACAAACAAACAAAAAAAACCTGTGTCAATTCCTCTCATCTCTCACCTCTTCATCTCTCTAAGAGCTGTTGGGACATTGATAGTGCCCATTCAGCTCAAGGAAAAGAGTCATTATCAGTATACATGACCAAAATTTATCCCTTTCTGTTTGTTTCTTTGTTTGAGGCAGAGTCTCACTCTAGTCCAGGCTGACCTAAGTACTCCATAGCCCAGGCTGGCCTTGAACTCACAGCGATTTTACTACTTGAGCCTCCCAAGTTCTTAAAGGCATGAACCACCATGCCTATTGGGGAAACCTGTCTTATACAATTGATAACACGAGCAGCAATGGAATCCTCAGAAATCCCCATGGAGGTATGACCTTGGACTATGTGGTGGTTTGATTCAGGTGTCCCCCATAAACCTACGTGTTCTGAATGCTAGGTTCCCAGCTGATGGAGATTTGGGAATTAACGCCCCTGGAGGCAGAGTATTGTTGGGGGTAGGCTTATGGGTGTTACAGCCAGTGTCCCCTTGCCAGTGTTTGGCACACTTTTCTGTCCCTGTTGGCCAGGGGGTGATGTCCACCTTCTGCTCATGCCATCATTTTCCCTGCCATCATGGAGCTTCCCCCTCAAGCCTGTAAGACAAAATAAACCTTCTTTTTCTTTCCCAAAAGCTGCTCTTGGTTGGGTGATTTCTTCCAGCAATGCAAACCTGACTGCAACAGTAAAGTGGTACCGAGGAGTGGGATTGCTGCTAGACACCTGACTGTCTGGCTTTGGCCTTTTGGAGCTGATTTCAAGAGGATTGTGGAAGGAATTGAAACATTGGCCTAAGAGACATCTTGCAGTGTTCTAAGTACTCAGCTTAATGGACTATTCTAGTCAGAGTTGAAAGACCTGAATGCATTGAGAACTATGGACTGTGAGGTTTGGTTTATGAAGGTGAGAAAGACCTTTGCTTGGATTGGGCTAGAGGCAGTTTGTTGAAAAGCTTGCTGTTATGCCTGTGTGCTGAGAAGTTGTGCAGGGTTACTTTGTGTAGAAATGAACTGGTGTGAGCAGAGGGATATGGTACAGGAAAAAAAAAAATCTTTGGGTGAACTGCTGCCTGTTCAGCTGCAATTGAGAGATTACAACCTGTGAGATTGGGCCAGTTGACCTGCACTGGGGCAACAGAAAGAATGTAGACTTTTCAAGGGATCTGAGTGCTCAAGAAGTGTCCTATTCTTCAATGTCTGCTTTGTCTCCCCCACCCCCCAGATTAACAAATTTGCACCCTACCTGGTATTGTGGAGTATAAGAAATGCAGGAAAGAGAGGGTCATTGAGTTTGCAATGTGGTCATGTGTTTTGGAAACACCCATGGGCAGTGTGAAGCAGGATTACCTGTGTGGAGACCCAATGGAGCTGTGAAGATGAACCATGGATTGCAGTGGAGAACCAGTGGAGATGCCAGGACCATGAGATGGTTGCTAAGGAAAACTGCCGGCCCTGATGAAGTTTTCCAGGACTGTGGGTAGCCTAGCTGGAGGGACAGAATTGGAACTCCAGAGAGTTGTTGCTGGTCAGAGTTATCAGACTTGGAGATTTGTCACTGGCTAGAGTTGTTGGATTTGGAGCTACAGAGTTTGGTGTTTGCCCTGTTTTAAATCTTCTATTGGCTGAATGTTCCTTTGGTATGCCCAATTCCATCTTTTGCAGTGTGAATGTTTATTCTGTGCCATTATGGGATTTTTGGTAATTTTTTGGTATAATGGCTCAGTTAAAAGATCTTGGACTGTGGGGATGTATGAACAAAAAAAGTTCAAAGCTAGCCCTGGCTAGAGAGTGAGACACTGTCTTAAAATAAAAATACAGAAAAAGAAAAAAAAAGAAAGAAGGAAAGTGAAAAGAAAGGAAAAGAAAGAAGGAAGGGAGGGAGGAAGGGAGGAAGGAAGGAGAAAAAAAGGAAAGGAAGGAAGGAAATAAAGGAAAGGTTGGGGACATAGCTGGATAAGTGGTGAAGTGATTGCCCAGCATGTGTGAGGCCCTTGGTTCAATCCTCAACACTGGAAACATTGACAAACAGACGACATCCAGGCATGGCGTCGCATACCCATAATCTCAGTCTCAGGAGTTAGAGGCAGGAGAATCTTGGCAAGTGTGAAGTTACTGTGGTCCACATGGAAAGTTCGAAGCCAGAGTGATACTATGGCAATGAGGTGAGGAGCAGGGCAAAAGAGGGTAATGGGAAAGTATTATATCAAATGGCATTATGTTCCTGTATGAAAATTTTCAATGAAAACGTTTTTTAAAAACCTAAATAAATATAAAATCAAATTTCTGGAAAAAAAATCAAGAAACTGAATTTTGAAAAGCGAAGCACAACCCTCATACACGTGCTGACAGGTGAACCCAAACACCATCAATACTCCCTATGAACCCTCCCACACAGTTTAAATTTAGAAACACATTCAGAGGGCAGTTAGCCAGGGATAAGTACGTTGCACTGTCTAGAGTCATGAAACAGATCCAAGTAAACCTGACCTTTATTGGAACAGTGAACTTGGACTCCTGTAAAAGTTGAGCTAGCCAGCCTGGAGCTATGATGACCTGCCACTGAAGTAAGTTCAAACATTTCCCCGACTTGGAGCACTGGTAAGGATTAGAAGAACTCAGGTATGTGAAACTGCTTTGCAGTCTGTACCTTATTCTTGGTTGAGAAGTAGCATGCGTTCTGTTCAGCTCTGCCTCCAGGTCTGTGTATCTGAGAAGGTGATGAAGAGCAACTGTAGTGACTTTTCCTCTTCATGCACTGTTGCAGTCAGCCCTGCTCCTCACAGCTGGGACTAACGTCCAGCCAGACATGGTTTATGGGAGGAAGGGATTTATTTCCAGTGTACAGACCCAGGGGATGTTCCATCGGTGGGGGAGGAAGCTGGGTTCTTTTCATATATCCAAGCAGAGAGAAATCCCAAACAGCCAGCACTACAAATACCAACAGCCAGAGCTCAAACTGTTCTCTCCACACATTTGAGCTGGAATCAATACCCGCCCCCAAACATACCTTAGGGCTGGCCCCCAGGATCCACCCCCAGTAACACCTCCTCCAGCAGGCTGCTGGAGACTTAAGCAGGAAGCTTAACATTAATCAAAAATACCTGAAGAGGGCTGGAGAGATGGCTTAGCAGCTAAGGCATTTGCCTGTGAAGCCTAAGGGCTCATCATGTTTCACTCTCCAGGCCCCACATAAGCCAGAAACACAGTGATGCAAGGACTCAAAGTTGCACATGTGGACAAAGGGTGCATGTGTCTGCAGTTTGATTGCGGTGGCTAGAGGCCCTGGCGCACCAATTCTTTCTCTTGCTCTCTCACTCTCACATAAAAATGGCAGTCTGTTGGGCTTGCCCCCCACCCCCCGAAAAAACAACACCTGAAGCTATGGGAGACATACATTCACATTCAAACCATTACACACACACACACACAAATTAGCTGGGCATGGTAGCACCTGCTGTGAGTTCAAGGGTAGCCTGAGACTGCATAGTGAATTCCAGGTCAGCCTGGGCTAGAGTGAGACCCTACCTTGAAAACAAAAAACAAAAAAATGCCATATACACCTTCTGCATTTTACATTCCAACCATTGCTTTATAGAAGTGAACAGCAGTAGCAGAGAGGATTCACTGAATCCTCAGTCTGTGTTGGTTATAATTCTAAGTTCTTGTATTAACCCAGTCTTTGTAATAATTATCTTTGAGTTCTATACTGTTCCATTTTTCAAAATGAGTAAGTGAATGTGATGGTTAATCTCTGGTTGTCACATAACAGGATTTAGAACCACCATGGAAACAAATCTCTGATCACTTAAATGAGAGATTTTCTAGATCAGATTAGTTGAGGTGGGAGACTCCACCCTAACTGCGGGAGGCAGCATTCCATGGGCTGGGTTTCCAGACTTTATGAAAAGGAGAAAGCTAAGCATTGAGCATTTATCTTTCTAATTCCTCTTGGCTGATGTGATGCTGTGTCTCCCGTTTCCTTTTCCTGCCATGGTAAACTCCCCATCAAAATTGTAAGATGAAGCCGGGCGTGGTGGCGCACGCCTTTAATCCCAGCACTCGGGAGGCAGAGGTAGGAGGATCGCCGTGAGTTCGAGGCCACCCTGAGACTCCATAGTGAATTCCAGGTCAGCCTGGGCTAGAGTGAGACCCTACCTCGAAAAACCAAAAAAAAAAAAAAAAAAAAAAAAAATTGTAAGATGAAAATAAAGCCTCTTCTTCCCTAAACTGCTTTTGGTTGGGTATTTTCTCTCAGCAATGAGAAGGTAATTGATAGAGTGGAAGTTTAATAAGTTATTAAAAGGCCAATGGCTACAGTGTGGCTATATCATTTGGGTCTTGGTTTACTTGTATATAATAGGGAAAATAAAAAACCCCACAACATGGTTTAAACAAGTTTGTTTACTCTTGAGTGAGAAAGGCAGGAGGTAAGTAGCTAAAAGTTACTGACTTGACCTTGCTGTTTTTTCCCTCAGGCTCCTCTCTTTCTTCTCTGTCATAAATGTTGTTTTCTTTTAAAGTCTGCCACATTTCTCAGGGTTCTGTTACAAAGGAGGACCCATGCATCAGGAAAAGCAATGTCTCAAATGAAAAGTGTGCTGCTAGTTTTCAGGTGAAGAGAAAGATGCATTATTGTCTCTCTGTGTGTTTTTTAAAAATATTTTATTTACTTGCAAGGAGAGACAGAGAGAGAGAGAGAAGGCATGGGCACACCAGGGCCTCTTACCACTGCAAGTAACTCCAGACACATGTGCTACTTTGTGCATCTGACCTTACGTGGACACCGGGGAATCAATCCTGGGATGTCAGGCTTTGGTAGCAAGTGCCTTTAACTGCTGAGCCACCTCCTCAGCCTGCAATTCTGTTTTTATTGCCCAGTTTCAGTAGTCATTTGGAAAATATAAATAAGGTTAGGATGTGCAATTACAAAAATAGTCATGTTTACTTGTCTACAATTTAGTTATTATTAAGGAAATTATTTTACTTCATAGTGCTTAAGTGGTTATTTTAGAGCCTTATATTCGAGATTAAAAGAAATGTATTATTCTTCGACTTTTCTTTCAAGGAGTAAATGTTGAGTATTATCAAACCTTTGAATGTATTTTAAGGAAAAAAAAGAAAGAAAGAGAATATTTGAATTAAAAATTGCTTATACCATACTCAGTTATGGCTAAAACTTTTTGACCCCAATATCTCCCAATGTAGATATATTCATTCATTCATTCATTCATTTGTTCTATCACTTAATCATTGAATAAGTATTTGTTTGGGAGTTAATAGATGTTGGGTGCATTATATTTGGTAATCATTTTATTTCTTTTTTAAAATAATGAGACAATGTTTGAATAATTAAGTTTATTACTTGATGAGTACTTTCATGGTTATGCTATAGGTAGGTAGGGATTAGGCTTGGAGGTCACTGAAAAGTCAGCCCCACCTTCTCTTTCCCTGGTAACATTAGAAAGGGAAGAGCCCACCAGGCATGGTGGTGCACGCCTTTAATCCCAGCACTTGGGAGGCAGAGGTGGGTGGATCGCCCTGAGTTCAAGGCTACCCTGAGACTACATAGTGAGTTCCAGGTTAGCCTGGAGTAGAGTGAGACCCTATCTCGAAAAACCAAAAAAGAGAAAAGAAAAAAGAAAAGAAAAGAAAGAAAGAAAGGAAGGAAGGAAGGAAGAAAGAAAAGGGAAGAGCCACTTCTCCCTGACCAGAAGAAAGTCTTCTGGCCCTGGCCCTAGGAGGAGTCTGTCAATCATTCACCTGGTCAAGAGACCATCCCTCAACTACAGAGATGCTAAAAGGTGGGCGGAATAGTTATCCCTGTAATGAAGTGATGTACTTAGATCTACAGAAACCCCTTCCTCTGTGCAGTTGCTTACAGATCCTCATGGAGCCTGCCTGCCTGCATTTCTGAATTCTAACTCAAAAAACATAAATTTTTCTTTCTCTTGTTTTTTCTTTCTTTCTCTTCTATAGATGCTGGCTGAAATCCTAAGCAACTTGTCCTCATACTTTGGGGCTTTTCCACATTTTTTTCTCAGTGAGTCTCCTTTTATGCACCTTGTAGTCTTGTTTTATGGTCACAAGACAAAGAACTCGACAGTATGAAAATTGCAACAGTTAAATATACAGTTTTTTTTTTTTTTTTTTTTTTACAGGTGAACTAAATTTGTGTCTAGCAGTATAGTGAAAAAAGAAACTTAAAACTCCTTTTAGAATTACATGAAACGCAAATATTTTAACTAAATACATAATACATATTACACAGAATAAAATATTTTATATTATGAATCTTTACATATTAGATGAATATTAACAATTTTCCTTTTACAGCAAACAACACACTGTGAAATGCCTTTATGAAACACAAAGCTCTCCCCCAACAAGCTGATGCAACTCTAAAATAGATGCCTTTGCAGAAAATATCCTTCTCATTTATATTAATGTAGCCATATTGCTCCTCTAAGAAAATATTTATAAATATTGCTACTGTGCTCCAGAAATATAGTAGGGAAAAAACCTTAGGAGGGTTGTATACAATGGAAAATATAATAAAAATGTTTCCCCTGATAAAATTCAAAACTATGTATGTCACAATAAATGAAAGAATATAACTTTAGAATCAGAGCCCGAGGCTATGCTGGGGTGTTGTGGATTCTTTTGTTTCTTACTACTTCTGATTATCTTCTGACACTAGGCAGGCCAAGCAAATGATGGATTCATCTTTCATTTGCACAGTGCATGGCTCACAGTGCCTGTGAGAGGTGCTCAGAGCTCCTGGGACTGCAGCAGCCTAACCCTATGCAGATGGTGTGGACACTGATAGGCAGGGCCATGTAAAAGGCCTTACGATGTGGAATGTTCAGGCGAAGCAGAGACCATGGGAAAAGAAGAATCAAGACTGGGAAGACTCAAAGGAAGAGTGTTCTGTGTACAGTGAATCAATGTACTCATTTTTTTAAAGCAGAAAAAAACATTTAATAAATACATATCTCAACATCTTTCATGCCCTTGATATTATTCAGAAAAAAATAGTGGTTTTTAAAAAAACACCATATCTCTTCATCCTGCTGTGAGTGACATGTGCAGCTTTAGGAGCAGGTGACAGTGTGTCTAACTAAATGCTTGTCCTTCCTGCTCCTCAAAGTCAATGTTATTTTTACAAGATGATGTGTATAGAAACCCTCTCTTGGCACTTTGTAAATATTTTTCCCCAAGTAGTTCCCTCCTCTGTAATGGAACAACAGTGGTTAAGCCCAACCAAATCCTCCGCCTGATCAATAAATCAGTAGCTTGTAATGACGTTATTCATATTTTTAATTTCCATTTAGTGGCAAGATAAACTGTGCCCTTTGCTGGGAACCACTGGCACAAGAAGAAGGAAAATCTAAAATATATATTGGTTAGAAAATTGGATAATAGGCTTTACCATTTTTCCAGAGCCAGCAAACTCCATTTTCAATAATCAGACATTAACCAGACCTTCACAAATCAGCATTCTCTGAATTTCTCTATTGTCTCACTCACTGGCTACTAACAGCAACATTAGAACCAAATCTCAAGTCCAATAAAGTAAGCCTTTTCCTAGCTTCACTTAGCCAACACCCACAAAACAAATAATCTTGTAAAATAAATAAAGAACAAAGAAGGATACTAGAGTCAAACCATTTATTTTATTTTCCATGCCAATAAGCAATTTCCTTTGTCTCTGGCTTAGCACTCTCAAAGTAATGCCAACATGCTTCAGAATTATTACAAACAAGCAAACACACCTTGATGCTTAACTATGTGGCAGGTGGCACGAGACAAAGGTGGACTTCTGCTCCCAAAGATGGTAGAAGTACTACTAGAAGGTTCTTCATCCTTCACGGATGCAAACTTTTCTCTTAATTTTTTACTATTGACAACTTTTATAATTATAGACAATAAACCATGATAATTCCCCCCCACACTTTCCCCTTAACAACTCCACTCTCCATCATATCCCCTCCCCCTCTCAATCAGTCTCTCTTTTATTTTGATGTCATCATCTTTTCCTCCTATTAGGATGGTCTTGTGTAGGTAGTGTCAGACACTGCGAGGTCATGGATATCCAGGCCATTTTGTGGCTGGAAGAGTGCATTGTAAGTAGTCCTATCCTTCCTTGGGCTCTTAAGTTCTTCCTGCCACCTCTTCTGCAATGGACCCTGAGCTTTGAAAGGTGGGATAGAGAGGTTTCAGTGCTGAGCACCCCTCTGTCACTTCTTCTCAGCACTATGGTGCATTTTGAGTCATACCAGAGGTCACCACCATCTGAAAAGAGAAGCTTCTCTAACCAAAAGTGAGAATAGCATTAATATATGGGTAGGAACATTAAGAAAAGTGCTTACCAGACAGTTTTGTGAGCAGAATATATGCATTTAGCCAGAAAAGAGCAGGCATTACACCCCTAGGGTACAGAAGCAAACGTCTGTGGTACTAACACAACCAGACATGATGAGAGAAGCAGATCAAAGAAACTAAAAACGGCATGTGGTTCAATTATTTATGATGCTGCGGCAGTATTGATCAGAAGCTGTTTTCTCCTACCTTCGGGATACCTGTTGAAGTTGTCATTACCCAAAGAATTCTCCCCCAATGTGAGGCAGGAGCAGGGAGCAAGTCAGGACCATAGTTAAATGACAGCTGGTTATCCAGTATCACTCTACCATATCTACTGACAACAAACTATCTGCATATCTCACTTCCCAGTAAGGAAATGGTGTATCATTTCACTCCGTACCCTGAAGGAGAGAAAGGTTTTGACCTACCTGCCAAGATCTTGTTACCTCAGCATCATAAAGCCCAATACAAAATCGAAGCTTTTAAAGCATGGTGTGGTATTCAAAAGCCATTTCTGTCTTAAGAATTTATATTATTCACTGCTGAATCTCCACTGGCAGCATGCTGCCTGGTACATTGTAGGTGGTCGGTTGCAGTGAGTAGACTATCTTATGAATGCCCTTATACTGCGATCCAGGCACTGGAAGCCATGTGCTCTGCATCATGACTCACACTGCCACTGGCTCCCAGGATAGCCTGGACTAGCCGATCTGAGCTTCTTCTAGGCAAAGCCTTGCTTGCCAGGGGAATAACTTTTCATTCCTCTAGACTGAGAATGCATTTTGGCTTTGGGCATACAGTTTCAGCTTTGCCTTGGGGAAACTCTAAGAAAAGGATTGATCCTTTGTCCTTACTGAAAGATCCCAAGGCAGTGACTCTCATCTTTGGGCCAAAGATGTTGTGTGATAAACTTCGGAAGAGAAGAAACTGTTACAAGATACAGTGTCCTTTACACCACAAGGGAAAAGGAACATGAAAAGAAAACCACTGTGGTTTCCAGCACTCCATTTGCTGTGGAGTGGTATGGGACATCTCCTGTTCATAGAAGAGAATATTGGCAATTGACTAAGCTGCTTTATTTCAAGAGAAAAAAAAATCTAAGAATTTTTAGTAAATGGTTATTGGAAAACCATTACACAAATCTCCATTCCAAACAGTTTTTACTTTCTTCCGTTTAGGACATATGTTATATAATTAAATAAAACCCTGCAGCTCCATGTCTAGCATCTGGGGCCGTTAGTAGAATCATCTGCGCTCCAAGGGCCTTGGGTAGCCACACCTCCAGTTCTTTTGTCTGTGTGGGCATTCCACAGTGCTGGAATCTCCGGTATCCTGGGGTCTCAATTGCAGCTCAGGCTTCACCTTCCAAACTTCATCCATGGCCTCTGTAGGACTTGGTGGCTGTTGCAGTTACCCTCTTGTTACCTGACCAGAAGTAGCTTATGACAGAAAGGGTTTATTTTGGCTTAAAGTATTGAGGTTACGTGTCATCATGGTGGAAAAAGCATGGCTTTTAATCCCAGCACTTGGGAGGCAGAGGTAGGAGGATTGCTGTGAGTTCGAGGCCACCCTGAGACTACATAGTTAATTCCAGGTCAGCCTGGGCCAGAGTGAGACACTACCTCAAAAAAAAAAAAAAAAAAAGCATGGCTTGAGTAGATAGCTGGAGTTTCACATCAGCTGGGAGGAAACAACCAGGCTGAGCTAATAGTGAACACCCAGTGGGATGGACTAAAACCTGAAGGCTCACCCACAGTGACATACCTCTTCCAGCAAAGATTCCCCTCCAAAAGGCTCTAGAACTCTACAACTTTCCCAAATTGCTACCATCTGAGGACCAAAATAATCAAAGCACATGAGCCTATGGGGTATGTTTCATTCAGCCACCACAGTGGTGGAGCCCTAGGTGTTGTTTCAAGGAGAGAACCCAGACAGTGACATTCTTAATTCAAGTCCTCTTCTTTCAAGTGAGTCTGTATTTTCAGAAGTTAGAGCCTTTGATGAATGGGGCCTATCACAGTTAGCTTAACATTGCTGTGATGAACTTCCAAACCAAGCACAGTTTATGGGAGGAACAAGATTTATTGCAGCTTACGGATCCAGGGGAAGTTCCATGATGGCGGAAGAAGCTGGCCCCCTTTCACAGGTCCACATAGCGAGAAAGACCACCACCAGCACCATAAGCAAGCACACTCCAGGAAACCCAGGCAGAGCTCCAGGACTCTGGTGCATACCTTAGGCTGGAATTCAGATACACCCCCAGTAACATCTGAGGGCTGGACCCCAGGATCTGCCCACAGTGATGCCTGCTCCAGCCATGGGGCTGGAGATCTAAGTTACAAGCTTTACTAAACACCTGAACCTAATGGGGAACATCCATTCAAACTACCACAGCGCCTTTTCCCCAGGGCACCTTTTCTATTGTCCGGTGAAGAGCGTGAGGGTTGGTTTGTTTGTCTGTTTGTAATGGCACTAGTATTTTTTTAATTAATTTTTTTGTTCATTTTTATTTATTTATTTGAGAGTGACACAGAGAGAGAAAGAGGCAGATAGAGAGAAAGAGACAGAATGGGTGCGCCAGGGCTTCCAGCCACTGCAAACGAACTCCAGAAGCATGCGCCCCCTTGTGCATCTGGCTAACGTGGGTCCTGGGGAATCGAGCCTTGAACAGGGGTCCTTAGGCTTCACAGGCAAGCGCTTAACCGCTAAGCCATCTCTCCAGCCAAGCACTAGTATTTTAACCAGTTACAAAATGCTTACACCTGCCTTGTCTGCAATTCCTTTTCTGGTTAAAATGGCACATTCTCACAGCTTTCTTCTCTGCTTCACTGTAGAGCTAGGCAGTGAGCAGTGGCTCTACAGTGCTGTTGGATGTTGTCTTGAGGTTGCTCTTACCAGATAACTTAGTTCATTACTTTTGTATTCAGCCTCACTCAAATTTTCAGGACACAGGCAGGATACAGCCTGATTCTTTGCCATATTTCATACAAATGACTTGTACCCCAGTTCCCAATATAGTCCTTGATGCTCTCTAAAACATCATGAGCTGGGCTTCCACTGTCCACTGTCCATATACCTTTTGGCATTCTGGTCTTTCAAACTACAACCCATTAAGTGGCCCATTAATTCTGCTTGTAGAATTCTAGAACCAGTTCGGTCTCATTCTAGCTCAGGCTGACCTGGAATTCACTATGTCTCAGGGTGGCCTCAAACCCATGGCGATCCTCCTGCCTCTGCCTCCCCAAGTGCTGGGATTAAAGGCGTGGGCTACCATGCTCGGCAGCAGCAGTTATTTTTGCATTAGTGATGTTCTCGTTGCTGTGACAAAAACAACTTAAGGAAGGAAGGGTTTGTTTTGGCTCATGGTTTGAGGGTCTACAGTTCATGGCTGTGGGGGAGGCATGGTCGCAGGAGTGTGAGGCAGCTAGTCTCCCAGCCGTCAGGAAGCAGAGAGAGAAAAGTGCCGGTATCAGCTCGCCTTATCCTTTTTATTCAGTCATGGGATCGTATATTAGTTATCTTCTCATTGCTGGGACAAAAATGCCTGACAAAAATCAGTTTAAGGGAGAAAGCATTTGCTTCCGCTTATAGGTCACAGTCGGTTCATTGTGGTGGGGAAAGCGGAGGGGCAGGCGCTTGTGCCAACGCTGGTCACGTTCAGTCCACAGGGAGGAAGCAGAGAGAGATGAACGCTCACGCTCAGGCAGCTCTCGCTGTTTCTACAGCCCAAGACCCCAGCGTATGGAACAGCGCCACCCGCTTTTAAACTGTGCCTTCCCACCTCAATTAGCCTAATCGAGACTAGCCTAGTTCCTTATAGGTATGCCCAGAGGCTACCCTCAGCTGCATAGTCCCTCACAGGTTATTCTAGGTCATGTTGACAGTCAACATAAACCTTCACAGATGGTACCACCCTCATTCAGGGCGGGTCTTCCCTGCTCAATAAAATTTCTCTGGAAACATTTTCCCATCATTGATATATCTCATAGGTGACTCCAAATCCAGTCAAGTTGAAGTGAAGATTCACCACCACACCTTCTTTTGTGCGTTTATTAAACATGACCGCACTTATTTGCTTACCTAGTGTGTTATAGTAGCTTTCATGCTATAACTTCAGAGTTGAGTGATGGCACAAACTGTTTGGCTGCAAGTCTAAATAGTTAATATCTTAACCTTTTTTTTTTTTTTTTTTAGGTAGGATCTTGCTCCAGCCCAAGCTGACCTGGAATTCACTATGTAGTATCAGGCTGACCTTGAACTCACAGCGATCCTCTTCCTTCTGTCTCCTGACTGCTGGGATTAAAAGTGTGCACCACCACACCCTGCAGCATCTTGACCTTTTAAGAAAAAAAAAATTTCTGATGAAAATTTTTTTTGAAAAACTGAATAGAGGGCTGGAAAAATTGCTTGCTAGTTAATGTTACTTGCTTGTAAAACCTGATGGCCCAGGTTTGATTCCCCAGTATCCATGTAAAACCAGATTCACAAAGTGGTCCATGTGTCTGGAGTTCATTTGCAGTGGTAAGAGGCCCTGGTGCACCCATACTCTATGTCTCTCAATAAGTAAATAACAATATTTTTTTTAGGGCTGGAGAGATGGTTTTGTTAGGTTAAGGCACTTGCCTGTGAAGCATAAGGACCCATATTTAATTGCCCAGTACCTACATAAGCCATATAAACCACAAGGTGGTGCATGTATCTGGAGTTCATTTGCAGTGGTTAAAGGCCCTGGCGTGCCCATTATCTCTATATATCTACCTCTCTCTCTCTCAAAATGAAATAAAGAAAAAATATTTTAAAATATTTTAAATGAGTAGAATGTATCTTAAGCATCAATATGTAAAAATAAAGGATGAACTTTAAAAAAAATTTACTGGCAACCTCTCTACATATAGAGAAAGGAAAAAAAAAACTTTTTTGAGGTTTTTTTTTTTTTTTTTTTGAGGTAGGGTTTCACTCTAGCCAAGCTGACCTGGAATTCACTATGTAGTCTCAGGGTGGCCTTGAACTCAAGGCAATCCTCCTACCACTGCCTCCCAAGTTATGGGATTAAAGGCCTGCTCCACCACGCCTGGCCAAAAAAAAAAAAAAAAAAAAACTTTTAAAACTCAACTTTTCTTTTGGTTTATGTGTGTGTGTATGTGTGTGTGGGACTTGTGTGTGATATACACATGCACGTGTGGATGTTCATGCCCTGTGTGCGTGCATGTGGAAGCTGGAGCAGAACACCAGGCATCTTCCTATATTGCTCTTATGCTTCGTTGTCTTAAGACAAGAGCCTGTCACTGAATTTGGAACTCGCCATTTCTCAGGTGACTAGCAAGTTCCAGAGACCTTCCTGTCTCCACCTCTCTGAGTGCTTAGCTTACAGGTGGGCATAGCCACGCCTAGCATTTTGTTATATGCTGGGGAGCGAACTCGGTGCTCATAGTTGCTCAGCAGGGATTATTACCCGCCCAGCCATCTCTGCAGCCCTTTTCCTCAGCTTCTTGGGTAAGGAAAGCATCCACATCCATGCAGCATTCACTTCGCATTACTTCTACAGACTCTGACCAGAGCCATCAGGCAAGACATGCAAATTAAAGGCCTACAGATTAGAAGGGGAAAGCTCAAATTTTCTTTGCTTATAGGTGATATAAGCACCTATAAACACATTTTGGTAGAATTAAATAAATTTTGTACTTAAAAAATTAATTTAATTTATTTATTTGACAGAGAAAGAGGGAGAGAGAGAATGGGCACGCCAGGGCCTCCAGCCACTGCAAACGAACTCCAGACACATGTGCCCCTTGTGCATCTGGCTAACGTGGGTCCTGGGAAATTGAACCTGGATCCTTTGGCTTTGCAGGCAAACACCTTAACTGCTAAGCCATCTCTCCAGCCCCAGATTTTTAATTTATATACCTTCACAATTTATCTTTGTGCCCATCTTTGAAATAAAAAGTTTAGATTGTGAATTTTGTTGTGTTGTTTGTGAAAACTATTATATATGATATGGATTACCATCAGAAGACTAGGGTGTGAGGGTTAGCTCAGTTGGGAGAATGCTTGCCTACCATGCATGAAAACCCTAGGTTTGATTCACAGCACTATGTAAACCAGGTGGGGTTAGAAAAAAAATCAGGGGCTGGAAAGATTGCTCAGTGGTTAAAGCACTTGCTTGCAAAGTCTACAAGCTTGGGGTTCAATTCCTAAGCCACCCACATAAACTGGACATAAAAAAGTTGCACAAGCATCTGGGATTCATTTGAAGTGATAAGAGGCCCTGCCACTTGCCACCCAATGCAAATAAATAGAAGAAAGAAAAAGTAAAATAAAAAAAAATTTAAAGGAAACAAAAGGATAGGATGCCATGGATGGAAATGAAACCATGGTAAGTTATCCTTGTTTCAATAATTAGTATGAAATAACTTCAAGAATTTTTTCATTTGATAGACATTGGCAAGTAGCAAATTTTCAGAGCAAAAGACCCTCTAACATTGCTTGTCTTCTCATGGTGAAAAAATTGTATATTACATAATCCCTCTATCAACTGTTTTCCTCTTTGGTGGGGGAAGTTTCCTGAGAAGTATTATCTGCCATGCTAATTTCATTATTTTTTGAGAAATGCAAATTAACTTTGAGAGTGTGAAGTCTGATATTAATTTACATGGTTTTATTTTGTTTAGTAGAAAAAAATAAAACAACTTTGAGTGGTACCAATTGACAATGTGACTATTTGTCCTTAGTGTCCTTGCACAGTATTTCAGCAAAGATTTTTGTTAGTATTAGTTATGGACATACTCAGTATGTAAACAGCACGTGTTAGTACCATCTTTTCCCTCATCCTTGTCCCCCCTCCAAAGGGACCCTCCTCATTGGGATGCCAATCGTCCCCATGGGGATTGTAGGTCGTGCATTGTGGGGGTAGCTATCAGTTATAGGGAAGAGGCAATGTCTCTGTGCATAATGTTCCAACTTGTGGCTCTAACAATCTTTCAGGCCCCCTCCCACAAAATTCCCTGATCCATATTGGGTTTGTTTTAAGTCTACTTCAGTGATGGGCTCTTAGGAGCCTCTGGATCTCTGGTTTGGTAGGTGTTGATTGTCCTCAATGTCTATCTCCTTCACCCTTGTGCTGATATCAGGTGCACTGAGAAAGCAGCACTCTTGTTCATTTCCCCAATTCCTCCATGGTTTTAGCTGGGGCCCTGAAGTGCAATGGGCTGATTCTCTCCTCAGGTCCCACTTCTGACTGAAAAAGAGAAACAGATTATCCAATGGAGAGGAAAGTCATCACGGGTTAAATGGATAACCATTATTAGTTTAGGGAAAATTTAATGGGTGTAGATCCTCTTGTAGACCAAGATTAGTGGGAGCTTGATATTGGAAAGAAAACTCATTTTCTGGATGTGATTCTGACTTGTTTCCTAGTTCCAGATATGGGTTCCTTTCCACTGAGCAGATCTGTTAGCCAATCCAAGAGCAGATGGTTACCCACCATGGCTGTGTGCCAATATTGCACTTGTGTGAGCATCACGTCAGGCTGCTGAGTAGTTTAGACCATGAGTTGCTTGGACAGATGTTGGTCATTTTCTCCCAGTAACTCATGTAGCACCTTCCAGCACTAGACGGGCTAACTGTCTGGGGACTGACTCTCTTCCAGATTCCAGCCAGGTCCATGTTCCCTACTGACAGCATATAGTGTCTTCAGCTGTAGGGTCTTACCATTAACCTCTGGTGGGTAATCAAGTGCTCTGACAGAAGTCTGTCTTCTTTCGGGAAACCTGGTAGATCTCTCTGATCAACAGCTCATTGTGGGTGTTAATGGATGTTAACCGCATCCTGGTACTGGGAGTAACAGTCCAGCTCCAAAGGAAAAGAAAGAAGAAAGAGAGAGAGAGAGAGAGAGAGAGAGAAAATAGAAAGAAAGAAAGAAAAAAAAAAAACAAACAGGAGAAATTTAAGATTAAGCTTCATCTCACCCTTTCCAGGGTCCTTCAGTTCAGGTGCTTGCTCCCTCTGAGGTTCTGTTGAGGGTTCAACCTTTTAGTCTGTATTCCAGGATACAGGATTTTATGTTACCAGTTACATTTGGGTTCAGTTTTGTATCCCCCTCCCTATCCTTCCCCTGAAGCCCTACTCTCCCTATTGTCCAGGCCTTGGGATGCCTATTAGGGATGTTAGCATTTCGGGCTGATCCAGGTTAGGAGCCACAAAGGAGTGAGACCATGCTACAATTGTCTTTCTGTGCTTGTGTGAGTTCGCTGAGTATGATCTGTCCCAAGGTCGACCGTTTTTTTCTACAAATTTCATTGCATCAATTTTTTCTAACTGCTGAGTAGAATTCCATCATGTAGATATACCATATCTTGGTGATCCATTCATCCAGTGATGGGCACCTGGGTGATTCCAGTTCTTAGCTATTATGAATTGAGCAGCTATAAACATGGTTGAGCAAATATCTCTGAACTGAGGCATGGAGCTCTTAGGGTAAATGCCCAGTAAGGGAACAACTGGGTCTACTGGTAACTCTATAGTTAACATTTTTAGGAGTCTCCATATTGCTTTCCACATTGGTTGTACTAGCTTATATTCCTACCAACATCCTTGCCAACATTTGCTTTCATTTGATTTTTTTAATGTTTGCTATCCTTACTGGGGTAAGGTGGAATCTAATGGTTGTTTTAATTTGCATTTCCCTGGTGGTTAGGGTTGTTGAATATTTTCTTTTCTTTTTTTTAATTTTTTGTTTGGTTTTTTATTTATTTGACAGCGACAGAGAGAAGGAGGGAGGGAGGGAGGGAGAGAGAGAGAGAGAATGGGCACGCCAGAGCTTCCAGCCTCTGTAAACGAACTCCAGATGTGTGCGGCCCCTTGTGCATCTGGCTAATGTGGGTCCTGGGGAGTTGAGCCTTGAACCAGGGGTCCTTAGGTTTCACAGGCAAGCACTTAACTGCTAAGCCATCTCTCCAGCCCTGAATATTTTCTTGAGTGTGTGTTTGCCCTTTGTATTTCTTCCTCTGAGAGAACTCCCTATTCAGTTCTCTGCCCCACGTTGTGAGTGGGTTGTTTGATTTTTTATTGTTTAGATTTTTGAGTTCTTTGTAGATTCTAGAAATTAGGCCTCTGTCAGTTGTATAACTTCCCTATAGTATGTTTGCCTGTGAAAAAACTTTTCAGCTTCATGAGATCCCAATGGTTGAGTGGTTGTTTAAGTTCCCTAGCTGCTGGGGTTTTATTCAGGAAGTCTTCCCTCACTCCTATATCATGGAAAGTTCTCCCTATTTTTTTCTGCCAGTAGTAGAAGAGTTTCAGGTCTTACATTGAGGTCTTTGATCCATTTGGTCTTGATATTTTGTGCATGGCAAGATATGTGGGTCTAGTTTCATTTTTTCCTGCATATGGTTCTCCAGTTTGTCTAGCACCATTTGTTGAGGATTCTGTCTTTTTTTTTTTTTTTCCAGTCTACATTATTAGGGCCTTTGTAGGAGCTCAGGTAGCTGCACTTACTTGACCTAACGTCTGGATCCTCAATTCTGTTCCACTGGTCTATCTATATTCCTGTGTTTATGCCAGTACCAAGCTGTTTTTGTTACTATGACTATGTAATAGAGCTTTAGTTCAGGCATGGTGATGCCTCCAGAGGTGTTTCTTTTTTCAGCAAAGATTTTAATCTTGTCTTGTATGCCTGTCATCATTCTTTAATGCTTAACAGTGCTCTTCACACACTGATCAGAAATAAATGCCACCAAGCAGTAGAATGAGTGCTTAAGACTAAACCTACATTCTAACTTGTCAGCATGGACTTGGTTCTAAAACCCTTACCTAGCTTGCCTCTTTTATGGCCTTCTGAAGGAGTTCAGAGAACATAGAGGGGTACCTTCATGGGAGCAAGGGGACAAGCTGACAGTTCTGTGTAATACTTCTTCCGGAAGGAGAACAGTAGCCGGTGTGCCGGACGGCAGAGGGATCCTAGGATCAGAGATCTTGGCATCAATAGCAGGAAGAAGTTAGAGACCATTTGATCAGAATCAGTCCTTTTACAGAAAAGTGCAACTCAGAAAGTTGAATGGACTTGGCCCAACGTGTAGTAGAAACCCAAGGTTTCCTACTCAGTATCTGTTTCTTCTTCCTCACTGACGAGCCATTGGTTTTGTGTGGAGTGCTAATATCCTGAGTAAAATTATCACTTTCCCTCCCAGTCTTCCTTACAGCTGGAAGTGGACATGTGACCTAGTTCTCACAAAGGCAATGTAAGCTGAGGCACTGGAGGGGGCTGCGGGTGAAGCTTTTGAAGACAAAACGCTTGGTTTGAGTGTCCTTTTATTTTCTCTTCCTCTCTCCTGCTTGTAATACAGACATAAGATTAGCTTTTCAGTTCTAACACAGTGGTTTTTATCAAGTGGAGACAATCCATTCTGGATATGAAAACGTTCAGGGCGCTATCTGTTTCTGATAATCCCTTAAGTATTGTTAATATTGGAAAGGAATCCATCCCTAGTCGGATTTCTTTGGATTCTGCTTTTCCTTATGGAAACAAACAAGCAAACAAACAAACAAAAAAAAAAAAACACGCACTCTGAGAGAGCCGGAGAAATATATATATATATATAATCACTTGTCTTGGCTCCCACAGAGCTCTGGCTGTGAACAGCCAGCACACGACTCTTGCTGCAGGATCTGGGGTTTATCAGCTCATGGAGAATAACACCCTGAAGAAGCAGAGCTGTGGCAGAACAGTTACCAAGCAATTACTGGGACTTTTAGGGGAGGTGAGAGGGAGGAGGGGAAAGTGGTGATGTGTACAGTTCCACATTTCCGTGTGAGAGGAGAAATTACAAAATGGCCAAAAAGAAGAGACAAAAGAAACAAACAAACAAAAATAAATCCCAGGGCCCGCTGTGGTGGTGCGCGCCTTTAATCCCAGCACTTGGGAGGCAGAGGTTGGAGGAGCACCGCGAGTTCAAGGCTACTCCACTCTGAGACTACATAGTGAATTCTAGGTCAGCCTTAGCTAGATGGAGACCCTACCTCGAAAAGCATAATAATAATAATAATAATAATAATAATAATAATTTATTAATAAATAAAATAAAATAAAATTTTAAAACCCAAACAAGGCTGGAGAGTTGGATCAGCAGTTAAGGCACTTGCCTGCAAAGTCTAACGAACTGAGTTCAATTCCCCAGTACCCACGTAAGGCCAGATGCACAAAGGAGTGCGTGCGTCTGGAGTTCATTTGCAGTGGCTGGAGGCCCTAGCGTGCCCATTCTCTCTGTTTCTAGTTTATCTCTGATTTGCAAATAAATAAATAAGTAAAAATTAAAAAAAAACACCTTAAAACCAATCAGCCAGCCAGGCAAGAAAAGCCCAACGGCTCATTGGGACTGGGGACACCTAGATGCCAGGAGAAATAGGTCATTCACACACAGCACCCTGCCTTCTGATGCCCATCCCAGAGCAAGCACTGCCAACCAAGCCGCTTGGAAGACGAGGCGCTTTGCTCCCCGGCAAACCTTGCTTATGGTTCAAATCTAATCATCACGTCGAATTCCTTTCTAAATTAGAACTCAAGCCCTTAAGACTGCAAGAGCAGATAGAGTAACGGACTGCACCTGATAGTGCTTAGCCTTAACTCTTTCACAGAGGCAAAGACTCGTAGGTGTGGCCCCGAAGGGATTTTCAGCCACAACCCCTTAGAGAGCCGGCTATATAAATAGAAGTATAGATTATGAGGACTGCGCTGTTCGGCTCAATTAAGAAATAACTAGAGAACAGTGTGCTGCCCTTGAAGGTCTGAGGGTCCAGGAATCCCCGGAGCTTGCTTGCGTGAATTTTTCTCAGAGGGGAACTTGAGCGCCAAGAGGATACGGAGATAGGATCGACCTCACACACTTGGGGTGGTTACAATACAATCCCTGTGTTCTCCTCTCTGGCAGCCTTGGCTTGCTCTTTTGTTACCAACTGATGTCAGGAAGGCTGACTTGAGATGTGTCGTTGCTGTTTCCTGGGCCTTCACTTTTTTTTTTTCTTTTCTCTTTTTTTTTTTCTCTTCCTGGCGCTGGAAGCCATACCCTTTTGTTGTGCCTGCTCTGCATTCATTTTTCTCTGCCCTCGCACCTCCAGACAGTGCCGGCCGGCTGTATTTATTTTTTCCCCTCTTGTCCCCCGAGCGCAGAGCCGGGGACCGCCAGCCAGTCTTCGGGGCATCTTTAGATCAAGGCGCGCGCTCTGCAGGCAGCCGGTGCGCGTCGGGCCGGTCCCGGGGCGCTCGCGGGGGTCCCCCCTCCCGCTCCCCCCGGCTTTGTGTGCGCGTTTGTTTGTCTGGCTGGCTGGCTGGCAACCGGGCGGGAGGCGCGGCAGCGACCCCCCAGGAGGCGGAGCCTGTGCGTCCCGGAGCCCCGGGGCCCTGCACGCCGCCGCCCTCATTTGTTCCGTTAGATCGCGGCACCCGGCTCCGGGGAGGCTGGACGCGTCCGCCTGGCGTCTTCCATGGCCCGCAGCCCACCCAGCCCCGCTCCGGGCTCCTCCTCCCGCGCGCTCACTTTACCCAGGCTAGCGGCGCGCTGGCTGGAGGAGCGCTAGGCAAAGTAAGCCCAGGGGGAAGGAGGGGATAAAAAAAACAAACCCACAAAAAAAACAGAGCCCATCCCATCGGTGGTCCGGAGTTTGGGAAGGGTCGTGACCATGTCCGAGTCGGGGGAGATGACTGAATTTGGCTACATTATGGAATTGCTAGCCAAAGGCAAGGTGAGTGTTTTCCCCACCCCCTCCCCGCCGCGTGCGCCCGGCTCCAACCTTCCCGCGCGGGGGTGTGGCGGTGCTGGGGCGCAGGGAGCCGGAGCCGGATCCCGGGGTCCGCGCTGCCAGCCCCGTCCCAGCACAATGAGCCGGAGCCGCCTTGTCTTTATCGACAAGGCTGCTTAGGGACGAGCCCAGGGACACTTTCCGGTGCGTTTGGAGCCCGTTGGAAAAGCCGTGGGGCGAGTGCCCAAGCACTGCGAAGATTGGGGGACGAGGCGGTGGCCCAGGGAGGCGTGTTCCCCCCCCCACACACACACCCCACGCCCTCAGGGCTTCCCAAGAGTGGTGACTCCGTGTGGGGTTGACAGCTCGGAGCGCGCCGAGGGAGGGTCCCGCTTGCAAGCTCCAAGGCTTGGAGGGCGGGGTCGGCTGCTGCAAATAAGGCTAGCGACTGGTCTGCCCTGTCCTGATGCGCTGTGGTCAGCGCAGTCTTTCCAGGTTGCCTAAGCCTCTGTCCCTTCAATGAACAGCTTTCTTTTGATTGTGTGTGGAGGGGGCCGGGGGAGGGGGGTGGTCCTCCGCAGCCGGATGTGAGCCTAGCACCTGCTCTGGGGTCTTTGGGACTCAAGAGGGAGCTTTCAGTAGCCTGGCCCAGTGTCCTGGGCTGGGCTGGGTGGGGTGGCCCTGGTCCTGGGCAGAGACTCTGCCCTGTGAGACTCCGAGGCACATAGAGATGCTGCGCAGAGGAGCTCCTAAATGGTTTGTTTATAGGCAAGAAATGTTAGGAAATACGAGGCGACATGGAGTGAAGCCCTGGGGGGGGGGGGGGGTGGTAAACAGTCAGTGTCCATGCTTGTTTTCTGCGCCTGAAGCTTCTGGAAAAGGCAAGAACCCATCGCCCTGCGCAGTCATCAAGGTTTCTGCAGCTCACGAAACTTCAGTTCCACACCCCACTAAGTAGAGTCCCAGGGCAGCTGATGCCTTTCTGGATTCTGCTCCCATGACCACAGAAAACGCTCATCTGAAATAGAATACCCATTAACATGTTGAAGGTGGGGGCTGTGCCTGGGACCAGCTCTAGCATTTACAGCTCCCTCCAGAAGTAAAACGAGGAAACCTCACACCAATGATCTTTTTTTCTACGTGGGACTGACTCTATCCTGCAACCTTGAGGGGTCACCACCAATGTATGAGTTCACCCAGGCCAGTGCATCCCAAACAGCTAGCTGTCCCGTTGCCACCGCTGTTTCTCGTGTGTGTGCTGCAGCGTCTCGTCGTCCCCCTGTGCTTACCTCCCACCTCCAACTGCATGGAAAGCTCCTGCTCTGTGTGAGAATACAGAAGCCTTAAGTGCTTGCTAATGGCCATGCAACGGCACACCTTTGAGACTGGCTGGCTTTATTTTCCTCCGAGGATTTAGGTTTCACTCTGCAGTTCAGGTTTGTAGCGTAATGAAATGTGAAACCAGCCTAATTATGAGAGTAAAAGCAGAGCAGAGACGTGTAATCACCCAGCCATCTTCCCCACTTCCCTCAAAGTTGGAACCAGTGAGTGAACCATCATTCCTTTCATTTCCCCCTCCAGATACTTCTTTGATCCCTTTAGGGCTTCTTACACTCTGCATGAGTTAAGGGCTGGGGATGTAGCTCATTGCCAAAAATGTTTGCAGAGCACACACACACAAGGCTCTGGGTTTAATCCCTAGCACTTCATTAAAAATATAAAAAAATATACGGCTTTTGAGGCTGGCGATGTTTGCTGCTCAGTACTAGAACACTTGGCTAGTTAGTGTGCACAAGCCCATAGATTCTACTCCCAGCACCACAAAAATAACATAGACTAAAATACAAATCTTTTAAATATCATAAAAAGTATAGGAATATGTGTATAGATAGGGAGAGAGAATGGGCACAACAGGGCCTTTAGCCATTGCAAACAGACCCCAGACACTTTTTGTGTGTGGTTTAACGTGGGTACTGGAGAATTGAACCAGGGCTGGCAAAATACTCAAACTTTTGAGAAAGTTTTACAGGGCAAATGTGCAAGTTCATTCCTGCCTCCGACTCACCTCACTCTAGTGATAGCAGGCTGTGTGTCCAAGTCAAATTAAATTAGTTTAGTGTGTGTTCTCTGAAGGGGGAGATGAGCCTTTCATCTGAGGGTAACCTAAAACCCACAGGCCACACTTCATCATCTTATTTACTCCATTGTGACGCTCACTTTAATATTTAAAACGCACAGTGATCTCCAGCACCGTGATCTTTCTGCTCATCAAACAATACTCTGCAAGTACACAGTTGTTAATACTCAGGCTAATCCTCAAGAGCTTTCGAGAGAGCTTTAAAAAAATCAATGTAAATGCATTTCCTTATATTTCTCTACCAGCGAAACTTTTGCCGTTGCTGAAAGCTTTTTAGTTTTATTTTCTGTAGCATATCTCTTTGGACTAAATGAGAGCTTTTCAAGTTTGTGGTCAATATCCGGGATTACTCAAGGCAGAGTTTTCAAAAGCTTTTGGTCTCTTGAAAGATTTGCCTCATTAATTTTTTATCATCTTCACCCACCTTTCCCCTTCAGATGGCCATGTACTCTTGTGGAATCACACAATGGATATATGGAATGGACTAGAATCCTTTAAGTTTCATATAGTTCTTTTTAAACATTTTTTTTTAAATTGACAACCTCCATAATTACAGACTATAAACCATGATAATTCCCTCCCCTTCCCTACTTTCCCCTTCACAAATCCACTCTCTGTCATATCCCCTCCCTCTTTCAATTAGTCTTTTATTTTGATGGCATCATCTTTTCTTCCCATTATGAGGCATCGTGAGGTCATGAATATCGAGACCAATTTGTGTCTAAACAGTTGAATTGTAAGCAGCTGTACCCTTTTCTTGGCTCTTTTTCTGCCACCTCTTCCACAGTGGCCCCTGAGCCTTGGGAGGTGTGGTAGAGATGCTTCAGTGCTGAGCACTTCTCTGTCACTTCTCAGTACTGTGGTGCCTTTTGAGTCTTCCCAGTGGTCACTGCCATCTGAAAAGAGAAGCTTCTCTGACTGAATGTGAGAGTCGCAGTAAATATGTGGGTGTGAACATGAAGAAGAGTGCTTACAGGGCAGTTTGGTGACCAGAATATATGCATTAAGCCAGACAAGAGCAGGCATTACACTCCCAGGCCTAACGACCCCCCCGCCCACCATAGGCTTTTTTAAAAATATATTTTATTTATTTATTTATTTGAAAGTGACAGAGAGAGAGAGAGAGAGAGAGAGAGGCAGATAGAGAGACAGAATAGGTGCGCTAGGGCCTCCAGCCACTGCAAACGAACTCCAGATGCGTGTGCCCCCTTGTGCATCTGGCTAACGTGAGTCCTGGGGAATCAAGCCTCGAACCGGGGTCCTTAGGCATCACAGGCAAGCGCTTAACAGCTAAGCCATCTCTCCAGCCCACCATAGGCTTTTGACTAGATTTTCAGTACCAGGCATGTATTCCCTCCCATGGAGCGGGCCTCCAGTCTAAGTAGAGTGGTTGGTTTCCCCCATAACAGACACACCACTATTGCATTTGTTGGCTCATTTGCTCTGACTGGCCAAACTTAAGGCTTGCAGTGTCCATTGTTTTCACCACTGATGACTTCTTTCTCCCATAGGGCTGCAAGAAGCATAGCTTTTCCAGCTTTCTATCAGCTGGTCTACAGGGAGGAGGTTTTCAGCTCAGCTCCAGCTTGATTTCTCAGTGATCCTGTAGCCAAAGCATGTGGAGTCTTTAGCAATATGTTATAGTTCTTTATGTCTCAAGTATTTATCATAACTACATTTATATATAAATATCCAGAAAACATTTCACATTTAGGGGTTACTGCTGAGGCATATCCTAGCAGTACAATAATATAAGCAAAATAAAAGACAATTTAGAGAGGTTACATTTTGATAAGCAGGCAATGATACCATTACTTTGGTGAGTTATCTTAACTTTGAACATCTTAAACACAAAATATTCAAGAATTTTTACAAACATTAGATTAACTATGAAACAAAACTCAGTTTTTAAAATATATATATATATATGTGTATATATATGTATATATATGTGACAGAGAGAGAGAGAGAGAGGGGTAGAGAGAGAAAGAATGGGTACAGCAGGGCCTCCAGCCACTGCAAACAAACTCCAGACACGTGTGACCCCTTGTGCATCTGGCTAACGTGGGTCCTGGGGAATCAAACCTGGGTCCTTTGGCTTTGCAGGCAAATGCCTTAACCACTAAGCCATCCCTCCAGCCCCAAAACTCAGTTTTTAAAATATATTTTTTATTTATTTGTAAGGGAGAGAGAGGGGGAGGGAGGAAGAGTGAGAACATGGGCACACTAGGGCATCTTGCCACTGCAAATGAACTCTAGACACATGCACCACTTTGTGCATCTGGCTTTATGTGGGTACTGGGGAATCAACCAGGTCACCAGGCTTTGCAAGCAAATGCCTTTATCTACTGAGCTGTCTCCCTGGAGCACAAAGAGACTCTAAAGTGATGGAAGAATTAGGTTTAGTAAATTCGCAGCCTAGATAGATTAATGAAAGTGTGAAACATCTGGGGCCCAAACTAAAATACAAACAAATGATCTGTTTCAAAAGGCTGGATAGAATACATAGTTACTTATACAATGAAAATCTAAACTGAGAGGTGGTAATGGTAAGGTTGTGGCCACGGCAAAGTAGTCTTCACAATATTTCACAATGTATTTTTTTAAATATTGTTTGTTTTTCAAAGTAGGTTCTCAGTCTGGCCCAGGCTGACCTGGAATTCTCTGTGTAGTCTCAGGTAGGCTGACCTTGAACTCAATGATCCTCTTTCCTCTGCCTTCCAAGTGCTGGTACTAAAAGCAGGCATCACCATGCTTGGCAAAAATATATTTTATTATTTTTATTTGAGACACACACACACACACACACCAGGGCCTTTGCCACTGTAAACAAACTCCAGACATCTGTCTCTGGCTTTATGTGAGTACTGGGGAATTGAACCATGGCTGGCAGGCTTTGCAAACAAATACCTTTAACCACTAAGCAATCTCCTAAGCCCTACAAAATCTTTTTACATGTTGGGATTGAGTTAAATGTATGAGCTACATGGAGAAATGAAGAAGACAAAGAGTTGTAATATCATTTGAAAACAGCTAATCTCATAAATATCCCAGTTTCTATTTTCTATATTTTATAATGATAAGTTTAGAAACCTCCTAAATTACATTGAAAAAAGTGGATAGGATATTTTTATGAAATAGTAAATTACAGGTCTTATATTCACCTGTCGGTGTGTAGTAGGGATGCCATCAAGTTTGCATCCTGGCTGACTGGTATCTAGTCATGCACTTGTGAGTGTATTACTCTCAGGGTAGAAGTGAGGAAGAGTGGTGGTTGTGTCACATCTCTATAGAGACTTGTGCTTCTTTCACTGGGTCATTGCAAGAAGTAAAAAACAAAACAGAACAAAAAAACAAAACAAACAAAAAAAAAAAAACCAATAGGGGTTGGAGAGGTAGCTTGGCAGTTAAGGCAATTACCTGTGAAGCCTACAGACCCATGTTCGACCACCCAGTACTCATGTAAGACAAGGTGGCACATGTGTCTGGAGTTTGTTTGCAGTGGCTGGAGGCCCTGGCATGCCCAAATCTCTCTCTCAAATAAGTAAATAAATAAAAATATTTTTAAAATATTTTATTCAAGCTTACCTAATGCTGTAATTGACACATGATACATCCTCAATAAATAAGATAGTTATCATAACAACAGGGTGAGGCTTTAAGACACATTTTATACAAACTGTGTGAGATTAATTACAAGTTGAATATCCAAGTAAAATACAAGATACAGAGTTAAATTTGAGCTTCCTATAAAAAAACTAAATTTAGTAAAATATGTTCCATGCAATATTTGGAATATATTACAAATGCAATATATAACCAACATTTCAGTTTAACTGTGTGTACTGTGTTCTTATTTGCTAACGCTAAAAACCATATGGAAAAGAATGGTAAGATCTGGTAAAAGGAAGAAGGTTTCTAGACAACATCTAAGTATTACCAGTGTTGTTCACCTCAGCTTGGCCAAGAGGTCCCTTTGCCCACCAGCCATGTAGACAGGGCAGTCCTCCGCTGACAGGGACATCTGTTCCCCAACCACGTAGACAGTGCTCTCTTCCACTAACAGAACATCTGTTGCAGTCAGGTTCACATTGCTGGCAGAAAACACCTGACTAAAAGCACCTTGTGAGGAAAAAATGGTTTATTTTGACTTACAGACTTGAGGGGAAGCTCCATGATGGCAGGGGAAAACAATGGCATGAACAGAGGGTGGACATCACCCTCTGGCCAACATGTGGTGGACCATAGCAACAGGAGAGTGTGCCAAATACTGGCATGGGGGAAACTGGCTGTAAACACCCATAAGCCCGCCCCCAACAATACACCGCGTCCAGGAGGCTTTAATTCCCAAATTGCCATCAGCTGGGAACCTAGCATTCAGAACACCTAAGTTTATGGGGAACACCTGAACCAAACTACCACATTTTGCCCCTGCCCCCCCCTTCTAAGCTGATAACCATGCATGATGTAAAATACAATGCATTCAGTCCAACTTTAAAAGTCCCCATAGTTTTTATCAATCCCTGTGATGTTCAAATATCCTCGTTGTCCAAGGTTTTTTAACTGGTCTATAATACTTAAAGAAACAAAAACCCCATAATGGCCCAGAATAAACATTCACACTGTAAAAGACGGCACTGGGCATGGCAAAGAAACATTCAACCAATGCAAGACTCAAAACAGCCTGAGCAAACACCAAACTCTGCAGATCCAAGTCCTACAACTCCGCCAGTGACAAGTCTCCAAGTCTGAGAATTCTAACCAGTGACAAGTCCCTGGAGTTCCAATTCCGCCCTTCCAGCTAGGCTTCTCACAGTCCCAGAAAACTTCGTCCGGTGCTGGCAGCTCTCCTTGGCAGCCATCCCATAGTCCTGGCATCTCCACTGGGTCTCCGCTATAACCTACAGTTCATCTCAGGCCTCCGTTGGGCTCCAGGCAGGTAATTCAACAAGCCTACTTCACACTGCCCATGGCCATTTCCAAGATACAAAACCATGTTGGAAATTCAATGACTCTCTCTTTGCTGCATTTGTTATACTCCATAACACCAGGTGGGCTACCAGTTTGTTAATCCAGGGGGGAATAACGCAGACTTTGAAGAACAGGACATTCCTTCAGTATTCAGTCCCCTTCAAAAGAGTCTGCATTCTTCCTGCTGCCCCAGTGCAGGTCAGCTGGCCCAAATCTCAATGGCTATAATCTCTCAAACTATTATAGCTAACTGGGCAGATGTTTTGGCCCAAAGATTTTATTTCTGTACCATATCCCTCTGCACACCCCAGTCCATTTCTACACAATGCAACCCTGCACAAGTTCTCAGGACACAGGCATACCAGCAAGCTTACCACACAAACTGCTTCTAGTCCAGTCCAGGCAAAGTTCTTTCTCACCCTCATAAGCCAAACCTCACAGTCCTTACTACATTCAGGTCTTTCAACTATGCCCAGAATAGTCCATCAAGTTGTACTTACAGCACTGCAAGGCAACTCTTAGGCCAAGGTTTCAAATCCTTCCACATTCTTCTTGAAAATCAACTCCAAAAGGCCAAATGCCACACAGTCAGGTTCCTAGCAGTAATGCTCCACTTCTTGGTACCAATGTTACTGTTGCAGTCAGGTTCGCATTGCTGGCAGGAAACATCCAACCAAGAGCAGCTTGTGGGGAAAAGAAAGGGTTTATTGTGGCTTACAGATTTGAGGGGAAGCTCCACTATGGCAAGGGAAAACGATGGCATGAACAGAGGGCAGACATCACCTCCAACATCAGACGGACAATGGCAATAGGAGAGTGTGCCAAAAACTTGCAAGAGGAAGCTGGCTGTACCACCCATAAGCCCACTCCCAATAATACACTGCCTCCAGGAGGCTTTAATTCCCAAATTGCCATCAGCTGGGGGACCTAGCATTCAGAACACCTAAGTTTATGAGGGACACCTGAATCAAACCACCAAAACATCTGTCCACCAACCTTGTAGACATTGTAGTCTTCCGCTAACAGAACATCTGTCCACCACCCATGTAGACAGTGCACTCCTCCACTAATGGAACATCTGCTTACCAGCTATGTAGACAGTCCACTAAGAGGAACTTCCACCAACCATATAGATAGTGTACTCCTCCACTAGCAGGACATCTGTCTACCAACCATGTAGACGATGTACTCCTTCACCAAAGGGAACATCTGTCCACCAGCCATGTGGACATTACACTTAGTCCACCTAAGGGAACATCTGACAGACCAACTTCGTGCTGCTTTCTTATTCCTAATTTTGATTTGCTGGTCAAGTGCTCCTATGTAGTAGATAAGTGCCTACAGGTTTTTATTTATTTGAGAGAGAGAGACAGAGAAAGAGAGAATGGATGAATATGATAACGGGCATGCAAGGGCCTCTAGCCACTGCTAATGAACTCCAGATACATGTGCCACCTTGTGCATCTGGCTTATGTGGTTACTCTGCAATCAAACCTGGGTCCTTGGGCTTTGCAGGCAAGTGCCTTCACTGCTAAGCCATATCTTCAGCTCCAAGTGATTTTATCTTCAACACAAGTGAAGATTTTATCTTCAACACACAAAAGTTGAAATAGTGGGGCTAGAGAGATGGCTTAACGGTTAAGGCATATGCCTGTGGAGCCTAAGGACCCAGGTTCAATTCTCCAGGTCCCACGTCAGCCAGATGCACATGGTGGCGTCTGGAGTTTGTTTGCAGTGGCTGGAGGCCCTGGTGTGCTCATTTTTCTCTCTCTCTGTCTCAAATAAATAAATAAATAAATAAATCTTTTAAAAAAGTTGAAATAGTGGGGAGATAAGATTTACATAACATCAGACATTACTGTAGAACAGAGAGGACATAATTGTGTTAACTGAGCACTGTGACTTCAAGTGCTAAAGCCAAGAAGAGTAAGCCATGGCGGTCAGTGAGAACTGGACTAACAGAGGAGGCTCTGGAACGGCAGCTTGAAAGATAAGCAGGGCCTGGCCAGGTCATGGAAACTGGAACTTGTCTATTCTCCCCTGACTTTGTTCCTATAGTAACACTTTATGACTGGGAAGCTGGGCCTGTCAGAGGCTTGAGTCAATAACTGATAGATAATGCTATCTACTTTCCTTTCACTTCAGAGTTCCTGGTCCCCAACAGTGTGGACAGCCTGTATGTTCCTCTACTGCAAAACTCTGGGTTTAGGTCATTTCTATCTTCTTTTGTTTCCCTTAAATCCAAGAGCTGCCTGGATCTTGTTTCAGAGCTGCTGAATGACGGTGGGGCTGGCTTCCCAGTACTGGGGAAGGTTTGGGGGAAATGTTGCTCTAAGACAGAGTAGCAGAATGGTATTTTGCCTGACTGCTCTAGACCAACAGAGTTAAGGGCTTTTTGAAAAATGTACTCTGATCACTAGGACCTGACCAAGCCAGGAATTTAAACTCTAGCTAGTGACTAGGAGTCAACATGGGAAGAGACTAAGTGAGCTTACAGGATGGTGTACACCCTACAGGGTGACATGTTTATATTAAAAACAAAACAAAACAAAATCAGGCAATAAACATGTATTGCCTCTCTGTTTTACCAAACCCCGAATCATGTGTGAGTGCTTGAGGAAGGGGGTTGTTAACTTTTTGGACTTCATCAGGCAGATTAAATGTGAAGTAGCTCACACCCCTGTGATAGGAGAAGAAGTAAGTGGGCCGGAGCTAAATATAACTCTGGTAGAGCACTTGCCGAGCATTAGTGAGGCCCTGGGTTCCAGTCCCACCACTACAAAATGAAAAATCAAACTGGAAGGCAAGTGTTGAAGGTGTACAGGTTTAAGGTAGGTGATGGGAATGGGCCTGCCCTGTGTACCTCGAAACAAACCAAGAAACAACAATGTGAAATATGAAATTCATGCAGGCTTTTAACTGAGGACCTGGGAAGGGTCTTGGTACCTTCGATAAGTGGGAGGCTGGGATGTGTGGGTGTCGAGAGAAGCGAATGAAAGCCTATCAGCCAAGAACGATATAAATGTTGAGGGAAACATGGGGGTTATATACTCCTGTTCCTCTTTTGCTTTTATGTTTGGTGTGTATATGTGTGCTGCTTTATTTCCCCGAGACAGAGTCTTCCATTGAATCTGTAGCTTCCCATTTTTCAGTTGAGCAGGGAACCCTAGTGCTCCTCCTGTCTCTACCCCCCGAGGGGTAGAGCACCCATGTACAAAACCACACATGGCATGCATGCCTGTAACCCGGGCCACATGCAGCTTTATACATGGGTGCTGGTATTGAACTCATGCCTGCACAGCAAGTGTGTCCTTCTCCACTGAGCCAGGCCCTCTTTATTTATTTATTTATTTATTTATTTATTTATTTATTTATTTATTTATTTTGCTTGTAAAGGTTTATGGATGAAATAGGAGGAATTTTTTTTCCATAAAATCTTTTAGAATTGTAATTGCAGGGTTGGAACGATTGCTCAGTGGGTTAGGTGCTTGTCTGCAAGGCCTAGCAACATGGGGTTCAATAATTCCCCAGTGCCCACATAAAGCCAGATGCCCAATGAAGTGCATGCATCTGGAGTTTGTTTGTAGCAACTGGAGGTACTGGTGCAGCCATTTTAAAATAGAAGAGGGACATATACACACACGCACAAATGCACATAGAAAAATGCAAAAAGTAAACAAAAAGATATAAAAACGGGCGTGGCTGTGCACACCTTTAATCTCAGCTTTGGGAGGCTGAGGTGGGAGGATATAGCCGTGAGTTCGCGGCCACCCTGAGACTACAGAGACTCAGCCTGGGCTAGAGCGAGACCCTGCCTTGAAAAAAAACAAAACAAAACAAAAAAACCAAATAACTAAATGAAATTAAAATGAAAAAAAAAATCCAATGCAGTGTGAGAGGAAAGTAAGCCTTGCACACGTGACTGGGTCCCCTTCTTCTCCTCACTTGCTTTGTTGCAGGCAGGGCGGGTGCCCTGGGGTACCCTTTGAGAGAACCTCTGTTCTAGTGGCATATGCATTTTATTTATTTGCTTATATATCCATATATACCTGCCTACATTTTTGTCAGCATGCAGAATCCATGCAGTTTATTTATTTATTTATTTTTGAGATAGGGTGTTACTGTGGAGCTCTGGTGGGTCTTGAATAATTTACAATCCTTCTGCCTTTGCCTCTCCAGTGCTGAGATTGAAGGCCTGTTTCACCACACCTGGCTGCATTAGCACTTTTTTAAATACTGTATTTAAGACATTCTTTTTCATTGGTACATTTATTTTAACTGCCGCATATACATAATAAATGATAAGTATTTAGTTATTAGAAATTCCCAATAAAATCTTTGTAGTGTTTTGTGTATAACAATAGGTATACCTTATGCATCACTCAGATGGTGTAAGTATTACACAATTTCAAAATAGGAATTGAAATTTTACTTTGTATCAATAACCTACACTCTTCCAAGAGTGTGAGAGTACCCAGCATCCTACATTTTGTCAACTGTATTACAAGTTACAAATGTTTTGGACTTTGTAGATCAGGTGTAAAATGTCTCAGTGAGGTTTGATTTGTAGAGTGGTCTTTAAATGTTATTTTCACCCAAGTATTGTTTATACAAGTTTTATCCTTAATTCATGTTAATGACTTAATGAACCCTAATCTCATTACTTTGCCATCCTGTAAGTGTTGGACCAAAAAGCTATCTAGGTATGCTAATGTCAATTCTTAACCCAAAGGACAGTATTAGGTTTACAATATGTTTTGATGATTGAGCCTATAAAGAACTATATGGCACACGGTGTAGGGTGTGGTTTAAACTCGCCTGGCAGAGGTAGGAGGATCGTCATGAGTTCAAAGCCACCCTGAGACTGCAGAGTGAATTTCAGGTCAGCCTGAGCTAGAGTGAGACCCTACCTCGGAGGTGGCGGTGGGGGGGGGGTAAGTTAGCTGTTTTCATTTCCTTCTTAATTAGGAGTCTGCAGATCCGAGAGAAGGAAGCCGGCTTGGGTCTAGCACTTATGGTCACAGATCTGTATCAGAACAGCCCAGTCACTCCCTGTCAAGGCGCGCATGCATTCTCTCTGGCCCTGGCCTGAAAATCGAGGGTGCTTCATTACAGACTATGGCTACAGTCCGTTGCTATCCTCAGTTCTACAAATTCTACACAGCTGCTCCGTTGGAGAAAAAAAAAAAAAAAAAAAAAAAAAAAAAAAAAAAAGACTACCGCTGCTGGCAGCGCTGTGGGAAGACACGGAACTTGCCCCAGCGGGGCGGATTTCTTCTTCCAAACAGGAAATAAGAAGTGGAAAGCTTTTCAAAGCCTGAACGAGACGCTTCGCTAACAAGCCATGTGGTCTCTTGACCTAGGAGATAAGAGTACAAGGTTTTCTAACGTAACGCAATTATTTAGCCAGCTGGGAAAGCAATAGGGTAATCCAGCTCCCAACAGTCCCAGGCGACCTTGTTCTGCGAGCGCTGGAACCAGACCGAAGGGACGCGCACCTGAGTCCCCCGCAGGTGAAATTCCCTCGGCCGGTCGCTGGGGACTGGGCGCCCGCCGCCCGAGCCTCTGGGGACCCTCCGTCCTCAGCCTGGAAACCGCAGGGTGGCTTTGGGCGATCTTCTGAATTCAATCACTGGGCTGCCCCTAGGGTTGGCAACGCTCTTCCCACAGGCTGTCCCTTGCCACACTGGGCAAAGAGCGTGCGGCGTGGGTGAGATGGCACCGCGCCCTGGGGAGGAGCGGAAACCAAGAATGAGCGCTCCGGGACTAGACGGGGTGAAGTTCACGACAACACCTAATCAAACCGGGAAAGGGATGAGAGACGGAGTGGAGGGGGCCGGGAACTCGCGGGGGGGGGGGTGTCCCCAAGCCCAGCCTGGCTGGGGTGGTGCCGGAGCGGGCGGGGTCTCGCTCCGCAGTGCTTGCAGGACCGCAGAGGGGAGACGGCTCTCCCGCCAGGCGCTGGACCTCACTGCCCAGTGCAAGAGGCACGAAATGTTGGGGGGGGGTTCTGCGAGGCCCAGCAACGCCCTCACTGCTCAATGCAAGAGGCACCAAGTGTTGGGGGAGTCTGCGAGGCCCAACATCGCCCTCACTGCCCAGTGCAAGAGGCACCAAGTGTTGGGGGGGGGTCTGAGAGGCTCAGCATCGCCCTCACTGCCCAGTGCAAGAGGCTCTAAGTGTTGGGGGGCTCTGAGAGGCTCGGCATCGCCCTCACTGCTCAGTGCAAGAGGCACCAAGTGTTGGGGGTGGGGGTCTGAGAGGCTCAGCATCGCCCTCACTGCCCAGTGCAAGAGGCACGAAGTGTTGGGGGGAGGGTCTGCGAGGCTCAGCATCGCGTTTTGCAAACGCTCACAGGGAAAAAGTAAAACGAAGCCTAGGGGCGCGCCACCGCCCTGGGTCTCCAGGGCGCTCGCACTTCCGCCCCGGAAAGCTTCCTGCCCAGACTGGGGGCGCAGGGCTTCACCCCCCCTCGCCCCGCCCCTCTCCCCGCCCCCTTTGTGCGGAGGGCGCCGTTGCCCCGGCGACGGGCCCCGCCCCGGCCCCGCCCTCCCGCCGCAGCTCCCAGTCTCCGCCAGCCGGCGGGTCGAGCAGCAAGTCCGCAGGAGCCTCCGCCGCAGCCGGCAGCATCGGGGCGACCTTCCCGGCGGTGGGGGACTCTCGGCGCCCGAGCCCACCTTGCCCTCGCCTTGACCCCCGGCGAGGCTAGCGACTCCTCCCCTCGAGGCTCCGGGGCTGCGGCAGGGACCCGCCCACCAGACCCTGCCCGGGGCTCTGCGGTCCATGACACCTGGCGGAGCGCTGCCATGGAGGGGGATGCCGGTGACTCGCTGGTGAGCTGCGGCCGCTCTCCCCGCCGCCGCCCCGGGGTTGTGTACGCGTGTGTTGGGGAGCGGGGAAGCCTGGTCTCCCCCGAGGAGCGGGGGCGGGCTGCGGTGACCCCGCTTCCTCTTCGCCTGTCCTCCAGGGCCGGCTTCCTCAAGCCGTCGCCCCCGGGGTGCCACTTCAGGGCGGGGGAGGAGGTCCTGGGGCTGCCACCTGACCGGTCACCTCGGGGGGAATCGCGGTGGGCTCAGGAGTTGAGGGGGGAGGGTCCAGGCTGCAGAAGGAATACTAGGGATTCCGGGGTGGTGGTGTTGCAGGCGTGCCCGACCCGGGCACCCTTTGTCTGGGAGCATCGAGGGGTGCTCCAGTCCCCTCTCCAGGACTCCCCTGGCACCAGCCGGCAGCCGCAGCTCGTCTCCAGCTCCGCCGGCTCCCCGGGGTGGGGCCGGGCCCTAAGCTCCCTTTCTAGAGGTTTTGTTTGGAGGGGTCTTTTCAAATGCTGCTTTCCCAAAGTTTCCCTACATCCCAACCCCAGCGACCCCATCACATTTCTCTTTGTTGTTTTTTTTTTTTCTCACCCGATGAATGTAAAAATGGACACGAAAGTTTCTTTGGAGTAACAATTACTTTATATCTATTGTAATTAAATGCAAAATTCAAGACGGTGATTTTAGGTGCAAGAAAAATGGAACTGATTTTAGATCCTCTTAGAGTAGGTGCTAAACCTGAAGGGACAGTATCGTTTTATACAATACAATGGGATGTAAAAATCTATTTTGGAAATTTTCCTTTGAATTAGCGTCCAACTTTTGATGATATGGGATGTACATGCCCTGTATCTGTGTGAATTGTGTTAGGTGTGGTAATCTTATTTCCAGATTTACTAAAATTATGACATGCTGTGGCCCCATTTGGATAGTTGAATGATGCAGCAAGACACTGCATTGGAGACCCGCTGTCGAGGTGGGGTAGGGTGGGGCTCAGAGACAGCGCTGAGGTGCTCTCGTCAGGGATTATTAAAGCATCCTGTGTCACTTAATGGGGTGGTAGAATAGCATACATTTTTCACTTCATTAAAAAGGGCTTTTAACTTTTTGTGTATTTCCAGTAGATTCAAGAATTGCGTTTTTAGATATTGAGCTGTCATGAAAATTTCAGGGATGCTAACCATAGTTAAAATAAATAAATAAAATATAAAATAAATTTGAACTTAGTGGTAAATGGGTTAAAAAACTGCATAGTTTAAGGATGGGAAAACTGCTATGAAGTCATCAAACCTTTGTAGTTAGGAGGCTGGAGTGTGTCTCATTTAAAGTCGTGAACATTGAGAGTCTGTAGTCTTAAAGCACTTGAAATATGCATTTTAGCCCTCCACACCCTGTTAGTATTCACCAAGTGCTTTATGCTGACTGCTGTAAGTGAGCACAAGAACGCCAAGCATTGTAGCGCATTACAGTTGCTGCACATGAAAAAGGGCTATGTTTGATGAAGAAAATTGCTGGTAATTTGTCTTGTAAATAGATTTCATTTAGGATTCTGTGTGTAGTCTACTGGCTTAGCTTAGGTTTTTACTAGCTTTTGCCATTTGCCAGTCTCACAGTTAATGCACTAAGTAGGGATGGTTATTTTTAGTGTTTATTCAAACTTTTTTTCTTTTCTTTTTTTTTGAGGTAGGGTCTCCCTCTAGTGCATGCTGACCTGGAACTCACTGTATAGTCTCAGGGTGGCCTTGAACTCATGGTGATCCTCCTGCCTCTGCCTTCCAAATGCTGGGATTAAAGGTAAACCATGCCTGGCTCCAAACTTTTTATTGAAAAAAAAAATCATCATTTTTAGGGCTGGGCGTGGTGGCGCACACCTTCAATCCCAGCACTTGGGAGGCAGAGGTAGGAGGATTGTGGTGAGTTCGTGGCTACCCTGAGACTACATAGTGAATTCCAGGTCAGCCTGGGCTAGAGCAAGACCCTACCTTGAAAAAACAAACAAAAAAAAATCATCATTTTTAGACTGAAGTCCTAAATCAATGACTTATTCATGATGCTTTGCATAACTTTGTTGTTTTTGATAGGATATTATGGTCTTCTAATACCTTTTTCCAAATATTTTATTTATTTATTTGAGAGAGAGGGAGAATATGAATGGGCATGGCAGGGCCTCCAGCTGCTGCAAACAAATTCCAGACACATGTGCCACCTTGTGCATCTGGCTTACATGGTATTGGAGGATTGAACATGGGTCCTTAAGCTTTGCAATCAAGTGTTTTAACTGTTTAGCTATCTCTCCAGCCCAAAGGAACACTCCCCCCACAACCAACTCCTCCGGTAGTATGGTCTCACTGTTGCTGAGGTTGACCTAGAATTAGTCTCAGGCTGGCCTGGAACTCACAGCGATCCTCCTACTTCAGCCTCCCAAGTGCTGGGATTCAAGTTGTGTGCCACCACACCCAGCCTCTCTAATATTTATGCCCACTGTTTTCTTCTATTTTACCTTTTTTTTTGGTCTCATGTCCTGTCAGTTCTCAGTCCGAGCTATGGATAAACACCCCTTAAACAACGGAGGATGGGTGCTGATTCAGAAATCCATAGTTAAAGGAAATTCAGGTTAAAAGTTTGTTTCTTAATTCTTTTTTAAAAATATGTTTGTTTGTTTATTTGAGAGAAGGAGAGAGGAAGATGAAGATACGGGCACGCGAGGGCATCCAGCCACTGTTAATGAACTCCAGGTGCTTGCACTACCTTGTGCATCTGGCTTGCATGGGCACTGGGGAATCAAACCTGGGTCCTTAGGCTTTGTAGGCAAGCGTGTTAACTGCTAAGCCATCTCCTCAGCCCTCTTAATTCTTTTCCGGGAAGATAAAACGTATGCATTCATACAAGAGAGTAAGCATGCGAGTGTATTTACCCACTAAGAGCTTTTGTCTCTTTCTTTTTAAGGTGACTATTAAGAATATCGAAAGAGAGCTTATTTGTCCAGCATGCAAGGAGCTGTTTACCCACCCATTGATTCTCCCTTGTCAACATAGTATCTGTCATAAATGTGTAAAAGAACTTTTACTCTCTCTTGATGATTCATTCAATGATGTGGCATCCGATAACTCCAGTCAGAGCAGTCCTCGACTTCGACTCTCTTCCCCTAGCATGGATAAAATTGACAGAATTAACAGACCAGGTATGTGATGACAATTTGGAAGGAGTGGGGCATGGGATCTATAGATATATTTCAGTTACAACTGGAAGTAAAATTAATTTTGTCATTCTGAGTATTCGTTTTTTTTATTCAAGTGAATAACTTACAGTTATCATCCCCCACCCCCCGACTTAAAAATTTAGTCTAAGCTCTTGTAAGGTACAGGCAGAAGGGTCAGGAATTCAAGACCAGCCTGGGCTTCACAAGACCCTTCCCTCATGCTCCATAAAGATTTTTCATATCATGAAGAGAAGAAATCTGAAATAATGTATGGAGGTAAATCTAATTTAATATAGAGCAGGTATTGTATCTTCTATCACATGGCCAACATTCACATTGTTTCTATGGATCTGGTGTTACTTCTGGATAGCTGTTGCATTGTTAATCAAGATCAAAATTAATTTAAAATTTCTGGACAAAGACAGGCAGTGAGGTGGTTAGAAACACCACAGCCTCATATCAAGCATGTCCTCTAAGGTCCACACTTCAGAACTTCAGCCCTGCCCAGTTAGGGCTTTGAGGTTTCAGATGTAATCCATTTGACTACTGTTGCTACTTTCTGCCTTGGTTAGGAGTAAATTTTGTACATGTGTGTGTTTGCTTTTTTGAGACAGGGTTTTATGTAGCCCAGGCTGTCCTTGAACTTGTGCCATAGCTGAGACCTTGGACTCCTGGTCTTCCTGCCTCTACTCTCCCAAACTGCTGGGATTATAGATGTGAACCACCACTGTCTGTCACTTTCTAATCTTGTAAATTCTTTTTTTTTTCAGAAAAGAATCTCTAAGTTGCATGTAATAAAGAATATCATCTTTTTTTGGTCTCACTATGATACAGTCTCTCCTTGTGCTCTGGCAGAGTAATTAAGAGTAGTTTGTTTGAAGAGTGATTCTGAAATTCTAAAATCATGTATTTTAAAAAAATGTCAATTGCTAATTATTTGGAAGATACTTTATACATATAGAAATTACATGTATCTGCCTGAAAAGGAGATTGATCACATTTTGTGTGAAGGTACAGGACAGAGAGGGCTATGCTCATTGTGAAATCATATTTTTTCTCCTCTTTGTGGGTCTGCACACTGAGGAGGGAAAGAAGGTAATCATTGGAAGTCATCTGATCAGATAAAACTTGATGTTCTGCTTAGTGAATCTTCACTTGGCTAACTGGGACCCCCTGCTTGACTGACCCAGGAAAATTTACTCTTAGTATATTAATATTCAATATGGACAATCAAGTGGAGTCATTTCACTTATGGTTAACTTGTGTTTACATCCATATTTCAGGCAAGCCTATGTCGCATACAGCCTTTCATCTCAAGATCTGGCTAATTTTCATGGGTGGTTCACATGGAGTACTTGTGACTATCACTGTTTTTAGCCCAGTACTCTGGATGCTTACTGCATATTTGTTGAGTGGATGCTGAATGTTGAACCTCTGGTTAGATTCACCCCGAGAGCTCCATTCTGCCAGAGGGTTCCATAGTCTGGGTTAAAGATAGAATTACTGAGGTGTTCTTCCCTCTTCTATAGGGAAGAAAGCTGTGACGTTGGATTATGTCTTGAAGGGGAAGTTATAAGAGACTGAGAGCTTTTATGTGAAGAATCATTATAGGAGACAAGAACGTTGACCTTGTAGAAAGATGACTGCAGGGCATGTTGAATACCCTGGGGCTGAGGAGGAGCGCACTGGGATCTTTAGCCAAATTTGGGGATCCATGCATAGACTGAATAGAAGATCACTAAGGTTGTCTAGAAGGGACACGGGGCTGCTTAAATGTTAATAGGCAGTGTCAGCTGTGGATGCTGCCAACACCAGATGTCTGTGTTAATGAAGCAGATCCTGGCATTCTGCAGAGAGCCTCCATCACTTTACTTCTTTGGTTAGATAGAGATGAATATTTCATTCCCCCCCCCCCCCCCCCCCCGTGCTCAGCCGTGTTAAGAAAGCTGGCATTCCAAGGTCACGGCAGCCAGTTGATTGATGGATGCTTTGCTCAGGAGGAAGTGGGAGATTAAGGAGACCAAATTACCAGGATTGCTGGTTTGTTGCATACCTCTTAGTAGTTTTTATATGAAAACATTGGCAATTTGAATTATTTAAGAGCACTATGCCAGGTCAACACACCGCAGGATGGCCACACACATCTTAAGCCAGTACTGACTCAGCCAGTTCTTGGGCAACCAGTACTTGCAGTCTTTGTTTTAAACAAGTTGCTGGTCACTTTCTGAAAAGATTGTAGAGGGGAATTTTGCTTTGGGGGCGTATTGAAGTCACCTTCTCATTGCTGGCGCAATGACCAACAGTAGCTTAAGGGAGGAAAGTATTAAGTTTTGACTTACAGTCTCAAGGGGAAGCTCCATGATGGCAGGGAAAAGATGGCATGAGCAGAGGCAGGATGTCACCTCTGCCACAGCAGGTGGACACAGCAACAAGAGAGTGAGCCTACCAGTGGCAAGGGAAAGCTGACTATGACACACTAACCCCGCCCCCAACAGCACACCTCTGGCAAGGCTCCAGTTCCCAAATTGCCACCAGCTGGGGAATCAAACCACTCTTGGGGGGGTGGGGCATGTTGATGCAGCTCTGTCATCTGCCAGATACTCTCCAACACTGACTGAAGTCCTCTGCCTTGTTGAATACCAGATTCTTTAATTCATTCAAGAAATATTTGCGTGTCCACTGGTTACCAGACTTAGCTCAACGTTGCAGAGTAACGAACAGGATAGACCTGTCCTTTATTTTTTCTTTCTGGAGCCTGTGGCCTGTAATACTAGTATTTGGGAAGCTGAGGCAAGATTCGAGGCCAGCCTGGTCTGCGTAGCAAGACATTGTTTCATAAAACAAACACCGCCCCAAATACCCGTTATTGATGCAATAGCCTCCCGTTGCACAAAGCTTCATCAAAGATGTAACAGCGCAGTCGTCTGTGAAGAATACACACAGCAAGTTCGTAGATGAGTACTTGAATGTGAGATCACTCTGCATATATATGGTAACCACCGCCAGAAGTTTTTATCAAGTAGATGCAAATTTTGGGATTTTCTACATGTCACCTGTTCGAAATTAGTAGACATAGAATCTTGCCCTCCGTTTATTTGGCATTTCTATATTTTTTTCTTTGGGCAGATTTAAAGATAAATTTTGTAGATGAGTAATAAACCTCTTTTATTCCCTCTAGTAGAATTCAATACGGTTTTTTAAATGGTAAAATATATTCTTGAGAAGGAAATAGATCCTATTCACAGCAATTTGTTAGGGAATAGAATTAAGGAAAATAATGACCTGAGCTGTCCAGTAGAGTAGCCACTGGCCATTGAGTACATGAAAGCAGCTACTATAGATTGACAGGTGCTGTAAGTATAAAGTGCACACTGGATTTCAGATTTAGGATAAAAATGACTGAAAGATTTAAGAGGTTTCTATCCATCAATTTAAAACAGTGTCATGCACATAGTGGGTTAAATAACATCAGAATTAATTTCACTTGTTTCTTAAACTCTTGTTGACATGTCCAGTAGAAACTTTAAAAATACATTGTGTTTGTGGCTCATAGTTTCATTAATATAATATTGCCTTGGATATGTAATATATTGTTTAGTAGGCAGTGCTTTGAAAGAATAAGGTTTCTGTGTATATCACGGTTGCATATTCATTTGGTTGTGTGAACATAAAAAGCCATTGTTTGATATTTCTGATCATATAAGTGCAATCTTTCCCTCAGGTTTGTAGTTTTTGTTGTTAGAGATGTCAAACTTTAGTAAGTTTTGTAGTTTTTAAGCAATAAAAATCAAACAAAAAATACCAGACTTTACTTTGTATTTCTGATGGTTGTCAGATATGATTGTTGAAGCACAAATCTGTAAGATCACATATAGGTCTTGCTAGTGCTGCACCAAAAATGATAAATTCTGATTCTAATAATATAGCTTGAATGTTTTATATTGCTGGCATCATAAATACCCTGTGTACTAAGAAAAACTCATTTTAAACTGTTAATTCAGTAATTATACTATGCACAGGACAGTTAACTGCTTTGTCTTTTGTTAACACATTGTGAATATTCCCTTTGAAGTTAAATCTAAACCCAGCTTTCTGTTCATTGTTCACAGCATCGCAATGGAGATCTTTGGGGTGGAGAGGTAGAAATCGCTCTTTCGCTTTGTGGCCGAAGGCAGTCTAGTGATATATTTAAGTTTTCTTGTTTACATAGAGGATCTTTAACATCAGTGGTCAAGTCTTCAAAGTTATGTCAAAAGTGAACAAATTGAACTGAAGTAACTAAATTTCCAAGCAAGTTCTGATTATTTGTAAGAGTAATTACCAGTGATTACTGCTTTATACAATACTGACCTCTTGAAAATGATGCATACGCCTTTTATTTTTTTTATTTGTTTTTTTTAACGTATGGTACCTAAAAACCCCTTTATATCCACTGATTGTGGTATAAAACTCAATATACTACATTTGGAAGATAATAAGCCAATATTTTCTTATGTAGTAAATTTTTGATTAAATTGATTTTTACAGTTAACAAATCCTTTGAACGTTTTATTCACATAGTGTCTTTGTTGTCAATGTATTAAATTATTTGGCAGCAGAGTTTTAACACAGCAGTCTTACCCACTTGTGGGTAGGTAATTTGTGTAGCATTGTTAAGCTCACTGGAATGTGTGATCTGTGAAAGATGGACCAACTTACCTTTTTTTTTTTTTTTTTTTTTCACTGTTGAAGGGACAGTTGGCTACTTTTTGGTTAAATTCTGGCAATGCTATTTCATTGAAGAATCCCTTTTCTGTTTTCCTCATCTTTTGATTGAAAAAAAAAAATCTTGTAGCTACTTCAAGAATCCACATGCAGTCCTTTAGTGAGACATTAGTGAGGCTCAGAATTTAAGTGCTACAAAATAGTAACTAACAGGAGAGAGTGATTTGCTTCAAAGCTTTTAATTTCTTATTGCCTGGTTTATTTATTTATTTATTTTTTTGGATTTGTAGGGTAGCTGAGAAAAAGTGTTTGCAAGTACAAGAGTGCTAATGTGATGCTCAAAGGGTAAATAATGCATAGGCACTAGATGGTAAGAATGGACAAAAAACCAAACCAAACCAAAACAAAACAAAACACGGGAAAAGTGGCAGTAGGATCCACTGCCCAACAGTTCTGGAAGATGCCCAACCAGTTGGTCAGGTGGTAACCCTGGGAAGTTGTCTGTAGCCAGAATATAGAAGAGAGTACAACTATGGAGGTTTGGAACTTGTTAGAGTTGATTTTCTTCCACTTGCTGTGAAATACTTTATTTACGTGGTGAAAACCATGACTGAAATCTGGCTCTTTTAGAGGATTTGGCATAAACCAGTTTAACTTTTTTATTTATTTATTTATTTGTTTTTTTTCGAGGTAGGGTTTCACTCTAGCTCAGGCTGACCTCGAATTCATTATGGAGTCTCGGGGTGGCCTTGAACTCACAGCTATCCTCCTACCTCTGCCTCCCAACTGCTGGGATTAAAGGCATGTGCCACCATGCCTGGCTCCAGTTTAACATATTTTAAGATTGTACTACAATTTATGATTATTTTTTCTTTGAAGCAAAGCTATGTAAATTGAGAGAATTTACAGACTTGCTTGTACTGGCTCCACATATTGTGTGACCATTGCTTGGTCTGTATTCCTTCTTTAGCTTTTAGTTTCTTTTTAGTTTGGTCCTCCCCCATTGTGTCATGTCATGGAGCAGGGCTATCCAAATACATCTTCTGTAACAATTTAAATATTCAACTCTGTACCGAAGTCACTAGCCTGAAGTGCTCCTGAGAATTTTAACTATGGCAATTGGAATCAAAGAACTGAAAATTTATTTTTATTTAATTTTAATTAAATTTTAATAGCCACGTCGGCTTATGAATACTGCAATTAAAGAACCATTATAGAAAGTTGATTATATTACATTTTCTTCTTAGTTCATTGTTAGGATATTTCCATTAGGCTTACTTCCCAGAATATCTTTATATCTGTCATGCTTTCTTTATTTCTCTGAACAAATATTGTATTTTATAAAATGATGGCAAAGTCTATGACAGATGAAATGAAAGCTTGTTAGCATTCATAAGAAAAAATAGCCTTCAAGGTCCATTTAGAAAAATAGTCAGGATATGAAAAATTATTTAGGCCTTTAATTTACTATTTTATCCAGTTTAAGAAGTTTAATGTGATGTTTTATGCTTTTGCACACCATAAAAATAAGAGGCATACAGAAAAGGAATGAAACACCTTTTTTGTTTTGTTTTGAAAATTTTTACACTTGAAAGTGAAACCTGGGTGTCACCGGTACACCTGCTAAAGCATGATTTTGTTTTCATTATTTAATTTTGCTTTATCTCATTACCTAATTGATCACAACCTTCATAAAACCAGTAACAGCTCATTTTTAACATTGACTATTGACATTAGCTACTCATTCATTTAAATTTTCATTACTGTGTTATTGTGTAGAAGGATGCAGTTAAATGTGAATTTCCACTGTTCAAACTTGACCACTGCATTATATGACTTCCGGAAAGACATTTTCCTTGGCATGTTTTCTTGAAATTAGCTTTGCTGCTTGTTTCATTACCTGCTTGCTGTGGTGTGAAACATCTTGGACTATATTGCATGTTTTTAGAATGACTATAAGAATAGATTTTGGGTAGGATTTTCAAGATTGTATGAAAAGGTTTCTTGTTGTCTATAGGAGTGTTTAAAAATATAAAGGTTAAAATGTCCTTAGTGGAAATACTAAACTATTTTGCATGCCCAATGCCATTTTGCATGCTATAGTCACTTACAATAAATAATACTTTGGTTTTTTTTTTTTTTGCTAAATTTCACCTATAGTGATATCATAACAGCTATCTTTTAAGATATTCTCTTGAGTGATGGCCAGTCATATCATGTAACTACTTAAAGACTTTTGCCAAATGTGGTATACTCGGATTGACTATTTGTGGAACTGCATACATGTTAGTAGTGTGAAAGCAGGTAGTGTAAAAGAAGGCGCTGTTTGTCTTATGGAAATTATTTTTTGAGCTACCAATATTACATACTTTTAATGAAAGGATGGAATTTCTTATGCATCTACTTATATTAAATAGACAACTCTGAATTCTTCTAATTAGTGGATAAAATAAGTCTGTTATACTTTGGTTTCTTGGTTTGTTAAGATCAGACAAATACTGAATAAAAGTGATGTTTAAGATCATTTATTGCATTATACGTATTATAAAATTATGCTTTCGGTACTAAAGTAACCAATGGTTTTTTGTTTCAGGTCATAAGAAGATACTAACTGGTTGGTCCCTCTTAAAGTTACTAAATTCTAGGTCTATGAATGAACTTTTCATTCTGTAGATTATACTCAACTACCTAATTCTTGCCTACTGAAAATTTCCAGATAAAACAATACTACCATGGGAAACGTTCTATTGTAGTGGTTCTTAAAATTGTGGTCACATACTCCTTTGAGAATCTGATAAAACTATAGGCTAACCAGAAAATACACAAAATGTAGGGAGGTGGGAAAACTTACACACATTTTCAAATAGTTTATCGTTTGCATGGAGCCTTTCTCCAGGCACTGGGTTAAAGACACTCTCTTATATACTGTCTGCATCCCCATTTCTTCTCTGTCTTCTGCAGTGGTGTTCTTTTTTATTATTTCAGGTTGGTTTTATTACTATTCATTATTTTTTGTTTTCAACTTTATTTTGTTGTTATTTTTATTATTGACAGCTTCCATAATTATAGACAATAAACCATGATAATTCCCTCCCCTCTCCCTCTTTCCCCTTCACAACTCTATTTTCCATCATACCCCTCCCCCTCTCAATCAGTCTCTCTTTCATATTGATGTCATCATCTTTTCCTCCTATTATGATGCTCTTGTGTAGGGCGTGCCATGCACTGTGAGGTCATAGATATGCAGGCCACTTTGTGTCTGGAAGAATACATTGTAGGGAGTCCTACATTTCCTTTGGCTGTTACATTCTTTCCATTATCTCTTCCACAATGGACCCTGAGCCTTGGGAGGTGTGATAGAGATGTTTCATTGCTGAGCATTCCTCTGTCACTTCTTCTCAGCACTGTGGTGCCCTTTGAGTCACCCCAGAGGTCACTGCCATCTGAAAAGAGAAACTTCTCTAACCAAAGGTGAGAGTAGCATTAATATATGGGTATGAACATCAAGAGAGGTGGGCTGGAGAGATGGCTTAGTGGTTAAGCACTTGCCTGTGAAGCCTAAGGATCCCGGTTCGAGGCTCAATTCCCCAGAACCCACATTAGCCAGATGTACAAGGGGGTGCACGTGACTGGAGTTCGTTTGCAGTGGTTGGAAGCCCTCGTGCACCCATTCTCTCTCTCTCTATCTGCCTCTTTCCCTCTCTGTTGCTCTCAAATAAATAAATAAAAATAAACAAAGAGAGGTGCTTACTAGGTAGCTTGGTTGCCATAATATACGCATTTAGCCAGATACCGGCAGGCATTACACATGACTTACCCCATCATAGGTTTTCAGTATCAGGATTGTGTTCCCTCCCCATGGAGCAGGCCTCCAGTCCAATTAGAGAATGATTGTTTTCCCCCATAACAAACATGCCACTATTGCACCCTTTGGTTCATTTGGCCTGGCTGGCCTAACTTAAAGCTTGCAATGTCCACTGTTGTCTTCTCTCTCTCTCCCATGGAGCTGCACGTAGTATAAGTTTTTCCAGCTTTCTGTCAGCTGGTCTACATGGAGGTTTTTAGCTCAGCTCCAGCAAGATTTCTCAGTGACCTTGCAGTCCAAGCATGTGGAGTCTTCAGCAATAGGGTCTTACCATCTATTCCTAGTGGGAAACCAAGAGCCTTGGTAATGTCCTATAGTGTTTTGGGGTCATCAGGGACCTCCCTAGCCAACAACTCACTGGAAGGTATCCCATCCCTGGCACTGAAAATTTTCTAGTAATGGTCTATGGCTTTTGGGTGTGCCATTGTCCAAAAAAGTAGGTTTTCATTTATACCCTCTTAGATTTTGATTAACCCTCCCCCCAACCTTCCTTTACTTAGTCTCATCCCCTGACCTCACTTATGCTTCTCCACTCCCATTAATCTGTTCTTCTATTTACATATATTCAATACCATCCCCTGAAGTCCTCCCCTCTCCTCCCTCCCTTATATCCCCTTGCTAGTTGACTAGTCTCTGCTACCATGTTTTATGATGGTGTTCATTTAAATACCTTTCAATTTGCTATGTAACAGTAACTATAGATGTTCATTACATCATTTCAAAAGATCCTGTGCCCTTGTAGTATTGTCTTATCTTCATATCTCTGTTTGGTTTAATATGGGTTTATATGAGATTTATTAGAGTTGATTCTCTACTCTTTGATAATGAATAATTTGAGCTTTGTCTTTTATATAAGGAAAAATACTTTTTAGGAAGAATTTTCAAGTTGTAACTTGACTCAAATAGAGCCATTTCAGATATCATAGATACACCTCTTTCTAAAACATGACTTCTGTATTCATTCTCACCAGTTTTCCTACTGATGTTACTAAACAAGAATTTACTTACACAGGTTGGAAGCGTAACTCATTGACCCCCAGAACAACGACTCTTCCTTGTCCCGGCTGTGAGCATGATGTAGATCTGGGAGAACGAGGAATCAGCGGTTTGTTTCGAAATTTCACTTTGGAGACTATTGTGGAAAGGTACCGGCAGGCCGCGAGGGCCGCCACGGCCATTATGTGTGACCTTTGTAAACCACCACCTCAAGAATCCACAAAGAGCTGCATGGACTGCAGTGCAAGCTACTGCAATGAGTGCTTCAAAATATATCATCCCTGGGGTACTGTCAAAGCTCAGCATGAGTATGTGGGCCCAACCACCAATTTTAGACCCAAGGTAAGTCAGGGTATTTTACTGGTGGAAGAAATTACGAGTCTAGAACTTGACAGAAAGGAAGTAACTTTAAAAGCAGGAATAGGAAGGAATTTAAGGACAAGTCTTTGGAGTTATTGCCATGGCATGAGTGTCTCCAGCAGCTTAGAAGGAAACACTGTGAGGTATCTTGTTATAATACAAGCGTAGTGTAATATAAAATTAATGGTTGTTACTATTGACAATTCTGTAGTAGGAGGAAGGTCATCCCAGTGATATTAGGCTAAATGGTTAAAATTACACAGCTTTTGTGCTTTAGTGCTACAAATTCATGTTTGCCTAAAATATTTGATTGGGAAACATTTTTTCTGATGGTTTTAGTTAGCTAAAATAATACTGTAAGAGTAGTACTTTGAAGTTTGTGGGATAGAAGATGTATAATATCTGGGTGGAATTCAAATTTCTTAAATATTCTGGGTATTTGTTTACTAATGCTCACAGGGGCTGTTCTATGGCTAAAGATTAGAATGATTTTGATATCCTCAAGACATTGTGATATGTATAATTAAAACAATAGAAAATGACTGATTCTTCTAAGATTGTTCTTTCTTATAGTTTAGTAACTTGGGTAGTTTTGAAAATATAATTGTATTCTTTTTAATAATATTTTTATTTATTTATTTATTTGAGAGAGAGAGAGAGAGACAGACAGACAGATAGAGAAAGAGAGAATGGGCATGCCAAGGCCTGTAGCTGCTGCAAATGAACTCTAGGTGCATGTGCCACCTTGTGTATCTGGCTTATATAGGTTCTGGGGAATTGAACCTGGGTCCTTTGGCTTTGAAGGCAAGCACCTTAACCACTAAGCCGTCTCTCCATCACTATAATTGCATTCTTAAGCATAAAGCCTTTAGTTTATAAAGACTGTGTATAGATCTCAAAAATATCTTGAAATTATAACCTGAGTATTTATTAAACCATATTAACTAGGGTAGGTTGGTAGATTAAAACAAAAATTAATATATGTTTCAAAATTTTGAATGACCCTTTTCTCAAATGATGTCAGCATGGTAACAGATTTATCAAGTAGGTTTTTACTACCCTATCATGGTCATCTCATTTTAAATGCTCAAGCTCGTTATTTTTTTAAATTAATGCTTCAAACTTCATTTTTTTTTTTTTTGAGTTTTCCGAGGTAGGGTTTCACTGTAGCCCAGGCTGACCTGGAATTCACTCTGTAGTCTCAGGGTGGCCTCGAACTCTCTGTGATCCTCCTACCTCTGCCTCCCGAGTGCTGGGATTAAAGGCGTGGTCTTTAAAAAAAAAACATTAAAATGAAGTTTGAGCCAGGCATGGTGGCACACACCTTTAATCCCAGCACTGGGGAGGCAGAGGTAGGAGGATCACAGAGAGTTCGAGGCCACCCTGAGACTACAGAGTGAATTCCAGGTCAGCCTGGGCTGGAGGGAGACCATACCTTGAAAAACAAACAAACAAAAAGAGAAAAATAAGATTAAAGTAATACTTATTCATTCTATCATGAAAGAACCTCTGATTAAGTAAATCACATTAGGTTTAGGTTTTTATAAGTGAAGTATTTGTTGAAAATCCGACTTTAAATTAGTTATAAGCTCCCTCCCATTTGATTGCAACTTTGTGGGTTTTTGACTTTCAACTGGATTTTGGCTTTAGCGAAGAACCAGGTGACTGATTTGGCTTGCATTAGTAGTTTTAAGCTGTTAGTTCACAAATATAACAGATTGATGAGAGAAATAGGAATGGATTATAGTAAGAGAATAGTTTTCTCTTCAAGATGTTTGTGAACTTCAACATACCAAAATCTTGAAAATTATCCCTTAATGTTGTAAATTGTTAACCTATCACTGAATTCTTTTTATTTTGTGGAAAGCCAATGCTTTCATAGTTTATTTCAGATGTAATGGATTTGAGAGTTGGGAACTTGGAAGTGCATACTTTCAGGGATCATTTCTGGGGCTCCTTACTAGAGAACTTTCTCTGACTGCAGTGGACGGGAAACCGCCAGGAGGCAGCAGCGTGTCCTCTCCTGAGCGTGAAGCCCCTCACTCGGCTGTTTCTCTCCCTCTGGGAGAGTTAGAGGGAGAGAATGCAGTCTGAGTGACAAGAAGCAGGGGGAAAAGAAAAAATTAGAAACTTAGGCATTCACAAAAATTTTAAGTCTTTTCCAGTGTTTTCCCTCCCCCTACTGAACCTAGATTGGTATAAGGACTTTTCATATTTTCTTTTGCTTTTAAAAATCTGTGTCACAGAGCAATTATAGTTGGCTAAAATCTAGTCCATTAAAAATGTGAACAACTATTTTTTTTCTTTCTTTCTTTTTTTGATGTAGGGCCACACTCTAGCCCAGGCTGACCTGGAATTCACTATGTATCCTCAGGGTGGCCTCGAACTCACAGTGGTCCTCCTACTTCTGCTGGGATTAAAGGCATGCACCACCATGCCCAGTTTGTGAACAACTTCTTAAAAATGTATTTATTATGTATTTGAGAGAGCATGAGAGCAAGAAGCAGATAGATAGATTAAAGAGAGAGAAAATGAGCCACTGCAAACAAACTCCAGATGCATGTGCCACCAGTGCATCTGGTTTATGGGAGTACTGGGGAATTGAACTTGAGTCCTTAGGGTTTGCAGGCAAGTCCTTAACCACTTATCCATCTCTTTAGCTTGTGAACAACTTTTTGAAATCACTGTTGTACTAACTTAAATGTCAAATGAAAACAGTCATTTTTCTTAAAGTTTCAACTGTGTTCATGGTGGTAGTTTGTAGAGAAAGTAAAAATATGAATGCTTCCTCAAGTCAGGGGGTGCTGCTGCTCTGTGCAGTGCAGTTTGGGAAAGCGGGCGCCTTGGAAGCTTACCTCACAAAGCATTCCAAGGCCCTCTTAGAAACAGAATTCATATAGGGAGAGTCAGGCCACAGGTTTGTCTTAAGATTTTCTGATAGCTTATGAAAATGACCACTAAGAATTGGCTGGTCAGTAAACCTGTCTAGTTTGGTTAAGTATTTGTCTCTACTTAAGTCTGACTGGAATGGAACTTTATCATTGAATCCCCAAATCGGAACACTTAGAGAATTTTCATGTGATATGTTGTCTCTTGTTTCTTTTTTATACTTTCATTCATTTACATGGCTTTATTAACTTTATAGAGCAAACCTTTGTACTTTTGGCCTTCATTAGAGTACTTGAAACCTAGGTGTTTAATCATACTTTTCTTTACTTTTTTACTCAATAGGTATTAATGTGCCCAGAACATGAGACTGAGAGAATAAACATGTACTGCGAATTATGTAGGAGGCCAGTTTGCCATCTCTGTAAGCTGGGAGGTAATCATTCCAACCACCGTGTAACCACCATGAGCACTGCCTACAAAACCTTAAAGGTACGGTTGTTATGTTTGGGAGAGGGTTCTGATGCCTTGTAACTTCATGTCATTTATGTTTATATTCATAGGATTATGGTTTTTGGGGCAGCCTGTTTCATGGAAAGCAGTTAACAGTATTAAGTGTAGTTTTAATATTCTCTATCACTAGAGTGTGGTAGTATTTCTCATGTACATTAAAACCTGCACTGCTGGTTCCGAACTCTGAGGAAAAGAGGGAAAGATGCTTCATTATGATCCGGTGAGCCCAGCGCTCATGTGGGGTACTTTGTGTGCCGAGGAGGAATTACTGCTCAAAGGACTGCAGCTATGTTAAGCAATTTCCTTCTTGCCTATGGGATGAGTATGAACCCTTTGTTAATCGTTTTTGGAGCCTTTATAGAAGACGCTTCTGAAATTTTCAAATCTACCAATCAAAACTAGTAGTGCTGTTTTTTCTGTTGCATGTCTTCTTCTTTTAAACAACACTGTAAAAAGGAATTACCTTATCTGTAAACCTACTATCCATGTTAATTGTTCCCTTTCCTCAGTACTCATTGGCCTACATACAATTGCCTACATACATAGCATTATATGTACGTCCATGTCATGGTCCGGGTTCCATCTTCTGGAACACGTGTAAATACAGGTTTGGTCTACTAATTCTCTCACCTCTGTTGTTTCTAGGTCAGTTTTCACTGATTTTCCTTGTCATTAACCTTTATTTCCGTGCTACTTTACTTGCCTGTCAAATTTTGATTGGCTGCCAAGTACCTTGTTGAGTGCTGAATATTTTTTGTGTTTCTACAGATATGTATTGAGAACGTGCTACTTGACCACTGGTGTTTTGGGTCTTGTTTGTAAGCTTTGCTAAGCAGGACGGAGAGCTTTGATCAGTAGGTCATTAGCCTGACCTTGGAGGTGAAAGCCTTTGATCTCTCCTCCTTCTGGCTGCCTTTGTTTTTTTCTTTTAATTTTTTGAGGTATGGTTGGTGGGGAGTCACAGGTACTGCTCTCAGCTTGTTTGAACCTCTAATCCTTTCTGGAAATGGCCTCTAGTGGTTTCCTCACACATAGAGGTTAGTTGGTAGTCTGTACATTTCAGCCTTCTCTGTGGCTTCAGGCTCTGGTTAAACTCTGGTCGGGTCATGAAGGCTTCAGTCAGTCCCGGTGGGGTAGTGGGGGACTGTGCCCCAAGACATTCCTACCCACGCTGTGGTTCTTACAATCTTTCTGCCCCTCTTCCGTAGTGATCCCTGAGCCATGGCAGTCTGAGCTAGTGTTGCGTTCTCTGTAGCCTCTGGATTTCTGCTTGGATACGTTTTGCTTGATCACCATGTCTGTCCCCACTAACCTGGGGCTGGCTGTCAGGCTAGCAGTTCATATTGCCTCTTCCTCTACAATTTCTTCTGGGCCCTGGCAGATGTGTTAGAGATGGCATATCTTGTGGTGGGCAGTCGGCTATCTTTTTGTCTTAGTGACAGATGTCGGCTTTCCTCCATTTTCTCTGCCATCTGTAAAAGAAAACACATTCTCCAACCAAGAGTGAGAACAGCTTGGGTTTAAGGGGGTGTGCAAAGTTGGGGGTGTGCAAAGTTATTTGAGAGATTTTTGGCGTGCCAGCCGACTGTTCTCCAGAGAGCAGTGGTAGTGGGGGGCTTCTCTATGAAGTCTGTGAGTGTCCTGACAATGGAATTCTTACTTGATTTCCAGTATCAGATATGAGTTCTCTCTCACTGAATGGGCCTCATGTCCAACCAGAGAACAGTTGGTTACCTGCAGATGCTGTGTGCCACTGTTACACAGCTGTGTTGTTCTGGTCTGAAGGGTCCCTAGCTTATCCACCTGTTGTGACTGATGTCATCCAGTGGCTTCCATAGTACTCTCCAGCACTGTGAGGGCTAGCCAGGAGGAAGCTAGTTTCCCTTTCAGTTCCAGCATGGTGTTCTGATGTCCTGTGACTGCAGCCTGCGGTGCCTGCAGCAATAGGGCCTTAACCTTTTAGCTCAGGTAGGTAATCAAGTGTTTGTCAATGACCTGCATTGTTTTGGGGAGCACATAGGTTTCCCTAGCCAACAGTTCACTGTGAAAGGTAACCCAATTCTGGGCCTTGGATTTATCAGCCAGAGTCTGTGGTTTTAAGGTTAAGCCTTTTCTACTTCTGTCTAGACTGTCCCCCTTCCCCTTTATTGGTGGTTATATCTTACAGGATGCTAGTCAGAATGAGGGTTTCTGTATAATTGATTCATGTTGTCTTAACTGTTGTGTAATCCCCTCCCTACTGCCTACCGCTCCCTGGTTTCTATTCCCCTCCAACCTGTCAAGTAACTCCTCTCCTCTCTCCCTAGTTCTTCTCTCTCCTGGTATCATTTGACTTTTATGTCCATATTCCTTATGCTTACTGCTGTCTGCACTCATATCCAGTTGATCTCAGTTAGGAACCTCAGATGAGAGAATACACATGGTTCTTCTGTGCCTGCATGACCTCACTTAGAATGATTTTTTTTTCAACTCCATCCATTTCCCTGAAAATTTTGTTATTTCATTTTTCCTTACTGCTGAGTAGAATTCCATTGTGTACAGTACCACATCTTCATTATCCATTCATCAGTTGATGGGCATCTGGGCTGATTCTAGTTCCTAGATATTGGGCATAGAGTAGCAACAAACATGGCTGGGTAGGTAGCTTAGGTAGCTTTGTAGTAAAGAGTAAATATAGTCTGTAGGGCATATGCCCAGAAGTGGCATAGCTGGATCAAATGGTAGATCTATTTTCATGAGTCTCCATACTGGTTTCCATAGTGGTTGTACAAGCTTGCACTCCCACCAGAAGTGGTTAAGGGTTTCTCTTTCCCCACATCCACACCATCATTTGTGGCCATTCAATTTTTTGATGGAGGCCATCCTGATTGGAGTGAGATGAAATCTCAGAGTTGATTTTCATTTCTCTGATGATTAAAGATGTTGAACATGCCCTTAAGTGTGTAATGGCTGTTTGTATTTCTTCTTTGAGGATTCTCTGTTCAAATATGTACCCATTTTTTGATTGGGTTGTTTGATTTTTTTAATGTATAGGTTTTTTTTTTGAGTTCTTTAGACAATTGTCAGAAGTAGATCTGGTGAAGATTTTCTCCCACTCTGTGGGATGTTGACTCACTCGGTTGATGATTTACTCATGTGTACAGTAGCTTTTTAGTTTCATGAGGTCCCAGTGGTTGAGTGTTGATCTAATTTCTTGTGCTAGTGGGCTTTTATTCAGGAACTCTTTACCTACACCTATATCATAAAGTGTTCTCCCTGTTTTTACTTCTAGTTGCTCTAGAGTTTCAGGTCTTATATTGAGGTGTTTAATCCATTTAGAGTTGACTTTTGTACAGGGTGAGAGAAGTGGTTCTAATTTCATTCTTTTACATTTGGTTATCCAATTTCTTCAGTCCCATTTGTTGAAGATGCTGTCTTTTTTCCAATGTGTATTTTTGGCCCCTTTGTCAAAGATGAGGGAGCTGTAGTTGCTTGGACTTAGAGATGGATCTTCTATTCAATTTTACTGATCTATATGTTTGTTTTTGTTCCAGTACCATGCTGTTTTAGTTATTATGGCTTTGTAGTATATCTTGAAATCAGGTATGGCGATACCTCCAGATGTATTTCTTTTGTTGAGAATATTTTTGGCTATCTGAGGCCTTCTGTTCTTCCATATGAATTTTGAGACCACTTTTTCTATCTCTGTGAAGAGAATTGCTAGAATTTTTATTGGAATTGCATTGAATCTATATAATGCTTTTGGTAAAATGGTCATTTTCACAGTATTCTTCTAGTCTATGAGCACAGGAGGTCTTTCCATCTTCTCATATCCTCCTCAGTCTCTTTATCAGTGTGTAATGTTTTTATGTTTTCCATCACTCTTTTGCCATTTGTATTTTGAGCCAGAATCTCTTATTGATATGAGAACTTCCTGTTTTTTTTTCTTCACAAGCTCTAGTGATTCTGAGGTTTCTGCTCTCCTATGGTGTTGGGGCTATAGATGTGCGTGGACCTGCCCAGCTGTTCATGTGGATCCTGGGGATTGGACTGGAGTGGTCTCTCAGATCTCCTCAGGTCCTCATGCTCACACCAGAAGAGCTCGTAACTGCTGAACAATTTCTTCAGCCTAATTTTTTGAGAGCTGGTTCATACGGTGTGCACAGTTGTTTCAAGTGGGACACTAATTCCATTTTATTTGTCACTTCATCATGACTCCACATTCTGCCCCACATAACACAATTTACAACCAAATTTAAACAGAGTTTTTGAAGTTTTAGTTTCTTACTGGTTTAATTTTACATAAACTGTTCTACTTTTAATGTTACTTAGAATCTTTGACATGTTGTGTGCTCTATGCTATTGTGTTGGGGAAAACAAACCATGGTTTCCCTTTGTTCTCAGATCATCACAATTAACATAGAAGACTTTTTTTTTTTTTTTTTTTTTTTTTTTTGGTTTTTCGAGTTAGGGTCTCACTCTGGCCTAGGCTGACATGGAATTCACTCTGTAGTTTCAGGGTGGCCTCGAACTCATGGCGATCCTCCTACCTCTGCCTTCCGAGTGCTGAGATTAAAGGTGTGCTCCACCATGCCCGGCTGTTTTTTTTTTTTTTTTTTTTTTTTAAACAGGTTCTCACTGTGTAGACTTGGCTGATCTCAAACTTATAGTGATCCTCCTGTCTCTGTCTCCCCAGTGCTGGGATTACAAGCCTGGGCAGAGAAAAGGTTGTCAGCAGGCAAGCAATCAGTTTTGTAGTAGCAGCTACCAGATCTAATTAAGTTTACTGTGTGAGGTCCATAGGTTGAGGGCTCAGCTTCCAGGGTCGCTTGCACCTCCATACTGCTCTATATGTTAGGGTGCCCTTTACATACTAAGTGTACAATCCCCATTGCTTTGCATGTACATTTGGTCAGCTCGCTGAAATGGAGGTTTCTATAACTTGTCTGATTAATTTATTGGAGAAGGTTACAGACCTTGGGGGAAAACATATTTACCTGTTTATTATGTAGGATGTTACAAAGGTTACTGATGAAGAGATAGATGAAGGGTAAGGTGTGGTTGTGCACTCTGAACCTTCTCTTCTATTTTTTTAATTGGTGTTAATGTGTGTGTGTGGCAGGGGGCAGGGGGCCACACCAGAGTCTCTTGCTGCTGCAAACAAATGCCTATCTGGCTTTACCTATGTGGTAGGGAATTGAACCTGGGTCGACAGGCTGTGCAATCAAGGACCTTTAACCACTGAGCTATCTCCACAGCCCCAGTCTCTTCCAGATCATACAGTATAAGTAAAAAATAAGAGGAAGATGATAGTGGTGGGACACTTGCATATATATATATATATATTGTTTTGTTTTGTTTTGTTTTGTTTTTTGAGGTAGGGTCTCACTCTAGCTCAGGCTGACCTGGAATTCACTATGGAGTCTCAGGGTGACCTCGAACTCACGGCGATCCTCCTACCTCTGCCTCCCGAGTGCTGGGATTAAAGGCGTGCGCCACCACACCCGGCTCAGACACTTGCTTATATTTAGTTCCTAAATTCTGAGTGTTGTTCCACTTCTTGTCCTGACCACTCTTTGCACTTCAGGTCTTTGACAGTGACCCAAAACCGGAAGTGCTCGCACCCTGTCAGGGCTACAGCTCGGGTGCTCTCACACTGTACATTGATCACATTTGTCCACTATCCCTTCCAAGTCCATGGTGCTTCCAAGGGGGTTTTCATTTTCAAATATACTTCAGGTATATTGCAGAGTATGTTTTCTAGATTAGACGGGGCATCTCACCAAAGCCCATAATGTGTGCGAGAAATTACACTGATTTCAGCATGGCTAACTTACAAATGGTTTATTCTATAACCTCCAGGATGTGCACGTTTTTACAGCCCTGTCTTGGTTGTGCGGTGACTGGCTGACTAGGTGGGGACAGGCCGAGATGATTACTGTGTATCGTTCCCTTTGTTGCTTTTCCTGCTGTACATGTGTGTGTACGTGTGGGTGTGGGAGTGAATTGCACAGTGTGGTGGAAGGCAGGGCTGTTTGCATGGCTGCCCTTTCATTTGCTTAGAAGTCTTTAAGAGCAGGAGTTCTGGGGCTGGAGATGTAGCTGGGCTAGTAGAGCACTTGCCTAGCAAGCATGAAGCCCTTTGGTTCCGTCCTCAGCACTGTATAAACTGGGCTTGATGGTGCATCCCTGCAATCCAGGAAGATCAGAAGTTTAAAGTTATTCTCAGCTTCTTTGAGGCCAGTCTGAGGTGCGTGAGACCCTGTCTCAGCAGCAGTAGCAACAAACCAGAACCAAGAAAGGATGGAGGAGCAACAGAGGACTCCTGATGGCCTCTGGCTTCCACATCTATGGACATCCTGTGTACACAAACTACATATACATGTGCATGTACACCACACACAGCCTACCCCATGTACTACCATGCACACCCACTAGAAAGAAGAAAAATAGCAAGAGTGTGGGGGAAGTGAACAATAACAATGAAAGTTAACCAACAAAGATGTGCTTTTTGTGTGTATGTGGGATTTTTGACCAAGCATTGCTACTCCCCCCGCCCCAGGTTTCTTTTAATCTTTCATATAACCTTGGACCTATGTTCTTAAGGACAGTAAAATATCTACTTTGGGTTAACTACTCTAGCTGATTTTTCTGTCTTTTATCTATGAGGGATGGGTACTGTGTAATTGAAACGCTGCAAGGTTTGTGCTAAATTTGTCTTTGTGCACTTGTGTTCCGTGTGTGTTTCAACAGGAGAAGCTTGCAAAGGACATTGATTTCCTTATTGGAAAAGAAAGCCAGGTGAAGAGTCAGATTTCTGAGCTAAACTTGTTAATGAAAGAAACAGAGGTAAGTTATGTCCATTTCGCATGTTTTTAATTCATGTAAATGTTTGCTTATTTGCTCATAAACTCCTGTGGTCATGGGCCAGCTTTTTTGAGACAGTGGGAAAAAAATGTAAAGAATAAATTATACTGCTGTGCAGCTGGTGCTTTGATAGCGATCCGAGTGATGACGGAACCCAGACGGAAGGAAGAACGACTAGCTCTGTGTGACAGGTGACAAGGTCTTGGAAAGCTTTTTAAAAAAGTTGTTTCTTTGAGAGAGCTAGAAAGAATATGAATTGCACATGAGCTCCAGATATATGCACCATCTTGTCCTTCTGGCTTTGGGTGGGAACTGGGGACTCGAACCCTAACCAGCAGGCTTTGCTAGCAAGCGTCTTTAGCCACTGAGTAATCTTCCCAGCCCGTAAATGATAGCTTAGTGATATCTGCATTTAAACAAATGAAGAGATTGCCTTTGGAAAAATGTACTGTATGTGAGTAGGACCAGGATTATCTAAAATTTTAGGTATTCCTGAATAAATGATGTGTATTTCCTTACCAAAAAAAGAAGAAAAAAAACATGTTAGAGGGGCTGGAGAGATGGCTTAGCAGTTAAGGCGCTTGCCTGTGAAGCCTAAGGACCCAGGTTTGACTCCCCAGAGCCCATGTAATCCAGACACACAAAGTTACACATGTGCACAAGGTGATGCCTGCGCACAAAGTGGCACATGCGTGTGGAGTTTGATTGCAGTGCCTAGAGGCCCTGGCACACCAATTGTCTCTCTCTCTTAAAAAAAAGTGTTTGAGCATTCATGTCTGTCTTGTTTATAATAGCCACAAAGGGGAAACTGCCCAAATGTCCCTAAACAGGAATACAGATAGCGATGAGAACCATGATTGCACCCAGCAGTGTAGAATTAATCTTGTTGTCGTGTAGAACACCAGATCCAAAGGAGTATGTCTTGTGTGTCCTGTGTGATGACATCTGTGGAAATCATCTGAGATGGTGAAACCAGGTGGTTTTTATAATTCAAGGAAGTCATCTTAGAGGAAAGGCGAATCGGTGCCCACAGAGATTATGCAGGTGGCTTTTGGGATACCGTGATGTTCTTTTATGGAGCACAGACAGATGCTCTGCTGGATGTTGGTTGCCTCTATATATTCATAAGGATCCATCCATGTTTACACTTATTCATACACTTTCCTGTTTGCGTATCATGCTTCAATGAAATACTAAAAAGTAAACCAGGTGTGGTGGCTTATACATGTAATTCTAGCACTTTGGAGATGGAGGCTGGAGGATTAGGAACTGTTCAAAAACTTAAAAAATATACAAAAAGGGGCTGGAGGGATGGCTTAGTGGTGAAGGCACTTGCCTCCAAAGCCAAAGGACCCAGGTTTGATTCCTCAGGACTCAAGTAAGCCAGATGCACATGGTGGCACATGTGTCTGGAGTTTGTGTGCAGTGGCTGAAGACCCTGGTGTGCCCATTCTCTCTTCCTATCTGCCTCTTTCAAACAAATAAAATAAAATATTTTAAAAAATATAAAGAAAATGTAATAGCATTTTAAAAATATAGTAAGTATGGATTGGCTAGGTTATTTAAAAATTCCAGAGGCTGGGAAGATGGTTTAGTGGTTAAAGACACAGACTTGCAAAGCTTGCTGGCCTGGGTTCAGTTTCCCAAACACTCATGTAAGCTGAACACAAAAAAATGGCACAAGCATCTGGTATGCATTTGCTAGCAAGAGGCCCCGGCACATTCATGCACATATTCATATGTAAATAAATAAACAAGTAAACAAATATTTTTATTTTATTTATTTATTTAGTTTTGGTTTTTCTAGGTAAGGTCTTACTCTAGCTGAGGCTGACCTGGAATTCACTCTGTAGTCTCAGGGTGGCCTTGGAACCCTTAGTGATCCTCCTACCTCTGCCTCCCGAGTGCTGGGGATTAAAGGCGTGCGCCACCACGCCTGGCACAAATAAATATTTTTAAATGGTAAATATTTTTTACTTGCTTTCATACATACTTGCCTCTTTTCTATTTGAAACAAATGAAAGTCCATTACTCTTGACCATGTTGCATATATATATATATATATATATGTATGTATATATATATATGTATATATTATGTATGCATGTGCATATTGTATGTGTAACAATGTGTGTGAATGCTTATGGAGGCTAGAGGATAACCTTGAATGTTGTTTCTGAGGAACCTTCCACTGTGGGCTGTGTGTGTGTGTGTGTGTGTGTGTGTGTTACATAAATTAACCCATTTATTGCAGGCCAGGGATGTCTCAAGTGACAGGGCTTCTACTGGTCCTTCAGTTCCTTCAGTCTTGTGGTGGCAGACGTGACTGTGACAGCAGAAGTCGTGTTGCAGGTCCAGGCCCCGCCGGCCACCTTTATCATGCAGGAGCCACAGTGCCAGATGCCCACAGACTGTCGTTTCATCTTGGTTTTGCCACAGAAGGAGCAAGAGTACTTGGCGTGCTGGCTGATTTCAATTTTCTTCACCATTTTCCGGAGGCAGGCACCACAACGGGTCCCGTACTTACCAACAGTGCCGACCTTCTTGGTGCGCTTGGCCATGTCCCGGTGACCCGAGCCAGACCACAGAGAGCCCGCTGTGTTTTTTTTATTTATTTATTTTTTGAGAAAGAGTCTCACTAGCCTGGAGCTTGCCCAGCAAGACTAGTCTTGGCTAGCCAGAGAGTCCCCAGGATCTATGTCTCCCTTGTCCCCAGTGCTGGAGTTATAGACACCTGCCACCAGGTGGCTTTTTACATGAGTTCTGGGTCTTATGCTTGAGTGGCAGGTACTTGGAATAATTTTTCTGAAAAAGGAGTGAACTAATTGCGAAATGATGGAAGGCTGTGGATGTGGCTTAGTGGTATAAAGTCTGCCTTGCATGCCCAAGGCCCTAGGGCTGTAGCCCCAGCATCACTAAAAATAAGAAAAAAAAAAAGAAGAAAAGAAAAGTGATTTAACACCATGTTAGTAGCATAGCTTTTGCTTTTAATGTTATTTTCCCTGGTTACAGTTATCACCTTAAATATGAAATTATTTTTCCATGTATGAAGTGCAATTTGCTTGTTTCTGCTTTTGTCAGAGCGACAGCTCTGGTACTGCTAACAAAGCCAGTGCTCGCTTCTACAGTGAGTCTCTCCTTTTGGACATTTAAGTGTATCTTTATGGCACTGTTATTAATGTTATCGTCTTATTAGGGTCGGGAGTTCACCATCCTTCAGGTTGTAAATTGAGGAATTCAGTGTCAAAGTTCACATAGAACCTGATTTCTTGAGAAGTTTTGAACTTTTTTTTTTTTTTCACTTTTGACCTGAGCTGAATTTGTCAGCTTGTCAGTAAGAACTTTCTATACTAGAGAATTTATCTCTGTTTTTGATTTTTATTCAGAAATGATGCTGACAGCCTTGTATCTGTTAATTATACTTGGCTGGAAAAGAATGTTCTGTGTATAATATTTCTGATGTTAATGTTATGACACATCATGAAATTCTATCAAAGTATCATTGTTCTCTGCCCTTTCACTTAAAGATGGAATTAATTAAAGTGTCAATGACACACATGTAAGAAAATGCAACTTTGTATACTGACTTATTTTTTAAGTGTGGTTGTTGGGGCTAGAAATGGAATCTGGAAAAAAAAAATCATTTGAAGCACTATCCAGAAAGCACTGGGAGATGTAGACCATACTTCTGTTACATGTGATCAGTTATTGAGAATGTTCTAGAAGACTTTGTTTTGTTGTAGGGTCTCTTATGATAAGCGCTTGGTTGCTCTGCTGGACTTGTTTTCAAAATCATGTTGAGCTTTGATTTGTAGGAATGCAAAGTGTTTGCATAAGGCATGGTGACAAAAAGCCTGTAATCCCAGCACTTGGGACACTGAGCCAGGCTGGTCTCAAGCAAAATGAGACCCTGTCTCAAAGAGAAATTCCCAAATCAAAATGTTTAATAAACATTAAAGACAGGATTTATGACAAAATAGGAAAATAATGTGTACAATGATTATTTAAAATATGTGACATCATGGTATGCTTTTATGTTAGTAATCTTTTTTCAGCATCTCACAAGCCTAGCTTGTTTATGTTTTCCACAGATTTGTGGGGAGAGAGGAAGGGTGCTGCACATTGACCCAGAGCCTTGCTCACGCTTTGCTCCCACTAAGGATAAGGTCGCATCACTAAGTCAGAATTAAATTAAAGTGATTTAAAAAGGAGCACTTACTTTTTGATATCTTAGTCAAGAACATCACTTATGGCTGTGACTCAACTTTAAAAAGTTTATAATAGTATATTAAAGGATTAAAATTAACAAATTTGAAATGAATCCCAAATGCTCTAGAGTTGTGTTTTCCTGTTTGTGGTTAGATCAGCTCATTTCTGTCTTGAATTCCTTTATTTATAAAACTGAAGATTGCTTGGTCATTTAATAGGTTAAATTGCCCGTTACTGGGCTTTGGAGATGAAAAATTTAAGGAAATACAATGTGAGGAAAGCACAGAACAAGTCTAAATGAAAGTTGTTCATTCTTTAGTGTGTTTGATGCTAAACTTCTGTTAGGAAATTTCAGGTTCAGACAAGATACTTTTGTTTTTTATTTTATTTTTGAGAGCAAGAAAGTGGGGGAGGGGCGGAGAATGGATGCACCAGACCTTCAGTCTGCTGTGAATGGACTCCAGGTGTGCACGCTTCCTTGTGGTGCCTATGTGACATTGCATGCTTGCATCACTGTGTGTCTGGTTACGTGGGACCTGGAGATTTGAACATGAGTTCTTAGGCTTTGCAGGCAAGCGCCTTAACTGCTAAGCCATCTCTCCAGCCCTTAATTTTTATTTATTTATTTATTTTTACAATATCTGGGTTTTCTTTATTGACAAGTATGCTTATGTAGATATTTGTGACAGAACATCTGGATTTATCAGATGAACTAATGTTAGCTTGTTTTACAATAGTGCAATGGAGAGAGGGCCAAAGAAGAAGCGGTCACACATTTTGAAAAGCTCTTTGAAGTTCTGGAGGAGAGGAAGTCATCTGTACTGAAAGCAATAGATGCCTCGAAGAAGCTAAGACTAGACAAACTTCACACTCAAATGGAAGAGTACCAGGGCCTTCTAGAGAACAATGGGCTTGTGGGATATGCTCAAGAAGTGCTGAAGGAGACAGATCAGTCTTGTTTTGTCCAGACAGCCAAGCAACTGCACCTCAGGTACCTTTTCCTTGAATACCTAGAGTACTGCCCTTAAATGTCACTGTATATATAATTCAGCTCCAAGTAGCTCTCAATGATGTGTCAATGTGAAGGGCTTGCTTTATTCTTAAGTGTAACATTTTTTTGTTCATCATGTTACAGATATTTAGTGTGCTTTGTTTTTTAGAGAATCATTTTTCTATAAAGTGTATTTGTCTACAGAATACAGAAGGCCACAGAATCGTTGAAGAGCTTTCGACCTGCAGCTCAGACTTCTTTTGAGGATTATGTTGTGAATACAACTAAACAAACAGAACTTCTTGGAGAGCTGTCCTTCTTCTCTAACGGTAAGTCTTAGTGAAGGGCCAGTCTCAGTCTTTTAGTCTGAATCTATCCTGTATGTACCTCTAAAAACATGTTCCTCCTCTTTCTGAAACTGTAAATTTACTCAGGATCCTACACTCTGAAGTCTTGTCCCAGTTTTGTCTTTATGATGACGATGGCGTGCACAGTAATGTTTTCTTTCTAACCATCACACAGATGCCATCATATTGTTGTATCCTTTAAAAAAATGTGTGTGTGTTTGTGTATGCTCATCTGGGTCTCTTGCCACTGTGAATGAGTGTCAGTCCAGCTTTACATTGAGTGGCTGGGGAATTGGACCTGGCCCAGCAGACTTTGCTAGCAAGCTCCTTTAACCACTCTGGGCCATATAGTCCCCGTTGTTATCCTTTTTGGAAGTTACTGATGATTTTAAGTGAAGCTTAAGATAGATATTTATTGATACGTGAACTTCTGGCTTAAAACTGTGTTCTGTATTTTAGCTGTCTTCCATAAGTAAAAAGCATTTCACTACAGAGAGACAGTTTTTCTCTTTTTTTTCTTGATTATAAGCAACACTGTGCATCTCTGACAATGTTCCTTTGCATATGTGTGAGTTTCTCTATGGCAGAAACCTAAACCTGGAAGTTGTAGCCTGAAATGGACAAGAGTATGCCTGGGTGTGTATGTTGCTATGTGAACTGGCCAGGGTTGCCACAACAGAGGACCACAGACTGAAGCTTAAACAACAGAACTTTTCTTGTCGTTCTAATGGCTAGGCGTCCAAGATCTGGGTGGTTTCTTCTGTGACCTCTCTCCTTGGCTTTAGATAGTGGTCTTCTCCCCTTGGCTTCCCATGGTCTTTCTTCCATACAGGTTCATATCCTAATCTCTTCTTATATGCATATCAGTCATTGAATTAGGCCCCACCATAATGACCTCATTTTAATTTAATTTCCTTTTTTAAGACCCGACCTTCATTGTAGTCAGTTTTAGAGTTACAATCACAATCTAGAGGTTAGGACTTCAATGTATGAGTTTTTTTTTTCCAAAGAATGAATTTTTTGGGGAGGGGCACAATTCAGCCCAAAACATTTGCTTTGTCAGTGTTTTGCTACCCCCTTGCAGGGAGATCATCCTTTCTTCCTTCTCACATCTTACCACATTCATCTCACTAAGGCTTCTCTTCCAGTGATGGGGAACCAGAATCACCCTTACCAAGATTTAGTCTCATTACTTCATAGGTTAGCTGCGTGGATTTGTGGAAATTTCTTTCATTAAAGTTAAAAGTGGATTATTGCCTGGTGGGTGGCACACACCTTTAATCCCAGTGCTTGGGAGACAGAAGTAAGAGGATCACTGTGAGTTCAGTGCCAGTTTGGCACTACAGAGTGAGTTCCAGGTTAATCTAGGCTAGAGTGAGACTCTGCCTCAAAACAAAACAAACAAACAAACAAAACAACCCTGGGTTACTATGGTCTCTTTTCTTAAATATATACCTAAATCTGAGAAGTTTATTATTATATATTATTATTATATTATTACATATACATATACATATATATATTATTATATATATTTGTTACTATTTTAAATGCTGATTCTATCTCATGTACTGCTCTTCCTACTTCCAATCTGTATGCCTCAGTTGTCTTCTAGATAGATGTTGGCTTACTTGTGAATGCAAGTTCTTCTCTCCCTGTGGGTCCCCAAAGTGCCTCTGGAGGTGAGGCAAAATGTTCACTGCAAATAAACTCCAGATGCATGTGCTACTTTGTGCATCTGGCTTTATATGGGTACTGGGGATTGAACTCTGGTTGTCAGGCTTTGCAGGCAAGCACCTTATCCACTAAGCTATCTCTCCAGCCCCTGTCTATCCTATTTCTTATTTAACTTTCCCATTTCAGTTACAAATAATTATAACTTAACCTTATTTTATATTCACTATTTTTGTTATACATAATGTTATAAATTTAGAAATCTCTTATCCTGACAATGACTTCTGTGGTGTTAATTATTTTTACCGAAAAATACACATTTAAAAACATTAATATTTTAACATTCTGTTCTATCCATAATTCTTTCAGGTATAGACATTCCTGAGATCAACGAGGAACAGAGTAAAGTTTATAACAATGCCTTGATAAGTTGGCACCATCCAGACAAGGAGAAAGCTGACAGCTATGTTCTTGAATACCGGAAGATTAATCGAGATGAGGAGATGGTGTCATGGAGTGGAATAGAAGTGTGCAACACAAGCAAAATTGTCTCCAATCTTGAAAGCAACAGTCACTATGCTTTCAGAGTGAGGGCTTACAAGGGCTCCATCTGTAGTCCCTGCAGCAGAGAACTGATACTTCACACACCTCCAGCGCCAGGTATTAGGTGTACTTGAATTTAAATGAGCAAAGCAGGGCCCTGGGAAGATTGCTTAGCGGTGGTTAAAGGCTGTTACTTGAAAGCCTGCAGGCCCAAAGTTCAATTCCCAGGCACCCACATAAAGCCAGATGCAAAGTGAAATATGCGTCTGTGATCCCAACACATGATAAGGGAGTCAAAGCCAGAAGACTCTGAAGCTAGTCTGTGGACACTTGTTTGTAGTCTGGAAGTCATTTAGCATGACACCTTGTCTCGAAGGTAGAGCACAGACACCTCTAGGTGGTCCTCTGACCTTGGCATATATGTTTGTGTTTCTTTCTCTCTCTCTCTCTCTCACACACACATACACACCACACAAATTGAGTAGGAAGAGGCCTTGGTTAGAAACCAGCGTTTGCTGGTAGAATATTCCCAGTCAGTGGAGTCCATGCGCAGCTTAGATTTAGACAGGAGAGGGTACATTCAGGGTGGTATGGCTCTGGACCCAGTTTGGATTTAGAAATGAAATGAATGTTTGAACTTTGCCTTATAGGCTGAGAACACGATTTGATTTTTGGCATCAAACAGAAAAAACATAAAAGACATTTAAGTGACCAGGGGTAAATTGGGTTCAGAATAGCATAAGTGCTACCTTACAAGTTTAAAATAACATTGTTCTGGTTTTCTCCTGCTTTTTTTTCTTTCTTTCTTTAGTCAGTTAATGGTAATGTCTAAAGTATAGGTTATGAAGATAGTTATTTTTAAGATTTATTATCACAGTATCCTGATATTTAACTTTGATTTAATCTAAGTCTGACTTGCCTAAGATACTTGCTAGCTCATTGTGACTTGTCAGCACATGGGGGTGGGAGGAATGCGCTGGAACCACATGGAAACCTTCCCCCTTGCCTAGAAAGCTCCTTATGCCCAGTTACCTCTGTATCAGTTAACTTTCTATTGCCGGGACAGAATGCCTGACAGAAAGGAGTTTGAGTGGGGGGCAGGTCTATTTTGCTTACAGTCCGTCAGGGCAGGGAAGGCATGGTGGCAGGAGCTTAACGCAGCTGGTCACATTCATTCGGTACAGTGAGGAAGCAGACGCTGATGGGAACTGACTGGTGGTGGGATCAGGGCTTAGGTAGCTCTGCTCTTCCAGCTGGGCTGCGTTTGTAGCCTCACTCTTGGGTTGGATCCACCAGGAGCCCACAGCTTTTCTTCCATGGTCCTGGCATCTCTAAAATCCTGAGGTCTCCATTGCAACTTAGGGTCCCCTGTCACAGCTTCGCAGGGACTCTGACTCTGCCCCGCGTTGCTTAGTCTCTGTGGCTGTCTGGAACCATAGTGCAATACTTCACGGCTGTCTATGCCATTCATCTTTCATTCTTCCAAAACCAGTACCGTGTGGGCAGTGCTGCCAAGTTCTGCTGCCAGATTAGGATGAAGCCTGCCTTTGAACCACGGTTGTAGCAGCTTCTGTTTGCTAACCTTAGAGGATGGGAACCTCTCTCATTCTCCTTTAAGGCCATTTCAATTTCAAGGGGAAGCCCATCATGGTAGGGAAATAATGACAGGAAAAGTAAATTGGTGTCACAGCATCACATCAGCCAGGGGGAAGAGAGATGAATGCTGAATGCTCACATGGCTTTATCCTTTCTATGCAGTCCAGGAACCTAGCCCATGGAATGGTGCCACCCACAATTATGGTGGGCCCTCCCACTTCAACTAATCCAGTAAATCCCCTTTAGGGTACATATTAATTCTCTTGGTTCTGTTCCTCTAGAGAACCCTGAGTAATAAACCCTCCCTCCTCTTCTGAGTTAAAATCCACTGGCACTCCTTACAGGGAGTGTGATGAGCTTTGCAGGATGGAAATGACATCTAGTTAGTTGATGTTTATTGCAGTGTCTCTCTCCACAGATGAGAGTCACTTAGAACTAAAGATGGCACAGCGTGGTTAGCCAGAAAGCATTTTGCCTCATTAATCACTGCCTTGAACTCAACCTTTAATTAGTATAGCCCATGGACCCTGCCTGGTTTTAGTGACTTGTGCATTCTGTCCTCTCTTTTTGACCAGAATAGAGAATCAGTGTGTATTTTTTTGTTTGTTTTTGATTTTTGAGATAGGGTCTCACTCTAGCCCCTGGAATTCACTATGTAGTCTCAGGGTGGCCTCAAACTCACAGCAATCCTCCTACCTCTGCCTCTCAAGTGCTGGGATTAATGGTATGCGCCACCACACCCAGCTACAGTGTGTGTTTTTTAGGTATCTTGTAGGCTTTAAAAAATTAGACTGCAGATATATGGAGTTGGCTAAAAATATTTTTTTCTTAATAGAGAGTATTGGGATGAATTTGCAAGTATTAAGTATATGTTTCATAATATAGGATATTTACACTTTCTCTTCTAGTCTCTTTGAAAACTGAAGCAAAAGGATCCTGAACATAGCTGCTATTTTCAGTAACATAGTTGGAGGGGAAGAGGAAAGGAAATGCTAAGGACTTTTCTTCCCCCCACATGAACAGGGTGACCCTTTAAATATACTTTGCAAAGTGGTAGGCTTTGGAGATTGAAAAGAGGCGGGAATAAATTGTTCCAGGACACTAGGCATCACCAGGAAGAAGGAACTAACTACCTAGATATGGGAACTGTCTTTTTCTTGGTAACAACCATTTTTAATGCAGGTGAAAATTTACCCTTTACACCACGCTGCTTGACAGTAAGTACATTCACAGTCGTGCGTAGCTGCCGTCACATCTCCAGGCTTTTTCAGTCATCCTAACTGAAAAACCTGTATCTATTAGTGATGATTCCTCATTCCCTCTCCCCCTAGACACTGGTAGCCTGTGTTCTTTCTGTCTATGCATTTGGCTGTATTTGGGCACTTGGATAAATGGAATTGCACAGTATTTGTCCTTTGCATCTGCTTTATTTCAAGTATGTTTCATGTATCACAATTTTCTTTTTGTAATATTTTTATTATTTATTTACTTATTTATTTATTTGGGAGAGAGAAAAAGATAGAGAGAGAGAGGGAGGGAGGGAAAGAGGGAGGGAGCAGGCAAACATGGGCATGCCAGGGCTTCGAGCCACTGCAAACGAATTCCAGATGCATGCACCACCTTGTGCATCTGGCTTACATGGGTCCTGGGGAATCAAACTGAGGTCCTTTGGCTTTGCAGGCAGGCACCTTAACCACTAAGCTACCTCTCCAGCCCCACAATTTTCTTTTTAAGGCTTGATAACTTTATACTGTGTGCACATACCAATTTACTTTATCCATCTTTCTATTTATAGACATTTATGTTATTTCTACATTGGCTGTAAATCAATGTTCTGCTTAATTGAGGGCTGTAAATTAAAGTTTAGGTCAAACTTCTCTCAAATGTTTGAGCAGGGTTGCAAACCTAGATCTCTCTGAACTGCAAACCCATACTTCTTTTTATAAAAACATCACTATGATAGCTAGTTCTTTAGTTCAGGAGTAGAGCACTGGTCTTACAAATATTATCATGTTTCTCATATCTGATGTGTTTGATGGATAAGGAAAAGACCTTATAAAACTTATAAAATTTGTAATATAGTTAATAAGTTCATACTGCCTCTTATTTTAAAGATAGATTACTTAAGTGAAAACCATCTGTAATAGCTAATATCCCTTTTTCAAAGAGGTGCGTTCATACATTTTCAAATCTTTAAAGTATTCTATCCTGTTTTTTTATATTTCTGAAGATTTTCAGGAATAAAAAATATACTGGATATTCAGGAATTAAGAAAATAAAGTTGCTACTAAGTTGAAGTTTTGGGTTGACGTAATTATCTGGGATAGTATCACACCTTCCTCTTTGTATCTCTCTTTAGTAATTTCTATTTGGAAAACGTCAAATTTGACCTGAAGTTATAGAAATGCTAGTATATATTTCTCAGACTAATTTTAAGCTCCATTTAGTTTTCAGCTTCCTGTTTGATGAAAAATGTGGCTATAATAACGAACACCTCCTGCTGAACTTGAAAAGAGACCGGGTGGAGAGTAGAGCTGGATTCAATGTTCTTCTTGCTGCTGACCGTATCCAAGTGGGCTATTACACAAGCTTAGATTACATCATTGGAGATGCTGGCATAACGAAAGGGAAACACTTTTGGGCCTGCCGTGTGGAACCATATTCATATCTGGTAAAAGTAGGAGTTGCTTCCAGTGATAAACTACAAGAATGGCTCCGTTCTCCTCGGGATGCAGCTAGTCCAAGGTAGACTCTTTCTAGAATTTACCTACTTTAACAGCAAATACCCATGTTTAGCAAGACAGTCCTGAAAAATAAACTTGGATTTATTTACTACCTTTGGAATATACATTTCTTTGATTCAGGTGTTTTGTCTATGATTATGTGTCTGGCATAGGACAGAAGAGTCAGATTGTCTGTATCCATAATGAGAATTAACAGATAAGCTTTTGATGCTGTGAGGAAGTGTGTTTTGCATATCTGTTGGTTTTGATATAGCTTCATGGTCTCAATTTTGAGATTTCTCTTTCCTATACTGCCAAAATTATGTGAGTAAAATATCTACATTGATAATGAAATGCCCTTAATTGCCATACTTCATAATCTTACCAAGTTATATTTACACAGTTTCTTTAAATTCTCCCATGAGCCCTTTTCAAACTTTGGTCATATTAGACATTTTTCTACCAAAACTAATTCAATTTTTAAGAAATTGAATAGTGGGGGGACTTTACATGTTAGTTTCTCTTCAGTGGGATTGTATGAACCGGCATAGACACATTTTATTTTGAAACAAGGTCTCACTCCCGCCCAGGCTGACCTGAAACTTACTCTGTATCTCAAGGCTGACCTGGAACTCTTGAACTTAAGGTGATCCTCCTACGCCAGCCTGCAGGGTGGGCTTATAGTTGTGAGCCACCTTGCCTGACTGACAAATAATTTTTGACCATTTAACGTGAGTAGTACAACAGATTAATGATCTGGATGATAGGAAAAAATTTTTCACAGAGTTAAGATATTTACATAATAATGTTATAGAGAAGTGGTTAACTAAACACAGTGGCATGTATTTTGGTAGAATATTGATGTCAAAGCTTAAAGAGTTTATAACATGAGAAATACTGGAATCCTGAAACAGAGCCTGATTAAAATTGTTGATTCCAAATATGTAACAAGTAAGCTATGCATAGGGGAATATAGAAAGTTTGGGTATCAAAAATTTCCATGAGCTTTTAATGTTTTGTGGATAAGGGAAAAACAACTTTGCCATCTTTTTTTTTTTTTTTCCCTTTTTGGTTTTTCAAGGTAGGGTTTCACTCTAGTCCAGGCTGACCAGGAATTTACTCTGTATTCTCATGGTGGCCTCGAACTCACAGTGATCCTCCTACCTCTGCCTCCTGAGTGCTGGGATTAAAGGCGCGGGCTTCTGCCATCTTTTTTGAGGTGGATATCCCAGTCAGGAAATAGAGTCTGGGGGGCAGCATTTTTAAGTCTCTCTTTTTTTTAATATTCCAAGTTATTTTATTTATAAACCTGATAATTTCATGGATGAAGGCATAGATCTTTATATTTTTCTTGCATGTGATTATATACCATAATATTTAATCTCTGATAAATCCCTTCACGCTCATCATCTCTGATTTAGTTTGGGCAAGTCAAAGGTAATAAATCTTTTAAGTTCTCAGGTACATATGTCTAAGTAAAAGTGAATGATAAGGGAATTTGAGACATGAGTATGTAGTATAATTTTTAATGGCAATTTGTAGCTCATGTTTTTAGTTATATTTTAATAGAAAGAACACTTATGTATTTCAACCTTAGACTAATGCATTGTATGAAAACGTGTTGAAGATACTTGAGCACTATGGCGGTTGATATAGAAGCTCTTTGTTTCTTGTGTTTTAGATATGAACAAGACAGTGGGCATGACAGTGGGAGTGAAGACGCCTGTTTTGATTCTTCACAACCATTTACATTAGTTACTGTAGGCATGAAGAAATTTTTTATACCTAAGTCACCAACTTCTTCTAATGAACCCGAAAATAGAGTCCTGCCTATGCCAACAAGTATAGGGATTTTCCTTGACTATGATAAAGGTAAAGTGAGTTTCTATGATATGGATCACATGAAATGCCTCTATGAGCGCCAAGTGGACTGTTCACACACAATGTATCCAGCATTTGCACTCATGGGCAGCGGAGGAATTCAACTTGAAGAACCCATCACAGCAAAATATCTGGAATATCAAGAGGGCATGTAGTTTGAACACCCCATGTGACTTGAATGAAAAATGTGAACGGAACAATGCCTTGGTGTTAGCCTTTGTAACTAATTACATGTCATTTACACCTTCTGTCATCACAATTGTTTTTGGTGTATGATTCTTTCATCGTCGTCATTGTTTTGTCTGAGACAGGCTCTTGCAGTGTAGCCCAGGTGGGCCTCAAGTTCTTTCCCTTGCACAGCCCCCTGAGTGCTGGGATCATAGGGGTGCACCATCATGCCCAGCTGGTATATTCCTTAACACGCAGAAAACCTCTCCTGACTTCGTCTGCTCTGTGTCACTGCTTCCACAATGGTAAAAGTGAAGATGTCCTTTCCTAGTTAGTGCTGAATAGTTGACTTTAAAACTGGATTGTCTTTTCTTTGTGCCTAGGGAAACTACTTAAGTCAGTTTGTGTTACTCATATTTATGTTTCTTTCTATTGGTGAGGTTTGAAAGTATTTATTATGCATCTTTGTGTTTGATTTTTAATTTTTATATTATGTTTCTGTCTAAAGAGAAGATATTTTTAAATGCCTATAGATAAAGATTAGTGTTAAGCTGTGTTTTTTTTGCATTTGTTTTTAATAGGAAAATAAAGTTGTAGATAAGTAAAATGACAAAGGCCATAAAATGGTAGTATATTTATGTGGAAATTATGTATTTTAAAATGTGTAACTATTAAGAGTATATTGCCTGGAGAATAACTAAAAGAATACTGTTCTTTTTTTTTTTTAAACCACAAACTGTATTGGTAAGGACAACTTTAAGAGTTAACTATAATGCCCATTGCCTGGAATGTATAGCAAATGTGGTTTCTTGCAGGAAACACAAAGTTCTTGAACCCATGAAACTTTCCACTTCTATAATTTTTTTCAAAAAATTTTATTTTCAATTTTTCTTACTCTAGAAAATGTTTGTTTTTATATTGAAGAATTATTTTTCAGAAATACTAATGAAGAATCAAGTATAAAGTCCAAGTCATATTTGCTCTTTTCCCTCTTGTCTTGGAATTTTTATTTTTCAGCACAATTAATACATGTTGTATTTTTCTGGTTTGTGTTTACAAGTTTGAGAAGTTCATTTTCTATTTTTAGTAGCATTAAGCATACTGTAAAACATGTAACTTATTGTTGAGTTGTGTGGCATTTTTTTAGCTCATTGTTGATAATAAACATTTGTAACATAAGTAAGTAAACACAAATTTAATTCTTTAGGGGTAATAGCTATACTCACAAGGATTATGTATACCCTTTTAAAAATGGAAATTTCTATAAATATGAAGAATTACACTTTAATTGAACATTCTTTTTTCTTTTTTCTTTTTTGGTTTTTCAGGGTAGGCTCTCCTTCTAGCCTAGACTGAGCTGGAATTCACTCTGTAGTCTCAGGCTGGCCTCAAACAGTGTTCCTCCTACTTTGGCCTCCCAAATGCTGGGATTAAAGGCGTGCGCCACCACGCCCAGCTTTACATTCAGTTTTGAAAGATGTCCTTTCAGGTAGATGATTCTTAAGTTTTTTTTTTTTGTTGTTGTTGTTGTTGCTTAAGAAAATGTCCAGCCTGGCATGGTGGCACACGCTTTTAATCCCAGCACTCAGGAGGAAGAGGTAAGAGGATTGCTGTGAGTTCAAGTCACCCTGAGACTATTTAGTGAATTCCAGGTCAGCCCGGGCTAGAGTGAGACCCTACCTTGAAAAACCAAAAAAAAAAAAAAAAAAAAAAAGAAAGAAGTCCAAACATGAAGACTTACACACTTTAGCACTAATCATTTATGGACTGTTATTGACATTTTATTGGAGTAACCAAAATGTTAATTTTTTGAAAAAGTATTTTAATGGAAATCTCGTTGGCCAATAGTTCTATAATAGACCCGTCCCACTCTGCCAAGTCAAGTAGAAAATATCATGCGAAATATGTGTTTAGTAGTCCTTGTTACTTTGTGATCTATGAATAATAGCACTTTAAGACAGGCTAAACAGAAATATGCAGTGTTATGTGGACTGTTGTGCAATAAAGCTGTTAAGGTCACGTGTGGTTAAGTTCAATCCTCTCAAGTCTTGTGTAAGCATATGTCATGTAGACATTTCAAAATATAAAGCTTTAACAGGAATAAGAAAGCTGTCTCAAACATTGTATAGTTGTAAATAATAGCTCAGTGAAATTTCATTTTTAATAAAAATTCAAAGGAAGTCAAGTCTATTAATTATTCAAATCTGCACTTCAGGAACTTTTAGTATGCTTTGTGGAAAACCGAAACAAAATAGTTATTAAAAGATGCTTCGCTTCACACATTAGAGTCAAAGTTTTATTCAAAATTATTTTGAAATGTATTAGATTTAATTCTTGTGGAAGTTATTACTAGAACAGGTTAATATGAAGCTAATTTACTTTTCAGTTTCCTGATTGTTTTGTGTAATACTTCTTTTCTGGTCCATAGATGACAGTTTAGTCATGCAAGTGTACCTTTTATTCACATCTTCTTGGGTGTGGAGCTCAGTTAGTTATGTTCAGGGCTGGATCACAGTGAGTTTCTATTAATGCTTGATGGGTCTTAATTTTTTTTTAATTAATAAGAGGAGATTCAGCTGGGCCTAGTGATGAGGTCTTATTCCAGCTACTCAGATAGCCGAAGCACAAGGATTGTGAATTCAAAACCAAAATAAACCTTCCTCTAAATGGATTCAGGCATTTGTTGCTTAAAAAGGTATTTAATGTTCTAAAATGTCAGAACATGAAGTTGGCTATGGGCTGAAAAGATGGCTTAGCGGTTGAAGCGCTTTCCTGCAAAGCCTAGGGACCCAGGTTCAACTCCCCAGAACCCATGTAAGCCAGACGCACAAGTTGATGCATGTGTCTGGAGTCAATTACAGTGGCTAGAGACCCTGGTGCACCAACTCTCTCTCTCTCTTTCATGTGTGCTCTCTCTCTCATAAAAAAAGTAATTAAAAATAAAGTTGACCAGAACACTTAGAAAGCCATGCAGCTTTCTAGTCTTTCTGCTTCCCATTGGCTGTCCTAGACTGAGCTCCTCTGTGAGACTAGTGGAGCTGCTTGTCAGCGTTTGCATTCTCTTGCCTGAAGTGCTATCATTAGAGTAGAAAAGGATAATCCAGTCTCTGTGTGGTGGTTTGAGTGTAAATTTCCCCCCATAGGGCTGTAGAGATGGCTTAGTGGTTAAGCGTTTGCCTGTGAAGCCTAAGGACCCTGGTTCGAGCCTCAATTCCCCAGGACCCACATTAGCCAGATGCACAAGGAGGTGCACACATTTGGTGTTTGTTTGCAGTGGCTGGAGGCCCTGGTGTGCCCATTCTCTCTCTCTCTTCTCTGCCTCTTTCTCTCTCTGTCTGTTGCTCTCAAATAAATAAATAAAAATAAAACAAAAATATTTAAATTTCCCCCATAGCCTCACATGTTTGGGATCAATCTTCATACTTAGCCCCCACATGATGGACTCTTTGGGAGGAAGGGAGCTTGCTGGAGGAGGTGTATCACCAAGAGCAGACCTTGAGTTTTATTAGTCCAGCCCCATGGCTATTCGGAGCTAACTCAGCTCAGCCTTGCTGCCACCTCCCTGCTATGTGGAGATGTGAGCCAGCTGCCTGCTCTGCCATGCTTGTGCTATCCCTACCATGGTGACATGTCCTCTTGAAACTGTAAGCTGAAAGGAGCCCTTTCCTCCATAAGCTGCCTCTGAAGTTTGGGCGTACTGTTCCAGCAACAAGAAGGTAACTACTACACATTAAAATTTTTTTTCAAATGTTCTTGCTAGGCTTTTGCCACCATGGAGCATCCCCCCGAGTCTGTAAGTCAAAATAAACCTTTTCCTCCCACAAGCTGCTCTTGGTCAGATGTTTTCTGCCAGCGACAACATCCATATGCATGATGTGATAAGTGCCCACACTCATACATAAACACTCACACTTGTAAAAGACTTAAAAAGCTGGGAGCAATGGCTCCTACCTTTAATCCCAGCACTCAGAGGCTGAGGTAGAAGGATTGCAGGAAGTTTTTCTAAAAAATATTTTATTTGGGCTGGAGAGATGGCTTCGCGGTTAAGCGCTTGCCTGTGAAGCCTAAGGACCCTGGTTCGAGGCTCAACTCCCCAGGACCCACGTTAGCCAGATGCACAAGGGGGTGCACGCGTCTGGAGTTCGTTTTCAGTGGCTGGAGGCCATGGCATACCCATTCTCTCTCGCTCTCTATCTGCCTCTTTCTCTCTGTCTGTCGCTCTCAAATAAATAAATAAAATAAACAAAAATATATTTTATTTATTAGAGGGGGCAGAGATACAGAAAGAATGGGCATACCAGGACCTCTAGCCACTGCAAACAAACTTCAGACACACATGCCACCTTATGCATATGGCTTTACATGGGTACTAGGGAATTTAACTTGGGTTGTTAGGTTTTGTAGGCAAGCATCTTAACCACTGAGTCATCTCTCCAGTCTTGGATTGCAGGAAGTTTGAGGCCAACCTGGGTTACAGAGTGGGTTCCAAGTTAGCTTGGGCTGAAGTGAGACCCTGCCTCAAAAAATAAAACAAAAAAATTTAAAAGTAGACTTTTTAATGGGTTGGAGAGAGGGCTTGGCAGTTAAGGCATTTGCTTGTGAAGCCTAACGACTCAGGTTTGATTCCCCAGTACCCATGTAAGTTAGATGCACATGGTGGTGCATGCATCGAGTTCATTTGCAGCAGCTAGAGGCTCTAAGAGTACCCTTTCTCTCTATCTGCCTCTTTTTCTCTCTCTCAAATAAATAAAACAAAACAAAAATTTAAAAAAAATAGACTTTTAAAAAGTAATTTTAGGTTCTCTGTACAATTGAGAGGAGAATGTATGTTCTATAGCTCTTCTGTGTATTTCTTTTTTCTTTTTTCTTTTTTGAGGTAGGGTCTCATTCTAGTTCAGGCTGACCTGGAATTCACTATGTAGTCTCAGGGTGGTCTCGATCTCTCGGTTATCCTCCTGCATCTGCCTCCCGAGTGCTGGGATTAAAGGCGTGTGCCACCATGCCTGGCTTCTTCTGTGTATTTTCTTTAAGTGGGGTTCTCACTCAACTTTGAGCTGCCAGTTTTGGAATTTGACTGGCTGACCAAGGAGCCCCAGAAATCCTCCTGACCCAATGCCCTTGTGTGGAGGTAACAGACACACACAGTCATGCCTGGAATTAAAAAAAAATTGTTATTATTTTATTTATGAGAGAGAGGAGAGAGAAAGAGAGTGAGGAGAGAATGGGTGCTCCAGGGCCTTTAGCCACTGTAAGCGAACTCCAGATGTATGCACTGCCTTGTGCATCCAGCTTACAAGGGTCCTGGGGAATCGAACCTGGGTGCTTTGGTAACCACTGAAGCCATCTTCCAGCCCATGCCTGGATTTTTATGTGGTTGCTTTAAGATCAAAATCAGGCTGTCCCAGGCCCTCTCAAGGCGCTCATGCTTGTGTAGCAAACATTCTTACCTGCTGAGCCACGCCCCAGCCTCCGGGCCTCTTTTCTTTAGCCCAATATTAGTTGGATAGGTAAGTTCTGCTATTGGTAAACCATGAAACCTCTAGAATTAACCACATTTTATTTCTTCTTTCCAGCAAAACCCTTTGTAGGTGAGTAAAGGCTGGTCTCCGTTGGTAACATAAGGATTCAGCACCTCTAATGTATTGTGACATTACTTTAGTGTGGCTTCTAAAGTTACTATGGCCAAAAGGAACATGGAGGAGTCTAACAACATCAGTGTCTCAATATGTCACTTCTGCTTACGTTTCATTGCTTTGAACTAGTCACGTGGGAGAGGAGGCTCCCCAGAGGGTGGGGGCCAGGGAGAGAGGGCAAAAAAGGATCTCGGGATGGACACGTAATCAAATTACTGCATGTTCATATATTAAAGTTTGCAATGAAATATATAAATATGGAAAAAATATCCTTTACAAACAATAAGAAAACATTTGAATAGAAAATTGGCTAGGGAAGTTATCCATATTATATATTCAGCTACAGCTGTACCTGTAGGGATCCAGCTTACCACAAACTACAGCCATCTTTCTTATAAGCACCTTGGCATGCATTCCCCTGCCCTACAGCACACATGAAGTAGTTAAGTTAGTCAGCCACACATGTTGTGCTGGCCACCGGTGCCCTGTTTCTTAACGGTAGTTAATTTTTGAGAGAGTCCAGGTACATTATGGCTGGCTGCCACTCCCTTTGTGTACCTTACATATAAAGTCCTTCCTGTCTGCCTTGGGGAGCAGGGATCCTCCACCCTGTTGCCTCCCAAGGCACGCTGCTGTTCAGAAGATTGTGTTAAGCACATCGTGTGGAACCCTGGATCTCCTTTTCTGTTTCTTCCATCTCATTCCCTTGTGCCTGTATTCGCTACTTCTCATACACTGGGACTGAGATTTTTGTTTTTTAATAACAATTTGCTTATCCTCCCAAACAAACTGGACAATTGTGTTAATAATTAATTTGAGGCATAATGTAGTTTGCCAGCTTAAAAAAAAAAAACAAAACCCTAACTGACCTGTGTTTTGGGAAGTCAGGAGAATATGGTGCTGGTATGTTTCTTTGTTGTTACATAGTAATGAACATGGGCTCATGCAACTGAAAAGAAAGGACTTATAAGGAGGTGTGTCAAGTATCAACATGCAAAGTGACTTTGTCGTGACAGATTGATTTCACTAGGGGCTCATGGCACTTGCTAAATGAAAAAGTAGCATGTGTTACAGAGCAGAATTACCCAAACTTGAACATGCATATGAGGCCACTTGAAATTTTATTAAAATACTGATTGTGATTGGTGGTCTGGGGTGGGACTTACTTTCCTAACAAGATATAGTCTCTCTCTCTCTCTTAGATAAGTAAATACAAATAAAATACTTTTTAAAAGGGATGGAGGAATGGCTTAGTGGTTAAGGCACTTGCCTGCTAAGCCTAAGGACCAAGGTTTGAGTCCCCAGGACCCATAAGCCAGATGCACAAGGTGGCAGATGTATCTGGAATTCCTTTGCCATGTCTGGAGGCCCTGGAAAGGCCATTCTCTCTCTCTCTTTTTCTGCCTCTCTCTCTTTCTCTCGAATAAATAAATAAATAAACAAAGATAAAATGTCTAATAAGATCCAGGTGAAAGGATTGCTGCTCACTGCAAGCCACAGAGCACACTGAATAGGGTATGTTTTAAAATAATTGTAATTGGAAACTTTAATGTATGAACACACTGCTAATTGGTTGTAGCTCCATTGCGTTATCGTCTTGGCCCCTCTCCTCTGTCCCATTCCACTGAGGTCCCTTCTCAATGAAGGTTTTGGTAATCACTGTGGGGTCATGAATGTACCAGAAGGGTCCTGTTGAGAGGACAATGCCTCACAGTATGCCTTCCCACCCTCTGGCTCTTAAATTCTTTCCACCCCTTTTGCAAAGTTCCCTGAGCCTTGGAGGTCGTGTTATAAATCTTTATGTCATTATTATTATTTTGTTGTTTTTTGGGTGGTAGGATCTTGCTCTATCCCAGGCTGGCCTGGAATTCACTATGTACTTTCAGGGTGGCCTCCAATACATGGGGATTCTCCCACCTCTGCCTCACCAGTGCTGGTATAAATCTCCTTTAATGTTGAGATCTCAACAGCCTCTTATTTTCTGCTTTGGGGAGTTTTGAGTCTCCTTAGTGTTTACCACCATCTCCTTGGAGGAGGTCCTAAAGCTAGCAGTTCTAGCAGCACTCATATTTAACCCACCACTTCCTCTGTAATGTTTCCTGGGCCCTGGTGGATGTGATAGACACGACCTATCTCATGCTAGGCACTTGGCTTTCTTTTCTAGTCATATTGATGGGTCTTGATTCTCTCTTATTTTCCACCATCGATTAAAACCAAACAAAACAAAAAATCAGGCAGATTCTCTGACCAAGAGTGAGAGCAACATCTATCAAAGGGGATAGTCATATGCCTTTATAAAGCTTTTTGACAGGCATAACCTCTCCAATTAGCCAAAGAATTGTGCAAGCTTCTCTTTATGGACTATGACCTTCCAAGTCACAGGCTGCTGACTTGATTCTTAGTACCAGGCATGAATTTCCTCCTGCTGAGTGGTCCTCATAGCCAATCAGAGAGCAGTTATGTGCCACAATTACTCCAGTGGGTACATTTTGCCTGGCTGGTTGTATCACGGTGTCTGAGTTCAAGATATACTACAAAGCCATCATAATAAAAGTGAGTCAGGGTTTTGAAGAGCAGTATTGGTCTGTGGATGTGTGGAAAGGAGCTGGTGTGGTAGTTTGACAGCATAAAATTAGACTACAGAATAAAACTTAGTAAGTTCAAATGGAAGAGCAACTATCCTCTGAGGTATGGTTTGTGATATTTACACGTAAGATCAAAATGATCTCTTCAAGAAGTTTTGAATTAGCTCAGGCTTTGGGCAAATATTTAATCGATACTCTCAGTGTATGTAATATAGGAGAGAGTTTGGGCTTCCTAAGTTTATTGCAGAACTTACTGGGTACCTCACTGCAAATGACACAATCTCAGCTTACATCTTTGGCCTCCTGAGCAGAATTTTCTTGGCCCTGTTACTTTTGCCCTTTGTGATACTAGAGTGGGTTAATTGCAAACTTATCTCCATAATTGGCTGAAAGATTTGCTAGATAGGATTGATCACTCCAAAAGCTTATCATTGGCTGAGTGCTGCATTCCAGGATCTATGCTAACTGCTTCATATGGATTTTAATTCAGATAACAGTCCTAAAAGAAGTCCATTATTTACCCACTTTATAGGTGAGGGAGACTGAAGATCAGAACAAGGTCTTGCCTCAGTACCCCTATAAATGGCAAAGCTGAGTTCTACAAAGAGCCCCTAAATTCTAAAGTTTGAGTCATCATTAAACCTTCCCATGAACTCACCTAAGTACTGAGATATGTTTATTAAAGGGGCAAAGTGGATAATTTGTATTATAAACTTTTGTGAGGGTGTGTAGTGCTTCATGTGTGCCATCCAGGTGTTCTATCACAAGCTGTATCCCCAGCCCTCATCAGCTCTTAGGAAACAAATCAGTAATTCCTTTATTGGGTTTCATTGTGAAACAGTTCATTTAGTGTTTGTTATAATGTTTGGAAGAATGTCCTTAGTACTGGGTTTCCAAGTGGCCAGTCCAAAAGGAATATGCTTCTAAATGTTTTGCTTCCTCACTCCCATGAGGGAAAAGTGCCCACATTGTTAAAGACAAGTGACAGCTTGAATTTTAATGCTTTTCTGCTCTGTGGCAAGGCAAGACCCCTCTCATTGCAGGATCATTTCACATCTGTTGCTTGCCATGACCCTAAAGCCTTAGAGTCCTCCAACCTTCACATGTAGCGTAGCAAATTGAGAAGATGAGAATTCTAAAATGTGTGAACAGTCTCAGCTGAGTTCCATTGGGGATAATTTCCACAATTTCTTCATAGATTGTTTTTTCTTCATTAGTTTTAATTCAACCAACAGCCATAATAACCTCTTATCAGAATCCTTAGACAGTCATTAAACTGGTTTTGAACTGTCCATAGTTTGTCGGTATGCAGTTTGAGAACTAAAATTATGTTATGCTTTACAAGGTTCTTTATTGAACTGGAAAGGTTTCTAGTACTTACTGTATCTCTTCTTTCACATCTTTGCATTCCACCTTGGTATGATCTGATTTGGTTTAAAAAGTTACACTGAGCACAGTGTAAAATTTTTAATAGAGATAAGTGATAAGATTTATTAATTTAAATTGTCAGAACTTACATTAAGCATGAAATGACTCATCTAGATCCAACTTATTGTTTCTGATATTCTGAGATTATTAAAACCTACATGATTGCCTTTTTTTTTCTGCCATAGGCCCTTTTCCTCATGCTATTTCCAAGTCTCTCCAATCTAGATTCCTTGAGAGTAAGGACATGAGGCAAAATTTGCCATTTGGATGATTGTTAATTTGCAATTAGACATCTGAAGGGTCTCATTAGCTCTGACAGAAGATGTGGATGCAACACAACAAAGTTGGACTGAAGGGTTAGGTCCTCACACGCACTATAGAAACACGACCTGACGTGAGGCTGGCTTGCTGGGTCTTCTTTACTAAGAGATTGGGTGGCAAATATGAGAAACGGTATTTAAAGATCTTATAAGCAGATGAGGAAGATTAGGGAACACAGATATTACATTCTTCTCATATGACACTCTGGGAGAGAATGCTGTGTCATCCTCGACCATCTGGGTTTGTTTTGGGGGCGATTTTCTGAATTAGAGGAGCAGTGCCAGCACTGTGGAGCCTTCCCCCTCATGCCATCCAAATTTCCTTGGTGCTCTCATCTTTGTGCATGGCTCTGGGAAGCACCTAATTGCCAGTGGGTCCACAGCACGCTTTCTGAAGCTTTGATCTTCTCTGAGCCCCGATCCAATTTATGTAACCACCTGCTTGGCATGGATGCTTTGATTTCCTTTCTTTTTTTTTTTTTAATTATTTATTTGCGACAGGCATGATGGTGCATGCCTTTAATCCCAGCACTTGAGAGGCAGAGGTAGGAGGATCGTCATGAGTTTGAGGCCACCCTGAGACTACATAGTGAATTCCAGGTCAGCCTGGACTACTGAGAGACCCTACCTCGAAAAAAAAAAAAAACGCAAAAAACAAAAGAAAAAGAAAGAAAATATTTATTTATTTGCAAGCAGAGAGAGAGAGAGAGAGAGAGAGAGAGAGAGAGAGAGAGAGAGAGAGAATGGGAGCATCAGGGCCTCCAGCCACTGCAAATGAACTCCAGATGCATGCATCACTTTGCATCTGGCTTTACATGGGTACTGGGGAATCAAAACCAGGTCATTAGGCTTTGCAGGCAAGTGCCTTACCCACTAAGGCATTTATCGAGCCCCACTTGGATTTCTTAGGATTTCCGAGGCTCTTGGCCCTTGATCTCCCCATGAAGCAATTCATTTAAAAAGAAGAGTTACTAAAAGTATTTTACTGGTTAGGATAGTGGTTGAAGACATTAGTAGAGGGACCTTTCAGTACCCTCAGTATACTAGGAAATTGTGCCATGAGTTTCTCTACAATCTCCCATGCCACTTGTGTTGGTTTGCATGTAAAATATCCCTCATGATCTCATGTGTTTCTAATACTTGGTCCCCAGCTGGTGGGAAAGTTGTGGGGCCTTTGAGAGGTGGGACCTTTCTGGAGGAGGTGTGTCACTAGAGATGGGTCTTGAGCTCCACTGGATGTTCAGAGCTAAGTCACTTTTGCTCCTTCCTTTCAGCTGATGTGACAAGATGTGATGCTCAGTTGTCTGCACTGCCATGCTTTCCCTGTTATAATGAAACATCCCCTCAAAAACTGTAAGCTGAAATGAACCCTTTCCTTTCATAAGCTGCTTCTGGTCAGGTGTTTTGTCCCAGCAATGAGAAGGCAACTGCTACACCACTTCTGAAGGTCTGATAAGCCATAAGGAATAATAGAGTTTTTGTTAAATTGCATTCTGGCTCAGTGGCTTGCCTGGATTTTTACCAACCGTGTTCTCATTTGCATGCTTTGGGACCAACGGCTTAGAGATCATAGTGCATGCAAAGAAGTTTGCATCATGATGCACTTGTGCTCAAACTGCAGCTCTGCAGTTTACTAAGTAGTAACCTTCATGAAGCTTCATAACACTCAGAGCCTTTGTTTACTCATCAGTAAAGGGGGAAAACACCTAAGTCTTGTAGACTCTTTGAAGATCATATGAATTAATATCTGTGGGGCATATGAATACACAATGAATGTTAAACTCCTCTCAGCTTACCAACCCAGAATCAATTTCATGGTTAGCAGCTGCTTTAGAATCCCTGGCATTTCTTTTTTTTTTTTTTTTTTTTCACCAGATGGAATTTGCTTGCTGGCTCCCATCAGTAACATGAGTATTTTCTTTAATCTTGAGATTGAGGAAGTATATTTTAACCTTCTTTTCTTTGGTCTTCTGTTCTCTGCTTAAGTATCCTAATACAGAATATGTTTGAAGTAAAAGTAATTTAACAGGTGGTTTGGTCTGTTTTGCTGCTAGGGATTGAACCTACCTGTGCATGTGGTGCTATACCCCAACCTCCTAACAGTTTTATTTTAGAGCTTATCATAGTCAGCTTCACATCGCTGGGGTGAACCTCCAAACCAGATAGTTTAGAGCAGGAACAGAATTTATTTTTGGCTTACAAATCCAAGGGAAGTTCCATAATGGCAAAAGAAGCTGGTCCCCTTTACCAAATCCACACTGAGAGAAATACCACCACCAGCACCACAAGCAAGCACACTCCAGGAACTCCACTAGAGCTTCAGCATTCTGCAAACCTTTAGACTGGAATTCAGATCCACCCCTTAAACACACCTTAGGGCTGGGACTTGGATCTGCCCACAGCTGACACCTCTTTTCAGACAGGCAGCTGGAAATCAAGAAGCTTTAATGAAACTGAACCTATTTAGGGATATCATTCAAACTACCACATTCTGCCCCTGGCCCCCAAGAGATTCACAACCATCTCACATTGTAAATTGTATTCAGTCCAACTTCAAAAGTCCCCATAGTCTTTACCAACTTTAGATAGTTTCAAAGTCCCAAGTCTCATCTGAGATTTAAGATGATCTCTTAGCCTTGAATCCTGTAAAATCAAAACAAATTATATACTTTCAACATATAAAGGCACAGAGTAAACATTTCCAACTACTATAAGGCATAACATGGAGAAACCGGAGCAATGCAAACTCAATAACCATCAAGCAAACAGTAAATATCTGCAATTCAAATCCAGTATCATAACCAATGACTGACAGTCTCTGGATTTTCCAATTATACACTTCCAGCTGGGCTGAATAGCCAGGGAAAACTTCCATTTCTGGCTAACAGCACTCCATGGTAGCACTTGTACAGTCCTGGTATAGCTAAACATCTTCAGATCTCCATGTAAACCATGATCCATCTCCCAATGGCTCCACTGGCCTATCAGGGTCATTACATCCTGCCTGTATTCCTTATCTCAGCAGTGGCTCTGGAACCATGTACACTTCATGACCCACTCCGTGCATTTTTCATGCTTCAAAAACCAATACCAAGTGTGCAGGACGCAGCCATATTCTTAATTCAACGATGAAATAAATCATGTCCTTGAAGAGCAGGTTCCTTCCGTTCAGTCAACTTCTTTCAAAAGAGTTTGCATTTCTGCCATTTAGTCTTTCCTTGGGCATCCTTTCCATTGTTTCATTGTGAAGTACTTGGGCCATCTTTCTTCCAAATGCTAATGTATTTGACAATAGCAGCTTCAGCAACCAGTCTCAGTGCCCATTATTTTAAACTTGTTTGAGTTTTCCCAACTTTAAATCTTAAAAATTTTCAGTTCCATATCTTTAGTCAAGCATATCAGTCCATTAAAAATTTAACCTTGATCAAACTCTCTGGGTATGAGGAGCAGAATGCAGCCATCCCTTATGCTAGTCGTCCATTTCCAACAAAGTTCATTGCCATCTTTCCTTACCCTTAGAAAGTTCATAAGCAATGCCTCCAAATACAATTCTCTCTGCACTTAGCATTCAAATTCTTACCAGAATAGTTCATAAAACTTGGCTTACAGCTCTAGAAGGCATCTTCAGTTGCAAGTACCAAGTCTGTGCCCATTCCTCCAAAACAGAATTTCAAAAGACCAAAATCCACGTGGACAGATTCATCATGCAGCAACATCCCACTTCCAGTACTAATTCTGACATAGTCAGCTTCATGTCACTGGAATGAACCTCCAAACCAGACAGAGTTTATAGAAGGAATTAAATTTAGTTTTGGCTTACAGATCCAGGGGAAGTTCCATAATGTCAAAAGAAGCTTGCCCCCTTTACCAAATCCATGCAGAGAGAGTGTGTCAGCACCACAAGCAAGCACATCCCAGGAACCCCAACAGAGCTTCAGCACTCTGCATACTTTTAGACTGAAACTCAGATCTGTCCCCCAAACACGCCTTAACTCTGGGCCCTGGGACCTGACCACAGTGACACCTCTTCCAGTCAGGCAGCTGGAAATCCAAGAAATTTCAACGAAACTGAATCTACTGGGGGACATCCAGTCAAACTACCACAGAACTATATCAGTATCTTAGATAAAATGAGAAAGATTGTCTTTAGATTATTGTATTATTTTTATCAGCAGTTTACCTTGTACTTTCTCTTGAGGTACGTTCTCTTGGTACTTGCCTGACATCATCTGACATATACAAGTGCTCAGAAAATCCCAGGACAGATGAGCTTCTGGTACATTTACATCTAAGTTCTAATAACTTTGTCATGGAATGGTATGTTGGCCTGTCCTCATAATCAAGTTTGCTCATGTTCTTCCTCTACCTCCCCTGACCACCTCTGTGGTCAGTAACTCCTAGAAAAATGCTTCTAGAAAGACCCAGAACAATGGTGTGGCTCGTGCAGCTAGAGCTTTTGCTACCTAGCTCCAGAATCAGTACTGATGGTGTTCAGACTTTTAAGACAATGTTTCCATTTCTGGCATTGGCAAGGAAGAGGACTGAATGAAGAAATGCATTCTTACCTACCTTCACCTGAGCCCCCTAGGCATTTGCATCCCTCCTTAACCTTTCTTCATCTCAAAGTGCCTGTTGATTTCCTAGGAGTGCTGTGATAAAGTAACTGGAATTGGGTGGATTAGAACAACAGAAATTTATTGCAATCAAGGCATCAGTAGGGCCATATTCAGTGAAATCTGTAGGAAAGAATTCTTCTGTGCCTGGCTCACCCTCTGATAGCGCCAGGTTTTCCACAGTTGTAGCAGCATGACTCCTGTCACTGGCCATATTCACCTGTGTGTTTCTATATTTTCTTTCCTCTGTGAGTCTCTCCTGGGTCCAATTTGCCTCTTTTAATAATGACACCAGTCAGTGATTAGGGCCTAACCTTAAGACCTCATTTTAACTTGCTTTTCTCTCTCTGCAAAGGCCCTGTTTTCAAACGAGAGTACTTTCTCTGATACTAAAGGTTAGAACTTCATCATGATTTGGGGGGTGGAGAGTGTGGTGCTTTGAACGACATACTGTCCATAGCTTCATGGGTTTGTGATTACACTTCATGCTTGATCCCCTGCTGGTAGAGTCTTTGGGAGGTGGGTCCTTGGAGGAGGTGTGCCACTGGGGATGGGCCTTGGGACTTCATAGTCCAGCTCACTTGCCAGTGCAAGCTAGATCACTTTTGCTGCTTTGCCACTACTGAGGTGACAAAATGTGACACCTAATTGCCTGTCATGCTTCTTTGCCATTATGAAACTTCTCAAAACATAAGCCAGAAATAAACCCTTTCCTTCCAAAAGCTGCTTCTGGCCCAGTGTTTTGTCTCAGTAACAAGAAAGTAACTGCTACCAAGAGCATCATTCAGTCTAAAACAGTCACATGCCCTTTCATTCATTTCTGAAGGGGCTTAGAATAACTACTTTGAACATCTGTATTTAAGAATCTTTGTTTGAGCTCTGTTGGGACATTTGAGTGGAAGAGCAGAAGACCAAAACAATGATTAGCAGTGTTAATTACAGATTTTTTTAAATGCCCATTAATCTGCCTTCCTGTAGGACTCTTAAAAGATTAACTGTAAAATGAATTCCTTTGGATGGAAAGCCAATACTATTTCGTCTGTGTGGATTTAATTGCCTTTGGCAAACTAGAACAAGAAAGTACAAAGAATTTACATGTGCCAATTTTCTTTCTTTTAAAAAAAATATTTATTTTGAACGAGAGTGAGAGAAGGGAAAGAGATGAGATGAGGTGGACAGAGGGGAGGGGAGGGTAGTATGGGCACACCGGGCCTAATGCTGTTGCAGACAAACTCCAGTCACATGGGCCACTTTGCACACCTGGGTTTACTGGACATTGGGAAATAAGACTAGTCCATCAGGCTTTGCAATCAAGCACCTTTAGCCATTGAGCCATCTCTTCAGCCCCTGCCAATTTTCTTGAAATATGCTCCAGCTTCCTAATCACAGCTCACATTACCAGGTAGATTTCAAATGTCTCTAAAGCCATAAATACAGGAATAGACCTTCTCAAGACCCATCAAGTCTAACCCTATGGTAGAACGGCAAGTGCTGTCATGAAATCTTTTCATTCCTTCACTGTAGATTGTTGTGGCAATGGTTCATGCCTTCTCACTAAGTGGGCACATGTAAATATCCTTTATTAGTCTTGAGATTATTTGGGATCTTGAGGATTTTGTTCCTAAACAAATTAGTTGAACACCCTCAAAGTATTATCAAGCATAAGTGACATTATTTCACCTTATCTAGCTCAGTGAAGAAACCTAAGCCTGAAGAAAAAAATTATGCACAAAATATCTGTGGAACCCAGTGGTACAGAAAAATATGACTGATGTGATAGAGCTTCTTCTGGATGGGATGGATGTTTTGCATAGATTATATCAAAGCTGTCCACACTGTCCAGATACCCATTAGAATAAAAAGCAATCGACATAAATAAGTACCTCATTAAAGAAGAAATCCAGACATATGAAAAACAAGATTGAAATAGCACTAACAATTTTAAAGTCTGACATAGCCAAGGATTTGCAAGGATATGAATAAATGGAAACTCGAACTTTTGCTAATGTAACTGTATTGGAATAACTATTTTGAGAAAATAGTCTGTAATTTAGTAAATTTGATTTTTTTGTCGACTCATTGATTTAGTAATTCTATACATAGGTGTATGTTTTAGAAAATTTCATGCTTATGTGTATCTGAGTACATCTATAAGAAAGTTCATGGTCTCAATTTAGATGTCCATCAGGAATAGAATGAAGACATGAACCATGAAACACTTATGTACTGGGATGCTTAGAGAGCAGTGACCTTCAACTACACGCAATGAAGTAAATGAATCTCACCATGTTGTGTGGAAGAAGCTGGTACTATATGTGTGTATGATATTTTTCATAATTCTTTTTTTTTTTTTTTTTTTTTTACTAGAGAGAGAGAGCAAGAGCTAGCAAGCAAGAGAGAGAATTGGCACACCAGGGCCTCTAGCCACTGCAATTGAACTCCAGATGCGTGCTCCACCTTGTGCCCATGTACGACCTTGCGCGCTTTCATCCCTTGTGTGTCGGGCTTACGAGGGACCTGGAGAATCAAACATGGGTGCTCAAGCTTTATAGGCAAGTGCCTTAACCACTAAGCCATCTCTCCAGCCCTATTTTTATTTATTTGAGAGAGGAGAGAGAGAGAGAGAAAGAGGAGAGAGAGAGAAAAGAGAGAAGAGAGAGAGAGGAAAGAATAGGTATGCCAGGGCTTCCTGCTGCAGCAAATGAACTTCAGATGCATGTGCCACTTTGTGCATCTGGATTTATGTGAGCACTGGGGACTCGAATCCAGCTGTCAGGCTATGCAAGCAAGCAGATTTTAACTGCTGACCCATCTTTCCAGCCCTGGTCTGTATGAGATCTGTATCAAGTTCCAAAGCAGAAAAATATAATATGCTAGAACATAAATCTTGTGAAGAGAAGGATATTATATCATTGTTATTGTTATGCCTAGAACAAAGCCTGATATTTATTAAATGCTCAATAAATATCAATTGAATGACCATAATTATACTGTCTAGGGTTGTATATGTAGCATAGGGTTTCCTCAGGATAGGGTCACCTCTAGAATCAGGGTGGAAATTGTAACTGGCAAGCCTTTTACTGGTGAGGTTTTTGTTTTCTAGTGTGAAAATAATTTTTTGAGCTGGCTGGTGATTACAGAAATCTTTGTTCTTTATACTCCACATGTTTTTAATGTACCTTTTTGTGTGTAGTATTTCTCAATGAATAGCTAACATGACACACTTTTGGTAAATTTAGCCTCTTTTTATAAATTGATTTTGGTGAGAGGAAGGTACACGTGGGGACTTTGGGAACTCTTCTCCAGAACTGCATGTAGATAAGTGACACAGGGGACCACAAGCCTTACACTATTTTGCATCAGAACATCTTGATAGTGGCTTTGGTAGCAGAGACATAGATACAGTTTCCCCTTCAGTGAACAAAGTTGTCCTCTTCCCTCCGACCCTCCTGTAGGGTTTTCCTATGTTTAACCACATCTGGAAATGTCAGGATTATTATTACCTCCTCCCTTTGAAGTTCACAATGTCTTGATAAATTTCACTTTTCCCCACCTCTGTGTTGAGGCTCAAACCCAGACCCTTGTGCATGATAGGCAAGCCCTGCACACCACTAAGCTACAGGCGGGCCCTGAGATGACTGATGAACAGGTGGATGGAAACCGAGACTGATGAAGGTTTTGGGCTTTTCTTAAAGAATCATTCCCATTGAAGATTACAAGCTCTAGGGCCCACCTCAAAAAATTCAGAGTTAAACATAGTGGCGTGCAAGTCCTCCACAGCTCACAGGTGAATTCTGGGTGGCATTTAAATTTGCGTAATCTCTCTATTCCTCCCTTTAGCCTGGCTAGTCTCCCGGTCGGGAGGAATGGATGGCGAGAGTACGTTCTGAATGGAGACATTGCCCTCTAGTGCCGAAAAGTAGCCTTGCTAGGGGCGCCCCAAGATCCCAGCTGAAGCGAGTTTTCTATGTTTGCACCTTTGCACCAAAGACCCTGCGTCATGTCCTGGCTGACCGCTCTGAAGAGGTTCCGTGGTATCACACGGTGTTGGGCAAGTAACCACTGCCCTTCAGAGCCTAGGTTAGGACCCTTGCAGGGACGGACCATGTAAGAAAGAGAAGAGGCAGTGGCATCTGTACAATGGCAGGCAGTTCTTTTAACGAAGAATGATAGCTCAGAAAGGTTTCCTCACATGTGGGGCAAGTGGTTTGCTTGCTTTAGTCTATGGGCCTCGCCACCAGGAGTTAGAACCCATGTACTGTCTTCCATAGATGACGATCTCCTCAAATCTTGGTTTACCTTGCCTCAAATGTCACCGGTGTTAAAATTCTGTTCACAATGTTCAAATATTGGATTTGATCTTTTGTTTGTTTGTTTGTTTGTTTGTTTTTGGTTTTTCAAGGTAGGGTCTCACTCTAGCCCAGGCTGACCTGGAATTCACTATGGAGTCTCAGGGTGGCCTCGAACTCACGGCGATCCTCCTACCTCTGCCTCCCGAGTGCTGGGATTAAAGGCGTGCGCCACCACGCCCGGCTTTGGATTTGATTTTTAAAATCGGCAAGCATGTAAATTTATTCTACAGGCCAGGCAAAAGTTTTGTTTAGGTTTTGTTATCAGGGAGAGAATGTGCGTTCAAATGGATCCTCCCCTGGACTACTCATCATTTAGGGTCTAATCAGGGGACAAAACTTAGTTTTTTGAAAAGAAAAAGTTTCTGCCAACTATTACCAGGGAGTAACAGGTTTCTAAGGAGTCAAGGTGATTTTGAGGGATAGCAGTAAGGGGGGGGGGCGCTAAGAAAGAGCACCAAGGAAGGAGCCAATTCCAAAGACTCTTCCCCAAACCCCACCACCCAAAGCCCTGTCGGGTCTCACTGGGGAGACTGCTGCCACAGCGCCCCCTGTTGCCGTTGCCTTCTTACTGCTGGAACAACACGCCCAGCCAGAAGCAGCTAATGGGAGATCTCACAGGGTTCATTTGAGGCTTCCAGTTTGCAGGGAAGTTCCATCCTGGTGGACAATGGCAAGCAGGAAGCTGGCTCACATCAGCCTCAGGGAGCGGTGAGCTGAGCTCCAAGCACCCAGTGGGCGGGATTCAGAAACCAGGACTCCACCTCCTCCAGCAAGACTCCGCCTCCCCAGTGGCCTCCAGCTGGGGATCACGTATCAAGGTACGCCAGGAGCCAGTGGGGAATATTTTATTCAAACCACCCCATCCACTCCGTGCCACACAGTGAGCTGCTTAGAAATAGCTCTTCTGGGACTGGAGAGATGGCTTAGCCGTTAAGCGCTTGCCTGTGAAGCGTAAGGACACCGGTTCGAGGCTCAATTCCCCAGGACCCACATTAGCCAGATGCACAAGGGGGCGCACACGTCTGGAGTTCATTTGCAGTGGCTGGAGGCCCTGGTGCACCCATTCTCTCTCTCTCTCTATCTGCCTCTCTCTGTCTGTTGCTCTCAAAAAATAAACAAATAAACAAACAAAAAGAAATAGCTCTTCTGAATGATGAAGAGGAACATGCTGTGCCTTGGAAAGTCACGTATAGGGCTTGCCGGAGGGGAGTGCGGGCTGCCCACTGTCCCTGCTACACGTGGCAAAGCAGAGAGTCTTGGAAATGATAAGCACTTTAGGAACTCTGGGGAGAGGAGTGTACCCCCTCTTCCTCCTCCAGTGTGGCTTCCATATCCTCAGCGACAAAACTTAACACTGTGCCAGCTAGCCAAATTGGAAAAAACAAAAAAACAAACAAAAACAAACCTATAGGCTCCTTGTGTTTTATTGTGCAGCAGTGAAGTAGATTTGGACGTGAGTGTGTATAAACAGATAAATGACACACTGCCTTTCCTACATTGTTCAGTGTTGAGTAACTTGCCACCTCTTTCGGGGTTTCTGCTTTTCTGAGAATGAAATCCTCTCCCCACGCTTTTCCTCGCTGCCCCAAGAGAAACCAAAGGTTCCAGACACCACAGATGGCAACACGAGCCAAATGTTCTTGAGCTCAACCCCTGGTCTGACTGGGTCATGTGATGTGACTGAGCACAGCGAAAGTGGATCCGTAGCAATGGTAACAATTTTCAAATTTATACCACAGCTGAGTACAACACAGTTCCAGTGGACGTCTTTCTCTTTGTCCACGCAAGACCAGAGTGTAAGGGAAGCTGCGCTTGGAGCCACTCCGGAGCTGCAGGGTTTTCTGGGTGCCTTGTTGATTTTGGTCTATTTTTCTAAGCTCCCAACTCTTAGGGTATCCTTCATATTAGTGTCAGAAGATGTGATAGCTAAGGACCTCACACTCCACATGGGGCTCTCCATGATATCTTTTCCCCAGCCATTCTTCCTTGCCTTATATTTTTCTTCTTTAATCCCTCTCCCTCTATTTTCACCCTTATTTCTGGATTATACCCTGGAAGCGCTTTCTCTAATTGTTTCTACTTTTCCTAATTTTTTTTTTTTTTTAAGTTTTTCGAAGTAGGATCTCACTCTAGCCCAGGCTGACCTGGAATTCACTATGTAGTCTCAGAGTCGCCTCAAACTCATGGTGATCCTCTTACCTCTGCCTCCCATATGCCACCATGCCTGGTTAATATATATATTTTAAATATATTATTTATTTATTTTTGGGAGAGAGAGAGAGAGTGAGTGAGGATGCCAGGGCCTCTAGCCACTGCAAATAAACTTCAGACACTTTTGCCACCTTGTGCATCTGGCTTACACGGGTATTGGGGAATCGAATGTGGGTCCTTTGGCTTTGCGGGCAGTAAGTACTTTAATCATTTCTCTAGCGCTCTTTAAAAAATAATTGATTAATTTATTTGCATGTGTGTGTGTGCTCCAGTGCCTCCTGTCGCTGCAGTTAAACACCAGATGCTTGGGGACCGAGCCTGGGGGCAGCAGGATTTGCAAACAAGCAGCTTTAACTGCTGAGCCAAATTTCCAACCCCTCCTATTACTTTTAAATATTTAATTTTGACATTCATTTCTTCTATTCAGAAATGTATACTGATTTTGAGGCCCAGAACTTTATCGTACAATTTATTGTGGGTGAAATGGATTCTATAAAGATACATAAATTATGAAAATAGGTATATGAGTTGAGAAAATAAGTAACAACAAATTATAAATTTTATAAAGATGATAAATGTTGTAGAAACTATAAAAATACAAAAATAAATTAGTGTTTTATTAGGTGTCTGACACACCTCTATATATATTTTCTTTTACATTTCTGTTCTGCCTGATTTTTGCTTCTTCATATGATGAGAATTCCATACTATACCCTATAAGAGAATAAAATAATTTAATCTTTAGTATAGTTGATCAAAATTCATTTTTTTTCACTGAAAATTGAGACACATCATACACAAGTTTAAGGCTAGGTGTGGTGGCGCACTCCTTTAATCCTTGTGCTTGGGAAGCAGAGCTAGGAGGATCATTGTTTGTGAGTTTGAGGCCAACCTGGCACTACAGAGTGAGCTCCAGGTTAGCCTGGGCTACAGTGAGACCCTACCCCAAATAAAACAAAACAGAAAACCACCCAAACCCATATAATTTAATATAAAGATATTCTTATTACTTATATTATTGCTACAGATATGTATCTAAAAAGAGGGACACTGATAAAGTATATTTCACATGATTTCCATAAAACGTGAGAACAAGTATGTATTAATAATTGTGTTCACTTGGTTGTCAAATATATTCTTGGCAGGAGAGAACTTTAATTTTGACAGTGTGTTGATGGGAAAGAAATACCCTACTTCTGAGTATGAATTTGCTAGACTACTTTCTCACCCTGTATATTTCTTTTTCTTTTTAAAATTTTATGTATATTTCTTTTTTAATTGTAGTTTTTCTTGCAAGAGTGAGAGTGTGTGTGTGTGCACATGCACACTCATGCATGTGTGCATGCATGTGTGGCATAGTATGTGATGTGAATTGTATGCATGTGTGTGCAGATGTGCACATGCCATGCATATATATATATATATACAGTAGCCAGAGGAGAACTCTTTCTCTAATGGTCAACAGAATACTTAAGATGGGGTTTGCCCTTCAACCCAGAGCTGCTGTCAGTCAGCAAGCCCAAACAATTTTCCAGTAATCACCCACTGTGGACTTAAGTTACAGGCTTGCATAACCATATCCAGCTTAAAAAACTTTGTATTGAAAAATTTTAAAATAGTTTAAAATTTTTATTTATTGAGAGAGAGAGAGAGAGAGAGAGAGAGAGAGAGAGAGAGAGAGAGAGAGAATGGGCAGACCAGGACATCTAGCCACTACAAACGAACTCCAGACACATGTGCCACTATGTGCATCTGGCTTACTTGGGTTCTGGGGAATCAAACCTGGGTCCTTAGGCTTCACAGTACCTTAACTGCTAGCCATCTCTCCAGTCCCTTTGTTGACAGTTTTTATATTTGTCCATAATGTATTTTGGCCATAGTCCTCTCCCATCACTCTCTCTTGCCTTCACTTCTCCATAGCTCTTCCACTGAACCCCTTCTTTCCTCCAACCAGTCTCTACTATTTTGACATCTTGATTTTAATTTATTGTTGATAGGCCCAATATTGTACAGGTAACAACAGCTACTGTGAGGTCATGCATCCAACAGTCACCATGTATCTGGAATGCAATTTTTGAAAACACTTCTCCCCGCCCTCTGGCTCTGACATTCTTTCTGACACCTTTTGAGCAATGTTCCCTGAGCCTTGGAGGGTGGCATAGAGATGTCTCATTTAGTGCCAAGCACTTAACTCACTTTTTCTCAGAACTTTGATGAGTTTGAGTCTCCCCAGTAGTCACTACCATCTGTGAAAAGAAGCTTCTTTGATCAAGACGTGAAAGCAACATTGCTACATGAGCGTAAACATGAGTAGTTAGAGGGCAATTTGATGGACACAACATACCTATTTAGCTAAGTAACAGTAGTAGTTTCCCCCTAGCACCTATGATCTTCCAATCTATAGCCTTTTGATTAGGTTTTCAGTACCAGACATAAATTCCCTCCTGTGGAATGGGCCTCAAATCCAATCAGAGATAAGTTGTTTACCCCCATAACAGTTATGCCCATATTGTACTGGTGAGTACATTTTGCCTGGCTGGCTGGTTGTTTAGTTTGCAGGATTCATTGCTGGCTAAGATTGGTAATAAATTTTCTTCCTCAGAAGTCTGCATAGCACTGTGGCAGCTATCTAGCATGGAGGAAGCTTCCAGCTCAGAACCAACGTGAGCTTTCAGTGTCTAGAAACCATCACATGTGTTGCCTTCAGTAATAGGGTCTAACCATCTAATTCTGGTGGGGAAACTAAGAGCATTGGCAATGGTCTATATTGCTTTGGAGGTCTCATGAGCCTCCCTGCCCAACAACTCACTAATGCCCAGCTTCTTGGGTGGGTCCTGGGATAATTGAACTTGGGCAGCATTAGGCCCTCATGCTTAAGTGGTAAGAGCTCCTAACCACTGAACCGTCTCCCCAACTCTAATTTTTTTATTGTTTTTTTTTTTTTGAGGTAGTGTTTCACTCTAGTCCAGACTGACCTGAAGTTTACTAAGTAGTCTCAGGGTGGCCTTGAACTCACCGTGATCCTCCTGCCTCTGCCTCCTGAGTGCTGGTATTAAAGGCGTGTGCCACCACGCCCAGCTCCCAACTCTAATTTTTGTCATTTCAAAGCAGTGGGTTTTGTCATCACACTTTCATACCTATTTTGTTTCTGTTGATCCTCTTCCCCCACTCCACACTCTCATCTTCCTCCCCCTGCTTGTCCTCCTCCCATTCTGCTTTCATTCACACAGATTATTACTATCTTTCCCCATACCCTTCCTTCAAGCCATATTTCCCCCCTCTCATGGCCTCCTTTCTAGTTATATGACCTATACCCACACCTACATAAAGAAAATTTAAAATGTAGTTCGACATATGTGAGAAAAGATGGCATGTGTCTTTCTGAGTCTGGGTAACTGTGTTTAATATAAAAATTTGCAGTCAGATCCATTTTCCTGCAAAAGTCATGGTTTCATTTTTATTTATGGCTGAATAAAAAATTCCTTGTGCATATACACCCCATTTTCTTTATCTGTTCATTTGTTGATGGACACCTAGACATTTTATTTCCTAGCTATTGTGAACAGGGAAGTGATGAACATGGACGTACAAGTATTTCTGTGGCATATTGATTTAGAGTTCTTTGAGTATATTCTCAAGAGTGACATCACTGGGTCAAATGGAAATTCTAATTTTATTTTATTTTTTTTGAGAAACCTCCACATTGACTTCTACACTGGCTGCACCAGTTCATACATGTACTAGGTCATAGATTTCAAACCTTTTTAGACTATCCGGGTGCCTGAGGACATGTTCAGATCAGCAGGACCTTTCCTCCTGCATTTCTGCCTTGGTACCAGGAAGAATCACCACATTGAGTACTAGGAATAATTCCTAGAGGTCGCTCATATTCCAGAGCAACGGATGGTAACTATTCTAAGTGAAAATACTACAACATATCCTATAAACCCCAAATAAACATGTCCCCAACTCAATTTACTCTTAGCAACATTAAAAAAAAAAAAAAACAAAAAAGATCTGTTGGCCACTCCAATGCTACTTGAAATGATAGGAAGTTTGGCAGAAGGAAAGTCAGAATGAGAAGAAATAAGCCTTACATTTTATGTTTGCAGACTTTACAAAAATATATGAACATGTGAGCCTATTACTAGCACCTTTTCAGGACCCCTGAAACTCCCATGAAATTAAGCCTCATTAGCTTCATGGCGAGTCCATCTCTAGCCATCCAGTAACCAGCATTACACAATGTGCCGGCTGATAAATCTGGTGGCCACTCTCTATCCCTCTCTTACTTCAACTTTCGTTAGCATTCTCATATTCTCCTCCACCGCCATCTCTGTCTCATTAGGGAGTGAACCCAGGGCCTCATGTATGCTAAGCACGAGCTCTATCATGAACAACCACAGACTGGGCACCCCCTACTTTTTTAAAAAAATATTTTGTTTATTTTTATTTATTTGAGAGCAACAGACAGAGAGAGAGAGAGAGAGAGAGAGAGAGAGAGAGAGAGAATGGGCATGCCAGGGCCTCCAGCCACTGCAAACGAACTCCAGATGCATGCACCACCTTGTGCATCTGGCTAACGTGGGTCCTGGGAATCGAGCCTCGAACTGGGGTCCTTAAGCTTCACCAGCAAGCGCTTAACCGCTAAGCCATCTCTCCAGCCCATGGCTACCCCCTTCTTATGCAAGTGTTTCTTCTGTTGTTTTCCCTAACTTCATCCTTTCCTAGGCAGTCTCTTTCTCTACTTCATGGTTTAGTGTGTGTGTTTCTGCTCACTTCACACTAACTATAGTGACCACATCCAGTCTCATCATTGTATATCCAGTTACGCAATGATGCTTCCCACATTTGGGAGCAGTCTGCTGGGTTACACATCTCCCAGGGCTTGAGGCATGTAAAGTGTCTGCCTAATCACAACTATTCTTGGATTTCTAATGGGCATCTCAAAAAGGTATTATGTTAAAAATCAGCTCCAAGTCTATCTTCTTTAATGATCCCACTCTATTAGGTTAGTCACAGCCTAGGACTCATCTGTATATTTCTCTCTGCCACAATAGTCATCAACAAGGTTATCAAGTCAACCTTCAAAAGACAGTCTGTGTTCAACTTTTTTCCTTCTTGCTGCCACAGTCATTTCAATTCAGGATCATTGCTGTCTATTGCCTGAACTATGGAAATTGATCTCCCACTAGTTCTGGGTTTCCATATCACCATTTTCCTTCATCTTCTGCTCAAGATCCTTCAGCAGTTTCCTGTCATGTTGAGAAAATACAATTCAAAGTCTTGTTGTGACTCACAAGGCTCCACACAGTGGTTCTCACCATGCTTCTCAAAGTGTGGCCTCTCGGCCAGAAACATCAGCACCACCTGGGGCCTTGTTATAAATGCAGATTCCCAGGGCACCTATTGAAGCAGACACTCTGCGGGCGTGTCAGCAATCTGAGTTTTCACACACAGGATATGTGGATGACAGGCAGGCTTAACACTTGAGAAACAAACCTGAGCGTACATCACAGATCCCAGAAGTGGCTTTCTGACATCATGTCCAGACAGCCTTCATTCACACTGTTCCTATCTCTCTGGCCTGGCTGCTCCCAGGACACGTGAAATCTTCAGGGCTCTGGCATTGGTGACGCCTCAGGCTGGGTTTTCTTCCCCATGCGGGTGGCTGAGCCCCTCAATTCAGGGAAGGTTCCGCTCAAGTGTCTGCCCGTGAGAGAGGCTTTCCTTGCTACTAAAAGCATGCTCCTTTCCCTTGCTTTTCTTCTTGGCATTTGTCACCACCTGTCATGTTTTATATGCATATTGTCTCTGTGAACTCTATGCAATTAGATATTTTATCTGACTCATTCCAGTATGTCCTTAGTACGTGGATGGATTTTGGCCAAGTTTAGGGGCCTATTTTTTTTTTTTTTTATATTTGTGAATCTAAGAGGAGAAGGATGAAATAGAAAGGCCCTAGATTTACTGTCAGTTGGCTATTTTATTTTATTGGTTAGCCATGTCTTAGTTGCTGATCTGGGGCAAAGGTTTGAGCTCCTGGAGCACCAGCTCCCTTAGTGATGGAATATTGACAATTACCCTCTCACCCTGTATTGGGCACGGTTCTCCAGTGGGACAGAGCCAGTGGGATGAAGATATAACCAGGGAGCTTGGCTGGTGTGATATGGGCTGAGCAGTCCAACAAGGGCTGCGGGTTGGAGAGGCTGAGAACTCGGTGGCTGCTTGACAAGAGGCTAGGCCTGGAGGAGTCCCTCAGAGCCACTGGTCTCCAGTCCACACTGGAAGGCTGAGGAAGCTGGGTTCTGGCGCCAGCAAAGGATGGCAGCAACAGGGCCGAGGCACCCATGAACAGAGGGGCAGAGGTGGGCAGCCCCGCTTTTCCTTCAGACCTCTTTTTGATCTGGGCTGCTGCTGGAAGGGCGGCTCACCCTGGGGGAGGGTCTTCCTCCCTCAGTGCATCACAGACCAGCTCAGAAGTGTGTCTCTTACTCCATGTCCCGTCCTTACCCAAGTGAACGATCGAGATTTAACCATCACACTCCCCAAACAGAGGTAAGGCAGTTCCTCTTAAAGCTCGGCATTCTTCGGAGCCATGGTGCTAGCCTGGGAAGGCCGTGCCTGTCTCTCGTGCTTAGAGCTCAGTTCCAAGTGTTGAACATTTAAGGGTGTTCACGTATTCTCTTCCCTTTGTCAGACAAATGCTCCCCTCTCCCTGATAGTATTCACTGGTGACAGTTCTGTTTCAGTTGTTGAAACCTGACAAGATCTGCAAATACAACGCCAGGCCGGTGCAGGCTGTGGTCAAACCGGGCCCACACAGATGGGGGTGGGGAGGAGATAGGTACCCAATACTGCTGTGCTGTTTGACTACTGAAACAGATTCCAAGGGGCAAGGCTGGGATGGTGAGTGGAGGGAATCACTGTGTGTCCACCCCTCTCATCCAGGCCTCCTGAAGTGGTCTCCATGGAGCCAGTAAGCAACCTCTTAGCCATCACCTACTTTAGAATGCAGGCGGGCTTCTTCCAGCCCTGTGCTGTCCACGTGGAGCTGTGAGTATGAGGACCTGGAGGGGTGCTGGCTTTGGCACCACGCAAAGGCTAGAAATGTGCACTTTGCATCCTCCCTCTCTTGTCAGGGTTCTCGCCTTAGTTTGTGTTCTTCTTCCTGCAAAGCATGACTGCGTTTCACATCCTTGCCTCTGTTTGCGTTAGAAACCGAAGGTCTCTGCGGTCTCACCAAGCTCGTGGCTGTATTTCTGTGGCAGAAATGAGGGTAGTTACTGGTGCTAAGTTCTTTCTAGGGTACCTCAAGTTGTAGTGCTGTACTTGTGTTCTTCTGTGGGGTGATCAGTCCCCGGGGGAGTACAAAGCTTTCAGCTGATTTTCTTTGATTGTTGCGAAACGTAGGTTTGTGTGGTTCACGTTTTTAAAATAGTTATGTCAGATTTCGTTTTGTGGTTATTTATTTACAAGCTAACCAAGAATCAAATCGGAACAAACCGGACTGTAAGTCAGCCCGATGCGCCACACAGCTGTCAAAACATTGTTTTATTGCAGCAGAGCTCCTATTGAATAATTCCCTTTGTTTTCTCTGCAGCTTGGAAGGACTTTGTTAAGCAAAGGAAGGCCGAGTCACAGGACTTTAAGTTGTTCTATATTTTAAGCCCGAGAGCTCAGCCCTACCGTCACACTTCCCTTTCCTTGTTTACTCGGTACAAAACCGTGAAGACCGCGCTTTTTCTGGATAGCTCTACAGTTTCTAACAGTTCCACTGCCGTTGATAAATGCTGACTTCTTGTTACCAGTGGAGCATTTAAATTTTTCCTCTAAGTCAGCATAGAATTTCAAATATCTGCTGAGAGTTGACAATCTTTTTCAGGGCAAATATGTTGGTAAGCATATGAATAAAGACAATTCACCATCTGCCCGCTGTTTTGATTTATTAAGTATATTAGCCTTTTGCCACATACACGGTGAGCATTTCTTCCAGGTTATTGTTTAACTTTTGATTTTCTTTTTTTTTATGGCATATTTTGTACCTCAGGTGTTTTTCAAGTTTTTATATGGTAACTCTTTTTCATGTATGGTTTGGCTTCTGACATATGCTAATCTGTTTTTCCAAGTGAAAAAGAAAATTTGCAGGGACAAGAGTCATATGAAGTCAGTCTTCAACTTGAGTATCTTTGGCTGCACTAGTCTAAGGGGGCAGATCGGACTTGGGGGCCTTTGGGGTCATGAGTTTTGCTATTGACTATTTCAACGTATATGACAAGTGTCTTTTCAAGCCGAGGTAGACTTAATGAGGGTTGCACTTTGCAACCTAGACCTCATATATTCTCTGTAGAATCAGCAAGTGTGTAGCAGTTAGTTTGGGACAAAACACCTGACCAGAAGCAGCTTTTAGAAGTAAAGGGTTTATTTTAGCTTACAGTTCTGGGGGCCGATTTCATTGTGACAGGGAAAGCATGGCACAAACAGGAAGTCAGGTGTCACATCTTGTCACATCAGCTGACAGGTAGCAGGCAAGAGTGAGCTTGTTATGAACAACCGGTAGGCCTGGACCAATAAATCCCAAGATCCGCCCCCCAGTGACACACCTCCTCCAGCAAGACTTGATTCTACCTGCCCAAAGGCTCCACCAGCTGGTGATCAAGCCTGAGGCTTAATAACAAGCGCGTGATGCTACTGGGGTCATTTTATACTCAAACCACCATAGCTGGGCTTTCCCAGCTTTCTTGCAGAGAGCAAATGAGAAGCTTTGGAACAAAAAAAAAAAAGGACTGGTGGTACCCAGGACAGCGGTGATGGAAGCACCAGTAGATCTTGTTGCTGCTGAGAACTGAGAGCCATACTGTATCGTGAAACTTGTAACAGTGAGTAAACGGTACTTACCTTAGTTGAGCCTTCACATTGATTTCTCCACCCCTCAATAACCTTCTTCCTCAGCCATAATGACACAATGACTATCCCCACATATTCCCCTTTGTAAGAGTATGCTTTTACTTCTTTGAAATTGTAATCAGAACAGGGAAGTGATGGTATTTTAGACATTATTGAATATGTGTTTTACCATAATTCTAAGTGCTTATTTTAACTGGTGGCACAATAGTCTACTAGCCAGAACCAGGAGATGACAGGAAGCAATAGGGAAGGAGACAGGGAAAGGAAGAAAGTCATTGAGGCTACATTAATAATGGGGTACTTCTGGGAGTAACTGATGCCAGGCTTGTTAGGAACCCTTGAAGGAACATCATGGATTGCAACTCGAAATTTTCTTACTGTATTAATTGTGACAAAATGCCTGAAGAAAAAGCAACTTAAGTGAAGAAGGGTTTATTTTGACTCACAGTTCAGAGGCATTGTGGCAGGGAAGGGTTGGTGGGGAATGTCAATGCTGGGCTGGCTTTCTCCTTTTCCTTCTTCTGTTCATTCTGAGACCACAACCCATGAAACAGTGCCACCCATGTTCACGCTGGGCTTTCCTGTTGTAGGTTTTCATGTTGTTCACTCCTTTATTTCATGCCCACGAAGCCTAAAGCACAGGGACAATGAGGAGGGAAATAGGAAACAGAGATTTATTGAGAAAAAGATGGGAAAGTCCCAAAATGTCAGGGCAAGAGTGTGAGGTTTCCACTGATATCCAAAGAAGAGAATGAAAGTGAAAATACAGGACAAGTTATACTTTTGAGTCAGCACTCAGAGAATCAGGCAGGCTCAGCAATGAGTGTCTATGAGTGATGGCGCCGAGGGAGGGACTTCTGGGGGTATAGTACATTGTCTCATTAAGGGGCTAACTAGTCCTCCCACCTCCTTTGCATGTCTTTAGGTGAGGGGTGGTCTCTTGAGCAGGTGAGTGATTGAGAGGCTCCCTTGATTAAATCTTACAGGAGGGAGAGGACCAAGTTCTGGTATCTTCACCCCCTCCCTTTTATTCCAGGGAGACAGGAAGTGAGGTCCTTCATTCAGTGACCTCCAAACCTACCAGTGTTTACCTACCTACAATAGTCCCACCTAGGTTAATATTCTCTGAAAGCAACCTCACAGATACATACTAAGATGTACCTTACAAATACCTATCAAGCTGACAAGCCATCTCACTTACTAAGAAAAGGTACAAGTAACATAAAGCCAAAGCGTTTATGAAGTCTCTCCTCCAATGCAGAACATACACTGAACTCAATGCCTAGGCCTACCTGAAGTACTGAGCTCTTCTCAGGTTAGGATACTGAGAAAGTCCATTGGTGGTGTTATTTTTATTTTTATTTTTGTTTATTCATTTATTTGACAGAGAAAGAGGGAGGGAGAAAATGGGTGCACCAGGGCCTCTAGCCACTGCAAACGAACTCCAGATGCTTATGCCCCCTTGTGCATCTGGCAACGTGGGTCCTGGGGAATTGAACCAGGGTCCTTTGGCTTTGCAGGCAAATGCCTTAACCGCTAAGCCATCTCTCCAGCCTACGTTGGCAGTGTTATTGAGATGACTTGGGGGTAAGTGCTTCCTGTAAAGCTTCATGGTAAGGAGCTCTCTTATCCTCGGCTTAGTACTAATGGATGGTGTAATAGCTAGTGTTTCACTAGAGAACATGTTTTGGTGTGTGGCTTGTGAAGTTTTTCAAGTTCCTGCAGTGATGACAAGAGCTCTGAAGCTAGCAGGAGAAAGGCACTGAGGCCCTATGCCTCTCTCTCTCTCTCTCTCTCTCTCTCTTTCTCTCCCTCTAAGCCCCCAAGTCTGTGAATTACTCATCACTGCTGGTTAGTTTGAAAATGTGGACAATTTTCTTAGGTGGGCATTTTTAGCTGGTTTAAGCTAGGGAAAAGTGAATAAAGTCCACCTTTTTAGTGGTTTCTGGATGACAGGAGAAAGAGAATATAAACACTGGACTATCAGCCTTATCTTTCCCTTTTCCCATCCCTCCATTCTTCACCTCATGGTGAACTTTGTCTTTGCCCTTAAGGGAAAGACTTAAACTTCTCTTTGGAATAAACCAATGCCACAGCACTGCTTTTAGGCTTTGGACCATTTTTTGTTTTGAAGTAAAATAAGGGTTGCTTGAACACAAACAATATGGCCAAGTCAGTTGAGCTGGTAGCTGAGATAGCTCCTCAGGAACTGATGGGTGAGTAATATATGCAGCAAGGATACACTGGACAGTGGGAATGACTCATGTCCCAAGGAGGGGGGGGGGCAGTGAAATTTCATCATACTACTTGGAATGATCTGCAATTTAAAATTTATGACTTATGTAAGTGGTGGTTTGATTCAGGTGTCCCTCATAAACTTCGGTGTTCTGGATGCTAGGTTCCCCAGCTGATGGCAATTGGAAATTAATGCTTCCTAGAGGCAGTGTATTGTTGGGGGCCGGGCTTATGGGCTTATGGCCAGCTTCCCCTTGCGAGTGTTTGGCACACTCTCCTGTTGTTATGGTCCACCTTATATTGGCCAGGGGCTGATGTCCACCCTCTGCTCATGCCATGGTTTTCCTTGAGCCTGTAAGCCAAAATAAACCTCTTTTTCCCAGAAGCTGCTCTTGGTTGGGTGATTTCTACCAGGAGTGCGAACCTGACTGCAACAGCAAAGTGGTACCGAGGAGTGGGATTGCTGCTAGACACCTGACTGTGTGGCTTTGGCCTTTTGGAGCTGATTTTCAAGAGGAATGCGAATGGATTTGAAACCTTGGCCTAAGAGATGCCTTGCAGTGCTGTAAGTACAGCTTGGTGGACTATTCTGGTCAGAGCTGCAAGACCTGAATGCAGTAAGAACTATGGACTGTGAGATTTGGCTTATGAGGGTGAGAAAGAACTTTGCTTGGATTGGGCTAGCAGTTTGTGTGGGAAGCTTGCTGTTAGGCCTGTGTCCTGAGAAGTTGTGCAGGGTTGTTTTGCATAGAAATGAACTGGTGTGAGCAGAGGGATGTGACACAGAAAAAAAATGAAATCTTTGGGCCTAAACTGCTGCTCATTCACCCGCAAGTTGTTTGAGAGATTACAACCTCTGAGATTGGGCCAGCTGACCTGCACTGGGGCAACAGGAAGAATGTAGACTCTTTTGAAGGGGTCTGAGTGCTCAAGAAGTGTCCTGTTTTTCAAAGTCTGCTTTATTCCCCCCGGATTAACAAATTGGTACCCTACCTGGTATTGTGGAGTATAAGAAATGCAGGAAAGAGAGGGTCATTGAGTTTGCAACACGGTCTTGTGTTTTGGAAATGGCTATGGGCAGTGTGAAGCAGGTTTGCTGGATGCCTGCATGGAGACCCCATGGGGCCATGAGGATGTACCGAGGATTTCAGTGGAGACCCGGTGGAGATGCTGGAACCACGAGATGGCTGCCTAGTAGCTGCCGGCCTGGATGACATTTTCCAGGACTGTGAGTAGTCTAGCTGGAGGGGTGGAATTGAAATGTCAGAGACTTGTTGCTGTTTAGAATTATTGGACTTGGAGACTTGTTACTGGCTAGAGTTGTTGGACTTGGAGCTACAAAGTTTGGTGTTTGTCCTGTTTAAATCATGTATTGCTTGAATATTTCTTTGCTATGCCCAGTGCCATCTTTTGCAGTATGAGTGATTATTCTGTGCCATTATGGTTTTTTGGGGGGATTCTTTTGGTATTATGGTTCAGTTAAAAGATCTTTAACTATTATGGGCATGTATGAACATCATTGGAATTGATAAAAACTATGGGGACTTTTAAAGTTGGACTGAATACATTGTATTTTACATAATGTATCAATATCAGTTTATGGGGGCCAGGGGTGGTATGTGATGGTTTAATTCAGGTGTCCCCCATAAACTTAAGTGTTCTGAATGCTAGGTTCCCAGCTGATGGAGATTTGGGAATTAACACTTCCTGGAGGGAGTGTATTGTTGGGAGCTGGCTTATGGGGGTTATAACCAGCTTCCCCTTGCTAGTGTTTGGCACACTTTCCTGTTGCTATGGTCTACCTTATGTTGGCCAGGGGCTGATGTCCACCCTCTGCTCATGCCATTGTTTTCCCCTGCCATTGTGGAGCTTCCCCCTTGAGCCTGTAAGCCAAAATAGACCTCTTTTTCCCAGAAGGTCTTGGTTGGGTGATTTCTACCAGCAACGTGAACCTGACTGCAACAATGTATTTCTGGAATTTTCCATCTAATACTTTTTTAGACCTCAATTTACTAGACGTGACTGAAACTGAAAAATGAAAGCATGAATAGGAGGGCTCTAATGCATGGAGTTAATTCAAAAGAGATTGACTTGTTTTTTGGTATTTTTTTTAATGAGAGAGAGAGAGAAAATTGGGGTGCCAGGGCCTCCAGCCACTGCAATCAAACTCCAGACGTGTGTACCACCTAGTGGGCATGTGTGACCTTGCATGCTTGCGTCACCTTGTGCATCTGGCTTACGTGGGACCTGGAAAATTGAACATGGGTCCTTAGGCTTCTCAGGCAAGCACCTTACCCATGAAGCCATCTCTCCAGCCTGGAATTGGCAAGATTTTAACGCTGGTTTTAAATGCAACCATTTAATACTGTGGAAGGACTGTTGTGAAAGCAGTTTAGAATTTAGTTCTTTTTCTCTATCTTCCCTACTTTTCAGTCTCCCAGTTCTCTCTATACTTATTTTGCATTAGGTTAGTTGATAAATGATTGTGAGTCCCTAAACTGTTTGAGTTCACAGCGCTGAATAAACTGGGATGCTGGTGATAGTGGCCTCTTTCTTTTTTTTTTTTTTTTAAAAAAACTTCTTAATTTTCCTTTTGCCTGATGCCTCTTTAAGACCTCTCATATGGGTGGTATCCCAGAATTTTGAGTACTTCAGGCTTGATGTTTCTTATGGAAAAATTCCAATTTCTAGGAGTAGGTATGGATCACTCAATGCTGGCTCTGTAGGAACTGCTCACAAAGGACATCTAGTTTGCAACTACTCTATTTCTGTACTTCCAACCAGTTCTTTTATTTCTCCAGTCCCTTCCAGTACATGCTCCCGTAATCCCCTGTGCCTCCGGGTTCAGAGAGCGAAGTCCCATGCTGCTTAGCAGGCTGTGCTGGGCCAAGTCTGCTGCTGCTCTTTCCTGCAAATCAGTTTATGTCCCTTGTCTGCTCTTGTATCCTCTCCCATTTTCTTTGTCCCTGTGAATAATACCTTTTCATTTTGTTGATGTTGACTGTTCAGAGGGTAAGGAAAAACATAGGGCCAATATTTTTGTCATGATTAATAAAAAAGTTCACCTTCACTTATAACAGAGAAAACACTCCAATGACTTAGACTCTGTCTGTCATATATATATATATAATTTTTTTCCCCCTCCAATTTCTGACAACTGAGAGGGGAAGAAAATGAAGTCTGGTCACTTTTCATTCTTTATTGTCAACTTTTCTGAAAATGTACAGAAAACTGGCTGCAAATTAAATCTTAACAAAAAGAGTCATTTTTTTTTTGGTAGGGCTTACTATATATTCTAGGGTTTATGAGGTACGCGTATGTGTGTGGAAGATAACATTGAAATCCAATTTGCTTGACACAGTTCTGATATATGTAATTTTAGACATTGTATAACTTTATATGAACTTGGTGTGCACAGCGCATTACTAGTAATTTTCAGAAAGCCTTTTAGTGCAGATGTCGGTAAAAATGTGAATGTCTGCATGCTGTATTAGGGTCTGCTCAGCTGGGCTTCCAGGGTCAAGACCCTGGGCAGAAGCAGCAGGCCGCCTGCTGTGCGCATGTCCACAGCCACCCCCTGCGCGTCACTCATGTCTTCTCCACCCCCCCACGCTGGCCAGGGACTTAGCTCAGGTTTTCCTGCACACTCGATTCTACCACTGGGGGGCCATTGTTTTGTTCACACTGTTTCTTTAAGAAGACACAGAGGTTTACAGTAGCTTAGGAAGAACTTCCTTTGACTGCTCTCCGCTTTCCTGCAGTGTCCAGGAGACAAACACTAAACAGGGAACAGCGGGTCTTGTTCTGTCCCCTTTCGCCCTTTCTCTGAGTCCTGACGCTGGGGTTCCTGCTCTCGCTTCATGCCAGTAGGTGGCGAGCTAGGCCTGGGAAAACAGCAAGAACTCGAGGCTTGTGTGGAATTGGCTTCCCATATCTTGCTTTGTTCCCTGAGGGAGGCACGATTTCCTTGTGGGATTTGCCTTAGGCTGGAGAGAGATCATTTTGTATTAGTTTTCTTAAAAAATATTTTAAAATGTGTATATATGTATGTTTATCACACAGACACATTCATACAGTTATTTTAAAATTTCATGCGCTCTTCCTGCATGCAAGTCGTCTCAGGCTCGCAGCTCCCATGGGATGGAGGTCCAGACTGACCAAGAAAACTGCTCTCGAAGGGTTGGATTGAGCTCAGGTTCAGAGTGAGGATTTAGGATAAAGCAGAGCAACCGATGATGACCAAATAACGAGTAGGAACCAAGGTTAGAAGGAAAGAGATGAACAGCCAGTCAAAGGCAGGCGAGGAGGCCGCTGAGAAGCAAGGCTGGGTGCGGTCACGAACTGAGCACGGCTGGACAGCGGAGGACCCGTTTGTGCTATCACCGGCACATCCTGATAATCTGGTCCAGTGTGTTCTTGGCAGATGTGTTTCAGGAGATATCTAAGAGATTTTGTGAAGGTGGACTTCTGCTTGAATTCTTGCTCTGCTACCTCTATGAATATTTTTAAAATTTTATTTTATTTATTTATTTGCAAACACACACACACACACACACACACACACACACACACACACAATATGAATGGGCATGCCAGGGCCTCTAGCCACTGCAAACAAACTCCAGATGCACGTGCTACTTTGTGTGTGGGTATGGGGAATCGAACCTGGATCCTTATGCTTTGTAGGCAAGTGCCTTAACCACTAAGCCATCTTTCCAGCCCTGAATTTTGACCTGAGTCACACACTCCATAATGTTTCTGAGCCTTGGATTCTGATCTCCCAGAGCTGGTGATAGCATATATCTCATGGGTTGCTACCCAAATTAAGTGAAAAGGACTTATTTTTGTTCTTAGATCAAGTAACTGCTTATGAACAGTATCTGTTGTAGTCAACTCCAGGTTGCTGGGATGACCACCCAGACCAGGCACAGTTTAGGGGAGGAAGGGGTTTTATTTTAAGCTCACAGATCAAGGGGATGTTCCTTCAGCAGTGGAAGAACCTGCCTCTGTACATCCACGCGGAGAGACAACATCACCAGCCTGCAAACAAAACAGCCAACAGGCACAAACTGGGAGCAAACAGTGGAGCCCCGCCAAAGCTCAGACTCCTCTTCATACCTTTGGGCTGGAAAACAGATCTGGCTCCAAACACACCTTGGGGTGGGATCCCCCTAATGACACCTCGTCCAGCCAGGTGGCTGGAGACCCAAGTAAAAAGCTTTAATAAAGCACCTGAGTCTATGGGGGAATGTGCATTCAACCACCACAGTATGTTTTAGAAAGTTATTCACTCAATAAACGACAGTGGAAAGACAAAAAGGAGAGAGATCTCACAAATACAATCTTTGCTTATAAGAGAAGACATCACATAGAGATAATAAAAGAGACAACTCATAAGCTGGGCGTGGTGGCGCACGCCTTTAATCCCAGCACTCGGGAGGCAGAGGTAGGAGGATCGCCGTGAGTTCGAGGCCACCCTGAGACTCCATAGTGAATTCCAGGTCAGCCTGGGCTAGAGTGAGACCCTACCTCGAAAAACCAAAAAAAAAAAAAAGGAAAAAAGAAAAAAGAGAGACAACTCATAAATTTAAATATATTTTATTTACTTATTTATTTATTTGAGAGAGAGAGAGAGAGAGAGAGAGAGAGAGAGAATGGGCACACCAGGGCCTCCAGCCACTGCAAACAAGTTCTAGATGCATGTGCCCCCTTGTGCATCTGGCTTAAGTGGGTCCTGGAGAATCGAACCAGGATCCTTTGGCTTTGTAGGCAAAGGCCTTAACCACTAAGCCATCTCTCCAGCCCAACAGCTCATAAATTTAAATCTGCAGTTAAATGTGGGAAAATAGCATTGAAAGTGTCTGCCCTACCCCAGGGTGAGTTCCATCTTCTCAAACGTTTTCATTTGTATTGGTGGAACATTCTGAGACCATCTGTAACAGTAGTAGTTGCTTTCACATTGCTGGGACAAAACACCCAATCCGAAGCTGCTTGTGGGAGGACAGGGCTTATTTTGGCTTATAGTTTCAAGGGTGAGTTTGCTCATGGTAGGGGAAGCATGGCATGAACATACAGCAGCGTGTCACATCATCTGGGCAGGAGCAGCAAGAGTGAGCTACCTAGCACTGGCCAGTGGCTAGACTATAAAATCTCAAGCCCCCCCCCCCCGTGACACACCTCCTCCATCAAGCCTCTGCTTCCCAGAGTGACACTAGCTGGGGACCTAGTGTTCAAAGCATGTCAGCCTGTGGGGGCATATTTCATTCAAACCACCACAACATGTTGGTAACATACCAAGCACATCCTCTAAGTTGATGAATGCACACAGCCCAAACCCAGAACATAATAAAGGTGGTAAGAAAGCCACTGCATAGCGTGTGTGTCCTTTGATAATTTGCTATTGCTTTCTGCTTTATTTCCATTCTAACAGTAATAGCACAGAGTTTTCTAGTCTGGACATATTTAGCTTCATTTAGGAAGAAAATAGAGAAGCATGTTCGAGGCATTCCCACATATACTTTTAAAATCAAATAAGGAAACTACATAGTGGAAGTCAGACATGAGGAAGGGGTGAAGTACTCTCTCCCTTCTCCTTTGCTTCTTACCTCTACCCTCCCTTCAGAGGTGAACAGTGCCACCCCTCACACCCACATACAGGAGTCAAGCTGTGGGAAGGTTTGTATAGCTTAGTGCACAGAATTCCTTTTGTGTGCTAGTGTATGGCATGGCCAGGCCTCAAGTCATTATATTAGGACATAAAGATTCTGCTTTTAGCGGGCGTGGTGGCACATGCCTTTAATCCCAGCACTCGGGAGGCAGAGGTAGGAGGATTCCATGAGTTCGAGGCCACCCTGAGACTACAGAGTGATTTCCAGGTCAGCCTGAGCTACAGTGAGACCCTACCTCGAAAAAGCAAAAAAAAAAAAAAAAAAAAAAAAAAGATTCTGCTTTTAAATCTCATCCCTCTCTTTCTACTGTGTTCCAACATGTTGTGGTGCCCTTCAACTATAGACATTGACGGTCAACTTGTTAGTTCACATATGTAGCAGGTGAGACCTTTGTTTTCCTCCAAAATCTTGTGTTGGAGTTCTGCTGGACAGAACAGTTATGGATAAATGAAGGTGAGCTGCAGTTTTCCTCCCAACACTGGGCAGTCATGCTCCACAGAGGTAAACCACATCATAGTCACGGGATCCTCCTGAATCCACACAGCAGATTATGAGGTTTGATCGCAGGGAGGCATAGAGATAAACTCGCAGAGGTGAATCCAGGCTTTGCTGAACGGCAACACTTCTTTTTATGTCTTCCTTTTTTTTTTTTTTTCTAAAGATGAAGTCTTATGTAGGCCTGGCTGGCTTTGAACTTATGCAGCAGAGGATGGCCTTAAGCTCTTACTCCTCCTCCCTTCACCTTCCAAGTGCTGGGGTTATAGGTGTGCACCACCACACCTGTCTCCTGAACAGTAACTTGTAAAACTGTGGTCTACTCACCATGCTACCTGCCTACCTGCTCTTTCAGGGCCTCTGGCAAAGGAAGCAGAATGGAGAAGAGAGGAATGAAGGATTGTGCGAGAAGAAGTGTAGAAAGAAGGTTCCTTCTGGCTCTTCCCCATGCTGTACTCAGATCCTTTCTTTCCAGCATCACTAACCAATCAGTGGGCTAAAGAGATCATTTCTATCCAAACCACTGAAACTCATACTGTTTCTGGTACCTTCTCTCTATGGCTGGTATCCTTAGGGTAGTTTCTCTGCCCCCCGCCTCACCCGCAGAGCCTGTAGAAAATCTCAGCTGCTGCCTTTGGTCCCAAGGGAAGCCCTGCCTACTTGGCCCTTACCACAGTCTACAAAGTCCTTCCAGGGGACAGGAGAAAGAGGTGGAGTTCCAGAGGAAAGGTTCTCTAATAAAATGTGAGCCCCTCAGGTGTCCCCATCTTGCCTGAAACACATCAGGGGGTGACAGATCTATCAGAGAAGGGGATAGGTAACATTCACTCAGCTTAATTCTCTATTCCTGCATTTCTGATCCCTACCGTAATGGACCTGGTGTCAAGGACAGGAGTTGGAGTTAGACAGAGGCCAGTAGACTATGTACAAAGCAAATCCCATCTTTAGAGCACACACCATTGAACAACCCAAATGATCATCTCTTCAGAGGCAATGAGTGCTGGCTTCCATCAGATGGGAACCAGATAAAGCATGAGGGTCTCCTCCCTCCCCTTGGGGCAACCTGCAGTCCAGGGCCACCTCAATGTAGGGACAAGCTGTAGCAACCCCGAAGGACTCTTCACATATCAGAGCATTCTGTGGCCTCTGAAAGAGACTGGACTACCTCTTTGCCTAGCTTCTGGTCCAGCCCAGCCTGGTTTCTTTGCCCCATCCTAGTTTTGACTGAGGTCACCCATCCACTAAATCATGGCTTCTTAAATTGGACTGTGAGTAACTGGATGGGCTACATAAAAACAACAACAACAACAACAACAACAAAAGGTTTCTGAAGCACACACACACACACACACACACACAAAACCATCATCTAATTCAGGATATGTCAGTTGTGTTTTTTATTTACACAGAGGCCAGTACCCTTAGTTAAAATACGTACTTTTACATTTCCTCTTTACTCTCAAAAGGTGACCGTATTGAACTACTTCTGTGGAAGTGTCACTTCCCACTAGTTTATGGTTTGAAAGGAACGCGATGGCTGATTTGATGTAAGAGAAACTTACAGAGGATTTAGGAGAGTGGCATTTCCTTTGTTGTTTGGATCAAAAGCTCAAATGACAAATTTCTGATAAACTAAAGCATTTCTAGGTAAGTATTTCTACCACTGGTATAAAAGCTGCTGTAGCCTATGAGCACTTGATCTACAATATTGGTGCCCCAAGTTTTCTGCCACTGAATAGTGCCCTAAAGTACTCTGACATCATGGCCACAATAGGGAGCTATGTTTAAAAACAGTATTTATCTTATTTTCCATTTGTTCAGATGGCTGTAGCTGAATAGGAAAAAGAATTGACTAAACTGTACTTGTTTGGGGTGCTGGTTATATTTTAGTATCTTTGAGGTAACAGGATTGATAAACTGTCTACTGGTTTTTTAAGTATGTGTTTTTTTATGAGAGAGACAGAGAGAGAAAGAGAAAATTGGCGCTCCACTGCCTCCATCCACTGCAGTTGAACTCCAGATGCATGTGTCACCTTGTGCACATGTGTGACCTTGCACAAGCATCACCTTGTGCATCTAGCTTATGTGGGATCTGGGGAGTAGAACCTGGGTCCTTAGGCTTCACAGGCAAGTGCCTTAACTATTTAGCCATCTCTCCAGTCCTCTATTGATTTTTGATATGTGGAAATGTTAGCTTTTGTTGTCCCTTGAATTCAGAAACCTCCATGTGGGATTATATATTTCTTTTTCTTTTTCATTTTTTTGAGGTAGGGTCTTGCTTTCGCTTAGGCTGACCTAGAATTCACTATGTAGTCTCAGGGTGTATTTCCTAAGTTCTTCCTTTCTTCTCCCTGCATTGTGAACAACTTCTAACATCTAATAATAACTATCAATAAATATCCTAGTTACCAAAATAACACTGCACGAATGTCATAAGATTTTGAAATTTAGATTACTTTGAAAGTTCTTGGACACACACTCTTGTTAACACACTTTATAATTCTCATGACAACATCAAGATTTCTAGAATATTGCTCGCTATGGTGGTACATACCTATAATCCAAGTGCTCCAGAGACTGAAGTAGGAAGATCACTATGAGTTCAAGGCCCAACTTAGAGTAGATAGTGAGTTTAAGGCAACCTGAATTGAATAGTGAGACCCCGTCTCAAAAATATTTTCTCTTACCCTTAACCACAAGCTTTATCATCTGTTTATTAAAAGCTGATCATTGCTAGTTTTGTTAAGGACTTGCTACATGCCAGATATTAGGCTCTTTCGAATATGTTAATCTTATAACAATATTATGAAGTGGATGCTAGCTTAATTTTCCACAACAGGAAATTGAGGCTTTGTTCCCTCTGGTAGGAAGAGGACCCAGACCTATGTATGAAGAGCACGTTCTGAGTTTGTTTCTCCATAAATGGGACCTAAGAATCTCAGGTTGTGAAGGGGACGTCGTTCACTTTTGAGCTTCCTTCTTCTAAAGAGAGTGAGGAGGGAAGGAGCCATTTGCAATAAGGGTCCTTCATAGCTTTGGATCTGCTTTCTCTGCAAACACCACAGCTTAGTCTGCCACGACGACACACTAAGGCCAACGAAAGCCTGTTGAGGGGAAACTGGATTGTTATGACCTGCTGTGTTCTCCTTTAGTGGCGATTGGATTTTCCATCTAATGATATTTTCCCATGAAAACCTCTGAGAAGCAGCTCAGTGCTATTTGGCTTGGCCTTAAGTGTTCTCCACCTGATAGCATTTGACAAGAAAACTATTTCCCGTGAAAAGCTCTAGGCTGCAGCTCTGTGTTATTTAGGGTTGGCTTTGTGTGCCCCCCCTTATTTGTCCACACGCTTGCCGTAACTGTCTTCCAGTTCTGTATGGATCCTGGGATTGAGGATAAACGTGTTTAACACCAAACATCCTTACTGCAAGAGTCTAACCGTCTCTTTTCTCCCAGAGAAGACTGATCTAATCTCTCTTCCTCTGACAGAATTTATTTGGTGCTCAGATAGAAGGGTCAGAAAAGCAATACCGAGCCCTGGGTGGTTCTGAACAGTCGTGAATGGCTCTTGTTTGGATTAAAATCGCTTCTGGCTTTCAGCTATTTCATCCTGTGCCTCCCGTCTGTGTTGCTCAAGGTAGAATTGAAGTGTGGCAGTTTTTCTCCTGAAGGATTGAGCAGTGGCTGCCCACTTCCGCATGGCTTCACTTACTCTCTTTCTTCACGAATATCCATCCATTCTAAGGGGCTCTGTGTCCTCTGTGCACAGGAGTGGCAAATTAAAGAGTCAGGAGAGAGAATTGTGGGAGACAAAGGAAGGGAGAGAAGTATAGGAAAATGAGTTCTTGTCCCCTCCTGTTCTCTTGACACATGTGCGCAGGGGCGTTCTCATGTCAAGACCAGAGGATAACCTTGAATTTCATTCCTCAGGTGCTGTCCACTGCTTTTTTTGAGACGGGCATCTCTCACTGGCCTGGAACTCCTCCTAATTAGGCCAGTGAGTCCCAGGATCCTGCCTGTCTCCACGTCTCCTATGCCGGGACAACAGGTGTGCACACCCATGCCTGGCTCTCTTATGTGGATGCCGGGGATTGGAGTTATCTCCCCAGTCCCCCAATTCTTACATGTTCTAACCCCTCGCTTCTTCACCTCCTAGGATAACTGGGCTTACTTTGATTTAAATAAAGAATGGAAATGTTTGAAATGACTTTGACTTTATATGAAAGAATTGTATGAATTCTTTTATCAAACAAGTGAACTAATTCTTGGTTCACAGAATTATCCTGGTTCCTGGAAAAATAAATATGCCAAGTGTTACATAAAAAAAAAGTCAGTCTAGGGGCTGGGGAGGTGGTTCAGCTGGTATAGGCACTTGCTCTGTAAGAAGACTGACCTGAGATGTCTGCCACACCCACAGGAAGTCAGAAGCAAAGTGGTGCATGTGTCTCTAATTTCAATGTACCTATAGCAGTGGGAGGCAGATACAGAGACAGAAATATTTTTTTTTTTTCAAGGTAGGGTCTCACTCTAGCCCAGGCTGCAGAGACAGAATTTTGAAGCCAGAGCGCCAACTAGACTAGCCTTTCCAGAGCAAAGCAATAAGAGAGACCTTGTCTCAAAGAAGGTAGAAGGACTGGGGCTGGAGAGATGGTTTAGCGGTGAAGGCACTTGCTTGTAAAGCCTAAGGACCCAGGTTTCATTTCCCAGAACCCACATAAGCCAGATGCACAAGGTGGCACATGCATCTGGAGTTGCTTTGCAGTGGCTAGAAGCTTCTTTCTTTCAAATAAACAAATAAGATAATAGAAAAAAGAAGGTGGAGTGAGTGAACAGACATGCTGAGGTCATCCTCTGACCTCCACATGCACACTGTGGCAAGCACGCATGCAGATGTACACACATGGTCTCACACACGTACACCCTTCACACATATACAAAGCCAGTCTCACCACCATTGTTCCCAATTAGAAGAAACAATGGAAACATCCACATGTGTACCAAAAACATCCACACGTGTACCATAGGGCAATGGATTTTAATGATTGTTGTTGTCTTTCCTTGCTGTTGTTGCATGTGGGGCCCAGTATTAAATTTAGAGACAGATGATGGACATAGTTCGTAGCTTAAAAAAATCACATTAAAAACTCACTACCAGGGCTGGAGGGATGGCTTAGCAGTTAAGGCATTTTTGCCCATAAAGCCAAAGGACCCAGGTTCGATTCCCAAGGACCCACGTTAGCCAGATGCACAAGGTGGCACATGTATCTGGAGTTTGTTTTCAGTGGCTAGAGGCCCCGGTGTGCCCATTCTCTCTCTCTCTCTCTCTCTCCTCTTTCTTTCTGTTAAATAAATAAATAAAATATTAAAACATTCATTACCAGGCATGACAAGAACATATTAATTGGGATAGAGTCATAAGGGATAGCAATCCTACTTCTACCTTAGTGCTCACTTAGCTGTAAAATAATTATAAAAATATAATTTTCCAGGCTGGAGAGTTGGCTTAGTGGTTAAGGTGCTTGCCTGCAAAGCCTAAGGACCCAGGTTTGGTTCCCAAGTACCCACGTAAGCCAGATGTGCATTGTGGCACATCGTCTGGAGTTCGTCTGCAGTAGCTAGAGGTCTTGGCACATCCATTCTCTCTTTCTTTACCCCCTCTCTTAAATAAACAAGTAAGTAAATAAATAAACAAAATATAAGAAAACTGTTTTCCTAGTCTGCATCACAAACATAGGAGGGTTTATAGTTCCCTACCAGCTTCCTATGCCAAGAAATTCAACCAGGAGAAGCAGAAAGGAGGCTGTTGAAGCTATCAGATGTTTCCACTGATAGGAACTCGATTCACGTCTTACTGTGCATGAAACTGAGATGGCATCTTATAATCATGGAGTGTGAAAGCCACAGCATGTTGAAAACTGTGATTTTGTTATTACCTTGTTATGACCTTGTTTTTTTTTTTTGCATGTTTTATACTGAAACTACTTTCCAGTTCTGTATTTGGGTAGTTAGGGTGGGAGTCAAATACACCATCCATTGATAGCCTAAGAACACCCTCTTGAAAGCGAAGTGTGCTGTAGACACTTGGGCCCCATTGGAAGATGTTTTCCACCCTTGTTGAGTAGAGGTTGTTTTTTGCTGCTCTGGCACACCCCTGCTTTGGAGAGGCCCACCCACTCCGCTCTCTGCCTTGGACCAGTGGCTCCCAGTGGCTTGGCTGAGAGCAGGCTCATGGGTGCAGTGTATCCAATAGGGCTCAGGGAAGACCAGTGAGTGTTTGGTCTCCCACCAGACAGTCTCTGAATAGACTAGTCTCTTGTGGCCTTGGTGTCTGATCAGGCAATGTAGTTCAGGCAGCTGTATAATGACTTATACCCCAATGTAAAACATTGTTGGAAATTGTGTATGAGTAGGAGGAACTTTTCATTTTGGGGGCCTAGAAAAGTTGATGGAAGATTAAAATGCCAGACCCAGTATTTATGATGCCAAATCTAGGTTGCAAATACTTTTTGTTTTTGTTGTTGTTGTTCTTTTTTTTTTTTTTTTTCAAGGTAGGGTCTCATGCTGGCCCAGGCTGACCTGGAATTCACTACGTAGTCTCAGGGTGGCCTCAAACTTACGGTGATCCTCCTACCTCTGCCTCCTGAGTGCTGGGATTAAAGGCGTGCGCCACCATGCCCGGCTCTGCAAATACGTTTTAATGGAACTCCCAGTATTCAAGAGTTATGCAATGGTTTTGAATTTTTAAAATCTTTTATAAATTGCTTTTGAAGGTAGAAAACACAAAGAATAAGGTTATATCCCATGATGCCTATATGAAAAGGTAAAACAAATCAGATGGGCAACAAGATATCAGTCTGTTTCAGGATAGATAATGGTCTTTAAAGTCTTGTAACTTTCCCATCTTTGGTAGTGGGCCAACTACTGAGTTCATTGTTCTTCAGGGAGTGTTAAAGTGGTGCTGAATGGAGTCAACTTAGTCTTAATATGTTTGTGTTTGTCTTTTGCTGAGGAGAAGGAGAAGATAAAAGGTATATAGGAAATGGATAAATTATCAGAATGCTTTTAGATTTTAAAGCAAAATGAAATGTGCAACTGGGTATGGTGGCTCATACCTATAATCCTAGCACTCACAAGACTTAGATAGGTGAATTACCATGAGTTGGAGGCCAGCATGAGGTTAGAGTGAGATCCAGCCCAGCTGTGTATAGCAAAATCATTTCTAAAAAAAAAATTAAAAAAAATCCACACACCTTCTCTGGGAAAATGCAGATCTATGATAGCAATGATGTTACAAGTTAGTATAGAGAGAAGATGATGGTGATGGTGATCATAAAAGTACTCACAAGAAAAATGCCCCATAAAAACTACAGACAAAATGACCTGATGCCTAAAAGATGATATTCGGTACATCTTTGTAGAGTGAGTAAATGAATATTGAATTTAGACAATTAATAAGCTATGATTCTGTCATAGGCTGGGTGATGGAGAGAAAGGCCTGGTATGGGAGAAATTAAAGGCAAAGTAAGACTAGTTAAATAGAGCATGGGAGAATCTAATCATAGGAAGTATATTTTATACATGAAATCTAACTTTTTAGCATGGTTAAAATACATGAAAATGACCTTGGTATTCATGACCTCAAAGTGGCTGATGCTATCGCATAATAGGAGGGGAAAATGATGACATCAAAATGGAGAAGAGACTAGTTGGAAAGAGGAACAGATTCAGTGGAGGAGTACTTCAGAGGTGGGGGGAGGACCGTGGTAGGATTATGATCATGGTTGTGGTGGTTTGAATAGAATAGATGGCCCCCAATATATTCAGTTGTTTATTTGTTTGTAGTTTGCATCTTTAGCCGCCTGGCTGGAGGCAGTGTCACTGGGTGGATCTTAAAGCGTGGTGGTGGGTTTCAGATTTCAATCTAAAGATATGCAAAGTGTGCCTAGCTGGAGTTCCTAAAGTGTGCTATTTGGCTTTTGGCTGTTTGGCTTGTGCTTCTTTCTCTCTCTGCTTGGTCCTGTGAAGGCAGGCCACTTTCTTCTGCCCTTATGGAACTTCCCCTGGATCTGTATGCTTCAATAAATATCTCTTCCTCCATAATTGTGTCTGGTCTGGAAGTTCATCTCAGTGAACCTGAAACTGTCTGCTACAGTACTTGGTACCAGGAGTGGACTGAGATGAACCTGACCATGTGGATGTTGATCTTTTGGAACCTTTGTTTTGGAGGAATGGGCATGGACTTGGTGCTTGCAACTGAAGATGTCTTCTGGAGTGGTAAGCCAAGTTTTATGGACTATTCTGATGAGAGTCTGAGAATGCTAAGTGCAGACAGCATTGAACTTCGAGGCTTGGCTTATGAGCTTTCTAAGGGGAAGGAAAGATTGCAGAGGACTTTGTTGGAACTGGGCTATTGGCATAAGGGCTGGCTGCGTCCTGCTGCCCAGGCCCAGAGAGTTTGATCAAGGTTAAATTTGTAATGGACTGATGTGCTTGGCTAGAGGTATTGGACTGAGAGATTTAAGATTTTAAGCTGGAAAACTTTAAGCAAATTAAATTTACTGGCACAGAGACTGGCTTTAGATTACTAAAGCTGCTATTGTCAACACATTAGCAATCTTAAGGAAGATGGTCCAGTTGCTTTACTATGGAAAGGATGCCTGAGGAAAGACTATCATAGAAATGCAAACACTTTTGGAAAGAGTTGACTGGTGAAGGAACCTGCTTTTCAAGGTTATGATTTACTTTGTCTGTGAATTAAGAATATGGCTGTGTTCTGCACACCTGGTATTGGTTTCAGAAGCATGAAAAATGTGAGCAGTGGTCATGAATTGCACATGGTTCCAGAAGCTGCAGCTGAGATGCAGCATGAGGTAGGGCCTGATGCCCTGATAGGCTGAAAGAGCCTTTGGAAGATGGACCGTGGTTTGCATGAAGACCTGAAGATGTTTTGTGTATACCAGGACAATGCAAGGACTACCATAGAGTGTACTGTTGGCCTAAGATGGAAGTGTTCCCTGGCTACTCTGCCCAGCTGGAGGGGCAGAATTGGAAAATCTGGAGACTGTCAGTCCCTGGTTGTATTGAACTTGAACTGCAGAAGTTTGATGTTTGTTGATGGTGGTTGAGTTTGCATTGTTTTAGTCTCTCCTTGCTATGCCTTATACCAGTTGAAAATGTTTACTCTGTGCCTTTATATGTTAGAAGTGTTTAACTTGTTTGATTTTACAGGTCTTAATATCTTAAATTGGTCAAGACTGTGGGGACCTTTGAAACTGAACTGAGTATAATTTACAATGTGTAATGGTTATAAATCTGTTGGGGGCCAGGGGCGGAATGTGGTGGTTTGAATAGAATAGATGGCCCCCAATATATTCAGTTGTTTATTTGTTTGTAGTTTGCATCTTTAACCACCTGGCTGGAGGCAGTGTCACTGGGTGGATCTTAAGGTGTGGTGGTGGGTTTCAGATTTCAATCTAAAGATATGCAAAGTGTGCCTAGCTGGAGTTCCTAAAGTGTGCTATTTGGCTTTTGGCTTTTTGGCTTGTGCTTCTTTCTCTCTCTGCTTGGTCCTGTGAAGGCAGGCCACTTTCCTCTGCCATATGGAACTTCCCCTGGATCTGTAAGCTTCAATAAATATCCCTCCTCCATAACTGTGTCTGGCCTGAAAGTTCATCTCAGTGAACCTGAAGCTGTCTGCTACAATGGTATATTGTCTTTGTTTATGGAAGTTGTCAATAAAAAATTTTAAAAAGGGCTGGGAGAGATGGCTCAGTGGTTGGGCATTTGTCTATGGAACCTGATGACCCAGGTTTAATTCTCCAGTATCCATGTAAAGCCAAATGCAGAGGGCAGCACATGCATCTGGAATTCGTTTGCAGTGACTAGATGCCCTGGTATGCCCATTCTCTTCTCTCTCTCTCTCTTCTCTCTGTCTCTCCATGCTTGCAAATAAATAAATAAATAAATAAATAGTAAGTTAAAAAATAATGAAGACCAAGCATAGAAATACAGGAAAGTTTAGGCCATTTGCTTAGGTGGCATGTATTTATCATGAAGACAATTTAGGTAAAACATTGTCTGGAAGTAGACCTTATTAAGAAGAAGTACTGATACTAAAGTGGACAATTACTTGCTTTGGGTCAACATTCAGATGTTAGGAATATAGAAAGCAAATTTGGAAACAAGAAACAGAAAATGTCAGCAGTGACTGACTTGGCAAAGCCAGTCCTGAGTAAGAAAAAAGTGAACATTAAGTCAGTACAATTCACATAGCAATACTAGTTAATTCCCATTTTCTTGTACTAGGGATTGAACTCTTGGCCATGCAATGCAAGTCAAGTGCTCTACTGAATTGCCAGCCCCTTTCCTGCTTTGTTTTTTGAGACTGGATTATACTGTATTGTTCAGACTGGCCACGAACTCAGTACATAGCCCAGACTGGCCTCAATCTCACAATCCTTGCCTCCACCCCATCCCACACCATCTGAGTATTGAGGTTACATCCCACATAGGTTAGTTCTTATGGGCACTGACTATGCATATGGTGTGCTACTTTATTTTCTTGTGGTATGACCATCTTAAGAATAGGGGTTTTGTTACATTTTGAGGTCTGTATGGAGGCTTTGAAACAAATGGATTTTTTTTTTTTTTTTTGAGGTAGGGTCTCACTCTGGTCCAGGCTGACCTGGAATTCACTATGTAGTCTCAGGGTGGCCTCGAACTCATGGTGGTCCTCTGACCTCTGCCTCCCAAGTGCTGGGATTAAAGGTGTGCACCACCACACCATGCGAGACAAATGGATTTTTGAGTCTAAGGCTTTTTAGCTTGGGAGATGGCTCAATGGTTAAAGGTATTTGCTTGTTAAGCCTGTTGGCTCAGGTTCACTTCCCCATGACCTACGTACATGTACAAAGTGGTGCATGTATCTGGAGTTTGCAGCAGCAAATGGCCCTGGTGTGCCCATGTGCAGTCTCCGTTTGCAAATAAATAAAAAATATCTATTTAAAAATTTATTGTAGGGCTGGAGGGATGGCTTATTGATTAAGGTGCTTGCCTGGAAAGCCAAAGGACCTAGGTTCAATTCCCCAGGACCCATGTAAGCTAGATATACAAGATGGCATATGTGTCTGGAGTTTGTTTTCAGTGGCTGGGGGCCCGGGTGCACCCATTCTCTCTCTCTCACACACACACTCAAATAAATAAAAATAAAATAAAATAATTTAAAAAAGTATTCTAACAGGTAGGGGGAAGAAGGAGAGAGAAAAGGAGGTTAGATAGGGAGGGGAAGAGAGAGAAAAGGGGTAAATACACACCAGGGAGAAAGCAAGAGGGCCAAAGAGACAGAGAGGAAGAGGAAGAAAGAGAGGGAGAGATGGAGAGATGGAGAGATGGAGAGAGAGAGAGAAAGAGAGAGAGAGAGAGAGAGAGAGAGAGAGATCACAGAGCAGGAAAGCCATAGAGGGAGAAAGCCAGAGACAGGATTTTATATGAGGGGGGGAATTGCCCTCTGCCCTGCAAGAGAAAGACCTTGGGTGATGTGCTGAGGATGGGGTTGGGACGGGGGCTGGGAAGAGGTGGCATTCCCTCTTCTCAGCCCAGAGGAATCCTCAATTACCCTAACGGGATTCCAGAATCCCAGACCTCATCTGGGCATGGTCAGATCAGGGGTGGTGGTGACAGTTTTGGGACTCTTATAGTCCATTTCCCTTTTATAAGCGATGAAATTGGGACCTGGTTCAATTTTAGAGGAAGCAGTTCTTGAACAACTCATTGTCTTTCCCAAACTCATGTTCTCAAAATCCCCATTCAGCCTCCTACAGACCAGCTAGTGGAAGTCATCCCCATCTCATACCCATCATCTTGTCGGGGCCTGGGTAATGCAGCTCCTGCAAGGTGGGTGGGACTTTTCTCAGTTACGTTCTCAGGGGGTTAGCCTACTTTTCCTAATTTTGGGTCTGAAGTTCTTAAGAAAGTAGTCTCTAAAAATAGAGCCAGGTCTCCAGTGATCTTATTCTTTTCCCTTTATCTGAATTCTGGGTGAACCCTCTATTAACTCAACTTATTAGCACATTGGCTTCAAGGGAGCAAGCCTTTAGCATCTGCTGTGCTGCTAGTTTTATTCAAAAATCATCTGACTTTTGAAAATAATTGCTAAGTGGTCTGTGCTAATTTAATCTCTGTTTTCTCAAAGATGACTTTCCCATGGTATTTCTTTTAACTTTCTAAAATCCAAAGACACTAAATACTCATTCAAGCTCAGAAATAGCTTTCAAAATTGTCACACTGGTGTGTCTTTCATATTAGGAAGGACAGTTCAAGAAGGGCCTCCAGTCCAGCTTATCTCATCCTAAAGGACCCTGAAGTCCTTTCTGAAAACACACATGCTTGGGCACTAGGGAACCTGGTTTCAGTAAGTGCAGAGTGAGGGTCAGGAATCCATATATACATAAACTTATAAATAAAAAACATACATTAATATAATATATTATAATACAATATATTAATATATATTATATAAATATACATTTATATAATATATTAATATACATTATATAAATATATATTATATAATATATATTAATATATATTATATTTATTTATATATTATTATATATATCCCATATATATGGGATATTTATTTATATATTTATTTATATATTATTATTTATATATATATGGGATATATATTTATATATTTATTGAAGCTTACAGATCCAGGGGAAGTTCCATAAATGGCAGAAGAAGCTGGCCTGCCTTCACTGGACCAAACAGAGAGAGAGAGAGAGAGAAGCACAAGCCTACAAGTCAAAAGCCATACTGCACAGCACACTTCAGGAACTCCAGCTAGGCACACTTTGCATCTCTTTAGATTGCAATCTGAAACCCATCACCACACCTTAAGATCTACCCAGTGACATTGCCTTCAGCCAGGTGGCTGCAGATGCAAACTACAAACAAATAAAAACACTGAATATATTGGGGGCCATCTATTCAAACCACCACAGTGCTACTACTCTCTGTGTGGATATGGTGGTTAGAACTGGGTCCTACCCAGTGAGGCTTGTTTTTATTTTTGTTGCTCTACCAAGGAGTCTGAGGTGTATGGCCTGGGTCTACCAGCTCTTTAAACAGAGAACACCTGAGTCCTCCTCTCTTTGGGTGATTGCCATGAGCCAGCAGGTGGGAACTGCAACCTGTAATGATGTGGAGCTGAGTGGCCTCCATTGGCCATTTCTGTTTGATGTTGTTTACTGACCTTCTGCTGTGGTGGCTATTCCTGATGGGCTAATGAACAGAGCCATAAAGTGTGGAATTTGAAGGGAGGCCATCTTGAGTTTGAATGTATGTTCCTTGTACCTATGTGATCTTGAGCAAATTATTTGACCTCCTTAAGCCTCAATTTTCTTATGGGAGTAATGAAAGTACTATGTGAGATTATTATAAGAAGTAAATGACTGCATTAAGATAAAGCATTTTATTTTTTAAATATTTATTTAACAGAGAAAGAGAGGGAGAGAGAGAGAAAGAGAATGGGTGCACCAGGGCCTCCAGCCACTACAGACACACTCCAGATGTGTGTGCCTCCTTGTGCACCTGGCTAACGTAGGTCCTGGGGAATAGAACCTGGGTCCTTCAGCTTTGCAGACAAATGACTTAACCACTAAGCCATACCTCCAGCTCAAGATAAAGCATTTTAAACAGTGACTGACGTGCAAGTGAGGCTTCATACATGCAGTTGTTAAATGAGCAGGAGTCTGGCCCTCAGTGCCCCTGTGTGAACCCCAAGGTCAAGCCTGAGCTCAGGCACAGCAGGGTCCTTTTCATTCAGAAAAATCATTATGGGGCTGGAGAGATGCTTGCCTGCAAAGCCTAAGGATCCAGCCTAAGGTTTGATTCTCTAGGACCCACGTCAGCCAGATGCACAAGGGGGCGCATGCATCTGGAGTTTGTGTGCAGTGGCTGGAGGCCCTGGCACACCCATTCTCTCTCTCTCTCTCTGCCTATTTTTCTTTCTCAAATAAATAAATAAATAAAATATATTAAAAAAACAACTCTTTAAAAAATAAGTAAAAGAGAAAAATCATTACGAATCAATCATCAACCCAATAACTCTGAGCTAACATCATTCTGCTACTGCTGCTTGTTTGGGTTTCCTTTCTCTCTATTGGCTTCTCCATGGGGATCATGACTTCATCCTAAACTCCCCTCTGCTGGGAGCACAACGCCAGTTAAGCTTACAAAGCACCAAGCATGTGGCACCAGGCTTTTATCCCCTGCCTCTCTCGAGAGCTCAGCTGTCCCCTAAGCTTCTGGGGCATTATGTCCGAGGGAGGGAAAGTACCCGTGTGAGGAACTGATCTCCTGTCTAGCAGAGCCCTCTGGGAGTAGCCATGTGGATTTTCTGGAATGACTTTGGTATTGTGTAGTTTGCTCATGGCTTTGGGAAGTGATAAAAAAGTTCAGCTAGATGGTATAAGTGTGAATCCTCAAGAGGCCTGGGGAAAACTCTACTCTGAGTTTCCCCTTTGATGAAGATACAGGGTGTGCTGCAATGTGTGTGTACCACCACTGGTCGGGAAACACACCACGAGATAGGAATATCTGAAGCGTATCTCCTTTTATGAGTGTTTGAAAAATTCTTAATATATTTTTAATTCTTTGACGCTTTTATACACATATATAATATATAATGTGGTTTGGTCATATTCATCTCTATGATCCTCTCTTATCCTGTTTGCACTTAACCCCTTCTTTCCTGCTTTCATGTCCTTTTTTTTTTTTTTTTTTTTCTTCTGTGACCCACTCAGTTTAGTTAGGGTTGCTTACATGAGCTTGTGTGTGGGGTTACTTACTGGAACACGGGCACCTTGCCAGGGCCTACACCACTGAAGAAAATGACTGTGTCTTGCCTCAGCAAGGACTAACTGACTAGCTCCTCAGGGAAGAGCAGGGCCTCATTAACCCCTTCCCATCCGCGTGGAATATTTATAGGCCCAATCTTGTGCAGGTCTTGTGCAGGTAACCGCAGCTGCCATGAATTCGAGTTTGATTTCATGTCATGTTTGAAGACAGCATTCCATAACACTCATCCCCATCCTTCGCACTTAGACGCTCTCTGCCCCCTCTTCTGGGGTGTTCCTTCAACTTTGAAGGGAGTAATTTAGATGTCATATTTAGGTCTCAGCACTCAACAGCTACTTATTTTCAGCACTTTTGTTGCTGGATTTCGAGGGCGAGGAAGTCTATCTTGGCCCAGGTGGGCTGCACTCCAGTGGGTGAGGCATTTGAGTTTGTGTCGCATGCCAAAGAATATGGACGTTGAGGTGGGAAGGATGCAAGCAGGCTTTATAATTTATTTTATTTATTGGAGAGAGAGAGAAAAAGAGAGACAGAGGCAGATAGAAAGAAAGGGAGAGTGGGCATGCCAGGGTCTTCAGCCACTGCAAAAGAACTCCAGGCGCATGCGCCAGCTTGTGCATCTGGGCTACGTGAGTTCTGGGGAATTGATCCTGGGTCCTTTGGCTTTACAGGCAAGCAACTTAACCACTAAGCCACCCTTCCAACCTGAAAGTAGACTTTATTAAGGAACATACAGAAAAAGACTTCCAAGAGAGTGGGGAGGGTTCCCCAAAAGAAAGAGAGAAGGAGTTTCTGTATCAGGGGCTTGGAAATGGTCATGAAAGCCCCAAAGTGTTGGAGCAAATGTGGTTAGGATTTTCACTGGCAACCAAAGAAGAGAAAGGAAAAAAGAAAAGGAAAAGTCTTTCAGTTAGAACTCAGAAAAAAGGGATAACTCAGCAGAGAACCTCTGCAAGCAATTACCCCCTAGGGGGCTCTTCTTAGGGGTACAGTAATCATCTCATTAAGAAGATAACTATTTCTCTCACCTTTTTAGCATGTCTATAGGTAATGGCGGGGCGGTTACTGATCAGGCAAGTGACTGACAGGCTTCCCCCATCCAGTGGACTGTGTCTCTCTGGTCAGGGGGAAGTGGCTCTTCCCTTTCTAATGCAACCAGGGGAACTGGAGGGGTGGTCCTTCCTTCAAAGGCCTCTAAGCCTCATGTCTGCCTACCCACAGCACTTTGACTAGTTGTGAGTCTCCGCTGCTCACTGCAAAAAGAGAGGTTTTGGGCTGCAGAGATGGCTTAGTGGTTAAACGCTTGCCTGTGAAGCCTAAGAACCCTGGTTGGAGACTCCATTCCCCAGGACCCATGTTAGCCAGATGCACAAGGGGGCGCAAGTGTCTGGAGTTCCTTTGCAGTAGCTGGAAGCCCTGGCGCGCCCACTCTCTTTCTCTCTCTCTCTGCCTCTTTCTGTGTGTTGCTCTCAAATAAATAAATAAAAACGAAAAAAAGAAAAGAAAAGAAAAAAAAAAAGAGAAGTTTTATTGATAGGAAAGGTGAGCAATTTTGATCCCAAATAAAAGCTAAGCTCTAAACCCCTCTGTGGTGGTTTGAATAGAATAGATGGCCCCCAATATATTCAGTTGTTTATTTGTTTGTAGTTTGCATCTTTAGCCACCTGGCTGGAGTCAGTGCCATTGTGTGGATCTTAAGGTGTGGTGGTGGGTTTCAGATTTCAATCTAAAGATATACAAAGTGTATCTAGCTGGAGTTCCTGAAGTGTGCTGTGCTGTGTGGCTTTTTGGCTTGTCTTCTGCTTGGTCCTGTGAAGGCAGGCCAGCTTCCTCTGCCATTTATGGAACTTCCCCTGGATCTGTAACCTTCAATAAATCCCTTCCTCCATAACTGTGCCTGGTCTGGAAGTTCATCTCAGCGAACCTGAATCTGTCTGATACACCCTCAAACGAAGCATGGCAGCCTTCCTTTTGGAACTGAACAAGCCCCTACCCTCATTTTTTTTTTCTTTTATTTTGTTTCTAAACTTCTAGTGAGTTTGAAGACATGGCATCTTCACATGGTTGCAATTGTGCTGAGAAGGCATGGTTTTCCATAAAACACATCACCTTCAGTGACCTCTACCTTCACCCCCGTCGTCTGGGTTCATCTGTCTCTGCTGCTGGAATTCAACTGAAGCAGGGCTCCAGGTGAGCTTTCTGTGAAGCCCAGCTTGGGGACTGGGAGAATGTGACCCTTTGGGGAAAAAAAAGGCTGCAGAGCTCCCATTTTTGTCACTTGCTTCTCCGAATTCATTAGTGTCCCTGAAACACAATGCAAGCATTTTAAAGCCGCTGAAGGGAGACCATAACATTGCCTTTCAAGAACTCTGAATCTCAAAGTCTTAATGTTCCTAGATCCTCTTTCACATCTGAAGGGTGATCTTGAGGCCCCTTTCCCTGACCTTTCTTTATCATTGTGGACGCCATTCACTGTAAAGAGAGTCCTTCACATTTACTTTGGTTATTGTTGGCAAAGCTGCAGCTTTTTAGCCTTGCTGCTGAATGTCATCTGTGGCATTAAGACGAAAACAAAGAAAAAACAAAACAAAACAAAACACCAAGCACCTGGAGGTCTCTGGAAAACTGATTTAGATTTTCCAGCAAAGCAGAAACATCGTTTAGGAGTGTTTATATAATTTACCTTTGGAGGGGAGGGGATCTAATTCTTATCTTCCCGGTATGGATAACATTTGCTTATAGACTGTTTGGCTAACCTCCTCTGCCCTTCCATCGTAGAGCACTGCTCTCTTTCATCTGCATTCATTCATAATGGGGATTGATTGTGATAACGGCAAATTAGGAGGACATGGAACCAGAATGGACCCAGGTGGAGAGAACTAGGTTTCAGAGCGTGGCCTGACCTGCTCGGGAAGGGTGAGCCATGCAGTTGGGAGACGACAGTCCAGGCAGGCAGGAGATAGCAGCAGGGTTGGCCCTCTGTGAGCCTTTGGCCTTGTCCAGCCCCAGATTCAGTTTCTACCACGTTCGCTTGGCCTTATACACCAGCCCCTATACGTCCTCTTAGCCCTCAGTCCTAGTTCACACTGACTGCCTAAGAATCTCTGCCTATAGTTCCTTCAGCTGCAATCTTGACTGTATTCCCTCCCATCCTTCTTTTAGCTTTTGCCTGGGTACCTTCCTTTACCACTCCCAGCACAACTCAGATCACCTCTCACATGCCCTCCTGGCATCATGAACTTTCTGCTTCTTGGCATGTGGAGTAGTTGGTGAGTGGTGTCATAGTTGTTCAGGCCGTGTGCATCTGTAATCCCATGAGGGCAAAGACTGTGGCAGTTTCTCCAGTGCCAGAGCAGAGTGCTGGGCGCACAGTGTGTAACACCAGCAGCGGCTGAACTTGAACGAGCTGATGGGACCAGAGAATAGAGCCTGTCCCTGTGGTGGCAGAGCCACCTTACGACATCTGCATATGCCGTCCCCATAGCACACAGCTCCTTCTTTGTCTTCTACCTCACTGACCTGCTGGCCAGGATTTGTTGCAGTGGCTTTGATAAAGGTTGGACAGAACCAGAGAAGATTATTCTTGTAGAGGGAAAATAAGACTAACTTAAAATTTTTTTTTTGGTCAGACACTCTTGTAGGCATCTCTGTGAGCTCCCTGTGAGACTTGTTAGTTTAAAAGACTTCACAGATGGAGGAGCCGCAGCTCAGCAAAACAAGTTGAAACAGTGAGAGCCTATTCTTTTCGAATCTCAAGTGGGATGTCTCCAAAAGAACGAGCTTTGGCCCTCCATTTGTGTTACCTCTGAGGTGATGGTGAAGGACAAGCACCCCAAATCCAGAGGTCTTAAACGGAAGACTTCATCTTATCAAGTCCTACACAACTGCTTTTTCTTTGGCTCTGTAAAGCAATACTCTTTTTATTTTTATTTTTCCCCCTTCTTGTGCCTACGAGGATGGGATCTTTCTTGGGATGCATTTCTCAGAAACAGACCCTGACACAGGGATTTATGTGTAAGAGGCTTATTAGGGAAGTATTCCTGGGAGAAGCAGGGTGGAAAGGAAGGATAGGGGAGAGGACTGGTGGGACACTTTAGGCAGCTTGAAGCAGCTGGTCACATTCAGTCCACGAACATGAAGCAGATAGACCAGATGCTGGTGATCAGCGCTCTGCCTCCTTTTTGTTCGGTCTAGAACCCCAGTTCATGGAATGGTGCTGCTCACATTTAGGGTAGGTCTTCCTACCTCAATACAATCTCTCATACCCATGCCCAGGGGTTTGTTTTCATGGTGATCTAAATTCTATCAAGTTGACAATTAAGATTAACCATCATACTCCTTTCCTCCTCCCTCCTTTTTTCCCTTTCTTCCCTTTCTCACTCCTTCCCTCCCTTCCCTTTCATCCCTTCCTTTCCCCCTTTCCTCTATCCCATTTATTTCCTCCTCTTTTTCCTTCCCTTCCTTCTTCTGTCTCCTTTCTCTCCCTTTCCCTGTTCCTCCCTTTCTTCCTTCTTCCTACTTCATGTATCAGAGCTGTGTCACTCATGGGGATGTAGTGGTAGCATGACTGGACACCACTGATGTCATTGTGGAACTAGTCATCTCCCAAATAAGTGTAATCACCCAAAAGTGGTTGGAAGGATGTGCACACCACTCGGAAGGTTCACAGTGAGGGTTCAATCCAGTTTAAGTTCAGAAAGGTTTCTCCGAGTTTTATCAACAGCTTTTTAGGATCAGGGTCTATGCTAAGTGACTGTGAAAAGACAAAGAATATTTAATCATTCACTGTGACCACATTGGAAAGAGGAACAAAGAACGGCTGTACTGCCTCTCCCAACCCAAGTCCATCTAGGGTCTTAAAATGAGGTTTAGGTTTAAACAGAGGACAAGTGGCATGAATAACTAAGCAATCTTCTTCAAGGTCTGGTCCCATCCATCCTTGACACATCATTGTCTCAGCTCCTGGTTCCAGGTTTGTCCTGCAAGTTGTCAGCACTATGTGAAATCATTTATTCACAGACAAGATCCTTCTTTGGCTGGCCCCAGAACCCCAGTCTTTCCCTGCTTCCAGCACGAGACTCTTGGGGAAATTCTAATTCCTTAGAGTCCATTGTCAGATAGCCAAATATCTCTTCTTAGCAAAGTACAAATGTATCTTCTTAAAATATCTTATCTTGGGGCTGGAGGGATGGCTTAGCAGTTAAGTCATTTGCCTGCCAAGCATAAGGGCCCAGGTTTGATTTTTCCATTGCCCACATAAGCCAGATGCACAAGGTGCTACATGCGTCTGCAGTTCGTTTACAGTGGCTGGAGGCCCTGGTGTGCCTATTCTGTCTTTCTCTTAAAAAAAAAAAAAAAAAAAAGACTATCTTCTTTCCTGCCTGGGTGCTTAGATGAGGAGGTGTCAGGCAAATGGCTATTTGGCAGTAAGGAACAGGGAGTGAGTGCAAGCAGACAAAACAGTATAGGTGGCTCTCTAATGGAGAGCAGGTGATCAGGATAATGGGAGGCCAACATGTTGTGAGCAGGAGGGGAAGCAGGAGCCTTCTTTCAGGTAAAGATGGCCACATCTTGTCTTAGACATCATGTTTAAAAAAGGGATTAGAGGGCTGGAGAAATGGCTTAGTGGTAAAGCGCTTGCCTGTGAAGCCTAAGGACCCCAGTTCGAGGCTCAATTAGCCAGATACACAAGGGGGCGCATGTGTCTGGAGTTCATTTGCAGTGGCTGGAGGCCCTGGTGCACCCATTCTCTCTCTCTCCCTCCCTCTTACTCTCTTTGTCTGTCACTCTTAAAGAATAAATAAATAAATAAATAAATAAATAAAGGTGTGTGCACCATGCCTGTTTTTAAAAAAGGGAGTGGAGGGTGGGGGCTTTTAAAAAGGTTACTCTGGCTACTTTGGGGGAAATGGAGTGTGTGTGTGTGTGTGTGTGTGTGTGTGTGTGTGAGATATGATATAATGTTTGGACTAAAATACTCAGAATTCTGGGAGAATGGGATGAGACAGACAGAATTCAATGCAGGCCGCACAGTGGGGAAGACTTGATAATAGTTGAGAGAAGCATCTGGGACTAGGGATGGTGGTGACTGAGGCAATGGACAGCAATGGATGGGTTCTGGACCCACTTAGGAAGTAAACCCAGAAGGGCTTTGTTATAGATTTAAGACATATTGAAGAAGTGAGGGTCAAAGATAATTTCTTGGCCTGAGTAACTGAATGGATGGTAGATTTTAGACTTGTTGAATTTGCAGTTTCTTTGAGATAACCAGGAGGTGGTGTTAAGTATACTCTTGTGAGTTAGGCAATGGAGAACTTAGGTTACTCAAGGTCTTAACTCAATTATATTAGTAGCAAATGAAAACTCCAATCTATATTTTAGATGTCACAGTTTTTACATAACTGCTCATTTTCCTACCAATGTTTGTACCAATTGATTTCTAAGGAGAGAAGACAGTGCACACCTTGCCTTGTTTATAACACATTTATTTGAAAATGTTTGTTTTTACAAATGTGTTGCATTTCTCTTCTGTATAACACAATTGTTATTCCTGTATGGTAATGCTATTGAAAACTACTTTTAAAAATATTTTATTTATTTATTTGCATGGAGAAAGAGAGAGAGAGAGAGAGAGAGAGAGAGAGAAGAGAAACACAGAGAGAAGACAGAGAGAGATGCAGAGGGAGAATGGGTGCATCAGGGCCTCTAGCTACTGCAAACAAACTCCAGATGCATGTGCTACTTTGTGCATCTGGCTTTACGTGGGTACTGGGGAATTGAACCCAGATTGTTAAGCTTTGCAGGCAAGAGCCTTAACCCCAAAGTGAATAGTTTTTTTTCTTGTCTAGAAGCAGGAAATGTCCTTGAGTTTATAAGTGGTGGTGCTGGTAGGGAGAATCTGATTTTTTTCCCCTAAAAACTGACAGAAGGATGTAAATAAGATTATTAGGTATGAAAACATGTGGCATGGGATCCCTTCTTCCCTAAAGGAGTTCATCTTCCATAGAAATTACACAAGAAAATCAGAATAAGTTTATAAAGCACCTAGACGTGGGAATTGGTCTGAGTAGCTCAACTCCCATCTAGTAAATGCGCACAAGAGACCCGAGTCAGAGTCACCAGGCTTGTTTTCCCATTTCTGGGAAAGTCCCCTTCTGTCTTACAACAAGAGCTCTGCCTTCTTTCCTTCTCTTAAGCTCCATAGTAAAATCTTACTAAACTTCACCCTCGATGGTCTGTGAATGTCATTCTTTGAAATTCATTAGACAAGAACCTGGAGGCTACTGACTCAGTGGAAGTTTTGTGTGACTGTAACCATCTGATACCTTAACTCTTGGATGATAGCCCAAGTAAGAGCCAAGAATGGCTGTGTCACTCCCAAAAATCTTAGATCCTTGTGTCAATTTCTCTGCCACTAGGAAGATGGCTGTCACATCTCAGGAATTGCCCTAAAGTGAAGGGAACTGCCTTAGGAGATGACTTTCCCTGTGGGTAGCCTACAGCTAAAGACTGGGTAGCCCACTGCCCCAGTGGGTCATTTCAGCTCCCTGTGGGGTTGAGGGAGACTACTGTTGCTGTATCATAGTTCACCCTCCCCAGTGTCCCCATCCTGCATCTGTCCCCTCCTATTCTTCACAGGTGCTGGCAACTTAGAGAACCCCCACAAACCCATTCAAAGCTGAACCTCTAAGTGAGTGTATTTCCCAAGGGCTCTTAGTGAAGGCAGGTGGCTCAGAGGCATGCCAGGTAAAAGTTAACAATATAGAAAGTTGAAAAAACAAGGCTGGAGAGACAGATAGCTCAGCAGCTAAAGGCACTTGCTTGCAAAGACTTATGGCCCTGGTTCAATTCCCAGCACCCGCATAAAGCCAGATGCACAAAGTGGCACATGTGCCTAGAGTTTGTTTGTAGTGGCAGGAGGACTTGGCAAGCTCATTCTCTTTTTCTCTCTTAAATACATAATTAAGTAAATAAATATTTAGAAAGTTGGAAAAATAGAAGAAAGTTTTGTGCTATAGATAGCAGACTTGGAAGTCACCCTTTCAAGATTTCAAGACTGAAGCTATGCTTGGGTGAGGTTGTTCAGGGAGAGTGATAGATTATGATAAAGAGAAGGTTGTATTAGAATAGGAGCAATATTGAGCCAGGCATGATGGCTCATACCTTTAATCCCAGTACTCGGGAGACAGAGTAGGAGGATCGCTGTGAGTTCGAGGCCAGCCTGAGACTACATAGTAAATTTCAGGTCAGCCTAGACTAGAGCAAGATACTACCTCGAAAACAAAACAAAACAAAACAAAACAAAAAAACCCAAATAAACAAACAAAAAAAGGGAGCAGTAGTAGAATGTGGATCTATAATCTATAGATATTTCATAGCACTTACTTGTAAGAAGCTTTGTAAAGTAGGGAGATAATGTTGTAGACCCTAGTACCTGGAATTTAAAATTTATGTTGAAATACTCAACTTATCAAGACAATGAATAGGAGGTTGAAGAATGTTGAATTACCTTCTCATTGCTGGCACCAAGCACCCAACCAAAACCATCTTCAGGAGGAAAGGGTTTATTCTGACTTACACACTTGAAGGGCAGCTCCATGATGGCAGGGGAAAGGATGGCATGAGCAGAGGCTGGACATCACCTCTTGACCAACATCAGGTGTACACCAGCAGCAGGAGAGTGTGCCAAATCCCCAGCAAGTACAAACTGGCTATAACACCCACAAGCACACCCGCAACAATGCACCTCCTCCAGAAAAGCTCCACCTCCCATATTGCCACCAGCTGGGGACCCAGCATTCAGAATGCATGAGTTTATTCATTCAAACCACCACGAAGAATATTTGAATTCTTCAGCTGAGGAGATGGCTCAGTGGTTTAAGGTGCTTGCTTGCAAAGCCTGATGGCTCTGGGTTCAATTCTCCAGCACCCATGTAAAGCTAGAGGCATAAATCAGTGCATGTGTCTGGAGTTTGTTTGCAGCGGCAAGAGGCCTTCACATACCCACACATTCTTTCTCTGTCTCTCAAAATAAAAAATATTTTAAGAAAGAATATTTGTATTCTTATGACCCTAAAGGCATGCTCAGTAATAAACCCATTTGAGGTAGGGTCAGCTAGAACAGAGGTCTCATTGTAGCGTGGATGACTCCTGCTGGGCTTCTGGTTTATCAGGGTTAGCTGTCAATCCCTTGCTGCTAACAAAATATTATAATGATAAAGGCAATTGTAAAAGTAAACAGTAGGACAGGAGGGCATTTGGTCCAGTTAGCTTCATGTTGGAGAAGGGTATAGAAAGGGACTTGGGAGGGTTGTGAGGGGAGACAGAGTGAGGTCCTAGAGGTGATGGCCTTGGGCTGGGTATAAAAGGTGAGGGGCGGTCAGTAAGCACTTCTCTTAATGTTCATTCCTTATATTAATGCTGCTCTCACTTTTGGTAGAGAACCTTCTCTTTTCAGGTGGCAGTGACCTTGGGATGACTCAGAAGGCATCATGGTGCTGAGAAGAAGTGACAGGAGTGCTCAGCACTGCAATATCACTATCACACCTTCCAAGGCTCAGGGTCCATTGCGGAAGAGGTGACAGAAAGAATGTAAGAGCCAAAGGAAGGGTAGGACTTCTTACAACGTGCTCCTCCAGACACAAAATGGCCTGGATATCCATGACCTCACAGTGCCTGACACTGCCTACACAAGACCATTATAAGAGGAGGAAAAGATCATGGTATCAAAATAAAAGACTGATTGAGAAGGGGGGGTGATATGATGGAGAGTGGAGTTTTAAAGGGGAAAGTGGGGGTTGGGAGGGCATTATTACCATGGGATATCATTTATAATCATGGAAGTTGTTAATAAAATAAATAATTAAAAAAGAAAAAGGTGAGGGGCTGAGTTTTCATGATGGAACTTCATGGGTCCTGTCGTCTGTACTGTCTCTTGCTGACTTGACATTGTGGATGCATGTGCTATTTCCTGCCTCATATCTTAGATTCATGCTCCCCTAACCCCCAAAATAAAGCAGAACAAAAAAGTACCAGACTGCTGTCATCAATTCTACTCTGGCTTCTATGGAATACCACCAAGCTAATGATTCTGCCATGACCACTTTCTGGTTCCCAAGGACAGCATTTCAGCATTCCAAGGAAGTTTATAAGGAATGTTAAATCACACAGGGATAGGAAGGGCTTTGGGATTGTCCTATTCATAGATCCCCTGGTTCAACTGGGTATTATGATAGGTCACAAGCTGAAGCCTGAGGTGTTAGTCTTCCCCGGCACCTTAGATTAAGATAACATCACTGCCCCTCGACTCCCGCTGGCCTTTCTCAGTGCTTATTGCTTTCTTCTCTGGTTCAACTCGAGGGATGTTGATAATGGTTGTGTCTGGCGATCCAGCGAATCCTTCCTCTTTCTCCCAGTTAACCATCACACCTAGTTTCTACCTTTTGATTTTGTGACCTGCTTTCTGCCTAGATCTTTTATCTCCTTTCTTATTTCATATCTCATTTGCATCCAATCAGTCTTTCCCTTAGAATGAAGTCTGCCCATTTGAAAGTCTGAAATGTTTATTCAGTGGAACAGTTCCGGGAAGTTCATGAGACTAAGATTCTCAAGGCAATACAAATAGACCTTATCCATACCTTTCCCAGGACTATGTATGAGCAACAGAGACATACGTGGTCATAAATTACAGCTATTATCCTAAACGTCAGTCTGAAATCTTTTACCTCCGAGCTCGAGTAAGTAGCTCTTCCATCAGCTTCAGTGTTTACCTGAAAGGATTTAACAGTGCCCTTCATGAGAACAGGGTGATGCCATTATTCAAGCTGCATCTATCTTTCAGGTTAATGCGATCTTTTACTTCTTATAATTGGTTTTGGATATTTTAGAACCCAGTGGCCCCGAGTTCAGTCTTTAGCACTGCAAATCATAAACAAAACCATATTTTAAAAGTTGAAACAAAAATAATGATAACCTAGCATAAAAGGAATATTTTAATGTTGAAGTTTTGAATTTGAGCTACTATATATATATATATATATATATATATATATATATATTTTTTTTTTTTTTTACAACTGGAACTGCATTTTTAGTTGTCAACCAGGTATACATTTCCTTAGATTTTAGAAGGAAAGATGCTTCCCACCTTTTTAATATTTGATAGAATTTACTTTGGAGCAAGAATGACTTTTTTTGGTGGCTAAAGTAAAATATGCACATGAAATGAACATAGGCTCACTTAACAATATTTTATTTATTTATTTATTTATTTAGGAGAGAGAGAGAGAGAGAAAAAAAAAAGTCAGATAGAGAGAAAGAGAGAATGGACATGCCAGGGCCTCTACCCACTGCAAACAAACTCCAGATGCACCATTTTGTGCATCTGGTTTTACATGAGCACTGGGGTATCAAACCCAGGCCTTTAGGCTTTGTAGGCAAGTGCCTTAACCACTGAGCCATCTCTCCAACCTGAACACAGGTTAACTTTTAATTAAGAGGACTGTGATTCCCCTGAGCAGAATTTTTCTGAAGCTTGAGCATATTTGTATTTTCATTGTTTCCCGGCCCTTCCTCCCTGCCTCCCTCCTTTTCCCCCACCACTTTCCGACAAAAGAATGCCTCATGAGGTATTCAGCTATATCCTCACTTAGTGTGTGAAGTCCTCAGTGCAGGCTATGTTGACTAGAAGATTTCAGCTATTGTGAGGTCATGACTACCTAAGGCCACTTTGTGCCTGGAAGATAATATTGTAAATGCTCTTTCCCTTCCTTTGGCTCTTAACATTCTTTCTGCCCCTCTTCTGCAATGGTCCCTGAGCCTTGGAAGGTGTGTTAGAGATGTCTCAGTGCTGAACACTCCATTGTCTCTTCTTCTCAGCCCTTTTTTCAAGTTTTGAGTCACCCCAGTGGTCACTACCATCTGAAAAGAGAAGATTTTCTAACCAAAAGTAAGAGTAGCACTAATATATGGGCATAAACAAACATGTGTATTTAGACTTTCATGAGACAAAAAAAAAAAAAGCATAAAAAGCAAGTGACAACCGGATTTAACTAGCACTTAGAGAAAACTAAAACTTTGCAATTTAACACCATGTAAACAGGTAATTTTCATTTGTATAAATGTAATTCAGCTTCAGCTTCTATTAACCAACTGTTAGCTTTTCAGAGAATGGCGGTGTGGGGGGGACTTTATCTGCCTTCACCCCCTTCCTAACCCCAACAGCCACGAAACTCATGTTTTGGATAGATGACAGCTGTCCTACCCTTCCTAGGATGTGTTTCTGTTTACTCACCTAGACGCGCTTCAGTCTGAGCATTTTCATTCCTATACATTGTTCATCTGAGCTCATTTCAGACGAGTGACCTTGTCAGCCTGCTGGCTCTCCTCTGAAATGAGGAGGTTCATCAGGATGTAATTAGCATGTAATTCCATCCCCTGAACTGTTTTATCCTCACGGGGAGGGATCCTGGCGCTCTGATTCGCTTGCCAAATGCACTCGCTTGTGTATGAAGTCAATGAGAGGGAGCCGGAGAGATCAAACTTTGACACCTTGTCTCAAAATAATAAGCTGTCAGCTACCAAAGATAGAAATCTAAAAACCTTCCATTCCCTCCTCCCTCTTAGACCAGCAATTGTGCTTTGATGATTTTGTACTAAATTTAAGTAACCATTTATTTGGATGCATGCTATTATGTAACCTCAGATGGCAGCGAGTGTTCTGGAAGGATCGTTCGACAGGGTTCTTCAGCTGAAGCAGTGGAGAAATCAACAGCCCAGAGGCACACAGCTAATTGTTGTTCGCCCTGCCAGTCATCTCTCCTGCTTCAGAGCCTCAAGCCCCTCTGTGAGAGACAAAAGGCCCTGAGTGGAGAAGTGCCTACAGGCATATTGGACGTGCTCCTGTGACTGGCTTGTCCTTGCTGTGGCATCACTGGGCACATGGTGGCAGTGGCTTGAAGAGTAGAGGTAGTTCTTTTAGGAAGCTGCTAGTAGATACAGATGAGCATCCCTATGGCTTTCAAGAATTTTTTGTTATTGTCATTGTTTTTTTGATTTTTTTGTTTTTTGAGGAGGGGTCTCACTCTAGCCCAGACTGACCAGGAACTCACTCTGTAGCTCCAGGCTGGCCTCCAACGATCCTCCTATCTCATCCTCCTGAGTGCTAGGATTCAAGGTGTGTACTGCTATGCTTCAAGAGTTGTTTTGGTTCTGTGCATAATGATGGTCATAGCTGGTATGGCTCATGTAACCGTGAGGAAAGTATGTGCCCTTCTTGGAACTATAAAAATTACATTTTCTCTCTGTGCATTTTTTGCACAGAGGAAAACCACTTCAGTGTTTTTTATTATTGAAAAGAGTGAATAGGTACAAGTCTCTAGGTCCGCACTTTTAACATTGTGGAAAATACTTTTCAGTGTGTGCTATTGCATAATCCCTTGGGTTTATCTTGTTGACTCTTCCAGAGGAGTCAAAGCCCTTTTGCATGATCATGTTCCATATTATTTTGTGTTCCTGCCAAATGTCTATGGCATGAAGCCTACTACTTGCTTGTGAGAAGTGATGAATTATAACTATGTGGTGGGATCCAAATGGGTCCATAATCACCGTCTGGAAAAGTATCTCAGTGGTAGAACATGTGCTTGGTATGTATAAAGCCTATAAAAGTAATAAAAGAAGGACTGATTAAAAAGGCCAGTTGGGCTTGAGAGATGGTTCAGTGGTGGAAGGCACTTGCTTGCAAAGCCTGCTGACCTAGGTTCAATTCCCCAGTACCCACCAAAAGACAGATGCACAAAATGGCACATGCATCTGGAGCTCATTTGCAACAGTAAGAGGACCTGCTGCACCCATACTCTCTCTTTCTCAAATGAAGAAACAAAAAGTAAAAATTTTAAAAAGATAGTTTGATAGAAATGCTAAGGCAGATTTCTTTTTCGTGTGGGGGGTGGTAAAGGTTTATTGGAGAGGGTTCCAAAGCTCAGCTTTTAGTTCTGCGGAGACAAAGAGGGGTCTCCATTTTTATAGGATTCTGGGGAAGGGAAGAAATTTGCATGCCATATGACTCAGCTTGTGTGGTAAGAGCTATAGAGGCCCCAGATGGGACCCAAGACCATAACCCAGGTGGCCTTTGTTTCTCTGGCAACAAGGGTTATTCTGCTATTGCTCAGAGCAGGAGTGGAGCTTGGAATGAGGCAGGAAGCCACACAGATAAGAGAATAAAGTTGTAATTCCAGTTTGCCTCCACTGGGGCAGATATGGGTAGGGGCTGGGCTTGTCCCCTTGGTCCTTTGTGTCTGGCAGCAGGAGGAATCTTAAAGTGACAACATGTACTCTGACAAAGCCATGGGTTCAATCACTAGCATTGAAATAAAATGTCTACAATTGATTGATTCTGTGAGTTTTTGAAACAAGCATGACACACAAGGAGGCCCTGACCTTCAACTAGAAAATGACATACTACTTTATTGTGTGAGCTTTTGACCCAGATCCCGGCTGGCTGGCAGGCAGGCAAACAGGCTCATCTTTGCAGAGCTACTGAGCACACTCTTACACCACCCTGACGGCCCACACCCGACTCTTCACCCTGGCTGTCAGGAGAGAGCCACCCAGCAATTACTCAAACTTCCTTTAGTATCTCTGTTGTGACTATGAGCACCAGTTTTTTGACATGCGTGGCACTGTTGTTTTTTTTTGTTGTTGTTGTTATATTTTTATCTTTGGTCATTTGAGTTTTTAGTTGTACAACAGAAAAGAAAGTTTAATTGATTTGAAAAGAAATTTTAATGTAACTCATAGCTCCACTTTTGTGCAGGGGAAATTTTTCCAGCAGAAATCTGATGAAGGGTATTACCTTTACATGATGATAGCATGTATGGATTTGATTTGTAGCATGGGATTTCTTTTCCTTTTTTTTTTTTTTTTTTTTTTTTTTTTTTTTTTTTTGGTTTCTCAAGGTAGGGCTTCAGTGTAGTTCAGGTTGACCTGGAATTCACTATGTAGTCTCAGGGTGGCCTTGAACTCACAGTGATCCTCCTATCTCTGCCCCCCTGAAGTGCTGGGATTAAAGGCGTGCGCCACCACACCTGGCTAGAATGAGATTTCTTGAGGGCAGAAGACATATCCTCCCCTTCCCAGTACGGTCATTGCTGTGAAACATGGTGTTTCAGGTTAGAGATACAGTGAATTGGTGTCAGGTTGTCTGTGTGGAGCGGGAAGGGAAAACACAGATGTCTGATGTCATTCTTTTTGTTTCTCCGTGGATCCATCAAGGCATACAGTGAGGCAAGGAGCTGTGCAGACAGCGCACCATGCCTTCTGCTCCCCCTGTAGTCCTGAGCTGTTCTTCCATCTGTGAATTGTAAAGACTCCAATTCTGCCATTCTGAGCACTCCCAGGGTCTTCCAGGGCCAGTAGCAAAGGCCTTCATCCTCTCCACAGGCTGTAGAGTCTCCCCATTTGTGTGGAGTTTATTTTCCCCCAAAGCTCCCGGTCCTGAGACGGAAATAGGAGCTGGTTTTGCGGTCAGTCGTGTGGTGACTACTTCACTACCAAGCTTCCCGTGCACACAGGCCCGCTGTCCGTGACCACAGAGCCGTCCTGCGCTGGCATTTTGTCAACAGCCACTGTCTTGAGGAGAAGCACAGCATGGGCCTCATTTCAGTGGTGAGTCATTTGCAGCTCCTCCACATCCCTCAGGTCTTGCTGGTGTAGTTGTTTTCTTGACAGATAACCCACGGCAGGGAAACTTTGGAATAAATATTTATTAATTCCGGAGTACAAAGACACCATGTACTCATTAGAAAAATTCAAATGCTTCACGTATCCACCAAGAAGAAAACAAAAGTTCCTTGTACTATCCTGTCCATCCCACATCAGGGAATCTGAGTTGTTCCAGGTTTGGGAAAGTAGCCTTGACATAGGTTTTTCTCCATCTGGTGTGGTATGAGAAATACTAATGGCACATAGGAGAGATGATTTCAGGCAGTGGGGAGATAAACATTTTATTTTATTTTGGGGGAGGGAACCTGGCGATGGAACCCAGAGTTTTCTGCATGCTAAGTCTGTACTCTATACATGGTTCTACAGCTCCAGACCCCATATTTTTATTTATTTGTAAGCTGATAGAGCGAGAGAAAGAGAGAGCAAGAGAAGGATTGGGTGTGTCATGGCCTTCTGCCACTGCAAATGAACTCCAGATGCATGCACCACTTTATGCATCTGGCAGTACATAGGTACTGGGGAATTGAATTCAGGTTGTCAGGCTTTGTAAGCAAGTGTATTTAACCGCTGAGCAATCTTTCCAGCTCATCCATCATCCAAATCTTTCTCTCTCTCTCTCTCTTTCTTTCTTTCTTTCTCTTATGAGAGAGAGAGAGAGAGAGAGAGAGAGAGAGAGAGAGAATTGGCACACCAGGGTCTTAGCCACTGCAAACAAACTCCAGGTGCATGCCACCTTGTGCACCTGTGCAACCTGTGCACATGCGTCACTTTGTGCATCTGGCTTATTAAGAGGTATTATATAGGGCTGGAGAGATGGCTTAGCAGTTAAGCGCCTGCTGTGAAGCCTAAGGACCCCGGTTCAAGGCTTGATTCCCCAGGACCCACGTTAGCCAGATGTACAAGTGGGGGTGCACACATCTGGAATTTGTTTGCAGTGGCTGGAAGCCCTGGCACGCCCATTCTCTCTCTCTCTCTCTGTCTGCCTCTTTCTCTCTCTGTCGCTCTCAAATAAATAAATAAAAATAAACAACAAAAAAATAAAAAGAGAGGTATTATATAAAGTCAGGCATCTATCTACTTAAACCCCTAGTGAAACTGCATGTATAATTCTATTACAAGTCATAGCTTTTACGGCAATGAAGCCTGCCATTCATAGCAAGCCTGTGGTGAACTTGGTGAGGAGGGGACATTGTATTTGGGTTACAGGTTACATCCATACATTATCTAATTTGTGAAGCAGCCCTGGGAAGATATGTGCTTGAGTTTTCTAGAGGGACATTTCTCATCCCTCTCCTGAAGCTCCTTCACGGGCTGGTCTTCCTCTCAGCATTGTTTAAATGATGATGTCCCAGGACACATTCCTTTTAACTCTGAATCATTTCATCTGTTGCATGCCTTTGCTTACTTATGTTTTTAAAAAATATTTTTGTTCATTTGTTTGCAAGGGAAGAGAGAGAGAGAGAGAGAGAGAGAGAGAGAGAGAGAGAGAGAGAAATAAGAGTAAATGGGCATGCCAGGGTTTCTTGCCACTGCAAACAAACTCCAGATGCATGCATCATTTTGTCCATCTAGCCTTATGTTGGTACTGGGGGCTAGAAGAACATGGGCCAGCTTTGTAAGCAAGTGCCTTTAAATTCTGGGTAATCTCTCTAGCACCTTTGCTCACTTCTTGAATACTAATAATTTTTGATTGATTTATTAGCCTACAATTTTTGTTTGTTTTCTCTTCTCCCTTTCCCTCTCCCCTCTCCTTCCTTGTGTCCCCCTTCGCACTGCTGACTTAGTCTCCTTTCACCAAAAGTATTTGATGCCCAAATCTCTGCTCTGAGCTCCAGACAAGTTATCCCAGTGGTCATTGGTTTCCGATAGTTGGTGATGTCATTGGAACTTCAAATTTAACATTTCCAAAATTGAATCTCCATCCCTCCCATTTCTGCATGGCCTCACAGCATCCCCTCCTTGGTGTCGTTCTCCCCTTCCACGTGTTTATGCCTCCTGCACTGCTGCTTAGCTTCCACTCCACTTCTCTTTTCACGCCCAGCCCCAGAAGGACGTCTCCTGGCACCCCGCCTCTCAGGTAATGCTGGGTGCCCCGCTGTGTTCTAAGAGTTCCCTCGCCTTGCACCCCACCCAAGGCGTCCATCCTGCTATGCGCTGCACTCCATAAAGGCAAACAGGAAGTATATCTTGCTGATCATTGCAGGCTCAGCATCCATTTGACTTCCTGGCGTATGACAGCTGCTCAGTAATTCAGTGCATAAATATGTAATGAATGAACGAGTGACTTCTATCGCTTGGGTTAAAACTACATCAGCCTACCTTTAAAGTCCACATTCTGTCCACTCTTGCGTAGCTTATTTAGAGTCTTTTATTTCAAGTCTTTCTGGGCATAATAGCACTGGGAGATGGGGAGGATGGTAAAACAGTGCAGTATTATATTTGAAGATGCAGCAAGAAAGTTTGAGCTTGCGTTCAGTGATGTTGTATTCTTATTGGCAGAAAAGAATGAGATAGAGCCCTAACCCTAGGACTGGATCTAGAACTGGAAAGAGCCCCGAAGCCAGGTGTAAATCTTTCACAGGAATCCCATATCAGGCAGGGCGGTAGGCGGAGCAGTCATTTAAGAACTTTCAGGACAATTATAGAAGGGCTTTGGGTATAAGCATTAATATCTTAAGCCCGTTCCATGAAACAAGGGAATGGTGTTTATTAGAAAACGGGAGTCATGCGAACAGCCTGGGAAATGCACTTGGATTTAGTGCCGCAGCTGCATATTGAACCAATTATGAGCTACAAATAGAAAGCAGAGGAGCTGCAAACAGGCTGGCATAATAATCCAAACATGAGTTCTCTGTAAAGTGCAGGATTGAGCTTTCAGAGGGGAGGGCTCTTCAGGGCCTTGGGATATGAGGGATGCGCAGCTCCTGACTCTGCCGTGCTCTGGTACCCCAGCCACTGGTTCTTCTCTCACTGCCTTAGGGGTCTTCTACTCAGTTTTCTCTTCACTGCTCCTAGGCAAATATACTTTTTATTAACAGTTCTTAGGCATTGATGTTTATTTTCTATGACCAGCTATATGTCTTTCACATTCTCCACAGAAGAACTGGCTTTAGACAAGTCCTTTCTGTGGTAGACAATAGGCTGTCTATTCATTCATCTTTGCATCTGTGGTGCCTAGGCCAGTGCGAAATCAAGCTGAAGCAAAAAGCTCATGCAAACGTCTTGACTTAAAACAAACAAAAGATCAAACTGACAGGTGGAATGCATTGAGTGTTTCTGTCTTGATATTTTGAGGTAGTACACATAAGCCAAGCCTAAGTTCCTTTAGGTAGGTCTAAACATGGTAGGGCTCAACAGTTTGGAGTTCTTGAAGTTTGTATTTAAATGGTAGTTCAGCATATTGAGAAATTGTTGACAGAAGAGATGTGATATGACAAGTACATGACTAAGTGTCAAATGAATTACACAGACAACAGTTGTTCCAAGTTCAGGGACCAGACTGTTTTGGATATACTTTTGGGAAAGGATGTAAGTAGGATCAGAGAGAGTAGAGTACTCTTGAAGCCCAAGAGGCTGAAAGTGTAGATCAATGTGGAGCATATATTAGCTCTCAGCATGCACCAAGCCCTGGGCTCAATCTCTAGGACTACAGGATGTTAGGAAAAAGAACAAATGCTTTTTTTTTTTTTCTGTGAGAAAGAGAGAGAGAGAGAGAGAGAGAGAGAGAGAATATAAGAGGATTGGCATAATTGGCATACCAGGGCCTCCAGCCACTGCAATCAAACTCCAGACACGTGCATCCCCTTGTGTGCATGTGGGATCTTGCATGCTTGCGTCATAGTGTGTCTAGCTTACATGGAACCTGGAGAGTAGAATATGAGTCCTTAGGCTTTGCAGGCAAGCACTGTAACTGCTAAGCTATCTCTCCAGCCCAAGAACAAATCCTTTATGTTTACTTAACGTTAATCAATAATTCATGACCATAGTTATAATTAGGCAAGACAGTCTATGACAGATTAAGAAGAGAAATGGAAGTAAAATTTGGTAGATTTTTTTTGTTAATTTTCAAATACAATGAATTAGAAATTTGAACATTTGTAAAAAATGAAAAATTATCAGAATGTCCCAACACAGTACATCAGGCAGTTTTATTTGTCTACATCCATGACTTTAAAAAAGTTTTTTGGTTGTGTTTGTTGGGTCTTTGGATCATTTTCTTTCTGCCTGATGCTGGCAGAAACTCCATGTTTTGTGCTCTATGTGTTTGTTATTTACCTTCCTCATTGTACTGTTTTCTTCTTTTTTAGCTTTCTGGAAATAATATAGTAGGGAAGAAAATTCATGTATTTTTGAGCAGAAAAACTCACATTTGGAGGTTCCAGGTCTGTTCCACGTGTCATTCAGGATTGGCAAGTTCATGGTGCTCTTTTGAGCCTTGTACTACTGTGTGGCCCAACCCATATGCTGTAGTTGTGATGCACAAGGGCCTCAAGAGATGATTCATTCCTTTTTCTTTATTGCTCTACATCCCCCCAATGGCTCCTGCAAACACAGAGAAAAAACATGAATGTTTCTTATGGTCTTCATAGTAGGGAACACAAAGTGAAACTTACTAGTCTGTTTTTTGTTGTTATAACAAAACACCTGATTCTGACCACATATTTAGAAAAGGTTAACTTAGACATGTAGCCTACATATGACACATCATAAATTATAAAGTAAACGTAACTGTTCACCATAGCTAGTTACTGATGTCACCTTGTGTAATAACCAAGGGGAAGTTTCAAGTGAGAAATTGTTTCAGCTCAGGATATGGTTGGAAAGAGAATTCAATTTAAGATAAAATAAAACAAAGTAATGTATTAGGACTACGAAAATGTCTCAATTGAAATAGATAAAATCATGCCTGAGTATCATTTTTAGGACATAACCAAGTAATCACCACAGTATATGCTTTCTTTTAATTTCTTTGCCTAAGATTATATTGTTTATTTAATTTGTATGATTTATGTAAGGACTGAAAATTCCATCATTGGGATATATTTGAGGCAGTACTGAGTTATTTATCCTAAAATAGTTTGTATTCCTGGAAGCTCATTCAATCACTTTCCCCCTAAGCTGCAAGGACTTGGAGAAATCTTTTCTTACATTACTATTAAAATTTCCTCCTGGTACTTCGTAGTTTTCAATAGACCACAAATCTTACCATGATCCCTGATACTTGTTTTGTCTGCTACAATATTATCTGAAACTGTTATCAGTAGAAATACATTCATGTCACTTTTATATTAGCCCTTTTTCCTATTTAAAAAAAATTTCTATGTTTCCCTTGAGCCTTTTATTTTATAGGTTAAATAAACCTCATTTCTTTATATCTCCCTCTTGGGGACATGTTTCCTAATCATTTTTATTTCTCTTTTTTTGGACCCCTTCCAAATTTTCAGTATCACATTTCAGCTGTGGAGCCAAAGCATAGGCCATTGGCAAACCCATGTTTCTTCACAGGGCTACTTGTAGAGCTTGTGCTACATGCAGGGTCCATTTCCCATCAGGAATCATCTCTTCAGGAAGCCTTTAGAGCCTCAGAAACACCCCCAGGAGATCAGCCCCACAATTCAGCATAAAACCAATGACAGTTTCTGGCAGAAAGTTTGAGATATTTTGCTCACGGAAGAGAGCACTTTGTTTCAGATTTATTTCTGGGGTTATCCTTAAAGTATTGCATGGGTTTAACTGATTTCCTCATACATGACTGAGAAGATGGTCTTTGTTTACTTATTTAGCACCTGTTTGTTCTGATGTCATTAAAAAAGGGAAAAGGATAGGGCTAGAGAGATGGCTCAGAGGCTAAGGTGCTTGCCTGTAAAGCCAAAGGACCCAGGTTCAATTTCCCAGTACCCATGTAAAGCCAGATGCACAAGGTGACACATGCGTCCAGCTTTCATTTGCAGTGGTGGCTGGAGGAAGCCCTGTTGTGCCCATTCTCTCTCTCTCAAATAAATAAACAAAATATTTTTTTTAAAGGAAAAAGGATAAAAACAAAAGTAGAAAGAGGGCAGACAGGATGGAGGGCATACCCTTCTTTCTAGTGTCTTTGTGTCCAGGACTTAGGTGATGGCCTCAGTAATATGAGAAACCAGGACATGGAGCTTTACACGATGGTTATGTCATTTCATTTCTTACCGTCCTGAGCAGTAGAACTGGGAAAACTGTGGTTTGTCTTGATTATTGGGATCTGGGACAACTTGGAGGATGGGACTGTGACAGCACTATGTCCTTAGAAAACAGCTTTGAAGAGGCTGGGTTCAGTTTGTTCCTTGCACTCTGCACGCTCTCCATGGGACGGTAGTCACTGGTTCTGAAAAGGCTAAGGCTCTGGCATGGATGCACTTTCATTAGACTTGCCTAACCAACTCACTGTCTATAATAGTGACTTCAAAAAAAAAAAAAAAAAAAAACAACAAACATGCATTATCTGAGATAGTGTGTAAGCACTCCTCACTAGATTTAATGGAAAAAATATTGATTCTGTTAGCTTAGGCTTCAAACTGATGAGAGCCTCTGCATCCATCAATGATGCAGCCCTCTGTGTCCTCCAAGGGTTAAACTTTGTGCTTTAAACTGTGCTGCAAATTACTGCTGTTTTAGCATCTTTGTATTTCTGGAACTCCATGTCTGACACTGCTGGAGAGATTATCTGAAAACAGCTGGGAAAGAACATCTGCCTCAGAATTTGAACAACTTTTCTTTAATGAGCTAAAGTTCCTCATTTCAGATAAAAGCATTATTATTGATCTTTGAATAATTTCTCTATTAGCAGAAGTTCCTTGTTGAGGCAAAAATGTAGGGAAATGTAGATGCATCATGGTAGGATTTACTTTCTTCACTTCTCTTTAAACAATAGAATTTATTATTTTTTTAAAAAGCTGTTTTGGGTTCACAGCAACATTGGGCAGAAGGTGCTGTCCTCACATATGTAAAGCAAACCTCATATCAATACCTGCCACTACATGCTATATTACTTATAACTGATGACAGTACATTGTCACATGGTCACTCGAAGTCTATTGTTTATGTTAGGTCTCATTTATGGTGCTGTGTATTCTGTAGATTTTGATAAAGAGGTGTTATCAGTCTATAATTACAGTATTGTTCACAGTGTTTTCTCTGCCTATTAGTCTGTGTGTTCTATTGTCTATTCCTCTCCTCCAGTCCCCATTCCCTAACCAGCACTGGTCATTTTGTTGCCTTCTTTGTTTTTCCTGCCCCAACATGTCATATAGCTGGAATCATGCAATTACATCCTCTTCAGATTGCCTTATTTTGGTGAGTTATATGCAGTTAAGTTTTCTTCATGTCTTTTTGTGTCTTTATATCTCATGCATCTGTCAACTTAGTTCCTGAAGGACATCTTAGTTGCTTCCAAGTTTTGGCAAATGTGAATGAAATTGCAGTGAGTATCCCTGTCCAGTTTTCTTTGTTTTTTGTATGGACATAACTTTTCCTAACTTATTTGAGGAAATATATGTGCTGGGTTGTTTCATTGTTTTTAAGGTGCCGGTTTCTTTCATGGCAGAGAGCTAGCATATGTTGTGGAACCACCAGGTGTCAGAATTTTCAGTAGATTACATCATCTCAGCTTCATGACTATTTCCCTTTAATACATGAAAATAACTGATGCTTAGAAAAACTGAGAAATTTTTTTTGAGACATTTGAACAAATTAAAGATTTAAACAGAGATATTTCTGGTCTCAGAGTCTACTTTTAAAAATTATTTTTGTTTGTGTGCATGTGTATGCATTGTTATATGCATGCATGCGTGTGTGTGTGTGTGTGTGTGTGTGTGCATGCCAGAGGTTGGTATGGAAGAACCAGCTTGTAGTCTCCACCCTTGTCTTCCCTGTCTTGAACTTTGAACTGCAAGGACCCTTGCAGGATACACAATGGATTCACTGATTTGCATGTGGCAACTCTACCTATTCTCTGCCAGCACTTGTCTTTTGCCCATCTTTAGATGTAAGGTACACATTGGGCTGTGGACCTTCTTTGGGCGTACGGACCTAGGAAAGAGGTCTACAGTTGTTACAGGAGGACTGTGGCTACTTAGGTGGGAAATCTGAGGGCTTGCATGGTCCAGGGCATACATAGATGGTAGAGGATGTAGGCTCTGGGTAAGCTTATTTGACCTTGTTTCCATAGTGCACTGGAGAGGGGAGAAGGGAGGGAATGGACAAGGAACTCCAAACTTGGAACCAAGTCAAGGTATCTGTGGCTCAAGTTTAAGGATGGAAGAGGAATCATGTGTCCTGGCTCACAGATGAGAAAACTGATGCCATGCACATAGTGTATTTCTTAAGGTCTCATGGCTGGTTAGTGACTGCTCAGGGACATCTTCATTGCTGGAAATTTTCATAAGGCTTGCCTTATGGGATTGTGGTTTTTTGTTTGGCTCTCTACCCATACCCATGGTTTTAACTTGCCACATTTTCAGACACCTTTGTTAACTGAAATTTTAAAAAAAATTGAAAATTTCAGAAATAAACAATTGATCAACCTTAAATTTTGTTTCTTCCTGAGTAGCATGATGAAATAGCCCAGTGTCCTGCTCAGATGTGAGTCATCCCTTTCTCTAGTGTAGCTACTGCATATTGCAATGTGTTCATTAAGCTCCCCATAGCCATCTTGGTTATCAGATGGTATATAGCTACACAGCATTGTTTGTATCCAAGTGATCTTTATTTTACTTGAGACTGGCATCAACATGCAGGGCCAGTGATACTGGCAATTCAAGTATGCCAGAGGGAAACTGTAAAGTACTTTTTTTGAGTATCTTCTCACATCATCACAACAAGAAGGGTGGAAAAGTACAACAAGGTATTTTAAGGAGGCTGAGGAGATGGCTCAGAGGTGAAAGGCCCTTGCTTATAAGCTGCTTGACCCAAGTTAGATCCTCTTCAGCACCTACATAATGCTGGATGGCAAAGTGGTACACACTTGTGAACCCAGGGCACTTACTGAAATGGGACGTGGATCTAGGAGAATCTGGGAGTTTGGGGTCCAACTAGTTGCTTTGCTATTGCATCTAGTTGGAGAGACCCTGACTCAAAGAAGGAGAGGACAGGTACCTTGAGGTGGTTCTCTGACTACCACACAAACACACACATTGTGATAACACATGTGCCCAGATACACATATAAATTCATCTACATGTATATAATATATGAAAATAAAATAAAAAATAAGGTATTTTGAGAGCTAAGCCACATCTACATACCTTTTATTATAGCATATTGTAATTTGTTGCAGTAAGCTCCACCTTGCTGGGACAAACTTCCAAACAGATAGTTTATGGAAGAAAGGGATTTATTTCAGCTTACAACTCCAGGGGAAGCTCCATCAGTGGTGGAGGAAGCTGCTGACTTCCATACATACAGGCAAAGAGGAAACAACTGCAGCAAGAAAACATGAAGCAGCAGCTGGAAGCAGCCAGAGTTCAAAACTCTCCCTCCATACCTTTGGGCTGGAAGATAGATCTGTCTCCAGTGACACCCCCATCCCCCATAGCAGGAGTCTGCCTGCTAGGGGCTGAAGGTGCAAATTCAATTTTAATAAAACACCTGAGTCCATGGGGCCATACATTCAAACTACCACATGATGTATTTTTATAAGTATTGAGCTTTGGAGTTTTTGTGTTTAATTGACACATAATAATTATATATGTTTATGAAGTACATTGTGATACTTCAATAAATATGTAAAATGTTGACCTGATTAAATCAGCAAGTTTAGCATTTTCCTATCATTTCCTTATATTTGGATTTATGGAGCTCCTCTCTTCTAGGTATTCATAAGGTTAACAGGTTATTGTGAATTAATTAGAATCACACTAGTATGCTATAGTCACCACAACGCATTCCTCTTGTCTGTGTTGTCGTACCTCTCACCAACTTCTTTATCTCCCCCCTCCACTCTGTCTTCTTTGCCTCTAGTCTTTGCCAGTCTACTCTCAGATCAGCATTTTTGGTTTCTACATATGAAAGAGAACATGTGGCGCTTGTTTTCTGGGTCTGGCTTATTTTCCCAGACAAAATGTCCTCTGATTCCATCCACTGAGCTGTAAATAATGAGATTCATTCTAAGTATTGTTAATCTTTTGTGAATTATGAATCTGTACCTGATTCATAAATTCAACTTTATCATAGATGAGTATTTGTAGAAAAAAAAAGTATAATCTACGTAGAATTTGTTACAACTTGCAGGTTCAAGTATCCACTGTGTATCTTGGAACACATCTTCTGTAGATGAAAAAAAAAAAAAAGTTATCCTGTGTGCATGTGCATAAGCCCACCCCAGGGATCGCGTGTTATTACCAAAGATCTTAAACACCTGCTATGAGTATCTTTTCTACTCACAATCAGGTGCTTTTGAATGAACAAACAAAAGCATTTGCAGTTTTAAGGTGACATTACAAAACAATCAATGCCTCAGGAGATTTTTAAAGGCTAATTTGAAACTTTTGGGGACATCAGTCATGGAAGAATGCCCAAGCAATTCTCTAATTACTTCCTATGCAGGTCAGCTTATTGACGTGCTTGTGTGAGTCAACACGCTCACTAAGAAACCATGGTTAGAAATGCGATCAACATAAAGTTAGTTGGAACAACTAGCAGATGTCTTTGATGATTTGCATATGAAATAGTCACCAGCTTTAGAAATCCATCTTACTGAGGACTGAAATTATTTCATGTGTTTTACTTTATGTTGGCATGTACTGAAGGAAGCCTTCTATTAAAAGGTCATGTTATAAATGTCTCACAGTATTAAAATTGTTTTTTGGAGGCAAGCCCAACAGACTGAACTTTTTTTTTTTAATGCAAGGTAGAGAATGACAGAGAAAGAATTGGTGTGCCAGGGCCTTCAGCCACTATAATCAAACTCCAGTCGTGTGCACCACCATGACTGCATGTGTGACTGACCTTGTGTGTCTGGTTTAGGTGGGATCTGAAGAGTTGAACATGGGTCCTTAGGCTTCACAGGAAAGTGCCTTAACCTCTAAACCATCTCTCCAGCCCTTAATTTTTTTTGTATTTATTGATTTTTTTTTATAAATAGGTTGCACTCTTAGACCTCCTAACCCTTGCTCTGATTCAGTTGAGGGTCTTCTTTGGTGGGGTTATTGGTATTCATTATGGGGACCAAGAGGCCTCAACCAGTCTCTTCTCACCCACACTGAGACTCTTAAAATCTTTCCACTTCCTCTTCTGCAATGTACCCTGAGCCTTGCTGGCCAAGATAGGGATCTGATTTGGTGTTGCTTCCTCTGTAGTCTCTGGATCTCTGTTAGATGAGATTTGGGTACCCGCAGTGTCTGTCTCCATCTCCCTGGAACTGGTTTTTAGGCTAGCAATGAGAGCAGTATTCATGTCACTGTGTCCTCTGCAGTAACTTCTTGGCCCCGGGGAAATGATGAAGGGGTGGTGACCCATCTCACGGTAGACAGTTGGCTCTCTATTCCTGATGTATCAATGTATTCTGGTGCTCCTTATTCTCCACCAACCAAAACTGACAGTGGTTTGAATGAAAGGGGATAAGCATAGTTACTAGAGAGATTTATTGATATATATATATATGTCCACTCTTCTTAGACAGCAGTAGAGATTTTTTTTTTTTCTGTATCCTATTGATTTTCTGTCCTAGGGAATCTGGCATGGTTCCCAGAGCCAGATATGAGTTTCCACTGACTAAGCAGATCTCATGTCCCATCTGTGAGTGGTTGGTTACCTGCATCAGCTTTGTGCCACTATTGTACAGGTGTAGATTTCTTGCTCTGCTGTTTGATTTTGTATCTGGCAGGCTCTCCTGTTTATTCAATCTGTTGGCAACCATTATTCTCCATTTGCTGTCATAGCACTTTCCAGCTCTATGAGGGATAGCTAGGAGGGACCTGGATTCCCTCCGAGTTCCAGCATGGTCACTTGATGTCCTGTGGCCACAAGCTCCTAACCTCTTAACTTTTGCAGGTAACCAATTGTTTTGGCAATGGCCTGTAGTATTTTAGGGACCTCATGTCTCCCAAACCAAAAGCTCCCTGTGGGGGTAAACCCAATCTGGCCTTGGGCATTACCAGCCAGAGCCAATGATTTCAGGCTTATGCTTCCTCTGCCTTTTTTATGTGGCTCTTCTGTTTGGCTCTCCCCTCCGCCTTACTGAAGGTAATGACTCTTAGGCTGGTACCTCATAGTGGTTTTAATTTGCATTTCCCTGATGAGTTAAAAATATCAAACATCTCTTTAGGTGTTTAATGGTCATTTCCTTTGAGAACTTTCTGTTCAGTTTCCTGTCTCTTTTTTTTTTTTTTTGAGTAGGGTGCTTGATTTTTTTTTATTGTTTAGATTTTTGAGTTTGTAGGTTCTAAATATTAAACGTTTGTCACAGGTGTAGCTGGTGAAGATTTTTTCCCCATCCAGTAGGTTGTCTGTTGACCCTTTTGATGGTTTGCTTATCTGTACAATAGCTTTTTATTTTCATGAAGTCCTCGTTGTTGTTTTCCTAATTCCCTGGGCTACTGGAGCCTCATTCAGAAAGTCTTTCCTTATGCCTATATCTTGGAGTGTTCTTCCTACTTTTCCTTCTAGTCAGTTTCGAGTTTTAGGTCTTACATTGAGGTTCTTGATCCATTTTGGAGTTGAGTTTTGTGCAAGGTGAGAGGAGGGGCTCCAAATTCAATCTTCTACATGCGGCTATCGAGTTTCTATGGCATCATTTGCTAAAGATGCTGTCTTCACTCCAGTGAGTGCTTTTGGTTTTGTCAAAGGTCAGGTGGCTATAGTTACTCAAACTCATGCTTGGATCTTCAATTCTGTTCCATTGATCTGTGTGCCTGTTTTCATGCCAGTCCAGTGCTGCTTTAATTATTATGGCCTTATAGTATAACTTGAAATCGGGTATGGTGATATCACCAGTGGTGTTCCTTTTGCTTAGTTTACTTTTATTTTTATTTTACTTTTATTTGTTTATTTATTCATTTGATGGAGAAAGAGTGAGAGAGAGAGAGAGAGAACGGGCGCACCAGGGCCTCCAGCCACTACAAAGGAACTCCAGATGCACGTGCCCCCTTGTGCAGCTGGCTAACATGGGTCCTGGGGAATCAAACCTGGGCCCTTTGGCTTTGCAGGCAAACACCTTAACTGTTAAGCCATCTCTCCAGCCAGATGCTGAGTACATTTCTGTGTATCCAAGGGCCTTTATACTTTCATATGAATTATCAGACTATTTCTTCTAACTCGGTGAAGAATGTGGCTGTGATTTTGATTGAAATTTTATTGAATCTATAAATTGTTTTCGGCAGGATGGCCATTTAAGCAATATTATCTCTTTTAATCCATGAGCATGGAAGGTCATTCCATCTTCTCATGTCTTACTTCAGTTCTTTCTTCAGTGATTTTTTTTTTTGTTGTTTGTTTGCTTGTTTTCATTGTATAGGTCTTATACTTCCTTGGTTAGGGACATTCCAAGGTACTTGCTTTGTGTGTGTGTGTGTGTGTGTGTGTGTGTGTGTGTAGCTATTGTAAATTGAACAGCTTCTCTGATTTCTTTTTCCATATTGTTGTCATTGGTATATACAAGGGCTAGTGATGTTTGTGTGATAATTTTATATCTTACCACTTTGCTGAAAGCATTTATAACTTTTAGGAGTTTTCAAATTTTTTTTTTCTTTATTTATCTGAGAGACACAGAGAGAGAAAGAGGCAGACACAGAGAGAATGGGCACACCTGCACCTCCAGCGACTGCAAATGAACTCCAGATTGCATGCGCCACTTTGTACATCTGGCTTACGTGGGTACTGGGGAATCGAGCCTTGAACCAGGGTCCTTAGGCTTCACAAGTACTCAACCACTAAGCCATCTTTCCAGTCCAGGAGTTTGTTTTTTGATGGAGAATTTCGGTTCTGATCGAGGTGGATGATGCTTTTGATGTGCTCTTGACTTTGGTTTCCAAGAATTTTATTGAGAACTTTTGCATCTAAATTCACCAGGGATATTGGTCTGTACTTCTCTTTTCTTGTTGTGTCTCTGTCTGGTTTTGGTATGAATTCAATGCTTCATAGAAGGAATCAGGGAGCTTTTCCTTCTTTTCAATTGTGTGGCATAATGAGAAAAATTGGATTTAATTCTTCAATGAAGGTTTGGTATAATTCAGCAGTGAAACTGTCCAGGCCTAGGCATTTTGTTGTTGTTTCTGAGAAGCTGTTAATTGCAGTTCTAATCTCTTTGATGTTATAGATCTTTGAAATATGCCTGGATGTTTCTCCCAATTTCATTGAGGTCTGTTGTAACATCTCCCTTTTCATTTCTGATCTGGCAACCCATGAATTATTTAATAGTGCATTGTTCAGCTTCAAGATGTTGCTGGATTTTCTGTTGTTTCCCTCGTTAATTTTCCTGAATTTGTTGAGACATGTTTTATGCCCCAATATATAATTATTTTAGAGAAGGTTTCATGAGCTGCTGAGAGGTATGTGTGTTTGATTGTAATATCCCCTTCTATTGCTCCTTGGATGAGTATGAAGTATCTTTATTTCTTTTGATTACTTTTGTCTTGAAGTCTGTTTTGTCTGATATTAGTACAGCCACTCCTGCTTGTTTCTTATTTCCATTAGCTTGGGATAACTTTTCCTATCTTTTCACCCTAAGTTGGAGTCTATCTTTATTGGTAAGGTAGGTTTCATATAGATAGCCAATGGATGGGTTCATTTTTCTGATCCATTCTTTAAGCCTGTGTCTTTTGATTTGGGGCTTTTAGACCATTGATGTTGAGAGTTATAACTATGAGGTATGAGTTAATCCCTGTCAAACTGGAAGCTTTGTGCAGTTTGGTGTTTTGTTGGACTTTATATGTTTTCATGCTTGCTATACTCATGGTTGTTATTTTCCCGCCTGTAGACTTTTGGGTATGATTGTTTATCTCTTCAGTTTGGGTTACTCTATGCAATATTCTCTGTAGGACTGGCTTAGTGCTAACGTAATTGTGTACCTGGCTTTTATCATGAAAAAAAAATGCTCTTTCCCTTTCAGTTATGAGGGATAATTTTGCTGAGTACAGTATATTGCATTGCAACTGTGGTCTTTTAGAATTTGAAAGCTCCATTTCAATCCCTTCTGGCTTTTAGTTTTCATTGAAAAATCAGAGGTAATTCTGATGGGTTTACCTTTGTATATAACAAGCTGTTTTTCTCTTGCAGCTTTTCTTCAGTGTTGAGAGTTTTTATTTTATTCTGTTTATTTATTTGAGGGAGAGAGAGAAAAAGGCAAAAGAGAGTAAGTGCCCCAGGCCCTCTAGCCACTGCAAATGAACACCAGACACCATGTGCCACCTTGTGCATCTGCCTTATGAGGGTACTGGGGAGTCAAACCTGGGTGATTAGGCTGTGCAAGCAAGCTAGTGCCTTAACCACTAAGCAATCTCTCCAGCCCTAGAGTTTTTTTTTTTGTTTTTGTTTTTGTTTTTTTGAGGTAGGGTCTCACTCTAGCCCAGGCTGACCTGGAATTCACTATGGAGTCTCAGGGTGGCCTCGAACTCATGGCAATCCTCCTACCTCTGCCTCCCGAGTGCTGGGATTAAAGGTGTGTGCCACCAAGCCCAACTTCAGCCCTAAAGTTTTAACTACAATGTGATGTGGGGAATTTCTTCTCTGGTTTTGTTTGTTTAGTATTCTGAGAGCCTCTTGTACTTTGATGGGGCTCTCTTTCTTGAGGCTAGGGAAATTTTCTTGAAGATGTTCTCTATACCTTTGGCCTATATATCCTCCCCTTCTTGTATGCCAGTGATTCAAATATTTGGTCTCTTTAAGGTGTCCCACATGTCCCTCATATTCTATTCATGTTTTTTTTTTTTAAATTTATCATCGCTTTTGCACTTCCATATTATTTTCTCTGTCTTGTCCTCCACTTCGGATAGTCTATCCTCCATATGGTTTACACTGTCGGTAAGGCTTTCTTCCTTTCCAAAGAGTTATTTCATTGTTGTTGCCTATTATGTTTTTTTTTTTTCTAGTATCTCCATCTCTTTGTGAAATTCCAATTTCATTTCTTGATTACACTTGCTTATTGTTTCTTGGAATTCATTCCTGCATTCAATTATATCCTCATTGAGGTTATTCCACTGCCCATTGAGATAATTTTTTTTCTGGTTCTCCTGCATTTTCTTTACCCTTCTAACAATTTATTTTGATTCCCTTCAACTTTTTTTTTTTTTTTTTTTGAGATGTGTACTGAGTTCTTTTTGTTGATTTTTTTTTCTATTTCCTTCAGCTAGGCTTTGAGCTTTTTCTTGAATTCTTTTTGTTGATTTTCTTCATTCAGCTATGCTTTAAAATCTTTTGTGAGTTGTTTATTTCAGTTCTCAAGTAATTATTCCATCTTTCTGTCCATGGCCTTATTAGGTTTGTTGAATATATTTTTCATAGCTTTGTTTTGGGATTCTATGTCTGGAGTTCCCTCTAGGTCTGCAATGGGCACTTTCATTATGGGGCTAGGTGTCCTTGGTGGAGATCTTTTGGCTTGATGTCTTGTGTTCTTTATTTTGCATTGGAGTTTGCCAATTTTGAGGTATTTGTCATGTTTTTCTAGTACTGCAGCTATTAGTATTTTGTGGAATATGTATTGATTGCCTTTTTCAGGTTTTGTCAAAGTAGGAGTGGGAAGGTGGTATATTCACAGGTTTTGGTTGGGGTCTTTTGAGTCTGAGCCAGGACTTTCTTGTGTATTTACCCTCCTGGGAATTCTGGGTGGGGCTCTGGGGTGCTTGAAGAACTAAGTGACTAGGCAGGGTCTTACTTATCTTACTTACTGTTATCTTACTTCTTGGTCCTTGATTGTGGGCTTGGCTGTGGTCACTGGTGGAAGGCAGGGCAGGGGAGGGCTGGGATCCTACTTGTGGGGGTGTGCATCTCAGTCACAGTGGTTATGGGGCCTGCCCCGGGCCTGTGTTTGTGGAGATAGTCTGGTATTGATGATTACAGGTGGATCCTTTCTAGGGAACCTGTCCAAACATAACATCAGCAGGGATCTGGTGGTTCTCTACCTGTCCGTTATGAACATGCCAGGGAACTGGTACCTACCTGCCTCACATGAGTATGCTGCCAGGGAACCTCCCCCCACAGGATCATGTTGCTGGGTAACCTGCATCTACCTGCCCCAAGTATTAGGTTTCTTTATTTGAAACAGGTAATTCCTGATATTTTGTTTTTGTACATTTATAAATATCATTTAAATAGATGTATTAACATTTTAACATCATTTTTTATGATGTGCATTTGGTATTTTTGGAGTTACCTTTGTGTTGCTGGTGCAAAACTCCCAACCAAAAGCAGATCATGGGAGGAAAGGATTTATTTTGGCTTACAGTCTTGAGGGGACATTCCATGACAGCAGGATGGTAGAGCAGAGGCTGGACATCACCTCCTTGCTACAGCAGGTGGCAAACAGCAGCAGGAAAGGGAGCAAATCTGTGGCAAGGGACAGCTGCCTATAATAGCTTTAAGCTTTCCCTCAACAACACCCCTCCTCCAGCAAAGCTCCACCTCCCAAGTTACCATCAGCTGGGAACCAAGGATTCAAAACACTGAGTTTATTGGGGGGAGGGGACACATAATTCAAACCACTACATTCTGCCCTGATCCTCATAAACTGGTAACCATCCGGGATTTAAAATGGAATGCATTCAGTCTAACTTTAAAAATACTTATAGAATTTATCAGTTCTTACACTGTTCACACATCCCAATAGCCCCAAGGCATTTTAACTGTGAGCTGGAAAACCAAAAAGACATAATGGCACAGGGTAAACATTCACACTGCAAATATGACATTGCGAGGAAAGATCAAACTAATGTAAGATCTGCAAACAGGGCCAACATCAAATTCTGTAGCTCCAACTCTGACATCTCTAACTAGTGATTGAAGTCTTTGAAGTTCTAGTTCCTCCCATCCAGCTTGGCTGCTCACAGCCTGGGGAAAAAAATCCATCCTGAGGCAGCAGTTTTCCTTGGCAGTCATCTCATTGTCCTAGCATCTCCTGTGGTCTCCACTATAGCCCAAACTGTATCTTCATGGCTCTCTATTGAGCTTCCACACAGGCATTCCAACAAGCCTGCCTCAAATTGCCTGGGAGCCATTTCCAAAAACAAACCATATTGCAAATCCAAAGACCCTCTCTTTCGTGCATTTTGCTTTTCTGAGGTAGGATCTTGCTCTAGCCCAGGCTGACCTGGAATTCACTATGTAGTCTCAGGGTGGCCTTAAATTCACAGGGATCCTTCAACTTCTGGCTCTCAAGTGCTGGGATTAAAGGCATGCAGCTTCCTGCAGTTTTTATATTCCCATAGTACCAGGTGTACTACCAAATTTGTCAATCTGAAGGGAGAATAAAGCCAACCTTGAAGAGCAGCCCACTCCTTCAGCACTTAGGTCCTTTACTTTTAAAGGACTATGCATTCTTTCCGCTGTGCCAATGCAGAAGAGCTGGCCCCACCTCAATGGTGGTAATCTCTCAAACAGTAGCAGCTGAATGGGTGCTATCTATAGCCTGAAACTTTTGTTTCGTTTTGTGCCATATCCATCTGCTCACACCAGTCCATATCTATGCAACACAACCCCGCACAATTCTCAGGACACAGGGAGATGCGGTAAGCTTCTCATACAAACTGCTCCTAGTATAATCCAGATAAAGCTCTTTCTTCCCTTCAAAAGCCAAGTCTGCACAGTCCACTGAAAATTACTTGTGTGATGAACTGGAAGAAGCTTGTATTGATTAATTGTTAGTATTTATCTCTTTTGTTTGAGTACTAGTTTAAAAAGATAAACCAAAGATCTTTGGATAGTGAATATGTTTTTCAGTGACACTGGGTATGGTGGTCTAGATAGGATGAAAGAATGAAGCTTTCATTTACTTCCTAACTGATTTATTTTCTTAAATGGAAAATACTGTGAGAAGATAAGACTTTTATTTTCCCCAGCACTTATTCCTTTTCTTCTTGGACTGAAAATGAGACAATATATTATAGAGTTAGGGCCCTGGCTTCTAGAATCAGAGTCCCTTAGTTCAAATCCCAGCATTATTACTTATTATGTATAGAGTTTGGAGAAATATATCTAAACTTATGACCTATTTTTCACATTTCTGAAACAGAAGCTTACCTGTGAGTCAAGTATGGGCATATATGTGAAGCTTTTCTCATCATTCACTTGTGGGCATATTAATCAAAGTAATACTAATGATACTCTTATTTTTAAACTACTAATACTATTTTGATCCTTTCTTCAATTTGTTCAGATTTTCATGTGAGCAAAAATTATATTTATGGTCTTGATCATGCAACAAGATAGGCTATTAAGGATAGAGTGGAAATGCAGTCAATAGAGAGAGGTAGAGTTCTTCCTCTATAAAATCATCAATGTAATTTCACAAATGTTACTATGAATAGTTATTATTTTTAGATCACTAACAATTTTTTTAGGAATATGACATTTTAATACTCATAACTTTATATTTTATGAAGAAAATATATTTTCTTTCTGTCATTGGCCACTGCCCCAATTTAGGCTTATTCCTCAGAATCAAGGCTCCCCCAATAAGAAGATATCATTGTCAGGCTGTACTTAACAAGCAGTCAGGAAGAATTACTATTCTAGGACAGAGATGGAAAGACAGAGTCCTCTTTCTTGATTAGTTGAAGCATACTAAGAAAGTTACCATTCCCCTGTTTATAGTGAGAAAAAAGGTGAGTACTTAATGTTCTTTTATAATTCTGAGAGAGGAAAATAGTGAGAAATAGGCAAATGGAGAAAGGGCCCTTGCACATGAAAGTTTTTGTCCTCAGGGAGTAGTGAAGTGTTCAGACTGACCACTTTGATAAAGAACGTACCAAGCTTTGTGAGACAGCATTCATTTCCTTTTAAATTGTGAATTTTTAATGGGGTCCTACCTTAGAGTGTCTTACTGGGGTGTACCACCCCATAGTTCTATACTTTAAAATTAATCAAGTGGAAAAGAAATTTGATTTGGTTTCCATCTCTGGAGGAGAGTGGATTTTCCAAAAATAACCACTGGCTGCATGATGCCATTTTTTCCCCCCACTGGCAAGCAGCTGAAATGGGTTTTTAACCTACTCTCTTCACTATTTTTGGTTAAGAACTCAGGAAAAGTATAAATGTAAGCATAACGTGGGAAGTCTTGGAAGGTTTATGGGTGTTGGGGTGTCAGCATTAGTTTGGAAGTAGATTATTCCTTCTTTAGGGGATTATATCTATAACACCACGCTTACTCTTATCTTTTGGATGACTTGAAACGTTTGTGTGGTATTCCAGCAGGGACCCATTCCCCCTTTTACATCACCTAGAAAAGCTTGCATTTGATTCAGATTTTCTTCTCTGAGAATCTTCAGCTTCTATTGGAATAGTCATCTGTAACTTCCAATGTTAGAAAAAAAATCATAAGACATCAAGAAAAACAAAGCTTAGTTCATTATAAGAGTCCAGTGACTTTAGAAAGCACTTGCTGAGTGGTAGCTGTCACTAATAATACAAACAAAACAGGCTAACAGGGCAGAAATCGGCTGTTAAATCTGGCCACTTCCTTCCACTTCTATATTTAAGTTGGATTTGTAATGAGTAGGCCATCTCCCCGAACCTCTCTTCTCTGTGTGGGGATCTGCAGCAAATTTGTAATTCCTGATTGTCAGTCTGCTGAGATGCAAACATACAGAAAGATGAAGATGAAAGAGTGGAAAATATGAGGGAAAAGGAATCTGCTGAAAACTAATTGTGATTCTAGCCTCATTAGTGCCTATTGATCACCAGGCTTCCTCCTTATGACTGCGGTTCAGGTGAAGAGGTGGTTTGTAGGGAACACACCTGCTCCCTGACTCTTGGTCTTCTCCATGGGAGTCGTTCTGACAAATGATCCAATGAGCACATTCCCAGGCCACAGAAATGCAGTTGCCATTAGCCTGTCATTTTGAGGCACTCTGGAAAGGAAATGATAATTCTAAAGACCTAAAGATAGCCTTGTTAGAAGTATTCTCAGAACTTTTGTACAATGTAAACAACAAGGTTTGCATAATAACGACTAAGATAAATTGGCAAAAAAAAAAAAAAAAAAGAGGCCATTCACTGTAGAAGACTCAGTTTTGTTAATAGGATAATTGCAAGGTATGAAGCGAAGGGGTTAGGGAGCTTTCTCACTCTTTCAGATTTGTCTCCTGTCAGCTGAAGTGAAAGGGCTTTCTCATCTGCAGCCCAGGTGGAAAGCCAGTGGCATGACTGAGTATGGCTTCACTACTTGCCAGCTGTGCCAACTTTATCATGTTAATCAAGCCCTGAAGCTTCCGTTCTCTAATGTCTTTTCTAAAATGGGAAAGTTATTGCCACCCCCCCTCTGCCACCTTATTGGGCTTCTGTGAGTCTAAATGTGCTATGTGTGTGGAGAGTTTTGTTTTGTGGCCAAGTAAACCTAGGAAGCATTTTGGAAGTGGTTCATTTCCTTGTCCATGCTAGTAGCACGTGCTTTCAGAATTGCTGGTTGTTATACTCTGCTTTCTTTTAGCATGCTGGCCTCACACACCAGAAAACATCACCTTGGAGACTGAAAAGTGTGTTCTGAATGCTCAAAATCATTTGCTTACATATAGCAAAATATTAATTGAGTCTCTTAGAAATGACGCTGTAGGCATAACAAAAATAAATTGAAAATCCAGGGAGCTGCCCATCTCAAAGATGGAATTTGAAAGTCTTGTATTCAAAGGTACACAAAGCAACAGCCGGTTGTATTCATAAGTGATTAGACTATTGCCACACAAAGAATTTAGTAGCTATGGAAATGTGATACGTAACTATGAGCTCCATACTTTATTTACCTATTTACTCTTATGTATTCATTCTGTAAGTGTTTAATTCTGAGTTGGTGTCAGCCATTTGGATAAATGTTGGAAATGCCATGATGCAAGGCAGATTATGCCTCTGATCACATGAAGCTAGCATTTGAATGGGGGAATGGGCAAAAGTCATTAAGGAAGCCACAAAATTAAAAAAAAAAAATTACAGGGCTAGAGAGGTGCCTTAGCTGTTAAGGTGCTTGCCTGTGAAACCTAAGGACCCAGGTTTGATTTCCCAGTACCCACATAGGCCAGATGCACGTGTTGGTACATGCATCTGGAGTTTGTTGGCAGTGGCTAGAGGCCTTGGCATGCCCATTCTCTATCTGCCTCCTTCTCTCTCTCTCTCTCAAATAAATAAATAAAAATAGAAAAGAACTATTTGAAAAAACAATTACAAACTGTGGCAAGTAAAGTCTTCCTTCAGTGTTTGTAAGGGCTTGTTACCAGGACACCTCCCCATCAGCCTTTGTTGATACCAAAATCTATGGATGCTTGAGTCCCTTACATAATATAGTGAAGCATTTGCATATGACTTATGCACATCTTACTTTATATTTTAAACCATCTCAAATTACTTAAGATAATCAGTACAATGTGTTTAGTTATTATATTGTATTGTTTAGGGAGTGACAAGGAAAAAAAGTTTGTACATGCTCAGCACAGCATGTACTGCGGGAGTGGATATTTTTGATTTGTGATTGGTTGAATTTATAAATGCAGAGCTCATGGATATGAGGGATTTGAGATATTTGTGAAAGGAGTCAACATGAGCCTAGGATAGGAAGTAGAGAAAAACCTAAGAAAAGGGGTTAGCCACGAGTGGAGGAGAGGACAGCCAGGAGTAATGGGTAGGATGTATAAGGCTCTCTCATATGGCAAGGATACCTGAGGAATGGAATGAATACCTTGTGGCTAGAAAGCCTTTGGTCAAAGTTATGCAAGTAGTTGTGCTCCCCTGCTATGGCCTCCAAACAAGTTTCAAGGGAAGAGTGCCCTGAATCCATCAATCTCTCTATTTCTCTGTTGGGAATGAGAGAACATGTACTTGGATATATGATTCTGCAGCCCAAAGGAGAGATCTGACCAAGACACAAATCTTGGAGTTGCTGAGTCACATGTTTAGCAGCATTTAAAGCCATGTTAGTGGTCAAGAGCTCCTATGAAATTGTGGAGAGAGGAGAGACGAGAGCTTAGTGAGCCAGCATGCTTAGGAACTCAGGCAAAAGGTAACAAGAGAGACTGAAGCAGATTAAGAGGCAAGAGAAGGCAAAAGAAGATGCCTGAGACTGTAAAAGCCAAGAGATAAGGCTAAAGGCTTAGGGCTTTAAGGAGGAAGGGGATTATCAACCTTGTTGAAGGCTGGGAAGAAGTAGAGTAAGAAGCAGACAGTGGGGATGTTAGTTCTGGCAACATGCAGATTGTCTTTGGCTGTAACAGGTGACCTGGTGGTTGGAGTCATGCTACAAATGGGATCATATTAAACTAAACTTAAGAGTTAGTGCGGATAAGTTGACAGTTTCAAAAACATCTTCTTTGAGAAGTTTAGCTATGATAAGGTCAAGGGAAAAGGGGGAATTTCAAAAGATACATTTCACGAGAGTTCATTTTCACATGATGGGAAGGTTGTTCCGGGGAAGTGGTAAATGACGCAGCAAAGCTATTGAGAAGGTGACAGGAAGTTTTACCCATTGAGAAGGTGACAGGAAGTTTTATCCAGAGCCCAAGGGAAGGGATTCAATTTCCCTGAAGCAGGAAAATATCATCACATGAAGGAAAACAAATTTAGAATCATGAGATATGTAGCTTGTTAGCTTATGTATTTGCTGCCAATGAAGAACGGGCATGATCACCAGGTGAGGTTATAAATAGAGGAGGAAGCAAAAGAGACTTGAAAGAAAGCAGAAGGTGTAAAATGGTGAATCAGACACTAGCGAAATAGGCCTGCAAGAAAAATAGAAAGACTGGAATTGCTCTTCTTTCTTGAGTGCACATGTGAGTTCAGAAATTTGAAGGGAAGTCTGCCCTTCAGAATGCAGGCTCCAGGGAGCAACTGTCATGTCTGTCTTCATTTCCACTTTTTTGTTGTTGTTGTTGTTTTTTTTCTAAGTAGGGTCTTGCTCTAGCCCAGGCTGACCTGGAATTCACTATGTAGTTTTGGGTTGGCCTCAAACTCACTGCCACTCTCCTACCTTAGCCTCCCAAGTGCTGGGATTAAAGGCGTGCCCCACCACGTCTGGGGGAGAGAGAGAGAGAGAGGGAGGGAGGGGAAGAGGAAGAGGAAGAGGAAGAGGAAGAGAAAGAGAAAGAGAAAGAGAAAGAGAAAGAGAAAGAGAAAGAGAAAGAGAAAGAGAAAAGGCATGCCAGGGCCTCTAGCTGCTGTAAATAAATTCCAGATACATGTGCCACTTTCTGCATCTGGCTCGATATGGGCACTGGGGAATCAAACTCAGGTTATTAGGCTTTGCTGGCAAGCATCTTAACTGCTGAGCCATCTCTTCAGCCAATTTCCACTATTTTTATGATGCCTGGTAAACAGTAGATACTCAAGAAATGTTCATTGAATGCGCGAGTTCAGGTCTTAGCTTGCTGTGGCAATATTTAGTTGCTCAGGTAGAGGTAGTGAAATGGGAGACTGGGCAGAGAATTAAGGGTATTAGCAAGGGAGTGATTATGATGGGCTCTAGCATCAGGAAGGAAAGAGAAAAAAAAAAAAGAAAGAAAAGCTAATGGATAATTAGCTAATGGACAGGGAGAGAAAGTGGTTTGTGGTGAGAAAGTTTGGCAGTAGGGATTCATGTAGATGGCTTCTGGAAGAGTAAGAAGTTGTGGTTTCGGGGGGGGGGCAGGTTTGAGCTGAGATTTGAGAACATGAGCAGATAGTGGTGATGGCATAGTTCTTGTGGGCCAAGCAAGCAGAGCAAAGAAAAAGTCACTCATGCTGAGGCGGTCAAAGAGCTCACAGGCCCTTTCTAGTTTTTCTTTAGCATCATCTGTTACATTGTAAGTATAATCCCAATCCATGGGGAAGAGAAGATTAACTTTATAATGAGGTCATGAAAGTTAAAATGCAAATTTCCTAACTTTTTCAATCCAAGCAAACATATACCCCAGCATGCCTGTCACGGAGATAAGGGTATTTACATGGTTTGTTGGAAAGCCAGCATATAGTAAGTAGTGATTTGGTCAACATGTATGTTAGAATTGAGTCATTTGCCATATAAGCTATCTAGAAAGAAAGACTACTGGGACATAAATATAAATTTAATCTCACTTTAGTAATGGCTTACAGCCTCCTTCTCTAAATCCAGTATTGCTTTAATACCCAAACCAGACAGAGATACGACCAAAGAAGAAAATTATACGCCAATTTATGTCACGCTGAAATTCTCAATAACATATTTGAAAATTCAAGAACACATCAAGATCATATACCATGATCAAGTAGGCTTTATTTCATAGTTGCAAGTATGGTTCAGCATACTAAAAAATTAAATGTAATATATCACCATAAATAGACTCAGGACATAAATTTTATAATTTCAATCGATATGGAAAATGCCTTTGACAAAATTCAACATCCCTATATGATAAAAGTCCTGGAGAGGCTAGGGATGGAAGGAATATTTTTCAGTATAATGAAGGCTAAACATGACAAACATATATCCAACATATTCTAAATGGGGAAAACTGGAAGCCTTCTCAGTAACATCAGAAATAAGACAAGGGTCACTCTCTCCATCCCTAGTCAATATAGTATTTGAAGTCTTAGCTAGATAGACATGAGAAGAAAATAAAAGAGATACAAATAGGGAAGCATGAAGTTAAAATATCTTTATTTGCACATAATATGATTCTATAATAAGGGATAATTTGCACATAATATGATTCTATAATAAGTTTTGGCAAAGCGGCAGGATAAAAACTGCACATACAAAAACCAGTAGCTCTCTTATATATTAATGACAAACATACAAAGAAGTCAGGGAAATAATCCTACTTACAGTAGCCTCAACAAAATCAAATACCTTGGAATAAACCTCAGCAAGGAGGTGAAAGACCCCTATACTGAAACACAGAAGAAAGAAAATGAGAAATGTACTGCAAGATGGAAAACTCTCCCATGTTCATGAATTGGAAGAATTAATATCATGAAAATGGTTATCCTGCCAGAAACAATGTACAAATTCAATGCAAATCCAATAAAAAATTCTAGTACCATTCTTCACAGAAATATTTTAAAAAGGCTAATTCTAAAATACATATGAAAGCACAAAAGACCATGGATTCCTAAAGCAATCCTGTGCAAAATGAACACTGCTGTAGGTATCATTATAACTGATATTACCTTATTTATACTACAGGGTTATAGTAATAAAAACAGCATAGTACTAGCACAGAACACACACATGTAGATCAGTGGAATAGGGTAGAAGTCCCAGATATCAGTCCATGAAACTCTAGGCAAGTTTATTGGAATTATAAAATACAATTTATTTTTTCTTGATTTCTATACCGTAGCCCCTCCTACCTCATCCCCCTCTTCCCTCAATTTTACCCCCTCCCATATTTTCACTTCTTCTGTTTACATGTGACATGTATAATTTTGTCTATCCCTCTCTACTCTTCCCGATCATCTCTTTATATCCCCTTTTGGTAATGGTTCTGTCTTTCCAGGTTTTATTCACATTTTCCCCCTATACATACATACTTATAGATATTTTAAGATATTATACTAAGGCTAGCATAGAGGACAGACTACGAAGTTTTGGTCTTTCTGAGTTTGAGTTACTGTGATTCTTTCAAGATCTATTTTCCTACAATTTTCACAATTTCATTCTCCATACTGCCAAATAGAATTCCACTGTGTTTATGTACCACATTTTCATTATCCACTCATCTGTTGCTGGGCACCTAGGACCTCTCCCATTCTTAGCTATTGTAAGTAGAACTGTAATAAACATGGATGTGAAAAGTATTTCTGTAGTAGAGTTGGAGTCCTTAGGGTATATCCCAGGAGCGGTATGACTGGGTCATACAGGAGGTCTATTTTTAACTTTCTGAGAAATCTACATACTGTTTTTCTTAGTGCTGGACTAGTTTATACTCCCACCAACAGTGGATGAGGGTTCCTTTCTTCTTGCACCCTTGCCAGCTTGTGATGTCTATTTTCTTGATGCAAGCCAACTAGGGTAAGATGGTATCTCAAAGTTGTTTTGATTTGCATTTCCTTGATGACTAGGGATGTTGAACATTAAATACCTAAATACTTGTTGGCCATTTGTGTTTCTTCTGTTGTGAACTGTCTATTTAATTGGCCTATTTGATGAGTGGAAAATTAATGTTTTGGTGTTTAATGTTTGTGGTTTTTGTGTAACCACTGGTTATTAGCCCCCTGTCTGAAGCCTAGGTGGCAAAGATTTTCTCCCATTCACAAGACAGCCAACTGAGTTTTGACAAAGATGCCAGAAATACTCGATGTAAAAAGACAGAGTCTTCAACAAATAGTTCTTGGAATACTAGGTATTCATGCCTTGAGGAATGAAACTAGACCCTTATCTCTTACTCTGCACGAAAAGTCAACTCTAAATGGATCAAAGACCTCAATGTAAGACCAGAAACTTGAAATTGCTAAAGGAAAAAAGTAGAGGATACACCACAAGATATGGGCATAGATAAGGACTTTCTGAACAGGACTCCAGTCATTCAGGAAATAAGATCAACAATTAACAAATGGGATCACGTGAAATTAAAAAGCTTTTGTACAGCGCAAGAGTCAATTGAGTGAAGAGTCAGCCTTTTCCACTCAGTTCACTTCATTCACACAGAATGGGCTAAAATCTTTGCAGCTACACATCTGGAAGAGGGTTAATATCTAGAATATACAAAAAGCTCAAAAAAATTAATCATCAAGAAAACCACCCAATCAAAACATGGGTGATGAAACTGAACAGAATTATCAAAAGAAGAAATACAAAAAGGTAATAAATATTTTTAAAAGAGTTTAACATCCATAGTCATCAAGGAAATGCAAACTAAAAGTACTTTGAGATTTTATTTCACCCTGGTCAGAATGGCTATCATCAAAATAGCAAATTCTGGTGAGAGCATAGGAAAAGAGGAGCACTTTTTTTGCTATCAGCGGGAATGCAAGCTGGTGTAGCCATTATGAAAATCAGCGTGAAGGTTTCTCAAATAGCTAAAAATAGAACTACCCTATGACCCAGCTATACTACTCCTGGGCATATACTTCAAAGGGTCTATAATCTACTTTAGAGATACTTGTTCAGTCATGTTTATTTCTGCTCTCTTCCCAAAAGCTAGGAAGTGGGAACAGCCTAGATGCCTATCAGCAGATGAATGGATAATGAAAATGTGGTACATATATACAATGGAGATTTATTTAGCTGTGGAAAGAAGTCAAATCATCAGGAAAATGGATGGAACTGGAGTCAGATAACACAGGCTCAGAAACACAAAATGTACATGTTCTTTCTCACTTGCAGATCCTACTTTCAAATTTCTAGATTTCTGGCTATAAGTTGGAGTTGTCTGTGCAGGACAAGAAACTAGACAGGGGCAATACAGGGAGGCATTGTGGGGGGAGGGCATGGGAGAACATAGGAGATATGAAAGCAGAGGGAGATAATACTGGGAGGGAAAAGCTTAAACAGGGACGAGCAGCCCGGAATGAGGGAGAGCAAGGGGTGATGGTAGCTTTAATCAAAATCAAGTATATGTGAATAAGCCATATGGAAACCTACTACTTGTTACACCAATTAAAATATAATATTAAAAAATTTTTTGAGTCAAGGTCTCCTAATGTGAATGGATAAACTGCTACCAGAAGCTGTAGGTTATTAATTATAAATTCCAACGTCAAGGAGGAGACGTTCCCAAATGAGTTGTTAGTCAGGGACCCTACCAAGGTCCCTAAAACAAGGGCTATTTCCATTGCTCTTGGTTGTCTACCAAAACCTAGATGGCAAGTCCCTGTTGTTGAAGACACCACACATTTTAGTTGCAATACAGAGAAACTAAGCTGGAACTGTCTCCCTGTAGGCTTGCTTTCTTCATGCCAGAAGGCAGTATGCAAACTGCTGGAGGGAAAAGCCATCAGTAGCTCCACTCAGATGTGAACTTTGTGTATTCCACAGCCAGCCTGCCAGGCAAGATATGCCCATCGATACACTAGTGGCGTGAAAGTTATGGGAGTAACTGTTAGGAGCAAGTAAAAATGGGATGTTAGAGGCAACAGTTAGAAGTAAAATGGGAACTGCTAGAAGCAATAATTAGAAGTAGAAATGTGGCACTCAACTCATAGAGGCAGACTCCACGTCTCTCTCTTTGTGTTGACACCCACCTCGAGGAGAAGCAGCAGCACACGGGGACCCCTCGGTAGCCTCAGCCTGGTACCAAGAGGAGCAAGGCCTGGACCCAAATGTTGCCATCTGTGGACCAAGTGAGGTTGATTGTGAGTGCCCCAGGGGGTTAAGGCTAGGAGGCTAGGGTAGTTGAGAGGATAAGAAAAAGATCATTGGCTTAATTAACATGTGTGAAGACTGAATAAAGTGTGCAAACTGAATCAACATAATCTGCCTCTTGACTAATGAATTTAGTACCCTCTCTGCTTTCTGGTTGTATTTGAGTTCCATTACACCCTGGTAATGTAAATCTGGCCAAAAATCTGTGGCTAGGGACATAGGTCCTAGAGGGGAACCTACTACTGTGGTTATGCAAAATGGACAATATATCAAACTACCTTCTAAATATCCATATTTGTTCCGATAGATTAGTATTGCTTAATGCCTCTATCATAGAAGTTTCTTACTACAATTGACCATGGCTCCTGCAGAGTTGCATAGCTGGAAAAATTGCTGAGGCTAAATGATTACTGTGTGCTCAGTTTCAAATACCTAAGCCAGTCTCTCCAAGGCTCATAGAACCTAGCAGAAAATGGGACAAAAAGAATATAAGGATAGAAGGAGAGCTGTGGAATGTGTTCTGGATACAACATGGCCATTACACTCATGAGCTCATAGCAGGTGTGGTTTCCAGCACAAGATTGTGCCTGTAAACACGTCACCATCATTGAAGGAAAGATATATGAAATGCCAGACCTACCAGAGTAGCTAATGACAACTAATGGTTTCTGGGAGAGATGGGAGTCAGATTCATCGGTGATGTAAGTCACTGGTAAGTCGCCCATTCCACAGTAAATAACCTTCCACCCAGGATCATGCAAACAGTCCAATGGGTTAAAATAAAAGGCATGAGAATAAAATGGGGATTAATGAGGAAGAATGAAGGTATTAATGGGATGGGAGAGTACAAGAGGGCACTTTGGGGGAATAACATCAAAATATATACATGTATGACAATGGAAAAATAAAAATTTAAAAATACATTATAAAAATATAAGGAAAGAGGAAGGAGAATGGAGGGGAAGAAAGAAAGGAAGAAAGGAAGAGACTGAAAGAAAGGAATTTAGGCATAGTAGCACATGCCTTTTATCCTAGTACTCAGGAGGCAGAGGTAGGGGATCACTGTGAATTGGTGGCCATCTTGTGACTATGGAGTGAGTTCCAGGTCTGCTTGGGCTAGAGTGACACCCATCCTCAAAAAGAAAAAAAAAAAAAAAAGGAAGTAAGAAGGAAAAGAAGAGCTGTTCGCCCGTTTTTTTTTTTTTTTTTTTTCTTCTTGCTCTGATAGAATGCAAGCCTCTCAGTAGCATCAGAATTAGAGGAAGAATTGAACAGTCACATGGGCATCTTGTCAGAGGAGCTTGAGGCAGACTTCTGGATCAGTCACTCTGATGCCATTTTCTTGTGTGTCCATGATTCTTCCTCATGTCTGGACATTGTAGAGATTCTCAGGAGACCAGGAAGAGAAAAAAATATAAATGAATGAAGACAAACCTAACTGGTTGAGAAACCTGACTTGACTGAGATATTGGATTTTTTTCTATCACTAGCTCTGATGGGTGCTGGAGTTGACATAATGCTGCTCATTCACATTTCTTGCAGAAATATTTGAAAGTGTGGGTTAAAAAATTCATACCTATGACACGAGAGGTACTATTTATTTTAGTTATGGTGTTAGTATTGTTATCAATAAAGACACAGATAATGATGGCTTAACATACAACTTTCCTTTTCTCTGATGTAACAGTCTGAGCACAAGCAGTACAGAACCGTTTTGGTGGCTTCAGTATGACCCCATCCCCCCACCATACTGCTCTGTTGTGCTTCCTGCATTTGTTTTCGGTTTTGTGAACTAAGGATAGATGCTGTGATTTCTGTAACTGTCCTGCATCTGGCCATTGGAAAGGAAAGAAACTCAAAGGGGCCAACCTGTATGATGTAATCATCACTTTCTCATTGGATTGGGCAAAACATAGTCACATGATACACATGGCTGCAAGGGAGGAGGCTGAGAAAGGTACATTACAGCTGGCCAGCAGGCCGCATGCCATGTCATAATGTGGGGGAAATATTAATGAAAGGAAGAAGGGGAGAACATATTTTGGAAAGCCTAGTTCTTTTTGGCTATGGGTGTCTTATAAGACAGGTTGAGGCATTGCAAAACAAGAGACATGGAGGTCAGTAGTTATCCTAGTCATGAATAAATACTCTGGAAATGAAAGAGAATTTCAGATACCATGGGGTGGGTCCTCTATCCCCTGGGCTGCTTAATTTCTTACTTTTTGAATGAGCTCATGTCTGGCCCTCAGTTAATAGCCTCACTTTAGTGCTAAGTGCTGGAAGCACATCAGAGCCTGCTCTTAAGTTTCTTGATGGTATGCTAATTTTCAGTAGCTTCTGGATAATGACTCTGTTTTCTTCAGATTCTTGCTGGTCTTCCAATCATAAAGCTATTTTATAACTGTATTACATACCTATAAATTCTTAGGCGTCTGTTTATGCTCATGATTCAATTTGATCTTTACAGACTTATAAGTATTTAAATACTACATGTTTACCACTCTTTCAACTTCCCCAAGTTTTAAAATTCATTAGCACATGTTGATTTTCCTGTTTTTCCAGTTATGAATTTTGGAACTTTCATAATGTTCCTTACAACGTGAGATTCCTTTCTCTTCTTCCCTCTTTTTCTTGCCTACTTATGGAATGCTTCCTGGGGCTAAGCATTAACCCCTTCCTGGCTTTACTTATTCCAGTTGAAAACTGGGCACTTTGGCATGGGTTTTCCAGAAGATATTGCAGACTTGGAATCCAGTGATATGCACAGTTATATAGCAGACTGGTGACATGCATGAATTTAGGACTGAAATGTGTGAACCTCTGGCCGAGGTTCTTTCTACTACCTTATGCCACATTCTAACCTGTGAATTTACCCATGGAGAATTATGCCACATAGGTCACTAAATTACCACTCCAAAATTGGCACCAGCTGGGGTCAAGCATTCAAAACACAAGAGGCTATGAAAGACATCTTATCCAAGCTACCAAAAGCATTTTCATTTAGGATTGGAGGCTTTTTAGAGCATTGTGTTATGTAAATTATGTACTTTGGAATAAGTAATAATATTATCTTCCTAAACAAGTGTTTTATTCTTAACATTTTAATTATGAAACTTTTAAGCATGCAAAAAGTCAATAGAATTGTATATCTATTTTTTGATTCTAGTAAAATTAATAGTTTTCTGTACTTATTTGATGAAAATTTATCAAGCTTTATAACTTATACGATGTATTTCAAGATTGTCAATATTACATTTTACTAGTTAGCAATATATCTAACTAGAGCTCACATATGTTCATCTGTTTTTGTGTGTAGTATGTGTGTTTGGTGTATGCATGTGTGTGTCCAGATGTACATGCCCTATGTATGTGGAGGCCAGGGGAGAATAACAGATGACCTTCTCAGTAGTTTTCATCCATGTGTGTCCTTGAAACAGAATCTTTAACTGAACCCAGAGTTACTGTGTCCCCCTCACCACCATCATGTTGGCTGACCAGTGAGCCCTAGTTATTCTGCAGTCTCTGCTACTCATAGGGCTGGGGCTACAAGTGCACATGGCCAATTGTTTATAGGTATGCTGGGAATCAAACTCAGGGAAAATAGGCCCTCTCAAGCCCTCGTGCCTGTGTAGAAAGCACTGTTCTTACCTGATAAGGCACAGCTCCAGCCTCTTGATCATCATTTTAAAAATATTTTATTTTTATTTATTTATGAAAGAGAGAGAGAATGGGCATGTTAGGGCTTCTAGCCACTGCAAACAAACTCCAGAGGCATGTGCCACTATGTTCACCTGGCTTACATGGCACTGGGGAATTGAACCTGGGTCTTTAGACTTTGCAGGATAGATAAGCCATCTCTCCAGCCCATTGAGCATCATTTTTAATGATAAAATTAAGGGGCAATGAATTGTTCATGTCCTTCATAATCAGTAAGATTCAACATATGCACACACTTTTGTGGCCCTGTACCTATCAAACTTAGGATATTATCATCAGCTTCACTGTTCTCTATGTCCCTCCTAGTCAGTCTCTACCCTTGCCAGCTCAAAGGCTGCTTTCAAATCCTTAGCAGATATTTCCAGCTTCTGGGTCATCTTAGTTCAGTTTTCATTGCTCTCTTGTTCTGTTGAATAAGGTCTCTTCATGTTTCCAGCACGTCTGGATTGTGTTCTTGACATTGTGAATGACACAACACATAGATTCTGATGATGTTGCAAATTGTTCTCTGAATACTATTGATTTTTGTATCAGTAGCTTGGTTAGATTAAAGGCTTGGAATTTTTTTTTCCCTGTGGCAGTAGATAAAATACCTGCCCAACTGATATCTGCCTTAGCTGAATTATTCAGAGTCTTTCCCATATAAGCAGAGTTTGTGGATGAAAAAAAGATTTGGCCAGAGTTTATTATGTACAAAATTTTGGGTTCTGTCCTTTGTGAGATTTCCTCTTTCCATTTAATGGTGTAGCCCTAAATCCAGAATTGAGAAAAGGTGCAGGTCAAAGGTAGAGAACTTTGTGCTTTATATAACGGGGGACTTTTGGAAGCTGGCTGTTCATAGAGTTCCCAGCACTCACTGTGTGGCAGGAACAAAACCGACACACTGCCATGCTGTGCTCAGAGAGGGCCTGATGCATACTTTGATTTCTTATGGCTGAGATCGTCAGGGGAGAACAACCCATCATCTCCCACATGCCTGCTGAGAGGGTTGTAGAAATCACTGAAGAAGATTCAGGACTTGGAAAGCCTTTCACTGTGATGAGCTTGCGCGGAGAATGTGAATGACCAGGAACCAGACACTTACGTGCCTCTGCAGGCATCTGCAGGGGGAAGGGCCAGTCAGTAACCACAGGGAATCTGGACGACACAGTAAGCATTTCAGCTACGCTTTGCTCTTGTACTTGGACCTTAGTACCAACCCTTGGGATGAGAGTTAAGAAATAAAATCCTGACTTGATTGAGTTTACCTAGAACTCTGTCATTTTAAGTTTCTACCAAAAGATGAAATGGCAAGTGTGTGGTGGAAAGTAAGATTAGACTATTTAGTAGCTCCTAAGGTATTAGCAGGCTTGAAGGTTATTGCTCAGGGACTTCTCCACAGCCAGCTTTAGGCCCTGCTTCCTGTATCTCTGGAAAAACACTAAGCTTACAAATGTTTACTAGTGATAGGTAAATGAAGGGGGAAATATCACAGTTACCCCTCTTTAGAATTTGAAATACTAAGGAGGGAAAAACCAACATAAGTTCCCCTTTTGAAAAATTAAAATAACACATGAAAGGAAATCTATAGATTAAAGGGAGGTTGGGCTGGAGAGATGGCTTAGTGGTTAAGGCACTTGCCTGCAAAGCCTAAGGACTCATGTTCTACTCTCCAGGTCCCACATAAGCCAGACGTACAGTGATGCAACTGTACAAGGTCGCACATGCACACAGGGGGGTGCATGTGCCTGGAGTTCAATTGCAGTGAGTGAAGGCACTGGTGCACCAATTCTCTCTCTTCCTCTCTCATTCTCTCACATAAAAACAAGGGAGACAGGTGAAGGTTACAGGACTTGGCCCATTAAGGGAAGGCTATATCCTATTGGTAAGACATGGCTGTTTTTACAGATTTATTTAGTTTTCTTCTTTTCTTTTTAAAAATATTTTTAATTTTTATTTATTTGGGAGAGAGAGAGAGAGAGAGAGAGAGAGAACTAGGTGCTCCAGGGCCTCTATAGCCAGTGCAAACAAACTCTAGATGCGTGCGTCACCATGTTCAGCTGGATTACGTGGGTACTGGGGAATTAAACCTGGATCCTTAGGCCTCAGTGGCTAAGCCATCTCTCCAGCCCCTAGTTTTCTTTCTTTACTTCCTTTTAATCTGCTGGTAAAGAGAATGGAACCTGAGTTTGTATCTGGCCCTGGACAGAGACAAGACTTTCTGAATTTCTAGGAAGATAAGATTGTTATCTAGTCAGAGTCTTTCTGGTGAAGAGCAAAGTTTACACACCGTTGTTCCCACCATAAAAGAGTTAATTCACATGGGCCTGTAAACCATGTGGATAGGAAAATGGCCCCCCGGGTAAACAATATGTTCAAGAAACTTGTAGAAACAGTATAAAGCCGACCTAAAAATGCAAGTCAGCACAATGGTCTCTCTGGCTATTATCCACACTCACCTTGAGCGTGTCTTGCTACGCAGTGGTCCCTCTGGCCATTTCATGCTCTTATCCTTGACAATGCCTCATGTTATTTTGCAGTAAACTCTGCCTGTTTTCTATACTCACTCTGTGTGTCTTGCCTGAATTCATTTTATAGAGATTATTAGGACCAGGGATCCAAAGGGAGGCTAGCATGAGACCTTGGTAACAATACATAGAAGATGTACCCCAATTTCATCCTTGTGGATGGAGATGCTATATCTTCTACACAGCCAGGAAAACTGAGCACTCACCAGTGATAAGAGAATCTAGGTGGTGGTTTCAGAAATGCAGGTACAAGAGTTGGGGTTCATTTTGACTGTGGCTCTTTAAGCATAAACTTTTGAGTTTCATTTCAGGATTCTGCTAATGTCCCTCTAGCCAACCAGTAATCAGGGCTTCACTTTTCTTTCTCATTCTCATTTATAATCCCCATAATTTGCATATATTTGCATTTTAATTTTTCTAACTAAAAGAATGGAATAACTATGCATTCTCTGCATACCACTGGAGCAGAAACACATTGAACTCCAGTGGTATGAATAAAGGACAATGTCGGCAGATTTCTTACTTTAGCTCAAAATTATTTTCTAAACTGTGGGTGTGCTTTCCTTTTTGGCACTTGAATCAAGGAATTTGACTCTGTATTTTTGTTTTTCCTTATGCTGCTGAAATAGGCCCAAAAAATGGTGCCACAGAAAAGACTTATGCAAGACCACGTGGTCAGTCAGAGATAGGAGAATCATGACTTCATGGCCTTTCTCTCTTCTGTTCTTAGCGCACTGGTCCCTCTGTCTCCAGAGGCAACTCCCCGTCTTTCTTTTTTTATATATTTATTTTTATTTATTTATTGGAGAGCACAAAGGAGGGAGGGAAGGATGGAGGGAGGGAGGGAGAGAGAGAGAAAATGGGCATGCCAGAGCTTCTAGCCACTACAAACAAATTCTAGATACATGCACCACCTTGTGCATCTGGCTTACATGGGTCCTGGGGAATTGAACATGGGTCCTTTTCAGGCAAGCACCTTAACCGCTAAGCCATCCTTCCAGCCCTTCCTGGCTTTCTATAAGCCAATTTTTAACATATGTTTATGAGAAACAAGTGGAGACTTGTTTTTTTTTTTTCATTTTGGTCAATGTTAATTTAGAAAATTTCAGCTAATGATAAAGTTAAAAGTTTGATGTGAAAATCCAAATGCCACTAACGTAAGTTGAGGTGTGCTGTGAATCATGGAAGGTAGGGAAGGGATAAGGAAGATAAAATTCTTGTCTTCAAAATGAGAGCCAAGGGCTACAAAGTTAATGGAATGATAATTTTTAAATGTACTATGCAACGTAAGAGCCATTGAATAACAGGAGAACATATAATATACATAAAATATATTTATCTATAACACTTTTCAGTTTTGTAAATTGTGGTGTTAATACATAGCTTAATAAAGTTGTTCAATCAAGGGAAGTGGAATGAGCACATTGTCTAGAGTAATGAAAGTTAAAGCTGCATGGACAATACAAATGAAACTGGGACAGCTTATGCCATTTCTGCAGGATGGAACGGGAGTCAGGGAGAGCTGCAGTTAGGAATGGGATGGTGGGAGGCTGTAGCTTTGCAGCCTGAACACTTTTGTATTATTTTATAGATTACGTACCATATTGTTTTGCCCCAAATGCACATTTGGTATATTCTTAAATTTTGATTTGTATTTGTCAATGCAGCCTTCAAGAAGTACAAGTATATGTAAGTACATATTACCAAGAGAATATGGAAATATGCTTTCCTTTACTCGCCTGCCCAAAGTACACATTGGTTATTTGATTTTTGTTGAATCTTGATACTGTGCACTTAATTTTATGTACAGCGAAATGAATACTTTTAGTTTGTTAACACCGATCAACTTCTATCAGTGAGAGAGGTATTGGAACATCCCACTCTCAGTTGGGGTTTTGTTCACGTCCTCGGGTCCATTGATGCTTCCTTGATAGATTTCAGTGCTAAGATATTAAGCAAATACCAGCATCAAATTGTCATTTTCTCCTCCTGATCTGCTTGCTGTATTTTGGTGTGATGGCTCTATGGCAAGTCGGGATGCCTTTTTGCCTTTTAGCTAAACCAAATAGGGCTCTCATTATCTTCCCTAGTAAGTCCAGGGAGAAGAGGAGGTGAAATGAGGCAGTGACACCTATGAGAACGTGCCCTGGCAGACCTCTATCTATAGAGAGCCCACCCCACCACCAACCCTACCCGCTTTGTTCAGGAAGTTATCTCTATCTTTCCATGGGGCTTGTGGTTCTCACTGTCTGCTCCCAGCCAGTGGCTGAGCACAGCCAAGAGACTAAGACAAGCCCATTCCTTGGACTTGGAACTCCTCTGACAAGTAACAGTGTCTTGTTGGTCCAAGACAGTCTAGGATGCATCCATCCACCCTTCCTTCCTTCCTTCACGAGTTTTAATTTGAATTGTGTCCAGATAATTCTACAACTTGTCTTGACTCACTCCCACGTCATCACTCACTTCCTTATAAAGTTATTGTACTTTTAATCCTTCTCTGGTATCTCCTCTTCAGACTTCCTGTATCAACACAGGGGAGGGCTCTACTGTTAGGAGGAAAGTAGATTCTTGCCTTTCTCTGATTCTCTGTCCCTAGTGTGTGCTTTGTTCTCTGGTCAGCTCCCTTCATTCAGACCCTGCACTGTCGTGAGGATCTGCATTTTTTTTAAATGTCCCCTTTGAACTTAAGAAAATATTTCCAAGAAGCCCTTCAGCAGAATCCATTCACTTTTTATTGGACAGAAAGTAGTGATGTGTTTGCTTCCGAAGTTACCACTGGTAAATAGAAAACCTCGGTCTGTGTGTATCCCTGAGTTGGGGAAAAATCACCTTCCCCTAAGTGCCATGGCAGAGAGATTATAACTGAATAAGTCAGAGTCTACCCTAAAGGAGGAAGGAAGATGGACACTAAGTAGTAAATCAGCCACTTGCTAAATTTAATAAGACATTCAGCTTTAGAACCTATTTAATCAGTTAAGAATATCACTTTTCTTTTTTTAAAGTATTTTATTTTATTTATTTTTTTGGTTTTTCGAGGTAGGGTCTCACTCTGGCCCAGGCTGACCTGGAATTCACTATGTAGTCTCAAGGTGGCCTCAAACTCACAGCGATCCTCCTACCTCTGCCTCTTGAGTGCTGGGATTAAAGGTGTGTGCCACCATGCCCGGCTAGTATTTTATTTTTATATTTAAGCTTTTTTCATTTATTTATTTGAGAGCAAGAGATAACTAGAGAGAGAGAGTGGGACAGATAGAGGATGAGTGCGCCAGGGCCAACAGCTGCTAAAAGCCAGACACATGTGCCACTCTGAGCATCTGGCTTACATGGGTCCTTGAGAATTGAACCTAGGTCCTTTGGCTTTGCAGTCAAGCACCTTAATTGCTAAGCCATCTCTCCAGCCCCAAGAATATCACCTTTCAGTTAGATTTTTGCCTTTACCCTCAATATTCCTACAGCATTTCATTTCAGTTGTCTGTTGCGGATAGCATATGGGTCTGTCTTGCTTCATTTTTTTTCTCCCATCTGAAAGTTTTTTAGTTAATGTAATTGATATGCTTATGTTTATTTAGACCATTCATTTGTTCAAATCTATTTTTTTAATTTCATTTTCTTCTTTATATTTACTGGTGCTCAGGTTTGTTTTTCTTCCTATTCTTTCTGGCAATCGTATTTTTAAAATACATTTTATTAAAAATTTCAAACACATAACTAAGAGAAGAGCTTAATAATAATGATGCATCCTTACATAGATATAACAACTTACTACATGTACTTTTTAAGGCCTTCTTTACCTTTTGCTAGAGATTAAAAAATGTATTACAAGTCTAGCAGAGTATCTTATCTTGGGGTGTTGAACACTGACTTCTGCCTTCTTTGAGGTAGACTGGAAAGGCAGTGAGTAGCAGGTAGGTAGTAATACATTCTCACATTCACACTAAAATCAGAAGGATATTTCTTTTGTTCTGCCACTGGGAAGACTATCTTAGTAAGCTTACAAACTTCAGGATTTTCCTGGCTCCACCTTCCATTGCCAGACGCATGTTGGGTTTACAGACAAATATACCACTTTGTGTCTGGTTTTGTGTGGATGTTTGTGATTGGTTGAACTTGGGTTGGAATTGGTAGACCTTCAGAGCAAGCACCTTTAACCAAGTACTCTCCCAAGCTTTTAAAAAAAATACTTATTTATTTGAGAGAGAGAGAGAAAGAATGGGTGTGTCAGGGCCTCTAGCCACTGCAAATGAACTCCAGATGCATGTGCCACCTTGTGCATCTGATTTTTATTTGAGTACTAGGGAATTAAGCCCAGGTTCTTAGGCTTTGCAGGCAAGCTCCATAACCACTGAGCCACCTCTCTATCCCTCCCTAGCTTCTTTCTCTTCTATTCAGACCACAAGCTTCATTGGTTAGAGGCTTATCCATATGACCTCACTTAATGTTTATCACCTCATAGACACTGTTTCCAAGTCCAGTTACATTGGGGATTAAGGCATTAATGATGGATTTTAGGTAGCATAATCCAGCTGGTAGTACCACTGTTACTGGGAGCAGGACTATGACCAAAGAAATAAGGACCCCTTTCAGGGAGTTATACAGATGATGGTAGAGAAAGTATGTTCTATACACCTGACATGAAGAAATATTTAAAATTGGATGGTGGGGAGCTGTTGATCTGCTGGGGGTAAGGCCTGACAGGTCATGAGAACAAGTGAGTGAAAACCAAAATGGATCGGAGTGTAAAAGGGGACAGAATCATAACATCATCAGAGACTTTGTGTTTCTCAGCTATGTTAACCAACACATTTCATGTGTTTTTGTTTGTTCTTTTTAAATTTTTTAACTTTATTTATTTATTTGAGAGAGGGGGAAAAGGGCAGATGAGAGAGAGAGAGAGGAGGAGGAAGAAGAGGAGGAGGAGGTGGAAGAAGAAGGAGAGGAGGAGGAGGAGGAGGAATGGGCATGCCAGCCCATTCCATTCACTGCAAACTAACTTGAGACACATGTGCCACCTTGTGCATCTGGCTTATGTGGGTCCTGGGGAATTTAACCTGGGTCCGCTGGCTTTGCAGGCAAGTTCCTTAATGGCTAAGCCATCTCTCCAGCCCTGTTTTTTTTTGTTTTGCTTAGGATCTCTGAGAAATTACAGAAGTCTAAAATACATTAGGACCAGGTAGATGTTGGACAAGTAGGCAAGCATAGAGACTCAGTCAACTTATTGCTGGACATTAGGCTAGTTCGCATAATACAGTAAGATGTTATCTGAGGCAACAGAATTTCCTTTCCTTAGCAAACCACATGGCCATGTGTGTTTTACACCACCATAGTGCTAAGCCTGAGGGGGATCAAGTGCCTGCTGACCTGGGACCTAGGCTAGGGAGGAAGATTAAATGTATTCTTTTACATTTTGGCAGAATTCCTCATTCTACAGTGTTAGTGAGAAAGCTTATGCCTGCTAGAATCACAGAAATCTTGACTCAGTATGATTACTCTGCAAGGAAGTTCATTACCTCCTATTCTTTCTTAAAGCATGGATCAGAGCCATGACTCAGTGATGTCATGAAGGACTTGTGTTCTTCCTGTTTCATCATTTTGCTGGACTTCATGTTGGCTTAATCCCATCAATGGTCTTACATGACATAAGGATGGCAATTAGTGTAAGTGAAGCTATCCCCTGCCTTTTCATACTCACCTGCTTGCTTGACCAATAGCAGTGGCCAGAGAGGAAAGAGATAGACTATTTTCTCACTGACTTACTTATTCTAATCAGGAGCTGAGTTTGGTGCGTACCAGACTTCCTCACAAAGGATCTCTGCTGTTTCTTTGAGCTCCCAGCCTTCTGAGGCACGCGATGGAAGGGAATGGATTAAGGTTCTGTTCTTATAAGGGCAGAGAAGACAATGGTACTAGGTTGTTCTTGTAGAAATGAAGGAGGAAAGCTGGTTCTACCCATGAATCAGATGTAGGGGCCTGACAGCTTGCTGCCCAGGCTATTTTCCTACATGTAGTAGTATCACTTTTATCGTTCCCATGGCAACTTGAGTTCTGGTGCATCGTTGTAACTTGTCTGTAGCAGAGGAAGAAGATGATGCTAAATGTTTTCTTAGTTAGTGAAAATCTAAAGTCTCAGGTCTAAATTCAGCAGCCCAAGATGGATTACACAACTGTTAGTGATTCTACTCAAAGGGGAAGATTTAAGCTGCCCTTTGGACTAACATTGGCAAACAACTTGGGGACTTACAAAATAATGCATGGGAAAGCCATCACGACACATCCTGGTTGGATAGGCCTGGGAACTTGTGGTGAAAATTTCAGTGAGTTACTTAAGATCATATAAAAATTGGGTAAATCATTCCTATATTAATTGTATGAGTAGAAAAATAAATCAGAAGAAAGTGCAGTGTTTAACCAATACCTGGACCGTAAAGTTTGTGTACGTGTGGACATCCCTTTCCCCCACACTGGAGACAGTCCTAGACTCACGATGCACACGAAGCAGCTGTCCTGTCAACCTGACTCCCCAGTGAGCTTTCACCAGCATCGTTGTTAGACAGAGAGGGAAGTGATGTTGGTGTGAATGTGAGAACGCGTTAATGTTGCCTGTCAGGAAACAGAAGCGGTGCCAGGGGATCAGCTCACGTACAGCTGAGTGACGGAAGGCAGAAATGGAGAAAGCAGAGTCCTACAGAGACAGTGTTCCCCAATCTACCCTAGTCATGCAACGTGGAAGTGCGTGTGTTCATTCCAGAAATGGAAACAGCTTCAGGAAGGGCAGCTTTGATCGCTGTGTCAGGCAAACTTGGAAAGCAACAGCGATACAAGCAGTGACCTCATCCTACCTCCCACCTGAACTCCAGATAGAAACAAATATTGATTCCTTGACTCCGAGTCAGTCTGAGAGGTTCCAGATTGAACAAATAAAAATTAAGAATGCCCAGCTCAGACTGAATTTCAAACAAATAATGAATAACTTGATGGTCCAAGTATCATGATTGCATGATATATAGTTACACTAAAAAAAAAGGGCAGTGCTTATCTGAAGTTCAAATTTAGCTACATGCTCTATATTTTACAGTTAACCCTAATCTGAGATAATTAATAATTTTAGTTAGATTCTTAAACTATTTCAATATGACTGTACTCAAACTTCTTTGAAATGGCAATGTTGACACTGATAATTCCATGTGATAGATTATATTATATACCCAACCCCAGCAAGACATTGCATCCTTCCTTGAGACCTGGGATCTGGGTAGGCCTTGTAACTACCTTATAACAACAGTGTGGCAGAACCTTGTGCTGAGGCTGGATGATTAAAGGTAGGCCATGTCCATCAGCCTCCATGGGAGCCCTGAGCTGACATGTAAGAAGTTTGGCTACCTTAAAGCCATTGGGCTAGAGAAAGCATGTGGAGAGGTCACACAGAGATCAGCGGATGCCTGAGGATCCCAGTTATTTCAGTTTACAGATATTTAGATTTGTTTTAGACGGCCCCAACTTTAAAATGACCCAAAATTCCACTAGTGTTTGAATGAGTCTTCCAGAAATCTCAGCCGAACCTTACATACAAGCTATCTAGACTGCATTTGAGATGTATAAATGTGTATTCACAAGTAATAGTTATTTTGATCTATGTTTTGCATGGATTAGTTACAAAGCTTGCATTGGAGTAAGAGAAACCTTAGGCATGATTCATCTGAAGTTTAAATTTAAATAAATGTCCTACATTTATTTAAATAATTCAAGATAACAGGTAACATTTTAAAATTAATTATAACCTTTATTGTTTGGACAAATCATGTGTTGGTCCTGTTCCCCTCCTCCCTGCCCCCATTTCCACTGGGGTCTCTCCTCATTGGGCTTACTGGTATTCACCCTGAGGCTGTGGGTTATGAGTTATGAGAGCAACAGTTAGTCATTGGGGGAAATGCATCTGGATACTCCTTTCCACCCTGTGGCTTTTACGATCTTTCTGCCCCTCCCAATGCTCCCTGAGCCTTGGTGGGTGTGTTATAAGTCTATTTTAGTATTAAGCTCTCAGCAACTTCTGAGTTTCTGCTTTGATATTTTTTGGTTGCCCTCGACCATCTCCCTGGCACAGGTTGTCAGGCTTGCCATGAGAGCAGCACTCATGCTTACCTTGCCAATTCCTTCATGTTTTCACCTGGACCCTGGCTGATGTGCAAGAGGTGGCTCATCTCATGATACGGAGTCAGCTATCTTTTCTTGTCATGTAGATGGATTTTGGTTCTCCCCAGTTTTCACTTCCTCCTGTAAAAGAGAAAACAGATTGTCCAACAGAGAGTGAGAGCAACATAGGTTAAATGGGATTAGTTAATTAAGAGATTTTGATGGGTGTAGCCTCTCTTATGGCCAAAGACTGGTGGGAGCTTCTCACTGGAGTCCATGACCCTTGTCTTCATAAGGTTCTGACCTGATTTCCAGTACCATAGCCATGAGAACCCATCCACTGAGTATGCCTCTTAGCTAATCAGAGAGCCATTGGTTGCCTGAATAGCCGAGCACCACTATTGCACAGGTGTGTACATCTTGTTTGCCTGGTTGCTTTTGTATAGAGCAGGATTCCCTGCTTGTTCACAAAGTTGGTAGTCATTTTGCCCCAGCAGCTCATGTGGCACTTTCCAGCACTATGAGGGATCTGGGTTTCTTCACAATTCCAGCCTGATCTCTCCATGCTCCGTGTCTGAAGCTGGTGGGTGCCTTCAGCAACAGGGTTTTACCTTTCAACTTTGGCAGGTCATCAAGTGCTTTGACAGAAACCAGCCTTGTTTTGAGGACCTCATAGGTCTCTCCAGCTAACAGCTTACTGTGGGGGCTATAACCTATTTCGAATGCTGGGAATTGCAAGCCAGAGCCCGTGGGGCCACAGTGCTAGTGCAGCAGGACTAGATGTCAGAGAGGTAGTTCCACTGGGGGAAGGTAATTCCCTGCTAGGGTGGTGACTTCATGGTCACCACAAGTCCAGACCCAGTATGCATGGGGCGGGACAGGGTAGGAAGCTTTCCTGGGCTTAAATGCCCAATGTTACTCCCTTCCTGCCTGGCCATGGGTGTGTGACTGACCCCAGAACCCTGTGCGTTACCATGTTAGTGCCAGAAAAGGTGTAGCCTGCTATGGGTCAGAAATTCAGCTCTAGAAATTCAGCTCCCTGTTCACAATACTTTCAGGACCTGGCATGCTCAGGGGAGAGGTGAGAAACACCCTCTGGGCATGAGCGTCCAGCCTTACCCTCCTACTGCCTTGTCCATTGGTGTGTAAACAGCCCCAGGACCTTGTGGGCCACAGCTCTGGCACTACTTGACTGGGGTCAAGAAGGTAGGTAGGGTAGCTGCAGGCAGGGAATTCCACTATAGAGTGACAGCTTCCAGCTCTGGGCTCATAGCACTTTCAGGACTCAGTACATATGGTTGGGGGGTTGGGGTCTGGAAGCCCACCTGGCCTTAAGTGCCCAGTCTTACACACCCACTACCAATGGTTTGGTGTGTATTAGCTGGAGGCTTTGTGGACCGCAGTGCTAACACTGCCTGGCAGGGGCCCCAAAGGGTGTTCTGAACTATGGGTAGGCAATTCCATTCTAAAGTGGTGGCTTTCTGCTCCTCGCTCCCGGGAGGTGAGGGTGGGAAGCCTACCTGGGCTTGGATGCACAGATTTTTATTCATTGCCAGGTGTCTAGGGGTGAGATCCATGTGGGCTCTCTCCTGTGGGCTGTAGTGGAGACTGGAATTTGGGGGTGAGATCCATTTAGCAGACTCTACTAGAGGCTAACACCGAGTCTCTGTTGCTCTCTACATACATCCTTCTTCTGGATTTCTTTTTTTTCTTCTCTGCTGATGTTGTTTGAGGAAAGGCCTGGCCAGACTGGTGGGAGCACTTCCCAAGCAGGGCCTTGAACTTTCTGGTCCCTTAGCTCCTAGCTGTAGCAGATTCTGGACATAGGTAACATTTCTAAAATAAAAATTTCTTACAATAAGTAGTTTTGTTTGTTTGCTTTTTTTTTTTTTTTTTTTTTTTTTTCTGAGATGGGTTTTCACTCTAGCCTATCCTGGCTTGAATCTCACTATGTATTCCAGGCAGGCCTTGAACTCATGGCAATCTTCTAGGCTCAGTAACCCAAGTGCTATGATTATAAGTATAATCTACCACAGCTAGCTAAATAAGTCATTCCATGTTTAGGAATTATGACATAATAATATGCCAAATCTTTGTCAGAACTGTAGAAATGGCTTAGTGGTTAAGGCACTTGCCTGCAAAGCCTCAGGACCCAGATTCGACTCCCCAGAGCCCATGTAAGCCAGTTGCACAAGGTGATGCACACACGCAGATGGTGCATGTGCATAAGGTGGTGCATGAGTCTGGAGGTTGTTTGAGGGGGCTAAGGCCCTGATGGACCAATTTTCAATCTCTTTCTTTCTCATTAAAGAAAACTAAAATAAATAAATAAATAATCTTTGTTAGGTTTGTTTTCATTTTTATTTATTTAGTTGAGAGAGAGATAAAGGAGCAGAAAGAGAGAGAGAGAGACAGAGAGAGAGAAAGAGAGAGAGAGAGAGAGAGAGGCAGATATAAAGAGAATGGGTGCACTAGGGCCTCTAGCCACTGCAAATGAACTCTAGATGCGTGTGCCACCTTGTATATCTGGCTTACGTGGGTCCTGGAGAATCCAGCCTAGGTCCTTCAGTTTTGCAGGCAAATGCTTTAACTGCTAAGCCATATTTCCAGCCCCCCATTTGTTAGGTTTAGAAAGTTTTAATATCATGGTCTCTGTATTAGACAGCTTCAGGTTCGCTGAGATGAACTTCCAAACCAGGCACAGTTATGGAGGAAGGGATTTATTGAAGCTTACAGATCCAGGGGAAGTTCCATAAAAGCAGAAGAAACTGGCCTGCTTTCACAGGCCCAAGCAGAGAGAGAGCAGTACAAGCCTAAAGGTCAAAAGCCAGAGCACACTTCAGGAACTCCAGCTAGGCACACTTTGCATATCTTTAGATTGAAATCTCAAACCCACCACCACACCTTAAGATCCACACAATGGCATTGCCTCCAGCCAGATGGCTAGAGATGCAAACTACAAACAAATAAACAACTGAATATATTGGGGGCCATCTATTCTATTCAAACCACCACAGTCTCTTACCCATTTTTTTTTTTCTGTAAGTCCCAAAATGGGTTAGTGAAACAGGAAAATTGAATTGTATATGACAAAACCAAATTAAGAATATTTGTATAACTTGTGTTAACCCCCAAACCCAGTTTGTAGGTCACTGTGGTGACACATACCTGTAATCTCAGCACTCAGGAGGTTGAAGCAGGAGCACTGTGAGTTTGGAGCAGCCTTGGCTACATAGGTAAACCAAAGCTATTGATTTCTAGTTTTATTCTACCGTGGTCTGCTAGAAAACGATGAATTACCTCCTTTTAATTTTCTTTACGTTTGTTAAACCTTGCTTTGTAGTCTACACTTTGGTCAGTTTTGGAGAACCATCTGGGTTCTGCCAAATCCAGTTGGTCTATGGTGTAATTTATCTCTGAAGTATCTTTGCTGATTTTTGTTTGGAGAACCTGTGTAAATTATATGAGTGGGAAATTAAAGTCTCCCACTCTTGTATGTGGACCTATGGGAACTTTCATGTCTTTTGGTATTTGTTTTATGAAATTGGAAGCCCCAATATTTGTGTGTGTTTACCATTGTTATATGTTCTTGTTGACCCGTTCCTGAGTCTCTTTTGATTATCTTTGGTTGAAATTCTACTTTATCAAATATAAGAAAGCCATGGACACTTATTTCCTGTTTTTATTTGCTTTACAGGTGACTTTCTAATGTTGACACTTTGGTTTTAGATGTCTTGCTAGCTATGTGAGTTTCTTGAAGCCAACTGATAGTTGGATTTTCATCCCACCTTTTAACCAAGCAAAGCACAAATGTTTTATTTCCAATTTTCTTTGAGCTTTGGTGGGTTGAAAGTTATTGTGGATTTGTCTTTCATTCAAAATAAAAGATAGTTAGGAAAAGTTTAAAAAGTTGAATTTGTTGTCATTTTGTTAAGAATACCTGTGAGGGCTCTTGAACTGAAATTCTCTTTTTTTTTTTGTGGCATCTTTGGTATTTATATTTTATTTTGTTATCAAACTAATGCTGAATTTTGTCAGAAGCCTTTTCTCTATCTATTGAGATGATAAGATAGTTTCTATCTTGAGTCCAATGTTAAGAACTACATTTATTGATTTATACATGTTGAACCATCCTTGTATCTCTGGAATGAAGCTGTTTTGGTTTCAGTGAGTGATCTCTTTGATGTGTTCTTGAATTTGGTTCATAGAATTTTTATTTTATTTTATTTTTATTTTATTTTATTTTATTTTTTGGTTTTTCGAGGTAGGGTCTCACTCTAGCCCAGGCTGACCTGGAATTCACTATGGAGTCTCAGGGTGGCCTCGAACTCACGGCGATCCTCCTACCTCTGCCTCCCAAGTGCTGGGATTAAAGGCATGCGCCACCACGCCCGGCAGGTTCATAGAATTTTATGGAGAATTTTTGCATCTATGTTCATCAGGAAGTTTGGGGTCTTCTGCTTGTTTATTGTTGTGTCTTTATCTGGTTTTGGTATCAGCATAAGAGCACCTTCATAAAAAAGTTAAGAAACATTGAGAATGATTGGCAATAGTCCTTTATGAAATAACTATTAGAATTTTGCAGTGAATTTATCTGGAATTTGGCTTCTTTTATTCAGGAGATTCAATCTCATTGCTTGTTATAAATTTGTTAAAAATATTTCTCATTCTGGTGTAACTTTGGTAGGCCACATGCATCTAGAAATTCACACATTTCTTTCAGATTTTCCAGTTTAGTGCAATATAGGCATTTAAAGTATATGATTTTAAAAAATCATTGGTATCTCTTATGATTTCTTTCTTTTCATCTTTAATTTTATTGATTTGAGTCTTCTCTCTTTTGGTTTATTTGGCTAAGAGTTTGTCAATATTGTTTATCTTTTCTAAGACCAGCTCTTTGTTTCATTGATTATTTGTATTTTTTTAATAATTTTATTTTATTGACAACTTCCATGATTATAAACAATATCCCATGGTAATTCCCTCCCTCCCCCCCACTTTCCCCTTTGACACTCCATTCTCCATCATATTCTGTCCCCGTCTCAATCAATCTCTCTTTTATTTTGATGTCATGATCTTTTCTTCCTATTATGATGGTCTTGTGTAGGTAGTGTCAGTCACTGTGAGGGCATGGATAACCAGGCCATTTTGTGTCTGGAGGAGCACATTGTAAGGAGTCCTACCCTTCCTTTGGCTCTTACATTCTTTCTGCCACCTCTTGTGCAATGGACCCTGAGCCTTGGAAGGTGTGATTGAGATATTTCAGTGCTGAGCACTTCTGAGCACCATGGTGCATTCTGAGTCATCCCAAGGTCACTGCCATTTGAAAAGAGAAGGTTCTTTAACCAAAAGTGAGAGTAGCATTAATATATTGGTATGAACATTAAGAGAAGTATTTACTGGGCAGTTTGGTGAGCATAGTATATACATTTAGCCAGATAGCAGCAGTTACACCCCTAGGGCTCATGACTACCCCTGTTGTAGGTTTTCAGTATCAGGGATGTTTTCCCTCCCATGGAGCAGGCCTCCAGTCAAATTAGAGGGTGTTTTGTTTCCCCCATAACAGACATGCCACTATTGCACCTGTTGGCTCATTTGGCCTGGCTGGCCAAATATAAGGCTTGCAGTGTCGGCTGTTGAGTATCTTCACTGCTGATTTCTTTCTCTCCTATTGAACTACATGCAGCATGGCTTTTTCCAGCTTTCTGTCAGCTGGTCTACATGGAGGAGGTTTTCAGCTCAGCTCCAGCAGGATTTCTCAGTGACCTTGCATCCCAAGTATGTGGAGTCTTCAGCAATAGGGTCTTACCATCTATTCCTTGTGGGAAACCAAGGGCCTTGGCAATGGCCTGTAATGTTTTGGGAGCATCAGGGACCTCCCTGGCCAATAACTCATTGGAAGGTATTCCATCCCTGGCATGGAAAATTTTCTAGTAACAATTTATGGCTCCTGTGTATTCCATTGCATATAAAAACAGGTTTCCATAGGACTTATTTATATCCTCTTAGATTTTGATTATCCCTCCCTCTACCTTTCCTTTACTCAATCTCTTCCTCTGATCTCACTTATGCCTTTTCACCTCCATCAATCTGTTCTTGTACTTACATATATGCAATACCATCCTATTATGGTCCCCTTCCTCCCTTTCTATCTCCTTTCTAGCTTACTTGTGTTATTTTATTTTTTGCCATGATCTTAATTATTTTTTCTGTTTTTTTTTTTTTTTGCTTTCTATTTTTCCAAGGTCCTAAGGTGTATAATTGACTTATTTATTATGGATATCTCTGACTTCTTAATGTAGTTACTTACAGTAAAGAACTTCCTTCTTGGGACTGCTTTCATTGTATTCTGTAGGTTTTGATATGTTGTGTTTTCACTTTTGTTAAATTCTGGGAATTTTAAAATTTTCTTCTTGACTTCTTTAATGTCCCATTATTTTCCATTCAATTATTGTTCATTATGTCCATTAAGCAATGTGTTGACTAATCTCCATGAGTTTTTGTATTTTCTCTTGCTGTTACTCACTACTTTATTGAATTTTTGTCTGCTAGGATGCAGAAAGTTATTTAAATTTTCCTATGTTTGTTGAGATTTGTACTCCTAATATATGATATTTGTTTGAAAAAGTTCCATGGAGTTCTGAGAAAACTGTGTATTCTGCAATGGTTCTACTGAGTATCTGATAGATATCTGCTAGATCCATTTGATCTATGTGTCATTTAACTTTATGGTTTCTCTGCTTATTTTTGGTCAGGATACTTGTTTATTGTTGAGGGTAGTGTATTGAAGTCATCTGCCACTGTTTTGGGGTTATGAAATGACTTTAGCAGAATTTTGTTTTATGAAATTGGGTGAAATAATGTTTTGTGCATCTATGTTTAGAATTGTAATGCTTCTTGTTAGATTGATCTCTTAATAACATTGTAGTGACCTTTATCTTTAGCTATTTTGACTAGTTTTGGCTTCAATTCTATTTTTTTTCAAATATTAGAATAGTATCTACATTTTTCCTAGTTAAATTTTCTTAGAATATCTCTTTCTGTTCTGTTCTTTTAACCTAAGGTGATGTCTGATTTTGATGGTAATGCATGTTTCTTGAAGGAATAAATAGATGAATCCTGTTTTATTTTTATTTTTAATCTAATTTGTTAGTCTGCATATTTTGGTGATGGAACTAAGACCATTAATGTTTAGAGTATTATTGAAAAGTCTGTATTAAAATTCTTGTCTTTTTGTTGACTTTATAGTGTTTGATTTATTCTTAATCCTTGTTTACATAACTACTAATATAGCTTTATTAATTTTTCTCTATTGCTTCTTGGGCATTTTCTTCAGTCCAAAGAATTCCTTTCAGTATCCTCTGCAGAGCCAGCTTAGGGGTCTAAATTTATTTAGCCTGATTTTGTCATGGGATGTTTTTCTTTCTCCATCAATTATGACAGTTTTGCTGTGGTTAGTAGTTTAGGTTGGCAGCTGTGGTCTTTCAGAACTTGAAATACATCATTGCATTCCATTTTGGCTTTTAAAGTTTCTTTTGAGAAGTCAGTTGTTATTCTGATGGGACTGGCTTTATCTGCTAGTTGGTGGTCTCTTTTTTCAGTATCCAATGCACTTCATTTGTTATGTTCATTTAATGTTTTAACTATGATATTAGGTAAGGGGTTTACTTACTGGTTGTGGTAGTTTAAGTAGATGGTCCTCAGTATATTCAGGATTTTATTAAACTTTGTAGTTTAGATCTACAGCCACCTAATTGGAGGGGGTATCACTTGGCAGATCACAGGGTCCAGCCCTAAGGTGTAGGGGTGGATTTGGAATTCCAGTGCCTGAGTTCTACTCATTTTTTGGTGAGCTTGCTTGCTTTTTGGTGGTGACTTTTGGATTTTGGGTTGTGGCTTTTCTCTCTCTGTCTGTTTGGACCTGTGAAAGCAGGCCAGCTTCTTCTGCCATTATGGAAGTTCCTCTGGATCTGTAAGCGCCAATAAATATCCTGTCCTCCATAAATATGCCTGTTCTGGAAGCTCATCTCCGTGTCCTGAATCTGACCATGTAGATTTTGGTCTTTGAGAACTTTGGTTTTGAAGGGTTAGTTAATAGCCTTCCCTGAAAACTAGAGGGAACTAAAAAGTTAATAACTAACCTTAAGATTAGAAGGATGTAAAGAATGGAGACATCCAGTCCTCTCTAGTCAATATTCTGAGCAAATAGCTTTGATGCCTTATCTTCTTCCCTTGGACCTGCAGCTGATTCAGTCTGTTTGCCTTGGGATCCTCCTTATGAGTTTGAACCCCAGCCTGACTCAGTGCTTCAGCCTTCATCCCGCAGGAAGGCTGCTGCCCCTCGCTGTACCTCTCAATAAACAGTCTGCCTGCAGAGATCAGGTCCAGTGTTCTTTCTTGCTTTTGTCCTACACTTTCCTTACAGCTTTTGGAGAAATAGGCATGGAATTGGTGCTTGCAACTGAAGATGCCTTTTGGAGCAGTAAGCCAAGTCTTACAGGACTATTCTTGTGAGAGTTTGAAAATGCTAAGTGCAGAGAGAATTGAACTTGGAGGCTTGGCTTACGAACTTTGTAAGGGAAAGAAAAGATGGAAAAAAAAAAAAAAACCTTGTTGGAACTAGGATACTAGCATAAGGGCTGGCTGTATTTTATTGCCCAGGCCTAAGGAGTCTGATCAAGGTTAAATTTTGTAATGGATGGATGTGTGTGGCTAAAGATATTGGGATGAGACATTTAAGATTTTAAGTTGGAAAAACTCAAGCAACTTAAAATTACAGGCACTGTGACTGGTTTTAGGTTGCTGAAGCTTCGATTGTCAAGCACATTAGCAATCTTCAGGAAGATGGCCCAACTGCTTTAATTAAAACAGTGGAAAGGATGCCCAAGGAAAGACTGATAGAAATGCAAACTTTTTTGCAAAAGAATTGACTGGAAAAGGAACCTGTTCTTCAAGGTTAAGATTGATTTGTCTCTGAATTAAGAATGTGGCTGTGTCCTACATACCTGGTATTAGGTTTGGAAGCATGAAAAATTCAAGGAGTGGATCAAGAAGTGTGCACATGGTTCCAGGAGCCACTGCTGAGATGCAGCATGAGGTAGAGTGTGATGACCCTGATAGATTGGCAAAGCCATTGGAAGATGGACTGTGGTTTGCATGTATACCTGGAGATATTTTAGGCATACCAGGACTGTGCAAGGGCTGCTGTGGAGCCTGTTGGCTAATGATGAAAGTTTTCCTTGGCTATTCAGTCCAGCTGGAGGGCAGGATTGGAAAATCTAGACTCTCAGTCACTGGTTATGATATCAAACTTGAACTGCAGAAGTTGATGTTTGCTTATATGATTGTTGAGTTTGCATTGTTTTGGCCTCTCCTTGCTATGCTTATAGCAGTTGAAAATCTTTATTCTGTGCCTTTACATGTTAAAAGTATACAACTTTGAGTTTGCAGGACACAGAGCTAAGAGACGATCTTAAATCTCATGTGAGACTTGGGACTTTGTAAATATCTCAAGTTAGTAAAGACTGTGGAGACCTTTAAATTTGGACTGAATACAGTTTGCAGTGTGAGTTGGTTATAAATCTATTAGAAACCAGGGGCAGAATGTGGTAGCTTAAGTAGATAGCCCCCAATATATTCAGGATTTTATTAAAGTTTGTAGTTTTGATCTGCAGCCACCTGGCTGCAGGAGGTGTCATTGGGTAGATTTTAGGGTCCAGCCCTAAGGTGTGGGAATGGATTTGGAATTCCAGTCTAAAGATATGCAAAGTGCCTGAGTTCTGCCCGTTTTTTTTTTTTTTTTTTTTTTTTTTTTTTTTTTTTTTTTTTTTGTGAGCTTGCTTGCTTTTTGGTAGTGGCTTTTGAATTTTAGCTTTTGAATTTTCTCTCTCTCTGTTTGGACCTGTGAAAGCAGGCCAGCTTCTTCTGTCATTATGGGACTTCCCCTGGATCTGTAAGCTCCAATAAATATCTCTTTCTCCATAACGGCCTGGTCTGGAAGTTCATCTAGGTTACCTGAAGCTGTCTAACACATTTGTCCTATTTGGTGTCTTATATGTTTCTTCTGCCTCAATGTGCCTATTTTTCCATAGATTTGGTAAATTTTCTGCTAGGATAGAATTGAAAATATTTTCTATGCCACTATCATGGAATTCTTCTCATTCTTGTATGCTCATAATTCATAGATTTGATCTTTCCATGTGTTCCAAAGATCTTATGTTTCATTCATACACTAAAAATTATTGTCCTTAATTGGATGTACCTTGTTATTAACCCTTGATAATATGGCTTCTCTGTGATCCATTTTATTGATGAGGTTGAGATTTTTATTGGACTCATTAAAATTTTCATCTCCAGCATTTCAATTTGGGTTTCCTTCAATATTTTTAGCTCTTTATTGAATTTCATTTTTCATATCCTGAATTGACTTCCTTATTTAATTCAACTGTTTATTTTAAATCTTTCATTTCATTGAAAATATTTATAATAATTCTTTACCCAGAATTTTGTTTAAGTCATATACATTAAGGGGCATTTCTGTAAGATTGATAGCTTTTGGAGGAGACAAATTGTCATGTGTTTTTCATTTTATTTATATTTTTGAGTTGGCACTTGTTCATAATGACTTAGATTGTTGGTTGAATTGCTTTTTGGGTCATCTTTATTTATTTATTTTTTTTCAGTTGAGTGTTTTCAATGTTCTGAATACACTAGGTTGTAGTAGGGGTCATGTGTTCAGGGTATTAGGCTGTTTTCCACTCCTACTTTTAGAGGAGAATATGATCTGTAACAATAGACACTATCCAAGTATAGACTCCCTCTTTGCTGGATTCTATTTGGTATATCAAGCTTTTTTCCAGGTTTCTAGAAATTTGTCTCACTGCTGGGAGTTTCTCCGCAATGGGTATTCTCCTTCCCATTTTCTTTATTTCTGAGGACTATTTTGGACCATAGTTTTTTTTTTTCTTGCTCTGGATCTGGCTCAGACTCTGGCTTGAATTCTGGAAGTGGGTCTGAAAACAGGTTCCTACCTGTTGAAATGAGGTTTTGGTACACACGCACTGAATGAGTATTCAGATTGGTCCTTAGTGCTGTCTTGGTTCAGCTGATCTTTGTTTTAATATGTGCAATGTGAAGTTTATTTGTAGAAACAATTGGTGCTGATTCGTAGATGAGGTAGCCAAGGCAGTCAGGGCATGGCTTGTTGACTGTGGGACAATGGACCAGCACACAGACAGTGACCTCGTAAGCCTACTGTGCAGGGGTGGGCAGAGGCAGTTGGGAGGGTAGGGGATGATTGCACAGCCCCTGACTTCATAAGTCTGGAATGTGGCAGGGGTTGTAGTGGAATCAATCATTTAGTCCCTGATTTGAAAGTATTTTAAAATTTCCTTTTGATCCTTATTGACCCATTGGTTATTCAGAAGCATGTTGCTTAATTTCCATATATATGATGTTTCTAAGAGTTTTTCACCTCTTGATTTCTACTTTCATACTTTTGTGGACTGAAGGGATGATAAATATGAGTTCAAGCTCCTTAAATTTGTCAATTCACATACCTCTTCACTCAGTGTTCCTCAACAATCCCATTTATAGAATTTATCCTTAAAATATACTTTAAAAATCTTAAAAGAAATATTCATATGATTATTCATGGCATTATTTTTAAGTTGCAAAATATTTGAAGAAATTTGAATAACCATGTATAGGAAAATGAAAAAAACTGCTAAAATCTCAAAATGAAGGATCAGTGGGAGGATCTGTGTGAATAAAAGCGTGGAATTATTTATTTCCAGAGTATATTTTTAGGTGAAAAATATAAAGTAAAAAAGTAAATTTACACTCTCAAAAAGCATGTATCTATAACATTTATCAATTATGTAAGAGGAAATATAGTTTCTCTATATATATTATATTTATATATCTGTATATATTTATATATATACATACATATAATTTATATATTTATAAATATATATTTTTACCTACTATATATAATATATATGCACTTATTTATGCAAAAATAAACATAGGATGAGTCTAACAAAATGGCTTGATATGGGATGGAAATGAGAGGAAGAGTGATACTTCTGTATTAAAAGTCCCTATCGTGGAATGCTGGCCTTCAGGCGTGAGATGACCATGAGTGTCATAATCTAAGCGTCTATTACTACCCACATGAGATCCCAATAAACATGGAAACTGTTGATATTCCCTCATTGGAGGGAAGTAGGTGGGAAGATTCATTAGGCTGTCTCCTTAGCTTCCAGTCATTTCCTCTCTTTTGTTTCCTATTCCCTACTGCATGTTCTGCCCCATTTGCACATGATATAAGGAAGTGCTAGAGTACACAGTAGGTGAAGGGGAGCCTTCCATCTCTGCAGTTTGGGAGATCATCACTTATGCTGGGATGGGGCTTTTTTGGGGGGGGTGATCCATCATTCTGAATATGATCTCTTACCCAGGCTTCTATAAGTAAGCCAAATAAAGTCACTGGTTCATCAAGCTTAACTTGGATGCAATCATTCTTCTGTCCTGTTGTTGGTGCTTTATCTGGGGTAAAGAGACATTTGTTTATGTTTCCCTCGGAAAAGTAGTGTGACACTCTCCTTGTACATTTAGAATAATGTTAGCTTTTCTTATACTGTATAATGTATAAATATGTATTGTGAATTAGTTTTTGGTATTTTTTTCAACTTTTAAAAGTTCAAAATTATTTCAAAAGAAACTCTAAGTCATCATATACAAAACAGTGTTTTTTAATATTTTATTTTTGTTTATGACAGAGAGAGAGAGAGAGAGAGAGAGAGGGAGAGAGAGGGAGGCAGATATAGAGAGAATGGGCAAAGTAGGGCCTCTAGCCACTAAAAACAAACTCCAGACACATGCACTATCATGTGCATCTGGCTTACATGGATTCTGGGGAATTGAACCTGGGTCTGAAGGCTTCAGAGGCAAATGCCTTCCCCACCAAGACATCTCTCCAGCTTCCCAAGACATTCTTTTTAAAGTCGGAAATAAGTGAAAATCCATGTCCTCTTGCTTCTGTGCCACCATTCTGTTTTGTACTAGACATTGTAATGTGTCTATTAGGAACAGAATACATAATCTGCATGAATGCTAGAAAGAGAAAATAAATCACAGATTTGCAGATGTTGTGTTTCTCTGCTTCAAAATGAGAACAGAATCTGGTGACATACAAATAGGATTTATGAGAGAGTACATCAGGATGGATAGAGAACAATTCACAGTTTTTCTATGTGTGATCAACAAGCATTTAGAACATGTGAGGGAGCCTAGCAAATATACCATACTCAAAGGGATTGAGGAGTGGGTAGGAAGCAGGGGATAGTTTTTTTTTTTTTTTAGATGTGCATGGAAAGAGGAGCTTGCTTAGTATGTAAGAGAAGGTGGTATTTTTGCCTAACCCACCTCTCTTCCTTGCTGAAATCTCTTTTTCAAGGTCAGAAAAACCAGAGCACGTTTATATACTGCTCAGAATCATCTGGTAGAGGGAGAAAGATTGATGTTGATGGATGTTTCAGGTAGCCAAAATCCCTGAGAAAGCATTAGCTTAGAAAGTCTACTTCCCTAAATGTAAGAGACCACTTCCAGAGGACATGTAACCATGATACTTGGGCAAGGGTTTACAGATCTGGTGGTATAGAAAACAAAAATTAAAAAAAAAGAAAAGTTGCCACAAGGGCAGATCCAACCCATTGAAGGCTCAAGATGGGAAGGAAAAGGCTTGCCTGAAGAATGATGAACTAGGCCTCTATTCCCCAAGATCAGAATACAGAGGCTTCTTTAGCGGTACTCCACAGACACCAGGCGTCATAGCAATCTGACAGCAGCACCTGGCAGCATTGTTCACGTGGTGTTGGTTTAGAAGGATGAAAGATGCAAGATGTAGGTGGCCTTCTGGCTCCATATTATTATTATTGCCAATGAGCTGCTTGTTCAAATCACATGTCACTTGACATCACACAGTTTACTCCAAAGACCATTGTTTTGCTGTCAATTTTTATTTTTTGCAGTTTAGATATTGACCCCTTGGGCTTGTGTTTCCTGGTGAGGCCCTTGGTATCCACTTTTCAGTTTTGTGAGGAGGTTCTAGTGTCTTCTGGAGCACTGGACATGGTGAGTTCCTGATCTTTGCTACTGGCAGAAACTAGTTCCATCTCAACCCTCCATGTCTTTATGGAATCCTTCTCACCTTATAAATGGGAATACTCTGTTTTTATTTTAACTGCTTATGCCCATGAATGTAGGAGTTTGAAATAAATAGCTCTATGCTATTTAAGGGTTATATTTGGAGGATAAAAATCACTGTTCTCCTACTAGGTAGAGGAGAAAAAATATGTTCCCTCCATTAAACACTAGGATTGCAGGATGTTTTCAATCAGGTTATGTTCATCTGTCTCTCAGAGTCCCATGATCCCTCAGATTTGGACCTGTGCTTTGAATACATTACTTAAAACATAGAAGTTTCAAGGGGCTCAGGTGCCCACCATCTTTTTTTGAGGCAAGCTCAACAGATTAGCCCCCCCTTTTTTATGTGAGAGAGCAAGAGTGAGAGTGGGTGATAGAGAGAGAGAGAGAGAGAGAGAGAATAGTTGTGCCAGGGCCTCCAGTCACTACAATCAAACTGCAGCCGTGTGTGCCTCCTTGTGTATAAGTGCGACCTTGTGCGTTTGCGTTGCTTTGTGTGCCTGGCTTATGTGGGATCTGGAGAGTTGAACATGAGTCCTTAGGCTTGGCAGGCAAGTGCTAAGCCATCTCTCCAGCCCTCTCCATCTATTTTTAAGGCCCCATGTGATTAGGTTTAGATAATATAGGATGACCGAAGACACTACTTTCTAGAATAGGATGGATTGACATGAGTTCAGTATCTGATCTCCCTGCCCTTAGTACTGCATGCATAACTGGAGAAACCGGAAAGACTCCCCTCTTTTCCCTGCCCCCCCCCCCAGCTCTGGGAGCTCTCTATTAGCATATGAATCAGTTAGCACAGCTTTCTCAGTCACACTGTCATGGTGTCCAAAGGAATCATTTCTGTTCCCATCATTGGGTGGGTGTGAAAACTGTGATCATCTTAAAGCATTGTGACTAATTAGCACGTAACCAGATTGTGCATCTGGTATTGATGGGGCTGATCTGAAATTATGTCAGTGTAACCACGACCTGGGAACACAGCTTCTGGGCAATTGGCTGTGCCTTCGTGCCTTTCTGCTGGTGGGAGTTGGTGGTGGGAAGATTTCCAGTCTTCCCTGTTTCATTCAGAGTATGTACCCCCTTGAGAGCAGGTGGGTGAAAGAGTTCCAGGCAAATTTGTTAACAAATCATTTATGTTAGAAACCTGGAGCTTCCTATTCTTTGGAAAATTAACATTCAATTTTTCTTTCTTTTTTTTTTGTGGAGGTCCACCTGTGGTCATTCCATGTAACCTACACTTGTCGTTTGGACTGATTTCACTTAGGAAGTAGCACATGAGTGTGAGGGATTTTGATTCCCAGAAAAAAAAAAATGGATAGAAGGCTGCATTCATGAAACAAAATGCTATGGCATTTCTTAAAAAAGCTGGAAATAGAACTACCATATAACACCCCTGGGTTTTCCTGAAGGACTTTAAGTCAGCACACCACAGAGACACTTGTGCGCCCATTTTTGTTACAGCGCTGTTCACAATAGCCAAGCATGGAATCAGCCTTTATGTGCACAGGAAATGAATCGATTAAAACTGTGTTATGTATATATACACAACAGAAACTTATTCAGCCGTAAAGAAGACCCAGATTATGACATTCACAGGAAAATAAGTGAAGCTGCTGGTCATCACGCTCAGTAACATAAGCCCGATTAGAAAGACACGCATCACAGTCTTCTCACACGTGGAATCCAGACTTACATTTGTACATGCATGGGTAGGGCTTGAAAGTATAAAAGGCACCTCAAGAGGAGAAAATGAAGGTCTAAAAGGAAGGGAAAAGAGGAAACAAGAGAAGATGCTAAAATATATGTGCCATGAAAACAGGAGGGAGTGCTGTTCAGAGGAAGGAAGGTTATTAGTAAGGAAGGGAAGAGGTTGGGGGAGGGGGAGACTAATGAAGGAAAAAAGTATGCAAGCATTACAGTAAAACATTTACTTTAAAGTTATTTTTAGTAATTTTTTAATTAACTAATTACTTTAAAAAAAACTTTATTTTATTTTATTTGTTACAGAGAGAGAGAGAGAGAGAGGAAGAAAGGCATATATATAGAGAGAATGGGCACACTAGGGCCTTCAGCCACTGCAAACGAACTCCAGATGCGTGTGCCACCTTGTGCATCTGGCTTACGTGGGTCCTGGGGAATCAAACCAGAATCCTTAGGATCCATAGGCAATGCCTTGACCACGAAGCCATCTCTCCAGCTCCTACTTACTTTTTCTTTTAAACTGAAGTCATAATATGTCCCCTCCCCTGGTCCCCATTTTCCTGTGGGCTCTTCTCACTAGGGTTATTGATGTTCACTGTGGAGTAATTAGGGTCTCAAATTAACTTAAAAAGAATAAAAATCCATATCCAATCATCCAATCAATTTGGTAATTTAAAGTAGGAAATGAAGGCCTTATGTGATAAATGTAGCATATAACAAAATGTGCTTCATTCTCTGTTATCTACAAGAGATGATAATGATATAAATAAAAGAGAAATAGAGAAAATTAGAGAACAAGGGGAAGAGTAAGAGAAAATCAATAAATTATAGTCAACAACACATGCTACATATTAAACATGGAGTATTATTTTATGTTATGCATACTTTATATCTAATTTAATTTTATAGATTATATCTAATCTAATTTTAGTCTGTTTGAGACAGGGTCTTGTGTATCTCATGCTGGCCTCACACTTGCTATGCAGCTGAAGATGACCGTGGACTCCTGATCATCCTACCTCTACTTCCCACGTACTGAGATGACAAGTGTGGATCACTGTGCTGATTAGCTGAAATACTTACATGTGAACAAGATCAATGTTTTGTAGTGAGGTAAAATGAACATTACTTTTTCTCCCTTATATTGTATATTTGGTTTTTATTTACGTGATTGCCAGTTCATATCCTAATCTATAGTATTACTTAAGAGCTTTTTAAGAAATGGGTCTCTGTTGCCTCTTTTTCTTTTACTACTAGCATAATAGCTTGACATAAAACTAAGTGGATTAAATAACAAAAATTTATTATCATGTAGTTCTGAGGTTCAGAAATCTAACACTTAAAAATTCTGATGCTTGTGTTCAAATTGTTGGTACTTCTGTACTTTTGCTTTGGAAGTACTTTAGTTACTTTTCCTGTTGCTATGAACTGAATACCTGACAAGAAGCAATTTAAGGGAAGAAGATTTTATTTTGGCTCACAGTTTTAGGGGAGACAGTCCATCATGACAGGAAAGGCATGGTGGCACACGAGAGAGGCTGACTCATCACTTTTACTCCACAGTCAAGAGGCAGAGAGATGACCCTTTGTGCTCAGTTTCCTTTCTCCTTTTTCTTCAGCTAGAGATCCCAGTCCATGGGATAACACTCCCCATGTTTAAGGTGGGCCTTCCCACCTCAATTAGCCCAATCATGAACCCCTTTCAGACATGGCCAGATATTTGTCTCCTAAGTGTTTCAGGATCTTCTTAACCATCACAGAAGGCTGTAAGGAAAAAAATCTGTTTCTTTGCTCTTCCAGATTCCTCATATTTCTTGAGTTATGGTCTGATTAGAATAACTACTTTCTAAACCAGCAGCGCTATATCTCTGGTCCTTCCCTCATGGTCACATTTCTTTTCAGGGTTCATGCAGTCAGGTTGGGCTCACCTGGAAACATGAGATTGATTTCATCTCAAAGCCAGGAGAATAGTAGCATTAATTGCTTCTGTAATCTTAATTTTTATTGTCATGCTGCATAACACAATGACAGGTCCTGGCAATTAGGATACTGACTTTTTTGGGGGGGTATTCATTATGCATAACTCTCATGCCTATGTCAATTCCCTTCTTAGAATTAATTTCCTCCTTCAGGTCTAAGAGAACATTATAATAGCATTAGAGTAGTTATAATAACTATATACTCATAAGTAAGGATTTGTCTATAAAAAAAGTTTGGCAAGGATAATGTGACCCTGTTAGTGACTTGATATTATTTTCTGGAGCACTCATTTCTTTTAACAAAAATTCCATGTATATATATATTTACACGTGCTTGTTTAGAGTGGGGGCACTCCAGAGCTTCTTGCTGCTGCAAATGAATGTCAGCCACTTGCACTGTTTTTAAAAAATACTTTGTTTTTATTTATTTATGATAGAGAGAGAAAGAGATTTAGAGGGAGAGAGAGACAGAGAATGGGCACATCTGGACCTCTAGCCATTGCAAATGAACTCTAGACACATGCACCACCTTGTGCACCTGGCTTATGTGGGTTCTGGGGAATTATACCTGGGTCCTTAGGCTTCACAGGCAAGTACCTCTTCTGCTAATCCATCTCTCCAGGCCTTCTTGTACCATTTTTTTTATGTCTGACTTACATAGGTGGCTTGGGAATTGAATTTGGGTGTTGGGGATGGGGCCTTACAAGTAAGCACCTTTTACCATTGAACCATCTTCCTAGTCCCTTAATTACTTTGGAAATTCTTTAGTCCTAGTTATACCAAATATAATGAGGTACAGGCAAATGAGAATTACCCTCTGGGTCTTTTTCCTTATGGCCATTTCCACTACCTACCCTTGGGAGACAGGGATGAGTGGTAGGGGGAAGCTAGTTAATTTTTCTTAAACGTATAGGATGTTGTTTGATTTTTTTTTCATTCTTAACTCTACCTCAGCACCCATGAAGAATATTTTTCTCTGTACAGTGGAAATTAGACATATTAGAAAGCATAATTAATTCTTCCCAAGATTGAATATCAATATTCATCTCTAGCTTGGGCACCATGAAGAGCACAGTTATCCTTCCTACTTTATGCACATTGCAATCTGGTCCGAATAGCACTGGAAAACGAACTTCTCACATCTGTCCTGCAATAAATGGCCCACTGTTTGACTATGACCATGTGTTAACAAAGGGGTGAAAAATAAATGGTTTTTAATGCTGCGGTTCTTGCATGATAACTTCAAAGACTCGATGCTTAGCAATTAGATTTCTGAAAAGGTTGGATACAGAAGAGCACACTTCGAAATGGCTTTTCTGTGATTACTATCTCCAAGTCCATTTTCTCTTTCCTGTTTCTAGATAATATCTTGGGTAGGTCCCATAGTTTTTCAATCACATTTGAATTGTCTATTAGGAAATGAGTATTGGAATTTTACCTCATATAAACAAAAACCTCTTGTCTCTCTTCAGCTTAACCCCTCTCCAGGAATTTACCAATAAACAACAACAAAAACCCACATCCAATCTATTTATTGTGTTCCTTCTCTTTCCATCTTACTTGTACTTGGCAGGTAGAGAAAGGAAGCAGATCAGGGCTGGATTTTTCCTTGTTTTCATTTTCTGCTACTCTGTCAGAATACAAAGACTTAACTTATGATGAACAGAACTTTATTTGGTTCACAGTTCTGGAGGCTGGGAAGGAGGAGTTGCATCTAGCAATGGTTTTATTCCTGTATCACAACATGGAGGATGGTACTGAGACAAACAGAAGAGAGAGAGAGAGAGAGAGAGAGAGAGAGAGAGAGAGAGCATGAGCATGCAAGTGAGTGAGCGAATATATATTTGTTCTTTATAATGAAATAACTTCTGTAATAGTGGCATTCATCATGACAGGGTCTTCATAAACTAATCTAATATACCTCTCAACTACTCTATGAGGGGACCAAGTTTCCAACATGTGGAATTTAGGGCACACACCCAACACATGCACTTTCCTATGGGTAGTTTACTTGTATGTTCTGATACATTTCCTTTGTGGACTTCCATTTGGGGCCTTTTCCTAGGCATGCCACGCAACCCCTCCCCCCCATATAATCTGTTCCTTCTAGCTCTTGCTCTCTGGAAACACTTCCACTGATTAATATCTGGCTAGTTTGAGTCTGTGTTAGATGTTTCATTATTAGGTGGAGCCCATCTGATTGGTGTTACTGTCTCACAGTATTTGAAACATCGTGTTGCCTCTAGCCCTCTTCCTCTGGAAATAGTGTTCCTGAACCTGCAATCCTTATGGCTGAGCTCATCCCAAAAAGCCTTGAGCTCCACTACCTTTCCTGGCACCTGGCTTATTTGTGGGAACTACAATGGCATCTCTAAGCTGGAGCACAACAAAGCTACTCCTAGACTTCTCGCAGGACATGCTAGTGCTAGTCTCTGTTTTGATCCCCTCCCGAAATACAGGGAGCTGCGTGAAGTCTCTCCAGAATTAAAAATAAAATCTCATCCTTCAATGGTGACATCAAAGCCAGAAGAATCTCTTATTGGAGTACACAGGTGGAAAGACGATAAAAGTATACATCACTCTGCTCTTCGGCATTTTTGAGAAAACAGTTTCTTCTTTCTTTAGACTATCTAGCCTTCTATATGCATATAAGTAACATGTGTTTGGCTAAATCTTGGCAAATTGTACAAGGGCATGAAAGGCACCTCTGTTTATAAACTGTGGACATTTACCAGCTATAAGCCCTCAGCTTTAGGGCCTTAGTCAAAACCCAGAGAGGACAACCAGAAAAGTCCTGTTGCTACAATTAAGGGTCACCTCAGCGTTCCAATCAAGCTATGTACATACACTTATTTTCTAAAGAGAACATCACCTTCCTCATGCTGCTTCAATATTTGCTATTGAGTTCAGGTTTCCAAGTTTACCAGGCTGCACAGAGTGATCTGATGAGCAGGAGGGTGCTGCGCAGCGGGTCTGGTCTTCAGTCAGGCTATGAGCTGACAGGCTAGACAGTAGCCAAGAGAAAAGCTGGATATAGATAAAATGAATACTCTTGACTGTTTAGACTAAGGAAATTGTTTTCGGCTCAGAGGACAAATGAATGCAGCATAGCGCCTTTCGTTCAAAAAGATGAAGTAATACTATGTTAGATGTTTAGTAGAGGTGCTTAGTTTGAAAATCAGTATTTGTGAGTGCTGATTTATGAATAAAATAGGTAATTTTTTTGAGTACTCACTATGTAGTAAACTGTTATTGAATTGTCACAACCATATGGAAAATGTGTTGTTATTATCTGCATTTAGTCGTTGAGAAGACAGATGGAGATTATATCAACTTGATGGTCTCACAGCTAGAAAAATGATCTGGGATCTGGGATTTGATACCAGGGCTTTTATTACTTTAAAGATGATAGGCTACAATCCCTCTAAGAGGGAAACATGCATAAACTAGGATATGGGTTAGGGAATGTGGGAAAATGCTATCTGAGAAAGCCCATCTGGTAGTATCATTAGTGCATCTGATCCCATGGCACTCCTAGGATCCCCTGCTTCTTGGCTTCTCTTCCCACCTTTCTTGTGTCTCAGGTGCTCTCTTTTTCTCTGCTCGACCAAACTCCACATCCGTTTTCGGGACCAGGAAGTGGTTAAATATCCCTTATCTCAAATCGCTGGAACCAGAAGTGTTTCAGATTTTGCAACATGTGTGTGTGTGTGCGCGTGTGTGCATGTGTATAAACAAGACATCCTGGGAATAGATCCAAAGTCTAAATCTGAAATTCACTTGTGTTTTATATATACCTGTTGCATTCAGGTTTGCATTGCTGGCAGAAATCACCTGACCAAGAGCAGCTTATGGGAAAAAAAGGTTTATTTTGGCTTAAAGACTTGAGGGGAAACTCCATGATGACAGAGAGAAACGATGGCAGGAGCAGAGGGTGGACATCACAACCTGGCCAATATCAGGTGGACAATAGCAACAGGAGAGTGTGCCAAGCACTGGCATGAGGACACTGAGTATAACACCCATAAGGCCGCCCTCAACAATTAGCTGCCTCCAGGAGGTGTTAATTCCCAAATCTCCATCAGCTGGGAACCTAGCATTCAGAACACCTAAATTTATGAGGGCCAGCTGAATCAAAGTACCACAATACCTAATAAACATAATCTGGGAGGTACTTCTTAACAATATATAGGTTAGTTTTGGGTTGCTGAAAACTGAACTCAGGTCCTCATGCATGCTAGGTTCTACCACTGAACTGCACCTACTTCTCCCCTTGCAATATTTTAAAATAATTTTGGGCATTGAACCATAAGACTCCTGGTGTCATGTTAGCACTAATATAGTTTGGGATTTTGGAGCATTTCTGATATGGGATCAGGGATGACCATCTTGTATAAGATTGGAGAAAATGAGGGCTGCCTTAGCTCAAATGTACCCAAAAGACCACTTTCTCTATTTACTTCTTCAGATAAACTGTAAATTTTTGGAAGACAGGACAGTGTGTTTTGTTTTTGTACATTCTGACAGTCTGCCAGACCTGCTGATTGATTTCAGAACTTGGGACCATTTTTAGAGTACAAAAAGTTCTGTCAGAAGGGTTTGATCTTTCATTTTGAGATTCATGTTAGGATGAAACTACAGGCTCGAGAAACATCTTGTGAGCATGAAGTGCACCAGAGTAAGGAAATGGAAAGAATGCTTGTACTTCTGATAAGTCACCAAAGATCACCCCCCACCCCCAGGAAGAATGTTGGCTTGATGGGAAGCCAAAGCAACAGCAGGGAATATCCAGAGACTCATAAGACCAGTCTGCACAGAGGAGTGAGAAACACAAGGGCTGTTGTTTCTGTCTCATGTGTTTCCCTTCTCAGAAAATGAGCCAAGGAATACGAGGCATTAGAGTTTCCCTTCTGTTCTGCAGCTTTTGTGACACCCCAGCAAATGCAAAGCATTGTGCATGCGTGAATTTCTTGCTGAACAGGAAGAACCTGGGAGGCAACGACAAATACTTCACAGTACCTCCTTGGCATCTGAGATGGTTTCCCGAGAGAGAACACAAGCTTCTACTTAGTGGATTCTCAGAGGACATCTGTGGGAGGAGTTTTCCATAGCAAATATGTATGCTCTCACTCTCCCCACAGTGCAAATGCCACGGGACTGCGAATTCTCATGCAGATCAAGAACAATTAAAGGAGAGGTAGAGATTCAGAGAACACAGAATGATGCATACATATATGTCATAACTATATATTGTCGTTGCTAGTTTCAAGAAATCAGAGACAATGAACAAAGCAGAGGATAGACAAGCAGGCAGGCTATTGGGGTAAAACAGTCAGCATTACATTTATGAGGAAATAAGTAACCTTTAAGGACTGTTCATCTGAAACATGTGTCATTACCAGGCTTTAGAAAAGAAATGATCTCTCAAAATCTACCAGTCTTCAAATAGCATTAGAAATTTGAGTATGTCTTTGCCTTCCACCCCCAAATGAAATCATAGTTGCATATCTTTATATCTAAGGAGCAATGGATGCTTATCGTCTTGGCTGATATATTTAGATCTTGTTCAGCACATGCTTGATGAAGTTGCCAAATTAATTCAAGTTGTCTTGGATGAGAGCTTAGTCATGTGGATCTCAAACTGGATGGAACTGATTAATAAGAAATGTCAGGATTTTAAAATAATGACTGAAGTGTAAGAAAGAGTACAGGATAAGCAAGTGCTTTAACTGTCTACTTTTGGGGCAAGATCTGTACTACTCTTGCCAAAGAGTTGGGGAGGCATTCAGGTGTCAGGTGCCTGGAGAAAGATGAATAAGTTTTGAGCTCATTTTGCTTCTCTGGTATAAGTTTGTCGGTAGGAATTATGTTGTTTTGTAGGTAGCAGACTCCTGTGTTCTGGGACTGCCATTCTCAGCTCCTGTTGTATGCTGTGGAACACAGTATGAGTACCCGAGGGAGGACCCCACATGAGCCTGTTGGCCCAAAGGTGATGGCTTCCTCATAAGTGATAAGGTAAAGCTATGACCGGCCTACTGTGGGTGGAAATGCACTATGAATAGCTCCATGTGTACCCTTGGCCATGGCTCTTCCTTTATCCTCCCTTCATTTTTGACTGTGCTTGTTCATCTCCCAAGTCCACACATAGGAGATTCACTCATGATTTAATGAATCAAAACAGCAGACAAGTGTTTTGTGACGGGCAGGGGAGATGTATACAAATGATACAAGAAGTTTGAAATCAAGTGGAGCAAGAGTCGCGCTCCTGTAAAGGGACTCAATGCTATGCTAAAGGTATGCGCAGGATGCCCTGGGGGCTCTGAGGACTAACTCCAGCCAGGAGGGCATAGCCAATGACTCATTTACCTTTATGGATGGGGCAGTACATAAACTGAGTGCTGATGAAGAGTAGAAAAGAAGCACTGTGTTCATTCACTCACCACATATTAATTTAGCACCTATCATACACGTTGCATTTGACTCAATGAGAAAACACCAGTTAACAAGACCAGATGTAGTAGCACTCACCTAGAAAGGCAAACAATCCATCCATCTATCCCTCCCTCCCTCTCTCCCTCCCTCCCTCCCTCCCTCCATCCATCCAAACAGTTAACAGTTAACCAACTAACCAAACAACCAAGTGACCAACCAACCAACCAAACAGGAAAGTTCTTTGAATTCTAAAATGAAATTTTTGCTCTAAAAGACACCTTTCTCTGCAGGCAGGGGGCAAGGCAAGAGTAAAAGTGCCACTTAAAGGTTTCCATTTCCTTCTGTGCTAAGCAGTCTGTTGTATCTAAACTCTTATCTCTTTTGGAGGCTGCTAAATCTTTCAGAGCTTTTTCGCCCATCTGCCACCAGGAGGCAGCTGATTCAGATAAGGCAAAATACCAAGCCATAACCAATGGATCTGCATTTCTTACCCAGAAATACTGCTGAACCAAACTGCAAGCCAGGGTTTCTCTGAACTTGCTCTTGTTCTGGAGGTTTCCTGATGAATATGTGGGGTTATGTGGCAATGAGTGTATGCAGAGGTCAGGAAGCTGGTAAGGGATCATTAGAGGAGAAACAAAGAGATGATTGTAGAAAAGATGGTAGAACATATGTGCTGTGAAAATAGGCAAGAGAATACTGGAGGTGGAGAGGATGGAGTGGGGACAGAAGATACAACGGGGGAGGGGGAAGAGTCAACTGAAACGACTATAAAGAAATCTGTTACTTTGTCGCCTAGTTACAGATGTTACTGACATGGTGTAGAGCCATTCTCATAAACCATAGGTTATTAAACAAAAATCCCAGGGCTAAGAGTAGGGTACCTCATTATGAGTAGTTGTTCAGGGGACCCCCGAAGGTCCCCAAAGAAGCAGAACAACACAATATATTGCCACTGCTTTTCTTCTTTCCAGTTGTTCCTCTTTTAGTTTGATGACTTATCAAAGTAAAGCCTTTGGGGAGAACCGTGGCTGGCCCCTACAGCAAGATCCTGGAACCCATAGAATGTTACTAAAGTTTTGATTTGAATTTCACTGACTCTGAGTATTGCTTTTGGTAGTATAGACATTTTCATGATATTAAGTCTTCCAATTATGAGCGTGGATGATCTTTCCATCTTTTGGTGCCTTCCTCAATTTCTTTCTTCCATGTTTTAAAGTTTTTATTGTAGAGGTCTTTAGCTTCCTTGGTTAGGTTTATTCCAAGGTAGTGAAATCTTTTATGGCTATTGTGAATGGCTGGTTCCCTGATTTCCCTCTTATTATGTTTGTCATTGTTACATAAAAGGGTACTGATTTTGATGTATTAATTTTGTATCCTGCCACTTTATGGTGTTTATCAACTCCAGTAGACTTCTTGTGGAATCATTTCAGTCTCATGTATAGACTAATATTGTCTGCAACTAATGACAGTTTGCCTTCTTCCTTTCTAATTTTTATTACTTTTATTTCTTTCTGTTGTCGTATTGTTCTAAGTATGACTTCAAGATATATATATATATATATATATATATATATATATATATATATTGGTTTTTCGAAGTAGGGTCTCCCAAGTGCTGGGATTAAAGGTGTGCACCAACATGCCCAGAGACTTCAAAATAATTTTAAATAGAAGTGGAGTGTGGACATTCTTGTTTTGTTCTAGATCTCAGGAGAAATGCTTTACTTTCCCCCCCATCTAGCATGTTGTTGGTTATAGGTTACTATGTTGAGATATGTTCTCTCTATCTGAGTCTTTCCAGGTTCATGCATGACTTTCAGGAACCTAGAACACAGATGGCACTAGCGAGAAGTCAGATCTAAGGTCAGCAATGGCTGACCCACAGAGTCTAGGGAACAGACATGGTATGGGAGAAAAGCCCTACCCCAGCTCAGCAGTGACTCACTTGCAGTAGCCCAGGAAAAGCATAGATAGTGCTGGAGAAAAGTAGGACCTAACCTTGTCACTGGGTGACCCAACAGAGAACAGAAGGAAGCCAGGCAAGACAAACTTGGGAGAGATATTTAATTTAGTGGTGTAAATACTGGCAAATTTAAAATGCTCTGATAAATAACTCCCCTCTTGTGCGAATGCAAGCATCCTTAATTAAGCTTACTGAGTAACAACCCCCGCCCCCCTGCAAAATAACACCAGACATCGAAGATCCAAGTAGAAGGAGGACTACTTGGGCGGAAGAAGGGGGACAACATGTATCTGGGAGGGACAAGAGAGGGTAATAGGGATGAATATATTCAAAATATATTTTAGACATATGCAAAATTGTAAAAGAAAATAAAATGTGCGAAAAATTTATAAATGGCCTAAAGTGACCCTGTGTGTCTCCAAGTGAATATAAACCAGACCCCATTGTGCCATTTGCTCACTAGTGACTGGTTATTACAGAGGCACCTCAAATAAAACTTGAATCCCACATTGCATCAACCCCAACAACCCTCACTGATCTCCTATGTGTCTTTCCCCAGTGTGTAACTTCTTTTCTCCATTCTGTGGCTCAGGCTATAGGCCCAGAACTCACCTCTCTTTGCCTAGCCTTCTACATATCCAAGACACCAGAAATCCTGTGAATTTTGTCTTTTATTATTTTTATGCTTTTTTATTCCCCAGACAAGTTTCACTCTGGAGCCCAGGCTGACTTGGGACTCTCTAGCCCAAGCTTGCTTCTCAACTTATGCAGTCCAGGCTGGCCTCAAATTCACTAAAATCTTGCCTCAGCCTCCTGTGTACTGTGATTATAGACATGAGCCACCATGACCAGCTGGAATTTATCTTCTAAAATTTTGCATCATAAATCCACCTTACTCTCCTGTAGGGTTGTGTTGGATCTGGTTCATTGCAGTTACCTCCTAACCAGTATAATAATAATGCTTCAGTCACCCTGTAATCGGCACTAAACTTGGAAAGAAGAGTCTTATTTCAAAGAATAAAATCCTTTGCAAGATCTACTGTATTTCCAGCTTAGTTTCACAAGGTGTCTTTCCCAAATCTTTCTTTTCCCAAATGCGGGCCACTCTCAGTCCCTTACCTCATCAAACACTAACTCTTTCCCTTTCAAGCGCTTTCTTCCTTCTATGTATTTGGTAGCCTACTTCCTACTCCTTCAAATCTTAGCTTAGTTCCTATCTCCTCAGGGAAACCTCTTTGGATTCAATAACTAGGTTAAATTCACTTATGTTCAGTCCTCATACTATTGTGGAGCTGCTGCACATCTCATTTCACTGTAATGTCAGTTTTCCACTTCACCTCACTTATGTTATAATTTTACATGCATTTGTGGGATTAGGTCCCTAATATTTAACTCTTTGAAACTGTAGGGCAGAATCCATGTCTCTTTGGAGTTTTCTGTAAAGCTAATGTCTGTCATGGTTTATGGCATATAAAATGGTTTCAATAATTTTATATCTGAATAAGTGGGTATATTCATAATGGGTCATGAGACTAGAATCTGAGAAGCAGAGGTTGCAAGATTGCCAAGGGAAGAAATTCAATAAAAACCAAGTTTTTCAAATTTGTTTCAAACAAGTTACATCAACAGGAAATTGGTCGGGAGTTTTCATTCAGTGACTCTTTACAGATTGATTAAAACAGCATTGAATATTGGGTTTGACTGATATTTCAAGAAAAGGAAGGGAGGAAAGGAGAAATAAGACAGAGATTGAACAGCAAGAGCATTGTTGAGAAATTAGAGAAAGCCTAGAAGGGACACATAAAAATAGGTTAGCACTAGAGTCTGGGAATAAGAGCTGAAATTCTGGGTTTATTTAACCTAATGAATCAACGCCTGAGGTGTCATTTAGCAAATGCCCTCAATATCCCACTGTGTAGACCTCAGTAAAGAAAATAGAATGGAATTGTACCGAGGGAATTGTTTGATAAAGGAGAGCTTACTTGTCTTGATAGATTATTAAATCATGGATTAGGCTAATAGGAAGGGCTGATGGCTTGTACTTAGAGATCCTTGGGGAATCAACGAGACAACCATTTATCTTGGATAAAGGCAGGTACTAAACTAGGTTCTTGGCTCTTTCATGTTTTTTTTTTTTTTTTTTTTAATCAGTGGTATCCTTGGTAAAGATTTTGTTTTCCACCTTTCCTACTTAAATCCACCGAGTCAGTGAGGTATATCTGAGAATATATTGTAGTAAAGGAAAATTCCCAGGGCATGTCGGTGTGCACGGCATGAGATTCCATGACTGAATCATGCAAGTAAACCCAGCAAACGTCCTTCCACCACAAGAGGCTGGCACCCATGATTCTCCAGTGCTCACCCCTCCCATTTCACCAGAATTTACCCTGTTTTCCTGAGTATCTTTGTTCTCTGCTATGTGTGACTGGCAGGGCTTCCCCACGATGTTTTCCCAGGCGCCTGCTATTTCCTTCTTCTCCTCAGGCCTGTCTCGGTTTCTTCAGCCTTTGTTCACACTGGCTTCCCCATTAGCGTCTGCAAACATGCAGCTGCTGCCATTTTAAAAAGGAAACAGAGGTCTTTCATCCGCTTGGTCCCCGTCATTGACAGCTCCACGTTGCTGGGATGAACATCCAAACCAGACACAATTTGTAGGAGGAAGGGTTTATTTCAGCTTACAGATCCCAGGGGAAGTTTCATCAATGGCTGAAGAAGCTGGCTCCCGTTCATAAATCTGAGTGGAGAGAGGCTACCACCAGCCAGCACCACCTGTAAGCACAATAGGTAGTGACCAGCAGGGAACTAGAAGCCAGCAGCAGGGACCTGGGCAGAGCTCAGACTACTCTAAACCCCTTTGGCTTTGAATTCAGATGTGCCCCAGTAACACCTTAGGGCTGGACCTCAAGATCGGCCCACAGTGACACCTCCACCAGCCAGACGGCTAGAAATGCAAGTTACAAGCTTTAATAAAACATCTGAGTCTACAGCGGGGGATGGGGGCGTGGGGAGGCCATACATTTAAACTACCACAGGCCACTTCAACTGTCTCCTCACTCATGCCCACTTTTGTTCTGTGCAGCACCAGGAATGACCTAGGTGTGTTCCAGAGCTGGACTTCCATTTTTGTCTCACTATAAATCTGATCTGTTTCCCTTCCCTTCCCTTCCCTTCCCTTCCCTTCCCTTCCCTTCCCTTCCCTTCCCTTCCCTTCCCTTCCCTTCCCTTCCTTTCCCTTCCCTTCCCTTCCCTTCCCTTCCCTTCCCTTCCCTTCCCTTCCCTTCCCTTCCCTTCCCTTCCCTTCCCTTCCCTTCCCTTCCCTTCCCTTCCTTTCCCTTCCCTTCCCTTCCCTTCCTTCTGCTCTTCCTTCCTCCCTTTCCCACCTTCCCCTTCTTTTTTAAATCAGGGTCGTATTTTATAGTTCTGCTGCCCTTGAACTCCTAATCCTCCTGCCTCAGCCTCCTAAGTGGTGATATGACACACAAGTATAACCAAATCTGACTTACTAGAACTCTTAAGCATCTTCTTCAGCTGATCTCCTTGCATTTGTGTGTGTGTGTGCACGTGTGTGCGTGTGTGCATGTACACTCCTACCCACCCCACATACATTTTCCACTTAACCAAATGTAAAATTCTATGGCATTAATTATGTCTACATCATTGTTTAACCATAAGCAATACCTATTTCCAAAGCTTCTGAGTAGTTTAAACAGAAACTCTTTTGGCCCATTAAGAATAACTCCCTATCTGTCCTTGAGTTTTGTGACACCATAGTCTTCTAGCTTCTACTTCCATTCTTCCCAGGCCTCTTTGTGGATGTCTTTGTCTCTGTACAGGACAGTGAAGTCTTCACTGCTTGGGTATTGTTCTAGATCCTTGTCTAATATGTTTTCTCTGGTGAATTTTACTCTGTTCTGCAGCTGTTTTGTCCCCCCACCCCGTTGAGCCCATTGATATAATCTCTTATGCTTTAAGGGATTATGCCCTGCCACCCACCAGTGCTATACAACCCTTTTCAGCCCACCAAAGATTTTCAAAGCAGTTTCTCTTCTACGTCTTTGATGCACATGTCCTTGTTTGAAAATTGTTTCTTCCTTTGCTCACTTAACTTCTTCATGCTTTTAGAGCTCAGGTGAGAGGAGAGTGTTCCTTCAGGAAACTGTTTAACTGGCTTCTTTACTGTACTCTCATGACTTGCATTCCCAACTTGTCCCTCAACTCCTTGATGGTAGAGATCAGAATTACTCAATTCCTGACGGTAATTGGTCTCAGAATCCCTCTCTGCCTTCCCTGTCCTGCCATGTGATCTCTTGCTCTTGGAGGCATTCCTGCCACTGGGATATTTGCTATGTTGTATTACACGGGTGACAGGCCTTCATCAGGCAAGAACAGAAGCTGGTGCCTTCCCCTCGAACTGCCCAAACTTGGATCTAATGAAGATCTTTTCTGCTGGGCATGATGGAACATGCCTTTAATCCCAGCACTCAGGAACCAGAGGTAGGAGGATCGCCATGAGTTCGAGGCCACCCTGAGACAATGACATAGTGAATTCCAGGTCAGCCTGGGCTAGAGTGAGACCCTACCTTGAAAAACCCAAATAATAAATAAATAAAAGATCTTTTCTTTACAAAAAGTACCCATGCTTTGGTAGTTTGTTATAGTAACCAAAACCACAAACCAATACTGTCTGTGATGTCAAAATATTTCTAATGTTTTTTATTAAGAAATAGTAAAAATAATCATAAGGCTTTTATGGACACCTAATTAAAACTATTTTATTTTATTTTTAAAATTTTGTTTTATATATAACAGGTTATGTATTGTTATCCCCTGGCCCTAACTCCAGTTACCCTGGGGGACCTCCTCAGTGGGGTTATGATAATCTGTGGGGTCATGAAGGACTCAGTCAGTCCCTATGAGGTAGCAGGGGACCGAGCTTTGGGGTATTCCTACCCACTCTGTGGCTTTTACAATCTTTCTACCCCTTTTTCCATAATATTCCTGGAGTCATGGCAGGCCTGTTGGCAGTCTGATTTAGTGTTGAGTTATTTGTAGTCTCTGGATTTCTGCTTTCATAGGTTTTGATTTGTTCAAAGTGTCTGTCACCATCAACCTGGGGCTGGTTGTTAGGCTAGCAGTAAGGGCAGTATTCATGAGGTTGCCTCTTTTGCAATTTCTCCTGGACCCTGGCAGGTGTGGTAGAAGTGAAAAGTCTCATGGTGGGCAGTTGGCTATCTTCTGTGTTCTCAATAGATATAGGTTCTCCTCCACAAAACTATTTTTGACATAGCTTAGATGGGTATATTAATTTATATCTGGATTTGGGTTAAAGTCTTCTGCAGAGTTGTATAAAGTAAAGCTCACTTTTTATTTTATTTATTTATTTTATAGAGAGAGGGAGAGAGATAGGGAGAGAGGGAGAATGGGCACACTAGGGCCTCTAGCCACTGCAAACAAACTCTAGGCATAGGTGTTACCTTGTGCGTATGGCTTATGTGGGTACTGGGCAATCAAACCTGAGTCTTTAGGCTTTGCAAGCAAACACTTTAAGAGCTAAGCCATCTCTCCAGTCTCTCACTTCTTAAAAAGAAGAAAACAAGGAAGTGTCTCCTATGAAAGAAGCATATTGGCTTGGCTCTCTTTTAGAAATAATTGCTATTTATTTATTTTATTGAGAGACAGAGAGAGAGAGAGAGAAAGAAAGAGGTAGATAGAGTGAGAGAGAGAACGGGCATGCCAGGGCCTCCAGCCACTGTAAACAAACACCAGATGTATGTGCCACTTGTGCATCTGGCTTACCTGGGTCCTGAGGAATGGAACTTGAGTCTTTTGGCTTTGCAGGAAAATGCCCTAACTGCTAAGCCATCCCTCCAGCCCTTGGCTGTCTTATTGATAGCTCATGCAACTTGCCTAGTTTCTTTAATGCGAAGGTTCTGGTTATAAGTATTGTCTTACTTTGCATTACAGAACATTTAGTTTTGCTTTATAGCAATCATTTATGCTTCTTTTTTTGAGACAAGCCTAAAAGACTGGCCTTTATTTTTGAGAGAGAGTGAGAATGATAGTGAGCACGAGAGTGAGGGCAAGAGAGAGAAAGAATTGGCACACTAGGGCCTCCAGCCATTGTAAGTGAACTCCAGACATGTGTGCCACCTTGTGGGCATGGGTGACCTTGTACATGTGTCACCTTGTGTGTCAGGCTTATGTGGGATCTGGGGAGTCAAACATAGGTCCTTAGGTTTTGCAGGCAACTTCCTTAACTGCTAAGCCATCTCTACAGTCCCATTTATGCTTCTTTTGATTTGGAAGCCTCTTATATTCTTTTTTGTGACCTTTTTCACAAATTTTTGTAACTCTTACTTGCAATTTTATATCCCCTGTCAGCAAATATCTTTTAAATAATTCACTTAGATAGGCACTTATCATTGTTAGTGATCATATTTCAAATAAATTTTGTCTTCAAAGTATCAGTTTATTTTTAGCTTGATCACACATTTCAACACAGGTTTCAACACAGTTACTATTGTGCAGATATAAAGTCGTAAACCACATCAGTCAGTTGTGTTTCAATGGATTTTTTATCATCTCATGAGAAATACAAATAATGAGAGAGACTCTGGGGAAAGTGTCTTAGGAATGGAGGAGGACGATGGAATGGAGTTTTGTCTTGGAAAAAGCCTGAATGAAGGAGGAAATGACCAATGGGCACCTGGGAATACAACAAAGGATTCCTGGGTCTCCAAAGTCAGAGCAAGAAGAGAAATGACCCCCATGGGAGTTGTGATTCTATCAGAGACACCTCATACCACTGCACCCACTGTCAGCCCTGGCCTGGGTGATCCTATGGGGCTGATCATTCAGTAAGGCCCTCCTTGCTTGGGACAGCATGTTTGCAGTGTCTTCCCATGTGAATACCTTGACTAGAATACTCTTTATGAGCAAGGATAGCATTTCTCCATGTAATTTTTTTTTTTGTTTTTCTCTTGTGCACAAAAAAGCTTGTTCCTTAGACAAAATGTACCTCAAGTTACGAGTCATTCCTTCCAGCTCTGCTCCTTCTTTCTTACTCAAGAAGGTGGCTCTATCATACGCTTCTCCAAGTTATACACTGTGCCCATGCCATTTTTCTAACACCATCCTTAGAAAGATCTCTCCTACTCTAAAGAAAAATAACTCAGAAATATATATATATATATTGTGTGTGTGTGTGTATGTCTCACTATTTCTCTGAGTCAGGAACTTAAGTAACTTGAAACAAAACAAAGCAAGAAACCCAGGCTTATCTGTAGGGCAGTTGTGTTCCCTTCATGTCAAGCTGCTCAAGGGCTGAAAGACAGCTGTGAGCTGAACTGATCTGGTCTCCAGCCTCCCACCAATATCTGCACTTGCATTCTCTCAGGGCAGTTCTACAGCATTAATGGAAATGTAGCCCCTGATATCTTAATGCCAGATATATGAATTGTGCCCAAGAATATTCTTACAGACTATGCCTATTGGAATATGGTCATCATTTAATTTATCACAGTTGTGTCAGATAACGTTAATCTTCATAAATCAAAACAAGGTTTCCAGAGTTATTTTCCTGAGGCAGTTTAGTTGGCTACTGCCAGAGAAAGGTGCACAAGTATTAAGTTTAAAGCCAATTGAGAGACTGTTGTTTAGGAGGAGAAAGAATGGTAGTAGGGATGTGTTTGAGCCTTGTAGAAGAAAGTAACTTCTAGGGCTGGAGAGATGGCTTAGCAGTTAAGGCACTTACCTACAAAGTCTAAGGACTTTGCTTGGAAGCCATACCAGGTTCAATTCCCCAGAACCCATGTGAGCCATATGCACATGATGGTACATGAATCTGGGGTTCCTTTGCAGTGGCTGAAGGCCCTGGTGTGCCCATCCTTTCTCATAAATAAGTAAATAAAAATAAAATATCTTTTAAAAAGAAAGTAACAGGCTGGAGAGATGGTTTAGTGCTTAAGGCACTTGTCTGCAAAGCCAAATGACCCAGGTTTAACTCCCCAGGATGCACAGAAGCCAATTGCACAAGGTGGCACATGCATCTGGAGTTCGTTTGCAGCATCTGGAGGCCCTGATGCACCCATTCTCTATCTGCCTCTTTCTCTCTCTCCCTTCCTCTCTCCTGTTCTCTCTCTCTCAACTAAAATATATTAAAAAATAAAATATTTTTTTAAAAGAAAGTAATTTCTATACATTGTAAGCAGCTTAGCACAAAGACTTTTTAATTATGTATTTTTGACATTTTCTCTTTTAAAGAAATTACTGAAAGCGCATGTTTATCTGTGTGGATACAGGCATGCATGCGGCATGAAGCTTGTGTGGGGATCAGAGGACAGGCAACTTTTGGGTTGGACTTCACTTTCCACCTCACTTGAGGCAGGGTCTCTTGTTGCTCACTGCTCCAGTTCAGGTGTTTTCAGGAAATTCTAATGTTTCCACCTCCCTTCTCACAGTGGGCTCCTCACCACACGGCACGGAGGAAGCACAGAGGAGAGGATGAGGCCGGGATGAGATACATCTCATTCCGAGAGAGAGAGAGAGAGCAAGCCAGAGACAGATACTTTTCTCAGGGCACAAACAAATCTACTGACATGATTTCTCTCCATCAGTTGATCATTGAAGTTATTTTCTATCTTAAAATCATACAATAATTTATAAGACATATTTCTTATAGCTTTGAGTGGTTAATTGCTTGCCATGAAGAATTTAAACATGCTAAGATTCAGTGCTTATTTTTGGCAGAGAAGAAATAAATTTAGCCACTTAGGGGCTTACAACATAATGCATCTGTCAAGAGCAAAACAGCTGAAACAGACAGGCTTCAGCAAAGGCCTGCTCAGTTCCATCACTCACTCTTCTCTGTGGGGCCGCACTCAAGACATTAATTGACAAGGTTGGGACATTCACAGTCACCCCTAACCACCATTATCTACACTTATGGGTCAATATGAAAATAAAAAGACTTGATGAGTTAGAATTTTCCTTCCATAAGTGCTGGGCGCTCTCTCGCTATTATGTCAACATCATTTTATTGCTTTTCTGCATCACTGGATCTAAGTGAAAACGAGGGGAAACAAATCACATTGGTGCTTGGAAGCCATACCAATCAGTCTGCGAGAATGGGAGACATCAAGATTGGTTTTGATTTTAGAAAATATGACTTTCATGATGTGATTTGGAGTCGGTTTTGCAGAAAAAAAAATGTTATTTTTATGGAAGAACATTTCCCAACTGAGTAGTCGGAATATATTCTACATGCCATCTTTACAGCCAAACATGAAGGAATCAAGAGAAGTCTCCATTGCCTTTCCAAGTTCTCCAAGATCATTTCTGACTAGGCAAACTACTAATTCAATCTAAAATCAAAGTTGTACTGAGGTCTCAATGTGAGCATATGTCCATATGTAAACATGAATATTTTCTTCTTGATTTGTCTATCTGATAAATACTTACTGTTTTGTTTTGCTTTTTGTTTCCAATGTCCAACTCATAAGTAGGGCAAGTGACTTGGTGCTTGTGGTGGTTTGATTCAGGTGTCCCCCATAAATTTAGGTGTTCTGAATGCTAGATTCCCTGCTGATGGAGATTTAGGAATTAACACCTCCTGGAGGGAGTGTATTGTTGGGGGCGGGCTTATGGGTATGATAGCCAGTTTCTCCTTGCCAGTGTTTGGTACTCTCTCCTGTTGATATTTTCTACCTGATGTTGGTCAGGGGGTGATGTCCACCCTCTGCTCATGCCATTGTTTTCCCTGCCAGCAATGGAGCTTCCCTTCAAGCCTATAAGCCAAAATAAACCTATTTTTTCCCCCGACAAGCTGCTCTTTGTTGGGTGATTTCCACCAGCAATGCAAACCTGATTGCAACAGTGCTGGATCACAGCAGAGAACTTTCTTTAAGGTTGAGCGGGTGCTATGCTCAGTGTCCACCTGGAGAAATCCCGGAGTCCAGGCTTCTTTTTATCTGAGGGAAAATCTTCCGCCATAATGGCCAAAGTAGCTACAAAAATTAGCCAGGAAGACTTCCCTCTGTCACCAGGATGAAGGTACATTACTGTCACATTCACTGTCACAATGCTGGGACAAATATTAGACCAGAAACAGGTTATGGGGGGAAAGAGTTTATTTCAGGCTTACAGAATCCAGGGGAAGCTTCCTCATGGTAGAAAAAGCCCGTTCACTTCTGTAGATCCACTGTAGAGAGACACCACAAACAGGCAGCAAACACCAACAGCCAGAGTTTCAAGCTTGCCCTTGACACACCTTAGGGCCGGACCAAAGTCCCCGATGACACACAGGACTTTGCCTCATGGACACTTAGGTTGCAAGCTTAATTAAAAACCCCTCAGGCCATGGGGAACATGCATTTTACGTTCAAACCACCATAAGGATGAACAGTTTGTCTGCATCAGGGCAATTCAAAGAAGAAATGTTGCCTTTCTAAAAGGGTTATGTTTTATAATTAGAAAGCAGTAAATACGTGACGTTAACCACAGTTAAGAAAGAACCTTGGGGTTGGCAGGCCTTCCATGGTTGTTTAATGTTGAATTTTCTCCACGTCATTTTAGGTACTTCCTTCTTGAATTTGTACTCTGATAAGGAAAGGGCTTCTTACGTCTTTAAACATGTAGTATCTTTCCCCATGTCAGTCTAATATCTGTGCCTTTAACCTGTTTTTGGAAGCTAGGGTGGGCATCTGATCACTTGATCATTGCTTTTCAAACTGTGCCTTGCTGGAGAACCTGATTCAGTATGACCTTGGGACCCAGGCATGCTGACTCAGCAGGTCTGAGGCCCTGCCATCCCTGCTGCCGGTGGTCTGATTTCCTTTGTGGGGTTCTAACTTGAGGCACTACAGATTCCTTTTCTCTTCCCTTGGGCACTGTATTTGGTGTTTCCTTTGTGAACTGACTTGTTTCCACCTATTGCCTGTGGTTGGGAGTGCCAGCCGTGTCTCTCCACAATTCACCAGCCAGGGTGGACATGTTACCCATGGGGACCAAAAGGGAAGCTGATTTTTAAGAATTTGAATCAAGGGTGTGGAAAAGTTGCTGACCATAGCTGCTATGTGAGTTTCTGGACCTGCCCAGCTTCTTGTTGCCTTTAAAAAAATATTTTTATTCATTTATTTGTAAGGAGAGGGAGGGATAGAGAGAAGAGAGATAGAGAGTATGGGTGTGCCAGGGCCTCCAGTCTCTGCAAATGAACTCCAGATGTGTGCAACACTATGTATCTGACTTTAGGTAGGTACTGGAGAATCAAATTTCATTCATTAGGCTTTGCTGGCAAAAGTCTTAGCGGCTGAGCCATCTCTCCAGACCCCCCTGTTGCTTTTGAGCCGAATATTAAGTTTCCCTCTTGTTCTTGGGTCACCTTATTCCCTTCTACACGTGCTGGTTCTTCTAGTACCACTTTAGTCTAGTTCTTCTCTTCTGTTTTTCTTTTACCTCTACTCCTTATGTTAACCAGTTGGTTTATTCATGTTATCACCAAACACTTACAAAGAACACCCCTGCTCTCTTAACACACAAACATACAAAGATTCAAAGAACATCTCAAACATTCGACAAACACCATAATTCACTTCTCAAATCAAATGCCTCTGGTAGTTCCTCTGTTGGTTTTTTAAAAAATTATTTATTTATCATATCTATATCATCTATATCTGTATATAATATCTATCTATATCTATCTTCTATCTATCATTATCTATGTATTATCTCTCTCTCTCTATCTATCTATCTATCTATCTATCTATCTATCTATCTATCTATCATCTATCTATATCTATCATCAAGAGAGAGAACACCAGGGCCTCCAGCCACTGCAAACAAACTCCAGATGCATGTACCACCTTGTGTATCTGGCTTATGTGGGTACTGGGGAATCAAACTAGGGTCCTTAGGCTTTGCAGGCATATGCTTTAACCTAAGCTATCTCTCCAGCCCTTTTTGTTGTAAGGAGCATTTTTAAAGGTGTCATATTTCCATTTCCTGTTTTGGTTTCTGTGCTAGTTTTCTCCATTTTATGAATAGCAGTAAACAGAAGCAGATTCAATATGCAGTCGCTGAACTCCAAAGAAGAAGGTGGTTTTGTCACTCTTGCTCTGGGCACTAAACTCTGATCAATGCTGTCTAAAGGAAAAAAAAAAAGAAGTAAAGAAAGAAATGACAGTTTTGTAACAGGTTATTGACCAATGCCAACAATGACAGTAGACGATGCAGGTCCCAAAGTGAACCTTTTGTGAAGAATGGGTGTCATTTCTCCCTTGTGCTATGTGGACCAAGAGTGTGCATCAGTCTCTTATCTTTGCTGATGGGAAAGGAGGAAAATTTTCCCAATAAGGCAGAGAAGATGATTTCTGAGAACAGTGTGTATTTATGGCTGGCCTTGGATAAAGAGGAATGAGATGGAAGAACATTAGGGACTCTGAGTTATCATCATGTACTCAGAGTGTGTTGAGAGTTTGAAAACTAGAAGAAACAAAAAGCTCTCCTGGGATTCTTCTCAAATGAAGGTAAGATTTTAGTTTTTAATGTCCTATTAGCCCTTTCCCTTCTGGGAGAGTCAGAGTACTTAGAAAAGAATGCAGAGCTTAGGAGTGTTAGGACGACTTAAAAACAAATTCCCATTGCTAACATTTAATCTGAAATCTTGGAAGTTTAACATTGCCACTTGATATACATATTCTTTCTTGGATAGCCTTTCACAGGCTATAACAAATAGTTTTCTTTGTCTTTGCTAAAGTGCTTTTGAGTTTAAAGCAGAATGATATAAAGTGTTTGGACATTTTTGGTAACAGAAGCAGGGAACAGTGGCATAATAGACTTTTGGAATTTTTGCCCTTTATTTTAAATTGCTTTCTTTATTTATTTATTTATTTTTTCAATGAAAGTCTCTGTAAATTGCATCAGGATGTCTGACATTAAGATGGGCCTTCAGACTTGTCCCAAATGAAAACACTGGGGCTTAGCAGTTGTATCCTTTTATAAGCCAGTCACTAGAAGCTGGCTGCTGTGGAGGAGTGGATAACTATGGGTGAAGCCAGCCCTTTCTCCCTTTCTTATTGTGGCTCCTATAGAGGGCCTCAGTTGAAAGTTGTCAGGTGGCCACACTCCCAGCCACTGGCCCATGAGTTCTGACTGGAAATCCTGATGGGAGAACAGGGCAGTGCACCCCACACAGATAATTTTATCTGTCACCTTGACTAGGCTACAATTCCCATCAGTTTGGTCAAGCACACAGGTTTAGATGTTCCTGTGAAGCTGTTTTGTAAATGTAAGTTAACCTTTACAACCAGTTCATATTATCATCTGCCCATGAAATGTCCTTCTTCAGTACTCCTGTGTTCAAGGCTTAGGTCTTCAATATGTTTTCAATGTGTTCTCTCAGAGGTAGATTGTTCGTCAATGGATTAATATATTGATGGATTTGTAGCTGAATGGACTACTATAATTGGTGAAAACTGCAGGATGTGGGGTCTGTTTGAAAGAAGCTGGTGAGAGGGTCATTCCCTTGAAGGGGATGTCTCTTCCTTACTCTACTTTCCAGCCACCATGAGGTGAGCAGCTTTGCTCCCCACACTCTCTGCCATGGTGCACAGTCCTTTTTTCCAACCCACAGAGGCAGACTAAGACACCATGGAGTAAAAGTTTTGAAACTATAAGCCAAAATCAATATCTCATCTTTTAAGTTGATTTTCTCTGGTATTTTGTCACAGTGATGGAAAGCTAACACAATTGACTTTTAGATTATCCTTGATAATTTGAGGGCACTTGATCCAATCACATAAAGGCTTTCAAGCAAAAAACTGAGGTTTCCTGTAGAAAAAGAAGCTCTTAAAGACTGTTTCCAGCAATCAGCCTATGCTATGGATTTTGAACTTGCCAGCTCCCATTATGCATTATGTGTATATGCATTCCTTATGCATCTTTATATATATATATATATATATGTGTGTGTGTGTGTGTGTGTGTGTGTGTGTGTGTATAAATGTATCAATCATGTACTTTTCCATCTACCTCCTATTGGTCCTATTTCTCTGGGGAACCTTCTAATACAGATGTTAATGTCTTAGGTTTGTTTCCTAGGGACCATAGGATAAGCACAAATGACTTTATTATTATAATCTCTGGAACTACAAAATTTAGAAATTTTCTGGGGCATTAAAGATCATCTGAGATCATCTTCTCCATTTTGTAGGCAAGAGAACTGAGGCTCAGAATTTTTAGTGATTTGACTCCTGTTTCTCTGATTTTCCTACACAGTCATATCTTACCTATATTAACTCATTCGAGAATAACTTTGCACCAGAAGATGGTGCTCTGATGGGCTATACTTTGAGGCCTCCCCTGGGTGTCAATGCACTTGATTCATTTATATACTTTGTATGAGTGCTGATCAGAGACTTTCAGTAGTATAGAGTCTCTAGACCATTCTAATTTGTGGATAACAAATCATCAAGTTCCATTTCTAGCCCATTCACCATTAGAAATTCTTTCTAGGGTTTCCCTTCATCTCTCAACAAATTTTTCCTCTCTCCAAATTTCTTAATTTTTTTTTTGTTATTCAGTAGTCATTTTCCATTTATTTATGTAAAAACATAAAACTTCTTTTCAGGGGTGTAGATGTGAGGTTACCATGTTAGTCTTCTGTATTAGCAGATAAACATATGGCTCTCACTTAACTCATTAAAACACAGACGAGGAAGATGGCTCCACTTTATAGAATCCTTCTAAGAGCCTCAGGAGCAAACCACTGCCCACCCAAGCCCCACTGCTCCAATAGGGGCCCGTTAGAATTCAGAGCTAAAGTGGAACTTGAAGCTCCTGACTTAGAGAGCGGGGACTTCCTGCGCAGGAGTGTCACCCCTGACTGTCCATTATTCAGGTCCTCATGGATAACTCTTTCTACATATATATTTTAATTAATTTATTTTATTTGAGAGAGAGAGAGAGAATGAGAATGGGCACACCAGGGCCTCCAGCCACTGCACATGAACTCCAGATGCATGTGCCCCTTTGTGCATCTGGCTTACGTGGGTCCTGGAGAATAGAACTGGGATCCTTTCACTTTGTAGGCAAACACCTTAATCACTGAGCCATGTCTCCAGACCTTTATCTTTTTTTAAATATATTTTTATTTATTTATTTTCTTTGAGGGAATGAAAGTGAGAGGACTCATGGATAACTCAATGGGCACCATTTCTACCAAAATTCCGTTCCTCTTACTTGATTGAAGTTGTGTGCTTGTATGTTACTTTGCCTGATTTGCTCTTCAGAGATTCCTTGGTCACCTCTCCCTCAGGAGGCCAGACCTTAAAGAAGAACATGACCTGGGGGCTTGCCAGTTACACTGTGGTTGTTATTCCTTCTCCAAGAAGCAGTATTTCAGCACCTAGTCATGCTAGACTACTTACTCACACACAAAATTCCTGTCTGTGTAATCAGGAGGAAAGGAACACTGTTGATGACTCCTCCTTGTCACTTTCAGGACTCTCTAGTGTTCCCTGAGAAGAGAGGATTGAAGAGGAATAGAGTCTGCAAATGATTTTATGAGAGAAATTTGGTAGTAATGAATACTTCTGTTTGCTTATTATGACTAATTCAATAGATGGATTGTTACTGGCCTCCATCTCCTACTGTTGGTCTGGGGATTGGGACATAGGCTGTCGTACTTACCCCATCACTCATTTGCAAAGCTATCCGAGAATCATCTCAATTTCTGTAGAGTTCAATTTTTGTTTTGTAAATCAGAATAATAATGCTCATTTTATTTGCATGCATGAGGTCTTTATTTCTATCTGTGAGTCTTCTTCCCACCCTGGTCCAGGTGGGTGTGCTATTTCTCACAGCTGGTTTGGGGGTCACATCAGAGGCGCAGCAGCGAGGCTGCCTGCACTGAATGGGAAGAGCCAGGGTTTCCTTTCTGCTCTGCACTTTGTCTGTAGTTGGGCCAGATACACATGACAACACTTCACCTTCTTTTTCTAGAAATAGCAAAATAGATCTACGCCCTCCCATTTATGTTGGTCAGATTTCCACCACTATGGAAAAATACCTGAGAAAATTAACTTATAAGGAGGAAAAGGCTTATTTTGGCTTATAGTTTCAGAGGTTCAGGGCCAACGATTGGGTGGCTGCGTTGCTTTTGTGCCTGTGGTGAGGCATGTGGGGGAGCCGTGAGGGGAGCAACGCTTCTCACCACATTGTTGCTGGGAAACAAAGAGAGAAAGAAGGGCCTGTGGTCGAGAGTCTGCACCCAAGACATACATTTATCCTACTAGAAACCATCTCCTAAAGGTTCCACTGCTTTTCAACAGCCATGAATGAAGGTATATGCCTTCAACATATGGGGGCCTTTGAGAGGTGGTCAAGATTCAAGCTGTTACACCATTTTCGTCTCCCCAGTAAATTCTCTCTCTAACTCAAGCCACAGTTGTCTTTCCCTGGACAACTGCAAGACAGTCTCCCCCACCCCCGGTTCTATTCTTGCTCTAAGCACAGTCCATTCTCCACAAGAGATAGTTATCTTTGAAAATGCACACTAGACTTACTACTCTCCTGCTTAATTCCTTCTAGTAGCTTCCCACCGATTTACAACAGTATGACAGCATTCTGTCACGAGCCTTTGTGAGCCGTTCTCTGTTTACCTCTCTGTCTTCACCTCCTCCTCTGCCTTTCCTGCCACACCATGTTCCAGTCACATGCTCCAGCCACGTGGATGCTCTGTTCTTTCTTCCCACCAAGCATCATTCCTACCTCAAAGCCTTTTCTCTGTTGTTTCCTCTGCTTGGAGTGCTTTTCTACTCCCAGCTGTCTCCTCCTTGTCAGTCAGGACTCAGCTAAGATTATTTCCACTAGAAGCAGCTCCTGATCACCCTGTTAAAGCACTCTTCTGTCCATATGCCTAGCCCCTTTTTATTCTATTGCCCATCATCATTATCTGAGTTTATCTAACACAAATAATCCATAAATGCAAGTTCCACCAGGCAGGCATGTTTGGACCTCTTCACTAGTATATCAAATCCAGCCGCTGGAACTGTTCATTCAAGAGAGGATGGTAGAGTCAAGAGAATCTGAAGCTTGCAGGTCAGCTATACTGGCATTCATGTCAGACTGTTGAAGGAATAGCCATGAGGCTGGTGTTGCTACAGCAGGAACATGGAAAGGAAGGAGAGCTCAGAGAGTCAGGGATCATGTCAGATCAAGTAGGCTTTACTAGTCAATATAATGACTTAGGTTTCACTAGCAGTGAGAAGAAAACCATTGGAGGATCCACACATTTTTGTGCCTTAGTCTTTAAAAGAATTATTCTGGCAATTTTCTTGGGGATGTGGTGATGAAAATGGGGAGGCACTTAGCCTACCAAGGGACCAAAGTAGGGGCATTGGAGTCAGATGTGTTTTAAGGTAAAGCACACAGGACCTACAGATGGAAGAAATGTGGGTGTGTTAAGGTAAGAGGAGAAAATTCCAAGTGATTTCCAGATTTGGGTATAAGTAAATAGAGGAATGGAACTGCCATTGAAAAAGATGCTAGGAAAATAATTACATTCACAATAACATCACAGGCAAACAACAAACAAACAAAACCCTAGGCATTAATTTAATCATAGATGTTAAATGCTTGTATAATAAAACCTATAAAGCACTCAAGAACAAAATTATTGCAAGTCACTATAAAAAGGAAAGATGACCTTCCATACTAATGGTTTGACAGAATGAATATTGTTAAGTGCCTGTATTACTGAATATGCTGTACAAATTCAATGCAATCCCCATCAAAATTCCAAGAAAATTATTCACAGAAATAGAAGAAGACCTAAAATTCATATGGAAACACAAAACCACAAACAGGCCAGGCAACACTGAGCACAAAAGAGGGATGTTGGAATTATCACAGTACAGAGCTTCAAACCATATGCTACAGAGCCATAGTGCCAAAACCAGCATTGGGCTTGCACAGACATAGACACACACCAACAGACACAAAAGGAAGACCCGGAGACAAGCACTGGCAGTTGCAGCCACCAGATTCTAGGTAAAGGTAACAAAAACATACACTGGGAAAAAAGACAGCTTTACCAAATGTTTCTGGAAAACTGGAATTCCACTGGTATGGAGTGAAAATAGAGGACCACCTCTTGCTCTGTACAAAAATCATCTGAAAATGGGTTAAAGGATTTATAGGAAGACCTGAATCTTTATAACTACTACAAGAAAGCAAAGAGAAAAGTTCAAGATATAAGTGTAGACATTGGCATTCTGCACAGGACTCCAATAACTCAGGAAGAGCGAGAACTGATCAATAAGATTGTAAACAACTAAAAAGCTTTAGCCAAGCAAAATAACCAATAAACAAAGTAAGTTAAGAGATATTTTACAGAATGGGAGAAATTCTTTGTCAACTTTTCATCAGAGACTTCATATATATATATATATATATATATATATATATATATATATATACACACACACATACATATATTGAACATCAGAACAACATATATTAAACATCAGAAAAAAATAATCCAAGAAGTAAGTGGGCGAATAAACCAAACAGTTTCTTTTCAAAAGAAGTACAAGTATATTAACAAATATATCAAACAGTATTCAACATCTTTAGCCATCTGGGAGACACAAATCAAAATTACATTGAGAAACCATCTCACTTTACTCAGAATGGCTGTCATCAAGAAACAAAAGAAATAACCAGTGCTGGTGAGGATGTGGTGAGAAAAAAAGAACTCTTATATACTCTTGGATGAAATGTCAATTAGTGCAGTCACTTTAGAAGTCAGACTGGAGGGTCCCTCAAAGGCTGAAAATAGAACTGCCACACGATCCAGCTGTACCTCTCCTGAGCATATGCTTGAAAAAAGATAAAGCCAGCTTCATGTAGAGATATGCATACACACCCATGTTTATTACTGTGCTTTTCATAATAAACAAAATTATAGAACCAGCCTAAGAGCCCACCAATGGATGAATGGATAAATTTATATATATATTCTCTTCCTAAGCCATAAGGAGGAATGAGATTACATGATAATTGTTGGGAAATGAATGGACTTGGAGATCATGGTTAAGTGAAAGAAGCCAGTTTCACAATGAAAAGTATTGCATGTTTTTTCTCCTATGTGGAGTTTAGAAAGCAAATCAAAAGTTCATAGAAGCGGAAGGGGAGACCATGCGGATGCAGAAGGAGGAAGGGGAATCCTCCCCATAACTATGGGCTAACTCCAGAATGCATGACCCATACCTCAACAAGGAGGGGCCAGGGGGAGGGGCTAGGACATGGATGAGCCTAACAATGGTACCAAATTGACTGTATTCGCTGAGTACAAAACTAATTAATAAAAAAATAAAAAGGGTAACAAGGAAGCAAATACGATCAAAATCACGCTGTATGCATGTATGGAAATGTCACATGAAGTCCATTACTTTCTGCTATCAATTTTGGCAAGTAAGAAAACAAGAAATGGAGAAACTATGTGAGAAGAGCAAGACTGGGAAAGAAACAAGACAGTATTTTTTTTAATGAAGAATATAGTCCTATGATGATAGATTCTAGATTTTTAGAAGATTTTTTGGTTGCTCGAGTTTTTCTAACATCTCCCTTTTATTTAATAGTTACTATTATTTTTTAAAAAATATTTATTTATTTGAGAGAGAAAGAGGCAAAGAGATATATAGATATAGATAGATGATAGATAGATAAAGAGAAAGAAAATGGATACTCCAGGACCTTCAATTGCTGTAAATGAACTCCTGATGCATGTGCTGCCTTGTGCATCTGGCTTACTTGGGTCCTGGGGAATCAAACCTGGGTCCTTTGGCTTTGCAGGTAAGCACCTTAACTGCTAAGCCATCTCTCCAGCCCAGTTACTTTTAATTTTAAGTGTAAACCCGTATTTATGTGTATGGTTGCATATATGTACATGTCATATAAATGGCTGGAGGGTGTGAATAAGTGGGGTTGAATAGGCTGCGTATTTATGGGACTAGAAAGTGTTTGAGATTTTAGATTTCTATGGAATGTCCTGCGGATGAGAGCCAGGTCTAAGCATGAAATTCACGTTTCATATACATCCTAGACACACAGCCTAAAGGAAACGCCATGCTGAATTTTTAATGTACTTCCATTTTGTTTGCAACTCATCAGAGGACAACATGGTGTTTGCTACTTGTTATGTCATGCTAGCCTTCACTTCGAAGCCCTTTAGATTTCAGATTTTCAACCTAAAACTTCAAGGAGAAGCCTAGCTCTGGTGGGAATGGGCTCCTCACTCTCCTCTTCTTCTCATCTCATTTTGGGCAGTAGTAAACCAAAGTCCAGAGACAGGAGGTGGTATGTCTGCAGCCAAACAAGTGAGTAGTAGAACCAGCCACGGAGCACAGATTTCTCCGTGCCACTTCCCTGGCATTACACCAGCTCTCTGCCATGGTATTCTCTTCCAGCAGCTGGCCTCTCAGAGTGCAAGGGTTAAAAAGAGGTGGAGCCCATACCTTGTGGTATCACCAGTGAACCCAATACTCTGGAGGCTGTGGCAGGACTGTGATTTGAAGGGTCAGTCTGGGCTACTCAGTGAAACCCTGTCTGGAAAAAAAAAAAGAAGAAGAAGAAAAATAGGCTAAGTCGAAATTCTTGCATTCTTGAAATGACTGCGTTCTCAGAAATATTCAAAGTTTCACAAAAGCTGGAGCAGGGGGGGGGGGGAAAGAAGGCAGAGTGAATGTTTGCAGTCACAAGATGGGAAACCCTAAGCATTTGCCTGTAACCTACCAAAACCTTGAATATGTGTTTCTTTTTTATGTCTACAAAGCAGCAGGAAGAGACAAGCTGTTTCACTCAGAGACTCAAGACAAATGCTTTTGCGATGGAGCTGCTTATAGCATCTGGAGTGCATTCTTTGGGTGTCAGATGCGAATACTTAACAGACCAGCTTATGCTCCTAGAATCTCTGCCCATGTGCAGTGTGCAGACAGCTTCATTGAAGGACAGAGCTTCACTTTGGTGGGGGGGGGGTGGTGTTGGATGCACCCCCACACCGGCAGAGAGAGAGTGTTGCTTTGTAGAGCTGCGAAAGAAACGGCTAGCCCAGCACTCTCCCTGGGTGTTTCTTGGGGTTGGAAAGTGAATGTTCTCAATGTCTAATTAGGGAAGACCGGCACGCTGCATATTTAATCTTGCTGGGGGCTGGGCGCACACTCCGCCTCATTATCGCTTCTGCTACCTCCAGCCTTTCCTCATGCTTCTCCTGTTGCTTTCCAGCATTCACTCCAGGCACTGCCCCTGAGCCCCTTTATCTGCAGTTCGCTGCAGGGCTGCCTTTGATATAGAGGTGACAGGAGGAGCCAAGCTCTGGTTTAAGTTTCTTTTGTGCTCCGTGGGAAAAAGCCATCAATTCGAGTATGGTCAGGGATCACAATTAGGTTTTTGGCTCTGCTCAATTCATCCATAGGAAATTCTCTCCTCAAAAGACAGACCGAACAGTTCAGCAAGGCACGTACAGAAAGTGTCCAGCTGACTACTCCACGCTCTCTTCCAGGGAGGCAGGAGTGACAGAGCCAGGAAGGCACCAGCGTTTCCATGAGTTTCAGCTCTGAGCTTTTTCTGTTGTGTGTGGGATTTAATAGCGTACTACTCCTGGGATTTTTAACAGATGAACACTCAACAACGGTTCATAATTCCCAGTCTGTGGGAGGAAACTATTAGGGAAGAGGACATTAAAAACAAAATAAGGTCATAATCCTAAGTAAGAAAGTATTAGGATTTTCTGTTTCTCTCCCCTTTCCACCATCCCTCCTCTCTCTCTTCCTTACTTCTGCTCTTCCCTCCTCCTAGGATTTTGACCAGTGGGCAATTCTCCCATTTCTTCAAGAGAAGAAATCTTAGTTTCTTTCTTGCAAGGTGTCAGAGACCACATGGCAGGGTGTAAGAAAAACCACAATTAACACCAGAGCATTCATGTTGGTTATGGGGTTCAGCCCAAATAACAGATATTATCATTTCGAGGATAAAACCTTCCCCAGTCCTTGAAAGGTACAAGGCTAAAAACAGACTTGGTTTTCTACCCACTACCCCCCAGCTCTGTGCCGAGGGAAATGCGAATGCACCAGGGTGACACGCTTCCCTCGTGGGTTAAATTCAGTATGAGAGGGTGGTGTCAGCCTCTAGCGTGTAGATCCCGAGGCTGCTGGTGGGGAGCCTCAGCACCCTCAGTTTATTCTTGCTCTGCCTGCAGGCACTGCAGCCTTCAGAACAAATCCAAGTCTGGTTGCAGAAGCAAACAACACAGTGCAAGTCAAAGAAACATCCCTGTGGTGGGGAGTGAGGCCCAACAGGGAAAGCATAGCTTCCTGTGGCTCTCTGGGGTCCAGCCAAGTGTCCAGTCTGCCCGGTACACAGGGAACAGAGGCAGGTCCCTAGCAAACAAGCTGCGCAGCAGGGAGCACTAGAGACCTGTCCATTGCCTGCAGCCTTTAGAGCCCCAGCAGCTGGGCTCCTCCAATAGCGGCCATCTGGAACCTCAGAGAACACGTCCCCTGACCGGGGCAGGCAGATGTTGGCTCGTTCTTTAGTGGAAAGCACTTAGTGCTTCGGATCAGTCCATCTTCCCGACCGTGTGATGCCCATGATGCTCCTCTGGAGACTGTCCTGTTCTTCTCAGCTCCGGGCACTTTTCCTCAGGACCCCAGGACACGGGTATTTCTTACCTTTGCATTTTTTTTCTCTGAGAAAGTGTCCTGGGTAGAAGTTCTCCAGCCTGCTACAAAGATCCTTGGCCAAGCAAACAGCACTCAAGGCCTCATCTCAGAGCTGCCAGACCCTGTTGGAGAAGTCCTGTTAGAAGTGACTTCACATTGTCCCTTAAGGGCCCAGCTCCGCAGGTCCAGGGAGAAGATAAGCTCCTGTCTCTCTCTCTCTTGTCTTCCATGCTGGATATTATACCTTGATTTTTAAAATCATCCGAGAAGTAGCAGTGATATTACTGCCCAAAATGTAGATAGCAGAGAGCGCCACTCAGGGCTGACAACTGGAGTGTGAGCATAGTGAGAGGACAGAAACCCAGGACGGGAGGCCAAGACCATCCTCTGTGTGTCAGGGCAGCTTACGCAGAGTGATGCCACTGAAATAATATTCAGTGGGCCTCAACTACTTTTGCTTTGCTGATCAGGACACACTAGAGCCCTTTGGGGCCTCACACGTGTGTGTGTGTGTGTGTGTGTGTGTGTGTGTGTGTGTGTATGTATTCTATCCATACTTCCTGAAATAAATCTTGTAGGCTTCTTTAGTGGCCAGTGTGAAAAGGACCCCTTTCTCTCTCCCTTAAACACAGGACCTCCAGCTGTGATGTATCACTGAGCTACATTCTCAGCCCTTGAAAAGTGTTCTCACCTGTTTCCTGAGAAAGGCTGGGGAGAGTGAGTTCTTTTCTATAGCTCTCAGCGCTGCCCCAAAGCCATTTGACAATTATCTTGTTAATTGAGAGATTTAGGTTTTGTTAATTGAACTTCTGCGTTTCTTTGTGCTCTTCTCAATTAACCCAATTCCATTTTGAAGCAGGGATAGTCCCCAGTGTAGGTAACCCTCTGTAGCACTGCCTCTTCACCAGGGAGATGTGTGTGTGTGTGTGTGTGTGTGTGTGCGTGTGTTTTCCTTTGTGTTTTTCCAACAAAAATAAAACAAAGTGAACTAACCCTAGAATTGACCCTGTTCAACCAGCCTCTGAAAAAGTGTCCTGGCTTGAAGTTTCCCAAACCACTACAAAGACCAGTAGCCAAGCAACTCATGCCTCAGAGCTGAAAGGCCCTGCCGGAGCAGTCCTTTCAAAGCTGACTTCAGAAGTGACTGCACTGAAAGGGGAAGACCAGAGCACCAGAAGATGCCTAGGATGCAAAAGGCACCTCCAAGCTTAGATGATAAGGAAAGAGCAGCGCCTCGTTCTGCAGAATGAAACACCTCGGATGGTTTCTGCATGACTATATTCCCTTTCCCCTCAACTGCTTCTCTGCCCAATTGTTATTTTTCCTTCTACCTGGTTTGGTTTTACTTCCTGTGTTTCTTACACGGTCTTCTTTGCTTGTTATTTTTGGTTGATTTTCATTTTCTAGCCTCTTTTGAACATAGGGAAATTATTTCTGGAGCCACAGGCTTCCAAACATTTGGGAAAATGGGTCGTTCTACAACAAATTTTGTCTGTTTTTTTTTTTGTTTGTTTTGTTTTTTTTCTTTTAACCTTAGAGGCAAAGTGTGCTTGTCTATAGACATGAGTTCCTGCATTAAACATTGATGGAGCAGCAACTTGGTTCTCGTCACTGTTCAGAATGCTGGGAACACACGGATGAATAAAACAGTAGAAGTAGCCAGTTCTTCCTGAACGCATACTGTCTTCCACCACAGTGCTTCATAGCTTCTGTTGCTTTCCTCTGCTAATCCTCGCAGCTTCTCAGGAAGATCAGCTGGTCTTGTTTTCAGATCAAAGCCATTAAATAATCCGATCACTACATGAGCTCCATAAACTTGCTATAGAATTTCTGCCTCTCACCCCTTTATTCAACAGCCTTCCTTTGACTCTAGTTAAGAGAGAAAGAAAGAGGCAGAGAGAGAAAGATACAGAGAGAATGGGTGTGCCAGGGCCTCCTGTCACTGCAAGTGACCCCATGGGCACTGGGGAATTGAACCCAGGTCATTAGGCTTTACAGGCAAGTGCCTTAACCACTGAGAAAATTCTCCAGCCCCAAATCAATATTTTTAAAAAGAGTGGGTCTGGACTGGAGAGATGGCACAGCAGTTAAGGTTCTTGCCAGCAAAGCCAAAGGACCCAGGTTTGATTCCCCAGAACCCACGTAAGGCCAGATGCACAATGTGGCACATGCATCTGGAATTTGTTTGCAGTGGCTTGAGGCCCTAGCACATGCATTTTCTCTCTCTCTCTCTCAAATAAATAAATAAAATATTTTTAAAAAAGAGTGGTTCCTTTCCCTGAGAAGGGGCATGCAGGCTTCAGCTCCTGAAGTTCTTACCACCACACCCTTCATTGCAGTGACAATCGCTTATACTCACTGTTTGGCCCCTGAAGCTGTTGGAGCTGCAGCCCCTAGTGTGGATATTCCCACCCCCACCTGTGCATGCACATTTTGAACAGGTGTGTCAAGGCATTCATTGGCAAACCACAGCACACAATCTTGGAGTGTCAACTTTACTTGGACTCTGAGGCAAAAGTGTGGGAAATTTTGTTACTTACATTATGTAAGTAATTGACATTTTTTTTCCTATATGTCCAAAAATTGAAGTCTTGAGGTAGAAATGAATGGACTGAAAAGTTGTAGACTATGATGGGGTAAAGTATGGTTATGGAATAGAATGTGAGGTCACTTACAGAATACTCCACAGAAATGGTTACCGTTTCAATATCTACCACCTGCAGATACAATAGAAAATTGTGAAGAAAAGAACGGAAACATTCTTTTGTGTAACAAAGGGCCATATAATTTCCTATTCAACTTAAGTAAGTAATGAAAAGCTCTTACCCTATGCATATGTTCTGCATAGTTTGGATTGTTGGCTTTATATGTAAGATACATCCTTAAGGGATTTTAAAGAGTAGAAAGTAAAAGAGAATGATTCACTGTTTGTTGATCTAGTTCATGCTTGAATTTGTAGCAGGTATTTAAATTAGAACATTTGATGGATATTTGAGTAGATTAACTGGCATTGCCTCCTATCTAGTCTTTTTCTCCTTTTATCATGCATATTTAGTCTTATATATATCTATCTATCATCTATGTATTTATGTTTTAAATGGTTACTATCATCAACTCAAAGGATGTATCCATTGTTTCACATAGTTATCCTTTTTTTCCTTTTCTGGTGAGTACAACTAAAAATCTTCTTTCTTAAGAAATTTCTAGTATACAGTAAGATATTACCAAATATGGTGTTCACTCTGGATGGTAGATCTGTAAAGTCATTTATTCTTCATCTCTCCCTCTGAACTTGCAGTATCCTTAAAAATGGCTCTCTTTGAACTCTGTGTACTCCCACTCTAAATGGAGATCCTTGAAGTTTGGCAGAGTTCAATAAGTATACAGCTCTGGAGACTATTCACATCTTGCTAAGATATAATCATTTCTTTTAATCATGTATTTTGCCAATTTTGAATTAAATTAGGAATAAAATACTATTGTACGCTTCTATTACCTTTGAATTCACTTCCTTTTTCTAATTTATTTGAGAAATAAGAAAGGGCTTACTGCCTGAAAACATCATTTTTAGTGATTGTAGAGAATATTTTGGGCTGGGGAGATGGCTCAGCAGTTCAACGTGCTTGTTTGCAAAGCATGCCCTTGCGGGTTTGATTCCCCAGTACCCACATAGAGCCAGATACGTAAAGTGGCCCATGTGTCTGGAGTTTGTTTGCAGTGGCAGGAGACCTTGATATGTCCATTTTAATTCTTTCTCTCTCTCATTAGTAAATAAATTACAAAAGAATATTTCATTAATAACTCAAATTTAAAATAAGACCTTAATATTTCATTTATGAGTTCATAGACGTGAATAAGAGAAATAATGTACCTGGGTGATAGTCACATAGAATGGACTCCAGAGTGGAACTCCGTAATTGTTGTTGTCTAAAACCCTCCTGTGCACGGAAGGACACAGGGAGTAATCCCCTTGAAACTGCCTGGTGCTGTCTGATGCTGGAATGCTCAGCTGCTTTGCTCTGCAACTAGCATTTGTGCTTTTGTGCTACGTTGAATCAGATAGTTTAGTGAAAAGCCAGCGATTTCATCTTGCGTTTCTGTTTCATTAACCCTGAGGGAGCTTATGGTTCTTCATGCAAGGGTGGAAGCGACCAAAGGACACTGCAGAGGACAAGATGGCTGCCTGGGTTTTGTAGCAGTGAATCCTTTGAACTTCATTGAGTCTTAGGGTCTGCGCAGTTTACATAATGTTACTACATTGTAACTGAACTATCCTCAAAGGCCAACAGCCATACCACCCTGAACACACCTCATCTGAACTCATCTGAACTATTTTCACCGGATGAGGTATAATGTAAACGTACCTGAGGAGGAGGTGCATTAGCCATCCATAAAGGTATCTTGGTGCCTGTAGTTTCCATTTGCCCTATTTTAAATGGGAATTCTTTCCTCTATATCCTGGTCACTCATTTTTCAGTTAGCATGTCCTCAAAGGCCAACAGCCATACCACCCTGAACACACCTCATCTGAACTCGTCTGAACTATTTTCACCGGATGAGGTATAATGTAAACGTACCTGAGGAGCAGGTGCATTAGCCATCCATAAAGGTATCTTGGTGCCTGTAGTTTCCATTTGCCCTATTTTAAATGGGAATTCTTTCCTCTGTATCCTGGTCACTCATTTTTCAGTTAGCATGTCAGCAGAGGTACCATGTAGCACTCAAGTATATCCAGTGCTGGGGCTTGGAAAAGACTCAACTGGCTAATCTTAGGGAAAAAATAATAACAAAAGCAGGTCCCATTCTCTAAATCATTCCATCATCACCGCCCCCCCCCACATTAATTCAGTCAGATATCCTGTAAGAGCATCATGTGTCCCAAGCAGACACTGTTAACATGAATTCACTATAAACCACCTAACTGGATGAGGTCAACGACTCTGGTTGCTGAAAATGCAAATAAGCTTTGAGTCAGAAAAAGGGAGGCACATCCCACCCCTTTCTTCATTACTTTTGGTGCCAGGGACTCATGTGTTGCAGAAGGATAGAAATTTGTTTGTTTTCCCCTGAGGGAAAAGCAGCACACAATAGTGTTTATATTTGTGAAATTAGAAACTGCAGCTCAAACCACCAAGGGACAGGAAAGTCAAGAACATATGTCCGTGTCTTTGCTTTCTTTGTTTTTTCCAGGTCTGCAGTGTATCTACTTCTTGAAAACAAACCAAACATGATTTTGTATAGGAATTTTGACCATAGTCTGGTTCCAACCATATGGGGATGAGATGACAGTTACTAGTGGTCTCAGGGGCACGAAGCAAAGCTGAATAATAAAGGCTAATGAAGTTGCAAATAGGAGAGCCCTTGAGCTCTCAACGTGTCGCAGTCAGGTTTGCATTGCTGGTAGAAATCACCCAAGCAAGCACAGCTTGTGGGAAAAAAGGTTTATTTTGGCTTACAGACTCGAGGGGGAAGCTTCATGATGGCAGGGAAAATGATGGCATGAGCAGAGGGTGGACATCACCCCCTGGCCAACATATGGTGGACAACAGGGACAGGAGAGCATGCCAAACACTGGCAAGGGGACACTGGCTATAACACCCATAAGCCCGACCCCAATAATACACTCCCTCCAGGAGGCATTAATTCTCAAATCTCCATCAGCTGGGAACGTAGCATTCAGAACACCTAGGTTTGTGGGGGACACCTGAATCAAACCACCACACTACTGCACATGTACATGGGTTTTCATTTGGGTAAACACTGCCCAGGAGGGCTTGACGGGCACTACTGCAACCACTATTGATTGGTTAGCCATAATTTGGGAGAAGTAACAACAGTAAAAGAGATGGGGAAAGAAAGCAAAAGAAAAAGAGATAAAGATAGTAGGTACGAGAGTCTGTACTTCTTTTGAAATAATCCTTTTACAAAGATAATATTCTTTATCACTAAGATTTTTCCTGCCTCATTATGATCTTCAATCTGTCACTCATCAAGACCATCACAGTTACTTTCTGTCACTACAGACTAGTTTGCAGTTTAGACTCTTATATACATGGAAACCTATAGGATAGACCCCATCTCTTTTTGTCAGCATGTCAAGCATTGTTTACATTATTGTATACATCAATAGCTTGTTCCTTTTTATAGCCAAAGTTGTATTCTCTTATATAGTTATATCAAGGTTCACTTGCTTAGTCACCTGCTGATGGACTTTAAGTGTTTCCAGGTATTGGTTACTACAAATAAAACCACAATAAGCATTTTTTTTGTTTTTACACAAGTCTTGGTATGGACCTGTGCTTACTTCATTTTTCTTAGATAAATACCTAAGAATAAAATGAGAGGATCATGGCTGGAGAGATGGCTTAGTGAAGAGTGGCTTAGTGTGAAGCCTAAGGACCTAGCTTCAATTCCCAGGTACCCATGTAAGCCAGATGCACAAGGTGGTACATGCATCTGGAGTTTGTTTGCAGTGGCTGGAGGCCCTGGCATGTCCATTCTCTCTCTCTCTCTTTCTTTCTCATAAATATATAAAATAAAATTTTTTAAATGAGAGGATCATATAATAGCTTTACATTTAAATTTGTGAGAAATTGCCAAACTTTTGAAAATGGTTATGTCAACAACAAAAACAAAAAGAAAGATATTCCCATCAGCTCAAGCATTCTGAATGCTTAGTCCCCAGCTGATGGCAATTTGGGAGGTGGAGCCTTGCTGGGGAGGTGTGTTTCTTGGGGGTGGACCTTAAGGTTTATTCACCCGTTGCTTGCCAATGTTAGTTTGGCTTAGTCTCCTGCTGCTGTTGTCCACCTGCTATGGAAGGGAGGTGATGTCCAGCTTCTGTTCTACCATGCTTTTCCTGTCATCATAACACCTTGAGACTGTAAGCCAAAATAAACTTTTGCTCCTATCAGCTTTTGGTCTGGTGTTTTGTCCCAGTAACAAGAAGGTAACTATAACAGTTGCATCATTTGATATTTCCACTAGCAAAGACAGAAAGTTCCAGTTGTTCTATATCCTCATTTGTACTTGATGTGTTTATGGACTTGGTCGCTCTCTCTCTCTCCCCTCCCTCCCCCACCACTTCCTCCCTTTCTCCTCTCTTCCCTTTAGTTCCAGAGATCAATCTCAGGCCTCACTGATACTAGGTAAGTGCACCATTGAATTACACTCATAGCCTCAGGTTTTAGTTTGAATTTTAGAAATTCTAACACACATATAGTGGTATCAGGTTGTAATTTTAAATTGTATTTTTCTCATTACTAATGATGTTGCACATCTTCTCAGGTGGTTACCATCCATATTTATTTTTCCTGTTGCTCAAACTCTATTAAATTATTGCCATTTAAAAACAAATTGGTGGGCTGGAGAGATGGCTTAGTGGTTAAGGTGCTTACCTGTGAAGCCTAATGACCCACGTTCAACCCTCCAGATCCCACGTAAGCCAGACACACAAAGGTAAGGCAAGCAGAAAGTTGCATATGCCCAGTAGGTGGCACAAGCATCTGGAGTTTGATTTCAGTGGCTGAGGCCCTGGGATGCCAATTCTCTCTTTCTCAAATTAAAAAATTAATTGGCAAAGATGTTGTAGGAACAAATAGCACTGCCCCCACATCCTCATGAATCTGAAAGAAAAGCTGATCCATGACTTCAAAAAGGTGACATGCATAGAAAGGGAAGGGATATATTGCAGTAAACAGCATACTGTGTAATACTAAATCAAAGGTAGGACTACTCAATGTTAGATTTATAATGAAAACAATATCCCCTAACTTGAAGCTCTGAACAAAAGTGGTAGGGACGAGGGAGAATCCCATCAAACTCCACTATGAATGAGCAAACAGAAGAAAAAAGAAAAATCTCCAGAGTTAAATGTAGCAAAAATAAAGTTTTGGGTGGCAGAGCCACACACCACATGAAACAGATATCACCGGTGTTGCTATCCTGTATCACTGGGGCAAGGGGAGGGCGGACCCACAGAGAAACTCTATCATCACATTGCTCTGTCTGGGAGACCAGAAAACTTTGCATAGCCATGTCTCCAGACTCAAAAGCTCCATCCTTGACCCAGTAAAGAGCACCACACCCAAAGTACCACAGAACCACATGTACTCCATATGGGAAATGACTAGAACTGAAACTCAGTAGAGCAAATGTATTTGAGCTAAAATCAAAGGTGTCAAAAAATATTCATGGGACTGGAGGGATGGCTTAGCCGTTAAGGCATTTGCCTGCAAAGCCAAAGGATCCTGGTTTGACTCTCCAGGACCCACGTAAGCCAGATGCACAGGGGGTGGGGGCGTTGCACATGCATCTGGAGTTCATTTGCAGTGGCTGGAGGCCCTGGAGCACCCATTTTCTCTCTCTCTCTCTCTTTCTCTCTGCCTCTTTCTCTCAAATAAACAAATAAATAAATAAAATATATTTTAAAAATATGCATTAGGAAAATCCCTTTTCAACAAATTGTGCTAGTACAATTGGATATCCACACATATAAGAGTGAATTAGAGTCATATTTCTTACTCCTCACAAAAGTCTGTTCCAAATGGACCAATGTCCTTAAAAGACATAAAACTCAAAAACCGTTAAAGGGAAACACTTCAGTATATAAATAAATACAGACAAGGATTTCCTGGAAAGCCCAAGGCATAATGAATGGGATTATTTAAAATTTTTAAATTTATGCAAAGGAAAGGAAACAACTGAGTGCAGCGATAGCCTGAGGAATGCGAGAAAGATACTTGATAACTGACAGAGAATTTATACCTAGACTGTACAAAGAACTAAAAAAATAATACCCTAAATACTGAGAAACCCAACAACCTAATCAATAAATGAGCTGATAAAATGAAATCACAGTTTTCCAAAGTTGAAGTACAAATGGCTGGCCTGGAACTTGTGACTCTCCTATTCCAATCTCTCAAGTGCTGGAATTACTTGATTACTTCTTTGAATTGGAAATTATTTTAGAAGGTTATCTAGTTTCTAAATCTTTGGAGATACTTCATGCTATATATTGCTGATATAGTTTCATTGTTACCACAGGTCATTCTTTTTTTTGTGTGTGTGTGTTTCATTTTTATTTTATTTTATTTTATTTTTTTCTTTATTAGTTAGTTTTGTATTCAGCAAATACAGTCAGTTTGGCACCATTATTAGGCTCATCCGTGACCTACCCCTTCCCCTTGGCCCCTCCTTTTGAGGTATATGGGTCATGCATTGTGGAGTTAGCCCACAGTTATGGGTAAGCTAAATGTCTCTGCATATCATGACCCAACATGTGGCTCTGACATTCTTTCCGCCCCCTCTTCCGCAAAATTTCCCTGAGCCATGTTGGGTTCATTTTTGGTCTGCTTCAGTGATGAGGTGTTGGGGGCCTCTGAGACTCTGACTCTCTGATTTGGTAGGAGTTGATTTTTCTCTGAGCTGATCTCCTTCCCCCTTATGCTGGTATCTGGTTCATCAGGAAAACAGCCCCCTTGCTTGTTTCTCCAATTTTTCTTAGTTTCAGCCAGGGCCCTTTTGAGGTATGATGGGGTGGCTCTCTCCTTAGGATCTACATCTATCTGAAAAAGAGAAGCAGATTCTCCAATGGAGAGTAAGTTAGCACCAGGACAAATGAGATAACCCTTACTTTTTTTTAAATAAAGAATTTAATAGGTGTAGGCCCTCTTGTAGCCCATAACTGATGGTAGCTTGATTTTGGAGAGTGGGCTTATGTTTGGATATGGTTCTGACTTGTTTCCCAGCTCCAGCTATGGGTCCCATACCATTGAGGGGATCAGTTAGCCAAATTGAGAGCAGTTGGTTCCCCACCATGGCTGTGTGCCACTATTGCACTTGTGTGGGCATCACAACAAGTTATTTGCTGCTAAGTAGGTTAGACCATGCGTTGCTTCGACAGATATTGGTCATTTTCCCCCAGTCGCCCATATAGCACCTTCTGGCACTAGACGCACTGACTGTCTGGGGACTGACTCTCTTCCAACTTCCAGCCATGCCATTCTAATTTGCATGTCAACCACAGAAGGTGTCTTCAGCAGTAGGGTCTTACCACTAACTTTTGGTGGGTCATCAAGTACTCTGACAGAAATCTGTCTGTCTTTTAGGAAACCTTTTAGGTCTCTCTAATCAAAAGCTCATTGTCGATGATAGCCCCATGCCGGTTCTGGGAGTTACAGGTCAGTGCCCACTAAGAAAATGAGGAAAAAGATAACTAATATACAAGAGCTAGAGATAAGAGAGAGAGAGAGTGAGGGAGAGGGGAAGTGAGGGAGGGAAGATGTAGAAGATTAAGGTTAGTCTTGATCTTACCCTCTCCAGTGTCTTGTGGCTCAAGTGTTCCCTGTAAGGGCCTGGTGAAGGATCAGCCATTTGGTCTGTCTTTTAGTAAGTAGAAGATTATGGTACCATTGCCATTTGGGTCTAGATTTGTGTTTCCCACCCCTTTGATGCCCTCCCCTCCCTCCCCTTCCATCCTAGTGTCTAGTCTAGGAGATGCTTGCTGGGTATGTAAGGTATCTTGGGTAGATTCAGTTTATGTGCTGTAGATGAGTGAGACTATGTGGCGATTTTTTTTCTGTGATTGGGTAAGTTCACTGAGAATGATCTGTTCCAGGTTCAACCATTTTTCCTCAAATTTCATTGTGTCATTTTTTCTTACTGCTGTATAGAATTCCATTGTGTAGATATACCACATCTTAGTTATCCATTCTTCTAGTGATGGACATCTGGGTTGATTTCAGCTCTTAGCTATTACAAATTGAGCCGCTATAAACATGGTTGAGCAAATCTCTCTAGCCTGTGGTTTGAAGGTTTTAGGGTAGACGCCCAGTAAGGGAATAACTGGGTCTGTTGGTATCTCTATACTCAGCTTTTTCAGAAGTCTCCATATTCCTTTCCAAAGTGGTTGTACCATCCAACATTCCCACCAACAGTGGATGAGTGTTCCTACTTCTCCACATCCTCGCCAGCATTTGTTTTTATTTCTTTATGTGATTTTAATTCTTTAAATTTATGGAGATCTCATATGCCATTCCTAAGCTGGATCAGCATCAGTGAATTGAATGCCCCAATAAATAAGAACAGTATGGACATAGTACTAGGATGGAGCTAGGAATAAAGGGAAATAGGGAGGGAGGGAGGGGAGGAAAGGCTACTTGATAAGTTGACGATTAGCAAAAAAAGAAGATGAAAGAAAGAAAGAGGGAAAGTGTTAGAAAGGCCTGGGGGTAGAGGAAGGAGGGATGAGGGAGGAATACAGAAAACTAATGGAAATATGAATTAATTCCACAGAAACATTCTATCAATTATTGAGAGAGGGCCTTGAAGTCTTTCTTCACTGTGACTAGTATATTGGATATTTGTATAGATTTCTCCTCATAGTTCTATTGGGTTTTGCATCTTATATTTTGAAGATGTATTATTAGGTTGTAAATATTTGCTAGTGTCATATCTTCTTCATGAACTGAATCTTTTTTAAAAAATATGAAATGACCCTCTTTACACTTGGCAGTAGTCTTCGTTCTAAAATACTGCTTTGCCATTTACATAAACCCTTGCAGCCTTCCTTTATGTTAGCATGAGAGATTTCCATGATATACTTTCTCCAACCTTCTAATTTAAACCAATTTGCTTATTTTGATTTAATGTCGGTGTTTTGGGATCTTGCTTTTAAAACTCCAATTTTACCATCTTTGCCTTTTAATTGAGGCAATTAAAATTTCCATTTAATATGATTACTTATATGGTTGACTTTAAATCTACCATTTAATAATTGTTTTTTTTTTTAAAGTATTTTTTTTTTAAATTTTTTTTTATTAATTTATTTGAGAGCGACAGACAGAGAGAAAGAGGCAGATAGAGAGAGGGAGAGAGAATGGGCGCGCCAGGGCCTCCAGCCACTGCAAACGAACTCCAGACGCGTGCGCCCCCTTGTGCATCTGGCTAACGTGGGTCCTGGGGAGTTGAGCCTTGAACCGGGGTCCTTAGGCTTCACAGGCAAGTGCTTACCCGCTAAGCCATCTCTCCAGCCCTGTTTTTTTTAAAATTTAATCAAGGTTTTAAAATTTCCTTTTTTTTATTGTTTCTGCCTTCTCTAGGACTATTTTAATATTCTGTGCTTCTATTTTATCTTCTTTTGCTACTTGTTTTTAAGTAATTGTGTTCTGAGTAGATGTGAGCATGTTTTTAGAAAAGTCTTTCTGTTTACCAGGGTGCTTATCATTTCCAGTGCTCTCCATCCTTTGTGAAGTTCTAGATTTTCACCAGATAGTCATTTCCCTTCTGCTTTATGGATTTCCTTTAACCTTTATCCCAGTTAACCGTGCTGGGGTGAATTCTTTTAGCATATGCACACTTGAAGTAGTTGTTTTGCCATTGCTTTTCAAGTATATTTTTGCTGGGTTAAGAGTTACACTTTGATATGTTCTTATCATATTTTTAAAATGTTGCACTATTCTTTTTACTTATATGACTTCTGATATCAGCAGTCATCTTTGTTTCTCTACATATGTGTCTTATTTCCTGGATGCCTTATATGAGATTTTTTTTTTATTCATCATGAGTTTAAAGAAACATTATCATGATGAGTTGTGCTGTTTTATTTATGTTGCTATGTGTAGTGTTTTTACATATTCTCTTCTTTCAGATTTTTCTGTATTTTTTCTTGTGTAATTTTTGATAGCTTCTAGCATGCATATATAATATAATAAATATAATATAATTGACTTAAAGTTGTTTCAGAACCTTTTGATGCTTTTTAATTCTTTACCCGTTCTTTTTCCCTCTTCGTGCTTTATTTTTCATAGTTTAAATTGCTGTCCTTACATTTACTGACTTTTCCTCCCACATTATTTATTCTGCTGCTGTTCTCATCTGCACTTAATATGGTTGCTTTCTTCTTCAACCTTTTTGAAAGCGTTGCTAGAATACAGATGCACAGGACCAGGACAATATGGTCAACAGATTGCCCTCCTGTTGTGAGGAAAACCCAAGGTCATATGAGTGACTGCCTTGGGTCCTACATAGTGCTTTCCTGGGAGAAGAAAGGCAGGGAAGAATAGCCCTTCTCCCTTGTAGACCTGGATGGACAAGCAGTCTTCTTTATCTCCCACTCTCCATTGCCTCTGTGACTCTTAGCCTGCAGGGTGAGTCATATAGTGTAGAATGACCCCCATGTTGTAGCTAACTTTATGTTGCTGGGACAAAAAAAGATTTGACCAAAAGCTGATGGAAAGAAAGAGTTCATTTTGGCTTTCAGTCTTGAGGCAAGGCTCCATCATGGCAGGGAAAGGACGGTAGCGCAGAGGCTGTGCAATACATCTTGCCATAGCAGATGGAAAATAGTAGCAAGATGAGCTGAGCTCTGTCAAGGGGGAAGCTGGCCTATAAAACCCCAAGCTTGTCCCTAGGAACATACCTCCTCCAGCAAGACTCCACCTCCCAAATTGCCACCATCCTTGGACCAAGCATTTAAAATACATGAGGTGCCAGGCATGGTGGCACACACCTTAAATCCCAGCACTTGGGAGGCAGAGGTAGGAGGATCACTATGATTTTGAGGCCAGCCTAACACTACATAGTGAATTCCAGGTCAGCCTGGGCTAGAGTGAGACCCTACCTCAAAAAAAAAAAAAATTAAATACATGAGTACAAGTGATGAGTGGGAATGTACTCTATGGGGAGGGGATTGACAATGGTGTTACTAATTATTTTGCTGTTTTTGGTGTATTGTGGAGTGTGAGTGTTTACATGCATATGATTATATGACTTTTTAGTTTATATTATATAGTGCAAGCTAACCCCATGCTATTGACATATGGCTTTAAGTGATTCCAACAAATAAACTCTGGACTGAGATAGTACTTTCAGCATATACACATGGAAGAGAACAGCAGAGATGACAGTATAGCTCTCAGGATGAGAGTTTTCATCATTTTCCTTTCTAATAAGTCTCAAAATTTAAGGTCATGTATTATTTTATATTTATATTTCCCATGAACTGTGATCCAATATAATTTCTATGTCTCTGAAACGTTTTTCTACATGGCTTTTCCATTTACATTCATCAGTGGTGGTATAGTATGATGGTGTTAGGATGCGTGTGAGCGTGACCTCTTGGCTTCACATCTAACATTAAGACAGAAAGTTCCTCAATCCCTAGGCTATCATTTTGAACTTGAATGTTTCCAAAAGGCCCATGTATTAAAGACTTAGTCACCAGCTAGGCACTTTTGGGAAGTATGGAAAACATTTAGAGGTGGGGGGTCTAATAGGAGACTTTTAGGACATTGAGGCCTTCCTCTTGAAAGGAGTTGTAGAATGTTGATCTCTCTCTCTCACACACACACCCTCTCTCTCTCTCTCGCTCCATGGGATGAATAGTTTATGAATATTTGTGTTCTGTCCATGTTCCCACTGCCTCACCACAGACCAAAAGCAATAGAGTTAACTGATCATTGACAGGAGCCTCCAAAGTATGAGCCAAAATAACCTATTTCTCTGTTTATTGAAACTATCTCAAGTATTTGTTATGGTAACAGAAAGCTGATTGCAACACTCAGTGTTCCTTGGTTTCAATCATCTGTACTAATATCTGCCTCACAGCATTCATAGGTAAATGAAGTGATAGGTGCAGAATATTTAAGACGATGCACTTTCAGTTTTTGTTGATGAGTTATGAAGTTAAGGAAGAGTATCATATGCTGAGTTGGACTATAAAAGGAGATAGAATGTAAATAAAATACCATTATGAGAGTAATTCTCTCACGTGGTTTTCTCAGGAAGACATCAACATGATAGAAGGAGGGAAACTTGGTTAGCAGAGAAATGTTTAAGAATGTTCTAGTCTAAGAGATCTAAGTGAGATTAGATCTTGTGTTATTCCTGAATAACATGTTCAACAGTAGCATTGTTCAACGGGCAATAACAAGTATAAAATGTCTCAAGAAGCTTACAGGATAAGCATCTAGAAAATATTATAAACTTTCACTGAATTGTGTATCAATAAATATTTCACAAAGGACATAATTTCTGACCTTTAAGACATATGACTTTAAATTCAGCCATATTTTCAAAACTTTAAATTTTTTTTCAGCCATCTATCTATTAATCTATAATTTATCTATTCATTATTTGAGACAGAGAATGACAGGGAGAAAGAGGCAGACAGAGACAGAAAGAGAATGGGTGTGCCAGGGCCTCCTGCCACTGCAAATGAACTCCAGATGCATGTGTCATTTTGTGAATCTAGCCTTATGTGGGCACTAGGGAATCAAACCTGAGCCGATCAGGCACTGCAAACAAACATTTTTAACCACTGAGCCATCTCACCAGCCCTCAAAACTTTTAGATTGTGGTAAAATACATAAACATAAAATTTTCCATGTGTATATGTATGTGTGGAGGCCAGAGGTTGACATGGGGTGTCTTTGTAAATTGCTGTCCACCTTTTCCTTTAAGAAAGAGTCTCTTGCTGAACTTAAAAGCTCACTGATTCAGCTAGATTAGCTAACCAATGAGCCTCAGGAGTTCCCTGTCTCCAGCAGTGCTAGGATTATAGGGGTACATCACCTGCATCCAGCATTTACATGGGTTCTGTCACACAATGTAAAAATAACTGGAGAATTTTAATTTTAAAAAATTATAGAGCTGAGTGAGATGGTACCCATGAAAGTATCTAGTGCATGCTAAGAGTACACAGTGGATATTTACTTTGAATAATTACATACAAAATGATTTATTAAAGTTCTTACTAAATAAATATATTTTAGAGGTCAGATGGCCATTGGAATAAACTGATCATGAAATAAATAAGAAATGAATGTGATGACCAGGTGATTATAATTATAATATCCGTCATCACCTTTATGTATATCATTCATGTGGAAATCCATATAGAGAATCTAAATTAAATGTTTATTTAGAATTTTATTCAACTATTAATTATAGAACTGGTATTTATACTATTGGAACAGAATCCAAGTCACAATTTGGACATTTCTACTTTTAACTCAAAGAAAGGAGGTAATTAGCCAACTTTACCTTGTTATCTTCCAAACATTCCAATATTTTGAAAGCCAAAAGTGTCTAAATTTTTCTTTTTCTTCCTGATACTATTGTGAGCTTGGAACACACATTCTACTGGCTCCACGATTCCCTTCTGCTCCTTATGAATAGAAAGGAGGCTCTGAATCTCTCTCCCGAGTGTGCCTTAGAGGAAGAATAGATATTTGTTTCACATTTTTGCTTAATGACGCTCTTTCTGTCTTTGATAGTTACTAGAATTGTGTATAGCAGCTAAAATGAGCTCACCGTGTTTTCAAGTGGCAGGATTTGTGTGGCACGCACTGCCATTCTGTGATGAAGGCCTCTTCGTGCCATGACCTCTGCCAAGGTGGCCACCATCATGATTCAGGATTGTGGTTGCCTCTTCAAAGTCACCTACAGCCCAGACTTTGTTTTTTTATTTTCAGCAGTAGAACTCACATCAAAGAGGCAGGAAACTTCACATGGTACTCTGCAGCTGGGGCTGTCTGCAATTCTAGCTGTCAGGCTGTTGACAGACATACAGCTGGCTCCTTCCACATGTCTTTCGTTTGTTGAAAAGAACATGAACAGATTTTGATACAATAAATTTTTAAAAAAGCAAGGCAGTTTTTAATTATGTAGGATTATTCCCAGACCAAGATTGTGCCTATAAACTTAAAAAGAAAATAACTTAATTAAAATAATGTCACATCATCTTTCAAAATGAATTTACCTGACTTTTGCTTGTCCTTGCATTTGCTGTCTTTACTTCCTGAGCAAATGGTGAATATTCTTTGAGGAAAAGGAGAAGAAAGCAACATAGATCTTACATTAAAGCAACAACAGAAAATGAGGCTTCCTTGGATTACCAGAATCCTAGTAAAGTTTTGTTGTCTGGGCAGCACAGTAAATCTTGGGTTTGGGAGTGGGAAGGAGTACCGTTTTTCCTTTTTTTTTTTTTTTTCCTGCTCTTTGCAAAGGTTGCAAACTTAGCACTTAGAGTACTGCCACTTCTAGCTGTGTGATTTAAAGTATCTTTATGTTTAGTCCTCGGATCTCTGATTTCTTTTTTTGTTGTTATTCATTTTTATTTATTTATTTGAGAGTGACACACACAGAGAAAGAGGCAGATAGAGAGAGAAAGAGAGAATGGGCGCGCCAGGGCTTCCAGCCACTGTAAACGAGCTCCAGGTACGCCCCCTTGTGCATCTAGCTAACGTGGGTCCTGGGGAAATCGAGCCTCCAACCAGGGTCCTTAGGCTTCACAGGCAAGTGCTTAACCGCTAAGCCATCTCTCCAGCCCCGTATCGCTGATTTCTGCAATGGGAGGTGAAACAGCATCTTGCCTTTAGATCGTTGGAGACAGCGGAATGAGACACAGTGGAGAAAGCATTTAGCTTCATGACTGTTCCACAAGTGCTTTGCAAAGCTTCATGCTATGATCTTTCTGAAACTGTGCCCTCTAACCTGCTTTAGAAAGTTTCAAGCAATCGGCTCTCCTTCTGGTTTTTGTTTGGGTCTCCTGTCTTCTGAGCATGCTCAATGGAGCTTGGGTCTGGAGAGTGGAAATGACAGCGGCAGTGATGGTGATGCTGTTGTTATGGGGAACACCTGCAGGAATAGCTGACATGTCTAGGGGTCTTTATCTCCATTCTTTTCTCCTATTAATGCCACGAGGAAGAGAAAATTACTTCCCCTACTTCAGAGATGTGGAAATTGATGATCAGAAAATAACTTACTATATGTCACCCAGGTAAAAGGGGAAGAGCTGTCCCACGGGGCTACAAAGGAAATTTAAAAAAAAATCCCGTTTTATTTTCCTCACCTGCATTGCAATTTTCATGCCAGGCCTGTGATGGTTCTGGATGACTTTGAGTCAATGAATCACGTCATGGAAGCCAGTTCTCTCCAGTAGACTTGTGAGGACAGAGTAGAAAGGAAACAAGAACCACACTGAGCTATAGGCCTCTCTCGTCCTTTTCCCCCCACTTTATTTCAAAAAATCGTTCTTTGGGTTTTGTAAATGTCACTATCTAATCCTTCACTGCCTTAGGTGCTGTAATCTTGAAACACCCAGGCAAAAGTTTTAGTAGTATATGTCAAATTCTTGGAGATTTTTTTAAAATATATTTAATTTATTTATTTATTTATGTATGTATTTATTTATTTGAAAGAAAGAGAGAATGGGCACGCCAGGGCCACCAGCCACTGCAAACGAACCAGGATACTGTGGCTTTGCAGGCAAAAGCCTTAACTGTTAAGCCATCTCTCCATCCCCGCAGATTTGTTTGTCGTTATATATACATATATATGGTTATGGTTATATACCTCAAATATCTGTGTTACGGATGCTAATTTGTGGGATTGAGTCTTCATAAAGAAAAGCAAAAGTTTTCTGCTTATAAGCTACACTGTGGTCTTTGCGTAACATTTACCATTGTGTGCTCTATCTGATTCTTTTGGACACTGATGAGGTTGATAATAACAGCTCTAAACGTATGTTCTCAGTAGAGCGCTCTGGACGTTGCTCAGGTTCGTGTCCTCCATCTCCTACCACAGCCACCATGTGCCGGCTCTCCTTCAGTCTGATGAATGCATAAAACCAATTATCTTGGCTTACAAATTACAAGGTCAAGGTTCTGAGAAAACAAAACTTTTGTCTAATGCCAGAAAGCTTCTCTCCTAAACAGTAAAACAAGAGAACATGGATTACTTATGGGCAGTGAGGGCTCTGGACGATTCACAAAGGAAGGAATCACATGTGGCAAGGCCAGGCTGTAAATACTCTTGGGAAAATAAGCATGCAGCGCTGGAGAGATGGCTTAGCAGTTAAGGCATTTGCCTGCAAAGCCAAAGGACGCTGGTTTTGATTCCCCAGGACCTATACAAGCCAGATGCACAAGGGGTGCATGTGGCTGGAGTTTGTTTACAGTGGTTGGATGCCCTGGTGTGTCCATTCTCTCTATATATCTGCCTCTCTCTCTGCCTCTTTCTCTCTCTGCCTCTCCCTTTCTTATTTTAGAAAAAAATAAGCACCTAACATGCTTTTGAAAATTTATTTTTAAAGTCCAATTTATTTATTTAGCTTATTATTTTAAGATTTAATTTTTTAATTCACTTCATACACTGATATATTATACATTGAGCATATTTCCTCTTAAATGCTATGATATTCTCCCCTTACTTTCCCCTCCCTCATTAATTCCTTTCCTTCCCCTAGGCAGTGTCACTTGTACATTGATGGCATATATACTATATGATTTTATATATCTATATAAAATCTAGGAACCATACATGAGAATGTGTATATATATGTATATATATATATATATATATATATATATATATATATATATATGTATGTCTTTCTGGGACTGACCTAATTCTTTTCATATGATAATGCAGTCACATTCATTTTCATCAAATGATACAGCTTCATTCATGTGTGGTTATGTGCTGGGAGACTCAGGGCTTCTGATAGAGATCATGAGAAGAGGTTCCACTTTGTGGTCCCATGATTATACATAAATTGAAGACATACTTCTGGAGGCCAACAGCTCTGATGTATGATACCAAATGTGCTGGGTTTATGTGACCTTGTCATTCAACAGTAGGTAAAAGACAAAGCAGTAGTCAGTGGCAACATCACTGTCCAGGGATCAAAGAAGGGAGTGTGAGCCTATCTTCCTGACTATTGAAATAGAACATAGAACTTCCTTTAGAAAAGGAGGTAGGGCTCTGGATAGAGTGATGAACAACACCCCAGTACCATGCTGCTGGCCTTAGGAGAAAGAACTTTTGACCTAAAAATAGAGAGGACTACCAATGATGACAAAAGTAGCTATAGGGCTGGAGAGATGGCTTAGTGGTTAAGCACTTGCCTGTGAAGCCTAAGGACCCTGGTTTGAGGCTCGATTCCCCAGGATCCACATAAGCCAGATGCCCAAGGGGGCACACATGCATCTGGAGTTCTTGTGCAGTGGCTGGAGGCCCTGAAATACCCATTCTCTCTCTCTATCTTTCTTTCTCTGTCTGTTACTCTCAAATAAAAAATAAATAAAAATAAACAAAACAAAATTAACAAAAAAAGTAGCTATAAACATTGGGTGTGAAGGGTGTTTTTGAAGGATTAACGACTGTCCCTGAAACTAGGGGGTCTTGGGAACATCAGAGGCATTCAGTCCCAGAAAAGCCTGACAGCTCCCCTGATTGACAAACTCCCCTTAACTCAGAAGGCCTTGAAGGAACAGAAAATATCTGGGGCATCCTCCCTAGACAATCTGGCTGATAAACCTTATTCTGAACAAGGACACAAATAGCTACAGTTCCTTGCCTACTTCCCTTGGATCTGCACCTGGTCCAGTCTGTTTTGCTCAGGATCCTGCTTATAAGCTTGAACCCCAGCCTAGCTCTGTGCTTCAGCCTCCATCATGTGGAAAGGCCATGCTCCCCCAGTGTGCTTTAATAAGCAGACCCTGACTGTCAAGATCAAGTTCAGTTTGAGTTTCTCTTTCACTTTCCTTACATTTCTGGTGCTGTGACTTGGATTGGAGCCCTCAAGGTCTTTTAGGCCACGTGCCCCCTCCTCTTTCTCTCTCTCTCTCTTTTTCTTTCTTTCTCTCTTTCTACTTCCCTGCCAATGTTTCACTCCCTCAGGAGCATAGACACTCACCGTGATCACCATTCTGGACTAAATAGCCACCAGTTATGATCCGAGACCTCCGGTCTTTTGTGGCCTCTTTCTACAAGAGAGGTACAAGGTTCATTAGCCTCATGGTTCAGGGAGCTTTATTAGTGTTGGGTAAGCCCAGAATTGATACCTGGAAGCTTCTTCCTTTTCTTCTTTTCCCCCTCTCCCTGACTTTTGAACTCTAGAGAAGAGGCCATTCACCATTTCATCAGCTTCCATTTACCACGTTCTGGCCTTCACAACAAGGTACTCACTCTCGGTCTGCTGTGGAGGTGCGCCATCTCAGACCTTAGAAACTCCGAGAGTTTCTCACTCTCTCCTCTGCCTGTAGATGATTAGAGACTTCGGGAGACCCCTATGTATTGTTCTACCAGACACCCCAAGCATTATGAGTGTGAGAATGCTCCCTCCTAATCCTTGGGTCTTACCTCATTGCCCTCCGTAAGCCTCAAAGATGTCCCTAGTAGTGGGATCGGCCAGTCCATTTAGTCTTTGCCCTCCAAAATGGGCTCTAAATTATCTGTTCTAAAAGAAACTCCATTGGCATGTCTCAAAACTAACTTAAAGGAACTCGGGCTAGAGAAATGGCTTAGTGGTTAAGTGCTTGCCTGTGAAGCCTAAGGACCCTGGTTCGAGGCTTGATTCCCCAGGACCCATGTTAGCTAGATGCACGAGGAGGCACACGCATCTGGAGTTCGTTTGCAGTGGCTGGAGGCCCTGGTGCACCCATTCTCTCCCTCCCTCTCTCTCTCTCTCTCTCTCTCTCTGCCTCTTCCTCTCTCTGTCACTCTCAAATAAATAAATAAAAATAAAAAAAAAGGACTCAAACTATTTGAGCTCCTGCCTACCAAATTACTCTGACTCACTATTCAAATTTGGCCACAATATTATCTAGATAATGTCCACCACTGGCCTGAGTTTGATGCTTTTAATTTCAACATTCTCATTGATCTTGATAACTTTCTCCTACTAAACAGGAAATGGTCCAAAGTTCCTCATATCCAGGGCTATTTTGCCCTGTGCTCCCACCCCTTCTTCTCTACCTCTTGCTTCACTCACCATATCCTCTGGTGCCACAAAATACCTTTTGGAACACCCATACCATGACCCACTCTCAGATACTGTGGTAGTTTGAATAAATGCCCACCAGTAAATTCAGGAATTCATTAAAGTTTCTTGGATTTCCAGCTACATGGCAGGAGACGGTTTCACTGGGTGGATCATTAGGGTCCAGCCCTAAAGTGTGGTGATGGATTTGAAATTCCAATCTAAAGATATGCAAAGTGCCAAGTTCTGCCTGGAGTTCCTGAAGTGTGCTGTGTGGTGTGGTTTTTGGCTTTTCCTCTCTCTTCTTGGTCCTTTAAGAAGCGTCCAGCTTCTTCTACAATTATGGAAGTTTCCCTGGATCTGTGAGCTTCAGTAAATATCCTTTTCTTCACAACTGTGCCTGGCCAGTTCTGCAATACCCCACTTACTCCCCAATTTTTCCCAATCTTTTTTATCCTTCCAGGGTCTAGACTAAAGGGTTAATGATTTTCCTTGAAACCAGTCATTAAGGTTTAATGACTGTCCCTGAAACCAGGGGGTCTTGGGAACATCAAAGGCATTCAGTACCAGACAAGCCTGACAGCTCCCCTGATTGATAAACTTCCCTTAACTCAGAAGGCCTTGAAGGAACAGAAAACATCTGGGGCATCCTCCCTAGACATTCTTGCTGATAAGCCTTATTCTGAACAAGGACACAAATAACTACAGTTCCTTATCTACTTCCCTTGGACCTGCACCTGGTCCAGTTTGTTTTCCTTAGGATCCTCCTTATAAACTTGAACCCCAGCCTAGCTCTGTGCTTCAGCCTCCATCATGTGGAAAGGCCCCACGCTGTGCTTCAATAAACAGTCTCTGACTGTCAAGATCAAGTCCAGTTTGATTTTCTCTTTGGCTTTCCTTACAATCTTAGACAACATCTAATTTAATTTTATGAAATAGGTTCTCCTGTTTATTCTACGGAAAAGGAAACTGAGGCTTGTTATACATTATTACATCATCTGCCCAGAGTTACACAGCCAAGCAGCAGGAAGCCAGAATTCTACTATGAGTCCATCTGCTTCTTTAGTTGTTCTATGTGGCCATTCAGCATGTAGGTGGCCCTATTGCAGAGGTACCATGTCCTCAGAGATGGGACTCAAGGCTGCCTTGCACAAGTAAGAGTGTTGAAAGTTTGGAGGAATTTGTTTCTTCAATTTCCTTTGATTCTAATTCAGATCTTTAAGAAGATAGTCAAGGAAGAATGTGAACTACGAAGTGCTTAGTTAATTTTACAACAATTTGCTAGAATTGTGAGAATAAGCAGTTGTCAAACTTAGTACTGTAAAGTATATTACCTGGAACCATGTTAAAAATTCAGACCCTCGCCGGGCGTGGTGGCACATGTCTTTAATTCCAGCACTTGGGAGGCAGAGGTAGGAGAATCGCTGTGAGTTCGAGGCCACCCTGAGACTACAGAATGAATTCCAGGTCAGCCTGGGCCAGAGCGAGACCCTACCTCGAAAAACCAAAACCAAAACAAACAAACAAAAAATCCAGACCCTCATTTTCTCCCTAAGTGATTCTGATGTCCAAGGGCCATACATTATGAGGAACTAATAAGACACCACCTATAGGCAATGTCCTCCAATTTCAGGCTTGATTGAGTTGTAAAAACATTTAAAGGCATATTAAGGGCTGAACTGAGAATCTTGACTTCTAAAGACAGTAATATCTAAGCAGTATGCTATTGAGATGTGTTGAGTGTGATACCATGTGTCTCTTTAGAATTTAGGATTATATAAGTCATTTGACAGAATGATTTAGGGTTATTAATGTTTTTTTTTCTGGCTTAGGTTTAAACAGCAATATAAGTGTTCAAAATAACTAGATTTGCATTACTTTCTGACAAAACTATAGAAAAAAATCAAAATTTTTATGACTATCCAGTGATGGCTTTGCTTAGTATTATGACAACCTACCTGCATCAGGTTGAAATGTTAAAATGAACTCATGAGTTTTTCCAGCATGTGAGAGGGCTGTTATCATGACAGATAACCCCAAAGGCAGGGGAATACCACCCTAGAATTAAAAAGAAAAGTCTCTGGCCCCGGATGACTTATTATTTACTATTATTATGCATTATATATTATTATATTAGTTTTGAAGTTTTCTTAGCATAGAGAATGCAAATGGCAGATACCTGTTGGTAGTGTTGATCCTTTCTCTATGGTTCATGTCCAAGTCTCACTGGATTAGCAATTCAGTACCTTGGCCAGAGCCCAAGAGAGCCACTGTCAGCAGCTGCTATTACTAATTTAGCTAGGTGTCCAGCATTATAGTTAAAGATCACCACCACTCAGCAAAGGGTTTGGATATTACAAAACATTCAGAGTGAGGAGAGCCTTGTGTACAGACTCAACAATGATCAGAACTTGCAGTCATATTGTGTTACAAGGACATAAGAGACTATGATAGCATTTGAAAGTAGGATGCAGCCTAATTACATGCAATTAACTAAGGGCTTCTTGGGCAGCAGCCCAACGTGAGGCTACTTGACCTGGCTTCAGATACAGAAGAGGAGGAAGAGACCTAATTCTAGCTGTGTTAGGAAAAATAATGCCAAAGGCTGGAGCTGATTGAAGTAGATCATGTTCAATTAGAAGCTAAAAAGCAGTTCAAATAATACATAGTTGGGCTGGAGAGATGGCTTAGCAATTGAGGCATTTACCTATGAAGTCTAAGGACCCAGGTTTGATTCCCCAGTAGCTACATTAAGACAGATGCGTAAGATGGCACATGTGTCTGGAGTTTGTTTGCAGTGGCTGGAGGCCCTGGTGTGCCCATTTTCTCTCTCTGCTTCTTTCTCTCTCTCTCAAATAAATGAATATATAAGACAAAAAAGAACAAATAATAAAAGTTTCCACATGTTTCACTTAAGCTGTCTACATAAACCAATCATTTTAAAACTGTTTTTTTTTTTACAATACTTGTGGTGCAAAATTTGTCTTTTTTGTTTGCTTATTTCTTTTTCCATATCCTCTTATAATTGGAGAGAATGTTAAATGGAAGAAAATTGGGGAGTTAACCACTTTAAGGTAGGAATCTGCTTTTTCCCAAAGAACAAAAATAAATAATTTTACAGAATGCTTTGGTAAAATCTTTGTCAGAAGTCGTTACTAAACTGGGAAACCACTCCCAGATATTGAATGCATTGAATAACGCCTTTCCAGAACTTTCCTCTTGATTATTCTGAGTAAAATTGTAAAGAAAACAATACTTATATTTATTGTATATGCTCATTCCAGATAAAGTGCAAAACTTATCTGGCTATCTATGGTTTATTTTTCTATATTTGTGTCAGGTTGGTTAAACTGCTTTGTATGGAAATAGGAATGCACTGATGGACTCAGGGAGAACATTTCTCAAGAAGACAGCATCCTTATCTTCCTGCAAATGTAGATTTAGATGCTTTTATGAAGAGCAGCTTCTATTAAGTATGGTGGGATTATTTCAAAACATCTTTCAAGGGAGAATACGGAGAGCATTATGAGTAAAGAACTTTACAGAAATGAGAAAATTAAGTGGCCCATTGAGAGGTTGGGTATGAGCTCTGACAGTACAAATCTCACAAATGCTTCTAATTTTACTTTTTCTTTGTTTCTTAAACTGAAAAAAAAAAAAAAAAACAACTCTTGAGAGTTGTTTAAAGGCTATTAAGCAAGTGATTTGTTTTTTCTTCTGGTCTTATTATAGGCTCATTAGCTGACCTTGGAGGAGTCATTAGTTTGCATCTATCTACATTCAGGAGGCCGGGAATGATAAATTTGTAACCTTTATGTTCTCAGGTTTAATTGAATTAATGAATATTTCTTGGCCTTACGTTTTTGAAAAATGTTTAGGAATTAACAATAAAATTTTTAATTCATCGACAATGAATATGTTAGCTCTAGGAGCCTCCATCTTGCAATGGAAAAATCTCCACACTGAAATAGCTAATTTTTTTTTTCCTTCTAATCTGAAACTTTAAGCCCTCTCTTCCTTTCTCCTAATGGTCTCAGTAATAGCCACACCCACTTTCTTTCTCTTAATGGGATCAGTAATACCACCCTCATTTCCTTCTCTAATGGCATTGGTTAGTTACAAAATTTTCCATCCCCATCACCCTACTGCCTTGCTTCTAAGAGCCCTGTAACTGTGAGTGGAAGGTGGACTCTGGAGCCTCTGTCAGAGACCCCGCCCTCCCCTCCCCTCCCCTCCCCTCCACAGGTGTTTATCCTGAATAAACCCTGTGCTGTTGTTGAGCCTATCACTTGTCTTTCTTCCTCTTTTCTGCCTTGAATTTGTACCTTACAGAGTATAAATCCTGTTAGCAAGTTTTGCAAGAAATATCCTACTTGAAGCTTTACTGAAAATCTTTCATACAAATACCAAGTCACCAAAGGATTAGTTGGCCCTCCAAGGCTCAGGGTACATTGTGGAAGAGGTGGCAGAAAGAATGTAAGAGCCAAAGGAAGGGTAAGACTGCTTACAATGCAACTGTTGTTACAGAAACTGGCCTCGCCTCGATATCCATGGCCACGCAGTGCCTAACCCTACCTTCACAAGACCCTCATAAAAGAAGTAAAAGATGATGACATCAAAATAAAAGGGAGACTAACAGTGGGGGAGGGGAAGGGAGGGGACATGATGGAGAGTGGATTTGTGAAGGGGAAAGTGAGGGAGGGGAGAGGATTATCATGGTTTATTGTCTATAAGTATGGACGTTGTCAATAAAAAATGCCAAAAATAATCCAAGGCAAAAGTAATTGCACTACAAAAGAGTTTCCGTATTTTTCATCACTATTTTATTTCACCAGTATATATGCCACCTTCCTCCATTACTGAGCTCTTGCAAGATTGAGTTGAGCCAATGCCAGCCATAAAGTTACATCTCTGCATCTTTTACCTTGTTTTCTCTTTGCTTAATGAATCTTGTGATTCTAGTCTATATCTCCCTGTCTTTATTTATTCCCTCCACCCTCATCCTCTGAGCTGATGTATACCCTGAATTGAAGTGTCCTTGAGGACTTGCCCTTTGGCCCTCTCTGCAGCTGAAAGGTGCTAAATTTAAGAATTAGTATTTCCATTTTCCTTCCCTCCTACATTCCCTTCCATCTGGTTGTTTCTTTTTTGTTATAGAAAGAAACTCTAATGTCTTTTTAAAGTTTACGTACAGTAGGTAAAAATTTGTTATGAGAACCAATTCCCACAGAACAATTTCCTAGCATAGCATAGGGATCACTCTAGGAAATGTTTTCTTTTTTTATAGTTATTTTGTGTTTGTGTGTGTGTGTGTGTGCTGGGCATTGCTTGAATTTGGTTCACTCACCAATATTTCGGCAGGGAAGCCTTGCAGTGGAAGACACATAGGTTCAAATCTAATAGACTGGCCAGGACTGAGTTGTGGGAGAACAACCTTAGGACCTTGGGAAATCTTACCACCCCCTTGGGCCTGAACTGGAGATGAGAACTTTAGGTTAGAGGAATGATGTGCCCTCTCATTCTTTCTTTAAAAACTTTTATTAACAACTTCCATAAATATAGACAATATAGCATGATCATAATCCCTTCTCAATGCTTCCCCCAATTAAAAAAAAATTTTGTCTTATTTACTTGGAGAGAGAGAATGGGTGCTTCAGGGTACTTGCCACTGCAAACAAACTCCAGATGCCTGTGCCACTTTGTGCATCTGGCTTTATATGGGTCCTGGGGAATTGAACCCTGGTGCCAGTCTTGCAAGCAAGCTCCTTTAACTGTTGAATCATCTTTCTAGGCTTCCCCCCCCAATACTCCCTTTACCCCCTCTGCTGAGTCCCTTCATTTTTCCAACTAGTCTCACTTCGATTTTGTTGCCATCATTTTCCCCTCCTATTATGCAGGTCTTATGTAGGTAGCATCAGCCACTGTGAGGCCATGAATATCAAGGCCACTTTGTATCTGTATGACAGCATTGTAAGCAGTCCTCCCCTTCTTTTGGCTCTTACATTCTTTCTTGCCACCTCTTCCACAATGGTCCCTGAGCCTTGCAGGGTGTGATAGACATGTGTCAGTTATGAACATTCCACATTCACTTCTTCTCAGCACTTTGGCCATTTGTGAGTCACCCACCAGGCACGAATTCTTTCCCATGGAGTGGGCCTCAAATCCAAACAGAGGGAAATTGGTTTTTCCCCATAGCAGACATGCCACCATTGCACTAGTTGGTACATTTTGACTGGCCAATCATAAAGCTAACAGGGTCCACTGCTGGTTAAGATCATTGATGACTTTTCTTCTCCCAAAGGCTCCATGCTGCATAGCTGTTTTCTGCATCCAGACAGCTAGTTAATAGGGAGGAGGCTTCCAGCTACACTCCAGCTTGATTTCTCAGTGACCTGTAGCCCAAGCATGCGACGTCTTTAGCAGTAGGGTCTTACCATCTTGTTCTTATAGGAAACTAAGAGCTTTGGCAATAACCTGTGACATTTTGGGAACATCAGGGACCTCTATGACCAAAAAGTCACTGGAAAGTATCCCACCCTAGCACTGAAATTTTTCCAATAACAGTCTATCTCATTCTTAAGAACCCTTCTTTTTTTTTTTTTTGGTTGAAATTCCTAATTTTCAAGCCATTTTCTCTGTTCTCTTCCCTCCCTTTCTCTTCTTTTCTTTTGTTCTTTATTTCCCTAAGCATCCATTTTATCTTTGTTTCTCTCCTTCTTAGGACCTATTATTTTACAAGAGGGAGATGAAAGATCAGAGAAGTTAAGTGATTTTTCCCTAAGGTTGCTATTACTGGCTATGTTAGAGTCTCCTTACATGTTGAGAATCGTGCCTCTACTACATTACATGTTCATATATTCTCTCTTCCCCTATCCTGTCTCTTTTTGTGGATTGTTGACATCGTCCAAATGTAAACTATAACCAAGTAGATTGCCCTTATATTTCAGAACACTAGAAGGGGCAATAGAGGGATTGACGAGAATTATTCTGGAGCCCTTCACCCTAGAAAATGGGGAAGGAGTGGTCTTGATAACCCAAGAACAATTTGGCAGAATAATATACACTCCCACAAGAGTGTGAATGAGGTGTCTCACAGAATTTAATGAGGAGAGACTGGGGAGGTGCCTCCACAGTGAATGGTGCTTGCTTACAAAATCTGCTGGTGCACGTGTGCGCCCATGCACATACACACAGACACTCGCATGCATACATGCACACACATAAATAAAAAATGATTGAATAAAGAAAGGCAATGATGAATAGCTACCCTCTTGACCACCCAAACTATGTTCTCATTCCTGCTCCAAACACTAGCTGGGTGAGGGGGCTTTAAGAAAATAAATGGCTTCCTCAACCTCTCAGGGTCTGAGGTGGTCATATAGTTATGCTCTGCTGAATATGAATAATTAGCAATGATAATAATACTATAGACTTGGTCTTTGAGTCTCCTGTGAGATTTATGTTCTAAGATTTGATTTTATAACTGTGAAGTAACCTTGAAGAGACATTGTCAAAACTGTGAAAAAGCCTAAGGCACTGTATCACCCAAGGATTAATAAAACAACTGGCTGGGACCAGGGTTTCATCACTCTGAGGTAGAAAGTACACCTTTGTACTTAAAAGGCAATTTTTCCTCCTTAGCTTCTTGCTCGTTGCTTGGTAATTAGAATTTAAAAGTTTTTTTTTTTTTTTTTGCTTGTTTTTTGGGAAACACTTGTTGTTGTTGTTCATACGTGAGCTTACTGATGTGGACTTCCAGGTGTCTTCAAAGTCTCCTACAGAGTTTCTATTCTTCCAGTTCTACTCTTAACTGCAGGTGCTGCCCCCCTGTACCAGGCATGCACTGGGCACTACCCTTTAAATGGGAGTTGCTCTGTAGAGAGGTGCCGTGGTCCATAGTGCTATGGCCCTACAGCCTCTGTCCCAGATCCTACTCCCTGCTCACCGAGAGAATGCAGCTGCTGGTGTTTTGATCGTCAGGCAGGTTAACTTTTCCTTGTTGTTCATCTGGTTCCCACTGCAGGTGCAAGAGAAGGAGTGCAGAAGGTGGTAAAACTGAACGAGAAACACCCTATATGCTTTGATCATGCTGAGGTCTTGTTCTTAGGTCACGCTGATGGTAACCCTAGGGGTGACCAGCTTTCTCCAGGCTTGAAGAAGGGAGGACTCAGAAGGCTAAAACTATGCAATTCCAGGTAAACTAGGACAGCACCCTTCAAAGACATTCTTTTTGTTTTGTTTTGTAAGATTTAAATACTTATTTATTTATTTGAGAGAGAGAGAGAGAGGGAGAGAGAGAGAGAGAGAAAGAGAATGAGTGTGCCAGGGCCTCCAGCCACTGCAAACAAACTCCAGATGCATGCACCACCTTGTGCATCTGGCTTACATGGATCCTAGAGAATTGAACCGAGGTCCGTTGGCTTTGCAGGCAAACACCTTAACCGCTAAGCCATCTCTCCAGCCCCCCGAGGCATTCTTCAGATTGGAACATGTAGCCATCTTTGAACCTCAGTAGCACATCGACCTTAGATTTGTTAACACTTCTGCTTTCTGTTTTTATTCACTTTAAGATTAGAATAAATAAAATCTGCACTTTTCCCCCTTTTTGTATGTTCAAAGTCATTCACTGGTCAACTATCCCCAAAGTGGCAGATCCTCTCATTCTGGTGTGCTATTAAAAACTATTGCAAGGGCTAAGAACTAAGAAACCTTCCCCAATATTTATAAAATGTCTGTGGGGGTTCTGTGCAGACGTCAGTTTGTCGAGGATCAGTCTGATGCATCTTTTTCCTTGTAGAACAGCAATAGTCTTCACCCCAGGCCCCACCCAGGTTTCTTGGTTCTGTCCTCACTACATCAAAATTTTAACAATGTTATTTTAAGTGGCAGCCCCTGGAAATTATTCCAAAGCTAGTAAAACAACAACAACAAAAGAAAACAACTTACAAAGATCAATGAGTGTCTGTTTTGCTTTTTTTTTCTTTTAAACTGTGTGAACATAATTTCACTCACTGTTAATTACAATCTATTTAAATATCATGTCTGCAGATGTAAAAGTAAGTACCAACACATGGTGCCATTAAAGCATCAGGGAAAGAACCACTGAGGTGTGTGTAATCATAAAAAAAAGAGGATGGGGGCTGGAGAGATGGCTTAGTAGTTAAGACACTTGCCAGCAAAGCCTAAGGACCCATGTTCTACTCTCCAGATCTTATGCAAGCCAGACACACAAAGGTGAGGCAAGCGCAAGGTTGCACATGCCCACTAGGTGGTGCAAGCATCTGAAGTTGGATTACAGTGGCTGAGGCCTTGGTGTACCAATTCTCTCTCTTTCTAAATAAATAAATAAATAAATTTTAAAAAGAGGATGGGAGAAGCCCTTGGGGTTATTGGTTCATTTTCCCATTGATAAGATCTTTGTTTTCCATTTATATAGCACACTGTAGCAGTTACCTTCTTAATTGTTGGGGAAAGAAAGCAAAACAAAACAAAACATCTGACCTGAAGCAGCTTAGGCAGGAAAGTTTATTTCTGCTTGTAGTTTCAAGGGGAAATTTCATCATGATGTGCAAAGCATGACAAGTAGCTAAGCATTGTATCTCATTACGTCAGCTGGGAGGAAGCAGCAAGAGAGAGCCAGCCATTGACACCTATTGTAGTTACCTTCATGTTTCCAGGAAAAAAAATAAATAAATAAACACCCAAACAAAAGCAGCTGATGTGACAAAAGGGTTTATTTTGTCTTTAATCCTGAGGAAAAGCCTCATGATGGCAGGGAAAGGATATTGGAGCAGAAGCTGGCATCACTTTTTACCACACCAGCTGGCAAAAAGCAGCAAGGGGAACACAGCTGTAATAGCCTAAAGTTCACGCCCAGCAATGCACCTCCTCCCACAAGGCTGTACCTCTCAAATTGTCACCAGCTGGGGACCATGCATTCAAAACACATTAGTTTATGGGGGCATCTGCTTCCACATCCAGTGGAGCTGAACTAATAAAGTTTGAGGCCTGCACCCTAGTGACATACCTTCTCCAAGTCTCCACCTCCTGAGGGCCTCACCAGCTGGGGATCAAGTATGAGGCTTGATCATAAACACTGGGTTTGGGGGACATTTCACAGTCAAACTACCACATACATTATGAAAGAGTAGAAAACTAAGATTTACTGGATGGAAGCTATTATTTATTCTCTGGCAAGTGGGTACTATACCTAATCTGGGGAAATGATAGATGGTTTCCCATAATCTGCCCAAGATTTCTTGGCTCTCCCAAGAAAGCGCCTGTATTTGTGGATGAGTTTACAAAGCTCACAGAAACAATGGCTCTCTCAAGTTCTCAGAGCCTATAAATGGTACAGGGTGAGTTGGGACCAGGTCTGCTTTGTATGTTGCCTGTTCCCACACTGTAGAATACCAGCTGCCTTTCTCTCAGTGAGTAGAACTTGAAACTCAGAGAGTGACTTGCCCCAGGCTCAGCTACAGAATTTGAGATCCAAAGAAGACATTCAAGGTTATGAAGCTCAACTTGATGATTCTAAGTGAAAAAAATAAAGGTTCAGAGAGGCTGCGATGGGGCCAAAGTGTTCTAAGCGGGGCAGGAGAACAAGGCTTGCTCTCGGGCTTGGGGTTCTAGTGACCAGAGCTCAGACAACTCACCCTTTGCTTCTTGAACCTTTCACCTCTCAGAACCCTATTCTGGGTGATTATTTGTGCTGGTCAGGCTAATGGGGAATTCTATTTTCTCAAAAAGAAAAAAAAAAAAACTGGTGAAGAAGCATGATAGGGAGTTAAGGTCCTCTCTCTAAGAGAACAACTATTCTGATGGCTTGGGCTTTGCCTTTCTAGGCCGAATCAGAGCTAAGATCATTTAGAAAGCCGGAATTCCTCTCACTCCCCGAGGACAAACTTCAGGCTTGATTAACAGAGACTTCTACAGTATTTTGCAAAACCAGATAGGATTCAAATTTCATTGGTAAATGATGTTTATGTTTGTTTGCTAGTGCCACTCAAAGCACTAGCATGCACAAGAACCTGGGCTGCCTGTTAATTCGCAAATTCCTGCCCCCCCCCCCCCACCAGCAGAGATGCTGACTCAGGATGTCTGGAATTCCCACCGCTCCTCAGCTAGGGGAGTGAGCGCTACATTACTGTGCAGTGCTCCAGTTTATCCATGGTTTTGCTTTCCATGGCTGCAGTTACTTGGAGCCATCTGTGGCATGAAAATGTGAAATGGAAAATCCCCAGAGATACTAACTCATCAGCTTTAAATAAATTATTATTGTATATTGTTTTAACTGTTCTAGGGCTGGAGAGATGGCTTGGCGGTTAAGGCATTTGCCAGCCAAGCCAAAGGACCCAGGTTTGATTCTCCAGGACCTACCTAAAGCTTGATGCCTTAGGTGGCACATGCATTTGGAATTTGTTTGCAGTGCCTAGAGGCCATGGCATGCCCATTCTCTCTCTTCCTCCCTCAGATAAATAAATAAATAAAATACTTTAAAAAAATCTGTAGAAAGTATATGTAGCTGTGGCTTTATGCATCCACCAGGGACCTTGGGGTGCACCTCTCACCTATGAGGGAATACTATGGTACTTAATCAAGCAATCTGGTTTCCACATGAAAACTGGCTTATGGCCCTGAATATCCCAAATGTTTGAACGTGGCTTTTTACAGGCTTACAATTTTCACCAAAGCATAAATTATCAAGAAACTATACAAAGGATTTCTGTCAGCCATCTATTGCCAATTTATTTTCATTATTTTTCATTGATTCTACAATTTGGTGTTCTGCATATATTTGGGTATAGGAAGGTGAAATCAAGTCTTCTGAAATATGGTAATTGCACAGAAGAGCCATGCTTACCAATAACATTTTACATAGTGGATGTTGCTTCCTCATTAGAGGGCTTGTATTAGTTCTGGGTCATTGATGTTGGTAGAATGCTGTGGTCTCCACACTAGGCTCAGCTCTAAGCCCAACTCCTCCCTTGTGACTCAGTCTCCTGCCGTTCTCCCCGTGGTTCAAGGGAGACTAAAAGTCACAGGGAGAATTATGTTTTCATTCACTGGTTCCCTATTGGTTAGATGGTATGTGATCCTGGCAGCCCGGCAAAGGAAAATCCAGTTAAAAATGATTAGCTGATCAAAGTTCTCAAAGGCTGGAGTGAGGAATCACCTTTTAAACTGCCATTTGTTCACTTCCCAAGCAGGAGCGCAGCCAAACATGTACACTGTAAGAACCATTGTGGGGAAGGACACACTGTGTTGTTTTCCCTACACCTCCAGAGATAATTGTCCATGCTGATTCGTGATTTTATTTCTTTCTACTGAAAACTTCAAGGGAAAGATTGCATCCAGTGAAACAGAAAAGGAGAGCCCAAAACATGCATTTTTAATTACTGCAATCAAATAAGCCACATAAAGAGTCTCTTTACAGCTTTCGTGATTAAATTTGATGAACAATTTGGTAAATTTTAGGGCGTTTGCTTGCAGAATTTGCCTCAGAAGAGAACACTTCTTCGAGCACTGAAAAGCTCTGATTTCTCAGGCAGCACACCACGTGTTTTGGATTGGGGAGAACACCTGAGGGAGTAGTGAGGCCTGTACTGACCGCTGCTTATGCCACTGTCCTGCCTCATCCCTCCCTTCTCTTCAGTTAGTTCATTCAGTTCCTAGTTGCACTTTCCTCACCCCAAAGAATGGAATAAAAAGGTGGGGGGGGGAGAAGAAAATGTTTCTTCTTTTGCAGTCTGCTGTTTCGGGAGAGACTTGAGACTGCTTTTGAATCTAATTTTATTTAAATTACTTGGCTATGCAAATCTTTGTTCTCTATCTAATTTTGGTCAGTTCTTTGCAGTGCTCTTTCACAAAACAAAAACAAAAATAGATGCCAGTGTCACCGAGAATGTTGGTCCCCGAAGCACTTTTTTTTTTTTTTGGTCCTTAACCCCAGTTTCTCTTCTATCTGAAAACTGTGGTTGCCGAGGCTCCTGTTTTGCTTTTCCCTCCATGGTTCTATAGATTCTTCTCTTGGTGCCCTGATCCCACGCTGTCTAGTGCAGATGTGTCCTGGAGTTCTGATGTCTGAGCGTACGCGGACCTTGAACAACAAGGTTCTCTTCCTGCCGCTTGTCTCTTCTTTGTCTGTTACCATTGTGTGTGGACTTCCAAAGCTCTGGCTAGTGTAGCAGGTACCTTCTCATTGCTGAGACAAAATGCTCAACCAGAAAGGCAGCACACGGAAAGAAAGGGTTTATCTCAGGTTTCCAGTTTCAAGGGGAAGTTTCATCGTGATGGATAAAGCTTGGCATTTTTTTTTTCTTCACATCAGCTGAGAGGAAGCAAGGATTCACCCCCCCAAAGGCCCTATAACTTGCTATCAGCTGGGGCCCAAGTATTAAAAACACATGAGCCCCAGATGGTAGTGAGATCCTACCTTGAAAAACCAAAACCAAAATAAAACAACAACAACAACAAAACCATGAGCTATGGGGAACATTTTTCATTCAACCCACCATAGTAACTATACCAAAGTTTTTTGAGTGGATGTGTCACACTTCTTTTATCCATTCCTCAAAGTTAAATATTTTTAAAATTTTTTTTATTTATTTGAGAGAGAGTGAGAGATAAAGGAGGAGAGAGAGAGAGAGAGAGAGAGAGAGAGAGAGAGAGAGAGAATTGGTGTGCCAGGGCCTCTAGCCACTGCAAATGAACTCCAGATGCATGTGCCACCTTGTACATCTAGCTTTATGTGGGTCCTGGGGAATCAAACCTGCATCCTTTTAGGCTTTACAGGCATATGCGTTAACCACTAAGCAATCTCTCCAGCCCGAGGTTAAATATTTTAAACAATTCCTTCATGTATGTGAGCTCTTTCCTACTTCTGTCTCATTTCATCCTAGAACTGAGATTGTGGTGTCAAAAGGTGTGAATATTTTTTATAGTTTTTTAGTTTTTTAAATCAATTTCAGCATGGTGGCACCATTCTGTTGTGATGTCAAACTTCAGTGTTTGCATTGTTTATGTTTTTGCAATCTTAAAAGATAAAACAGTGTCTACTATTTTAAAATTACATTTCCCTTATCACTAGCAAGGTAATGCTCATTCTAATACATGTATGTATTTGCCATTTGATCTATTATTTAAAAATGGACTCTTTATAATAGTGAATACTAATTCAAAGAAAATGGAGTTTGTTGAACATGTTTTAGTCAAAGGAAGGATAGGAGAGAGGGAGAGACTAAGTTAAGAAGGACTGTGTGGAAGAAGGGGGTATTTGTTCTAATAATAGTCACTGGCAGTATTTTACCTTGCCCAAATCTGAGCCCATCTTACGAAACCTGTCCCAATTTAAAATTAGATTAGCATAGGGGATAGTCCAAATATACAGGCTTTAGGAACCAAAACCTTCTGTTTAGCTCTTTTTTGCTTCTTTGTTATGAATGTGTTTAATGTTACCATATGCTCTTCTCCGTTTGAGATGGGCATCTTGCCATGTGTATAACACTTTGAGACTATTAATTACTCTGTATGAAGTAAGTTATTATATGGTATGTCTCTTCTCAGAGGATTCCAGTTCTCCACAAGAACGGGGTTTTAGTTTTGTAAGATTTTAAATGGGCTGCTTCTAATTTTGAGACATGCCTGTGGAAGCACACATAACTGTGGTGGGGTTCTATGATAACTCAGCTCTCTACTGGGTCTAGAGAATTTGGGGAAGACATTTGTCACTGGTAATACTGTTGGAAAACTTGGACTTGCCACATGAATCCAGCTCTACATGGGGACATTCAGTTACCTCTAACACTTTTTTGGTGTGTGTCAATGGCTAATGAAGAGCCACAGACTCAAAGGCATGGAGCAATGGATTCTCTGCCTCTAAGTAGGACAGTCAGCAGGTGGGTTTGTTCAATCACTTGTTCAATCATTCGTTACTTCATACATAAATCCAGCTTATGATTATTGGAAAATTGCACTGCTGTACGCTCTGCTGGGAACTCTGGTTCAGGATTGTTGAGGGAAGGAAATTCAGCCAAACTTTGCCTAGCTTCCTGCTGCTAATTTCTCTCCTGTTTGTCAACTAGTCCAACAAAGCAGCAAACTAACTTTGGCTAATCTAAAACCTCAGTTTACCCCTCTCTTGTGTCCACACAAAGTGACGAAATCCTTGAACAAAGAAAAGAACTTAAAGACAAGTAACTTCAAGATTTGAACCAGGAGAATCTGGAGAACAGAGAGGACAAAGAATTAGTGTTGGCCAAATACTGGAAAGTTACACCCTGTGAGAATTGTAGGAGATGAAAAACAGGCTTGTGATGATCTGCTTTCTGTTTTCTGAGAGTCTTTGTCTATGTTGAGTGAATTTAGGAGGAGATTATACAGGTGGTGGTTTATGTCAGCTGTAAAAATGGAGAGAAGTAGGCAGAGTATGGACATCATCTGGAAGTTAAGATGCTGAATTACTGCAGGGTGAGGAGAAGGGATGAATGCAGCTGGTTTCTTGGTCCTGACTCCTAGTGTAAGCAAATGTGTTTGTCTTGTATTGAACCAGGGAGGAAAGTAATGAAGTTGTGCTGGATTAGGGGAGAAATATATATGGAAATTCTATGACTAAATATTTTGAGAAATCTTATCTTTTGTTCATTTTCCCCTGAAAATTAGGAGCAAATTGATTTGTTCCTAAGATACACATTATCATCTATAGATCTCTTCCCATTGAAAACACGAATTAGAATCTAAAAGGTTTCCATCCCCTTTAAGTAGATGTGATTTCATTCAAGCATAAAAGAAAGCCATGGCAAAGAAAGTGCATTATAAATTTCAACTTCTGGAATTCTTCTTTTTATTGCTGTGATGATAGAATTATAATATATTGGTCACCTCCTTATTGCTGGGACAAAAATATTCAACCAGAAATGACTTAGGGAAGAGAAGGAAGAGTTTCTTTCGGTGTATAATTTCAGAGGATATTGTCCGTCATGACAGGCAATGCATAGCAGTAGCAGGAAGCCAGTGTCACACTGTCACCTTAGCAAGGTGGAAGTAGCATGACAAAGAATAGCAAGTAGGGCTGGAGTATCAAACCTCAAGGCTCACCCCAGTGACACATGTTTTTTTTTTCCAGCAAACAAACTGCCCACTAAGCACTTCTCTTAATGTTCATACCCAAATATTAATGCTATTCTCACATTTTCATTAGAGAACTTTCTCTTTTCACATGACAGTGACCTTGGGATGACTCAGAAGGCATCACGGTGCTGAGAAGAAGTGACAGAGGAGTGCTCAGCACTGAAATATCTCTATCACATCTTCCAAGGCACGGGGTCTATTGCAGAAGGGGTGGCAGAAAGAATGTAAGAGCCAAAGGAAGGGTAGGACTCCTTACAATGTGCTCCCCCCAGACACAAAATGACCTGGATATCCATGACCTCACAGTGACTGACACTACCTACACAAGACCCTCACAATAGGAGGAAAAGATCATGGCATCAAAGTAAAAGAGAGACTGATTGGGAGGGGGAGGGGATATAATGGAGAGTGGAGGTTCAAAGGGAAGGTGGGGGGAGGGAGGGAATGACCATGGGATATTGTTTTACAATCATGGAAGTTGTTAATTATAAAAAGTAAAAAATAAATAAATAAAAAGAAAAAGAGAAAAATAATTCTATCTCCTAAAAGTTCTACAACCTTCCTGAACATCACCACATTAAAGTACTCAAGCCCATGAGTCTATGTGGCACATGTTACTTGCAAAGTACCACACATAGCTCACATTCATACAGCACTCATTATGTGGCAATCGCTGCTATAAGAACTTTACATATAATGCCTCATTGTTGTCTTCACAACAACCATAACATAGGTTCCCTGATGCTTCTGATTTTACAAATGGCTACACTGGGATCTACGATATTGAATCCTTGTCTAAGGTCATATATAGTAAGTGGCTAAGTGAATATTTGACCTTTGGCAGCTTAGTATTATCATAAGTGCTTCTAATGACATGAAGCAGCACAGGAGAAAATACAGAAGTGTTAGTTTTTTCCACCCTATGTTGATTGTTTAGCTTTAATAAAATCATTCCAATTTTCTTGACTTGTAAGCATAGGATAATCTTGGAATCTCTGGAGTCTGTTGAACATATATATTCCAAAGAGGTAGGAGAGTAGGGAAGGATGAAGGAATGCAGAGAGAAAGAAAGAATACACGAGAGCAAGCAAGTGGGAAAGATGTCTTGTTTTGTTGAGATGTGGAGAAGCCTACATATATCCACATAAATATACAAGGTCACTAATATAAGAATCTATTTTTATATTACGGGTTTTGTGAAGAGTCTGGAAGTCTTCCTCCCAGAGAACAGCTGAATAGGGTGAGGTCTTCATGAGGAAGCACTGGAAACGAGTTCCATAGTCCCCAGGCCACCCATATTTGTCCCTTTTCTCTGTTACGTGTTCTTGATCACTGCTACTGTCTCCAAAGGATACTTCCTTGATCACTTGATATAAGAAGTTTGGAGAACAATGACTACAGGCAGACATTAATTTAAAAGTATTCACAGATCCTCTAGAACTGGTGATGGACGAGGGAAGGGGACTTACCAAAACCTCATCTTCTGGTCTTCAATTAATTACTTCTACCACTATCTCTAGGTGGCAGTGTTTCCCCTTTAACACTGTTCTGGTGATAATATGTCATACTTGCAGGATAACAGAGGTTAAGTCTGAATAGTGGAAATTAATCTTTACTCAAAACCAAGGAGAGCAAAAAGGAAAACTTGCTATACATATTGTGTAGGGTAATTATTCATCTTCTAATTTATGGCATTGGCTTGCTACCTGTAACCAACAAACTCAATTTACTATGATTCCTGTCAGTTGCCCCATGTCAAAGGGCTCTAGAACTTGTGAGTTGACAATATGAAGAGACAGAAAGTGGAATCTGTCTGTCTGGGGATAAGTAGAGAAGACAGATAGATAGGTTGACAAATCCAGAGGACATATATCTAGTGTGAGGTGCCAAAGAGGCAGCATATAAAGGCAATAAAGAAAGTTCATTATTTCAAATAACCTTGAACCTCAGAAAATTAAAGAGGAGGAATATCAAAGAGGAAGGTTCCTGCAATAGAAACAATAAACACCTGGAAACCAAAGGATGTTGCAGTCATGATGTGGGAAAGGAGAGGAAATTTGGGATTCCATGCACATATATCTGTATAGAATGAGTGGCCTTGAAGAGCTAAACATGACATCCAGTTCCAAGTCTGGCTGTACATATAAGGATGAGGTGGAGGATGGCAGAGGTGAATGTCCCCTGGAAGAGGAGGACTTGACAAAACAACTTTATGAAGAGTTGTGAAAGACATGCCCTGAGAATCAGGGTAACTGGAGGAGTCTGGTGCTGACAAATGTATAGAATATTAATGACATGTTTTATAAGAAGGAAAGGAGAAACAGGAAAAGAGAAAATCAGCTCTTAGATATTATCAACACATATAAAGACTTGCACTCTCCCAACATTATCCATGAGTAATGCGTAGTCTTTATTTCAATCTCTTAATCATAGCACAAAAAATAGGGGTGCTGTTCAGCTTTTGGCTTCTCTTTCTAAGGCAGGAACATGATTATTTGTACCAAAATATATTTTGGTGAACTCCCTTCATTGGAGACTGCCCATTGAAGGAATATGGGCTCAAAGGAAAGACAAGGAGCTATATATAGCATGCCAGCCACTGACAACAGCCACAGAGACGCAATTTCCAGTGGAGATCAGTCCTTCCATGACTATCTGCTTTTAAAGTAAAACAAAGACCAAGGCTTAGTTTACAGAGGTTGGGAAACAGTCAGAGACCTCCAGGAGAAATTGTTCTTCTCAAATTAGATGTGAGCAGACCAGGAGAGGAACTGTTCTCTTAGGTCATGGAAATTTCACAGGGAAAAAGCACATTAACACTCTACTTACAGCCTACAACTGCCTTTTTTTTTTTTTTAAAATAAGAGGACATGTTGTGGGAGATTTTAGTCATCTATAAAAATACATCAGTACACCCATAATTCAATTTCAGCAATGATGTGTCCGATCTTGGTTCCTCTGTACCCTTCTTTAATCCTACATTGTTTTGAGGCCTATCTCATACATTGCGTTACTTTTTTCTTTAATATGGTAGGGTATCAAATATTTAGTCAGAGTTCAATCTTCTAATTGTCTCACAAATGTCAGATATCTTTGCTTTTTTTAAACTAGAACTTAAAGTGCACCTATTATGATTAATTTACATGTCTTCAAATCAACAGTTTCCCTCACTGTCTTATTTGTTTATTTTTTTTCAGTGAATTTGTTGAAGAAAAATATTATCTCTAAGCTATTTGGATATAATTACCTCTCTCTTGCAGAGACAGCTAGGAATTCACCAAACCCATTTCTTAGGCACACAGCTATACTGAATTTATCATTTTTGTACTCAGAGATGGCCAAGGGACTAACTTCTGACCAGTGGAGTGCGGGAAGAATAGATGGGTAACTCTCACAGGTGGCCCGTAAAGACCTTCCGTGTTCTATCACCATGCCTTTCCTTCTTCCCTTGCTAACCTTGGAAACCATGCATAAAACATGACAAAGCCATGATTTGACAGGAGGCTGCATCCCTGAATCAGTCCTCAGGAGGTAGCTCCAGGCTGCTCAGAAGCATCTTGTACTTTGCTATGGAAAGTTTTAGTTTATTTATGACATAGACTAACATTGCCTTGGCGGATAAAATTTTATATTAAGTTTTATTGTAAAGCAGTGGTTCTCAGACCTGGCTGATTATTACAAACCTCATAAGCTTTTAAAAGATTCTGATACCTGGACCTCACCTGGGGCCATTGAATCTGAATCGCTAGGAGGGGTACAGAGCATTTAAACACAGTCTTCAAGAAGAACACAACATGTAATTCTAATATGTCATTCTGTTTCTCATTTTTCTGGAGGGCTGAGCTGTAAATCCCCTTGAGATATCATTTTGTGTGTTGCGTAAAGACCCTGGGCAGTAAGACTATCATTTTTTTATTAATTAGTTTTGTACTCAGCGAATACAGTCAATTTGGTTCCATTGTTAGGCTCATCCATGTCCTACCCCCTCCCCCTGACCCCTCCTTGTTGAGGTATATGGGCCATGCATTCTGGAGTTAGCCCACAGTTATGGGTAAGATAAATGTCTCTGCATATCATGACCCAACATGTGGCTCTGACATTCTTTCTGCCCCCTCTTCCGCAAAATTTCCCTGAGCCATGTTGGGTTCATTTTTGTTCTGCTTCAGTAATGAGGTATTGGGGGCCTCTGGGTCTCTGGATATCTGATTTGGTAGGAGTTGATTTTTCTCTGTGTTGATCTTCTTCACTCTTGTGCTGGTACCTGGTTCACCAAGAAAACAGCCCCCTTGCTTGTTTCGCCAATTGTTCTTAGTTTCATCTGGGGCCCTTTTGAGGTATGATGGGGTGGTTCCCTCCTTAGGATCTGTGTCTATCTGAAAAAGAGAAGCAGATTCTCCAATGGAGAGTAAGTTAGCACCAGACAAATGAGATAACCCTTACTTTTTAATAGAGAATTTAATAGGTGTAGCCCCTCTTGTAGCCCATGATTGGTGGTAGCTTGATAATGGAGAGCAGGCTCATGTTTGGATATGGTTCTGACATGTTTCCCAGCTCCAGCTATGGGCCCTGTACCCCTGAGGGGATCAGTTAGCCAAATCAAGAGCAGTTTCCCACCATGGCTGTGCGCCACTATTGCACTTATGTGAGCGCCATGACAGGTTATTTGCTGCTAAGTAGGTTAGACCATGAGTTACTTGGACAGATATTGGTCATTTTCCCCCAGTCGCCCATGTAGCACCTTCTGGCACTAGATGCGCTGACTGTCTGGGGACTGACTCTCTTCCAGCTTTCAGCCATGCCATTCCATTCCATTTTACGTGTCAACCACAGAAGGTGTCTTCAGCAGTAGGGTCTTATCACTAACCTTTGGTGGATCATCAAGTACTCTGACAGAAATCGGTCTTTCTTTTAGGAAACCCTGTAGATCTCTCTGATCAAAAGCTCATTGTGGATGATAGCCACATACTGGTACTGGGAGTCACAGGTCAGTGCCCACTAAGAAAAGGAAGTAAAAGATAACTAATATAAAAGAGTTAGAGAGGAGAGAGAGAGAGAGAGAGAGAGAGAGAGAGAGAGAGAGAGAGAGAGAAGCTGTAGAAGATTAAGGTCAGTCTTCATCATACCCTCTCCAGTGTCTTGTGGCTCAGGTAGTAGAGATTCCGGTACATAGAGATGTAAACTCGGATGTATGGCCTTTCACACTCCAGTTGTCTTTATAGAATACCATCTATTTGAACTCATTTCTTTCTCAGCACAGAGTCTTAAAACTGCATTGTAATCTTATATTTACAAGGATGGTGCTGCCGAGAAATTAGAAGCCCTCTGAAGAAAGTGAGTTCCGTGTCCCATCATTGTGTCTCACTGGCTGGAACAGGGACGGTCACACAGGTTTCACTAAATGTTTCTGATGAATGAATGAACAACTGAACACTTTGGGAGAAGTCCATGGAAGGTTCTGTGCAGAACAATTCATCCAGGGAAAGAACTGTGAAGAGCGATGAACAGTCATCTCAAAGGAAGCAAAACAAGGAGGCACCGGGTAAGTCAGGCATAAGGAGGAAGAACAGAAGAGTGAGATGGAGAACACCATTAGAATTGTGTGTTACGGTGGCCCCTGACAGCTACTACCCAAATCATCCAATGGTACAAGTAGAAATGACCCCAAGTTGGGATCCAGTCCAGCAGTTCTCAGCGTAGTCTGTGAGTCCCTAAAGTCCCCAAGAACTTAGTGAGTCAGTGAAAATATACACAATTTTCCTTTTTTTTTTTTTTTTTGCATCTTTGACACAGAAATGATGAAGGAGCATTCTGGTGCATGAGACTTCAGCATATTTAAAGGCATGTGGTACCAAACTAAACCTGTAGTCACTCACTATGTTTTTGCATGGTCAAATGTTTCTAGCATTTTTAAAATTTTTCTTTATTTATTTGAGATAGAGAAATAGGGAGGAAGGGAGGGACAGAAAGAGAGAGAGAGGGAGAGGGAGAGAGAGAGAGAGAGAGAGAGAGGGAGAGAGAGAGAGAATGGGCACACCAGGGCCTCCAGCTGGTGCAAATGAATTCCAGATGCATGTGCCACCTTGTGCATCTGGATTTACATGGATCCTGCGGAATTGAACCTGGGTCCATTGGCTTTGCTGGCCAGTGCTTTTAACCACCAAGCCATTTTTCCAACCCTTGCAGCATTTCTTTTTAAAAGGGCGTCTTTACTTAAGGATGCCCTCGAGGAAGCAGAGCAAATTATTGATTTCATTGTATCTGCATTTCTGAGTACAATTTACACTTCTCTATCTTCTACATACTAAAAGTACAGTGGTTGCTTCTGGGAAGAGTACTTCTTTTTTATTCACCATTTTCATACTTGAGTAGAATTTGATCATACTCCCCTCCCAGTACTGCTTGTGTCCCCTTCCTCTGCTCCTCCGTTCCACTGATCTCTTTCTTCTACAACTAGTCCCTTTTCCATTTTGATGCTTTAATTTTTTTCTTGCCTGCCTCCATCATCCATATTGAAATGTTGATAAGCTCCACGTTGTGGAGGTCTTGTGGAGGTAACAGCAGCCACTTTGGGGGTCATAAAGTAGCAGGCGTGATAACAGAAAATTGCATCTCAAAGTATCCCTTTCTGTCCTCTGGTTTTTGCATTCTTTCCTTACCCTCTTCTGTAGTATTACATGAGCCTTGGAGGGAATGATAAGGATGTCTCACTTATCACAGAGCACTCAACTGTCAGTCTCTGCACTCTAATGAGGTTTAAGTGTCTCCCTGTCATCTGAAAAAAAAAGTTTCTCTGATGAAAGGTGGGAGCAGCACTGATCTATGGGTGCAAACATAGTATAAAAGTTTGAGGGCTAATTGATGGGTAAAACATATCCTTTTAGTTAGTAGACCATGACCTTCCCAGCCATAGGTTTCAAACTAAGTTTTCAGTACCAAGGATCTTTCTTCCCATGGAATGCATCACAGATCTAATCAGAGAGCAGTTGGGGTTTTTTTCTATAACAACCATTGGCTACCGCTAGCAGCACTGAATGCCCCATAGAAAGTTTCTGTGTAAACTAGAGGTTTTTAAAAAATTTTATTGATTTACTTATTAGAGAACACAAGAGAGAAAGCGAGATACAGAGAGAGCGAGTGAGCAAGGGAGAGCGAGCAAGAGAGAGGCAGAAAGAGAATGGGCATGCCAGGGCCTCTAGCTACTGGAAATAAACTCCAGACACATGTGCCATCTTGTGTATCTGGTTTAGGTGGGTACTGGAGAATTGAACCAGGATCCTTGGATTTCACAGGCAAGACCCTTAACTGCTAAGTCATGTCTCCAGCCCCAAACTAGAGTTTTTGTTATTCTTACATGTATTTTTAAAAATTTTATTTATTTGCACATGCGTGTGTGCGTCCATGCATATGTGTGTGTGTGTGTGTGTGTCTGAGTACCAGGGCCTCTTGCTGCTGCAAATGAACACACCAGATACTTACTCCACTTTTTAAATTCTGCTTACATGGGTACTGGGGAATCGAACTTGGGCTGACAGCCTTTATAAGCAAGTGCTTTTAACTCCCCCATCACCTTACTTAATTTTTAATTAGGTAACAAAAAAGTAGATTTTCTTATGGCTTTTGCATAATGTCTGTAGTTTTGGATAGCCTCCCCTTTTCCCTTCCTCTACTCCATTTCTTCCCTGACTCCACTGTAGCCTTTCCATCCCCCTGCATGGTTCTTTTCTAACTTCCTTGCCTCTACTGACTTACTCCAAACTACATATAAATCCCCAAATTCAAAGTTAGGATCCGCATATGAGAGACAGTATGTGGTGTTTGTCTTTTTGAGCTTATGTTACCTCACTGAGTATAGTATTTTCTAGATCCATCAACTTCCTGTGAATTTTGTTTTTCTTTTCTTTTCTTTTCTTTTTTTTTTTTTTGTTTTTGTTTTTGTTTTTCGAAGTAGGATCTCACTCTAGCCCAGGCTGACCTGGAATTCACTATGGAGTCTCAGGGTGGCCTCAAACTCACAGTGATCCTCCTACCTCTGCCTCCTAAGTGCTAGGATTAAAGGCGTGCGCCACCACGCCCGGCTTTGTTTTTCTTTAGAGCTGAATTAAACTCCACTTGGCATGGGCACCACATCTTCATTATCCATTCATCAGTTGATGGGTATCCAGGATGATTCCAGTTCTTAGCTATTGTGAATAGAGCAGCAATGAACATGGATGAGCAAGTATCTCTATAATAAAATGCAGAGTGCTTAGGGTATATGTGAAGCTGGGTCATATGGCAGATCTACTTTTAGCTTTCTGAAGAAACCTTCACACTGATTTCTATATGGGATGTACCAGTCTGGACTCCCACCAACTTTGAATAAAGGTTCCTCTTTCCCCACAACCTCATCATTATTTGTTGTCATTTGATTTTTCTTTCTTATTTCTCTTCCTTCCTTCCTTCCTTCCTTCCTTCCTTCCTTCCTTCCTTCCTTCCTTCTTTCTTTCTTTCTTTCTTTCTTTCTTTCTTTCTTTCTTTCTTTCTTTCTTCCTCTTTCTTTCTCCCTTCCTCCCCCTCTCTCTTTCTTCCTTTCTTTCTCTTTCTCTTTCTCTTTCTCTTTTTTGAGGCAGACCCAACAGACTGACCTTTTTATGTAAGAGAGAGAGAGAGAGAGAGAGAGAGAGAATTGGTGCACCAGGGCCTCCAGCCACTGCAGTCAAACTCCAGATGCATGCACCCCCTTGTGCGCATGTGCAACATTGCATGCTTGTATTGCGGTGTATCTGGCTTATGTGGGGCCTGGAGAGTTGAACAAGAGTCCTTAGGCATTGTAGGCAAGCACCTTAAGTGCTAAGCCATCACTTCAGCTCATCATTTGATTTTTTGATGAAAGCCTTTATGACTGGAGTGAGATGGAATCTCAAAGTAGTTTTAAATTTTCATTTCCCTGATGACTAAAGATGTTGAACATTTTTGTAACATATTTGTTGACTATATTTATTTTTTATTTGAGAACTCTGTTTAGTTCCATAGTCAATGTTCTTTGCTTGCTTTTTAATTGTTTAGGTTTTTTTGAGTTCTTTTTCTATTCTAAATGTTAATCCTCTGTCAGATGTCTAGTTGGCAAAGATTTTCTTCCATTCTATAGGGTGCCTGTTGACCCAGTTGATGGTTTTCTTAGCTATATAAAAGCTTTATAGTTTTATGAGGTCCCATTTGTTGATTGCTTTGTTTCTTGGGAAACTGGGATACTGTTCAGGAAGTCATTCCTTTACTTGTGCCTTGAAGTGTCTTCCCCACTTTTAGAAAATCACTTGTGTGGTAGTTTGAGTAGCAAGCTAAACACACAATTTTTGTGCCTGACATAGTGTTACTGGAAAGAGTGACTAGTGTGCCTTAGTGTCATACTTGGGATATAGGAAGTCATTTCCTTGCAATTCAAAGCAAGTTTACTAACAGCAAAAAACAAACAATAAGACATACAAACACAAAGCAATAAAACCACATTTGAAAGTATTGGTTAGGAATGATAAAATCTGAATGCTCCACAAATGGGAGTTTTAGAAAACATGTACCCCTGTTAATAATGGATGAATGCAGCCCATGTAAAGAAGAGCTTTTGGTTCTTTAATAATTCTGGAGTATAGAGGGGTTCTGTGACCAACAAAGGATTGAGAGCCACTGCTCTATCTCAATCCCTCATTGTTCTGATGGGAGGCAGAGAAGTAAAGTAGACAGGAGGAGCATTGAAATCACTGGAATAAGACATCAAATTAGAAGTGATATTGATTTTCTTCCCACTCAGAAGAAAAAACTTTTAGACAAAGCAAACAGGTTTTTCTTAGAAATGCTTCTGTTGAGTAGTCTTGTGACCTGTAAATGCAGCTGCTGCCCATGGAAATTCTAAGCTTCAATAATATATGGCTTGGTGTACCTTAGCAGAAACAAGTGATTTACTGTCATAATCTAAATTTTAAAATCTTCAGAAGGGGTCTCAATAATTTATCTTTTGGGGGAAGTATAAAAAAATAACAAAAAGAGCAATAGTTATGGAAAAGTGGGTTACTTATACTAACTAGAGCTGGCTAGTTACCAACCTGGGATTGGAAGTCCAGAGTCTTGATTCTCAGCCTAGGTGGCTACAGGAAGCAGGACAGAATTGAGACCTTCTGCAATGATGGTGTGCTGAAGGAAATGTGTGTTGAAGGGGGAGGCAGGGTGTATTATGTGTTCGCTGTAGTCATATTACTTTCAGATACCCATCATGACCCAGCCAATACAAAACTCTCAACGAGTGATATTGAAACTCAATCATGCAGAACTGTTGGGAGATTCTGAGGAAGAGGAGCAGAAGAAGCTTCAGGGTTTGAGAATTTGGCAAAAAATAGAGTGATGTAAGAATCAAGATAGTGTCACAGATGTGGTAATATAGTATACCATTTTCCCAGAGTCACTGAGCATAGTAAATGATGATCAGGTTCTTTGACATGCATCCAGCCTGGAGGTCCTGTTCTCAATCCAACCTCCACTATACACAGACAACTTCCAGTTTGTATTCAGGATGGGTCTTTAATTCTAAGAGTAAGCAAGGCACCAATGTGTGACTGCTACATCTGAAAAGTGACTAAATGTTGGCCATTTGAAGGTCATGTGGGCAAAGCTTGTTCTATGGTCTCAATACTCAAACACATGAGGTCCCCTGTGGTACAGATAGAGCCAAGGATCATGCAATGGCTAGCTTCATGCCACCTCATTGCTACATAAAACCGAGGCATCTGTGTATTCCAAGTGTGAATCTGATCTCCAGTTTATTGTCTAATTGCCAGAGTAGAAAGAGAGAACATATTCATTTGACAGTGTGACACCATTTGTAATCTTGTTTAGGACTCCACAGATGTTAAGGTCAGGTCTGCCCAAAACTGTGTTTACAGACACACTGGCTGACCTTTAGCACTGGGATATTCAGGGTTAGCCATTGCCTCTGTCCTCATGTCATTTCATATCCAAATCTCCAAATGTAGGATCACAAACCTATTTTTGTCATGTGAACTCTTCACAGAATAAACATGCTTTGTCTAGGCATTGCATCAAAAATTTTACAAGTCATTAAAGTTGTCAAGAGTGCCAATTAGCTTCTGAGCAGGAATCAGCTGGGCTTTAGGCAGAGCCTGTGGATTGTGTTCAGAGTCAGTGGGCACAAATGGACATCCTCTCAGAGGCATGTAGGGTGCTTTCATACTGCTGTTGTTGGATTTTTTTTCCCCCATCCATTAGTCCACAGAGATGCTACCCAAGGGCAGGGTCACTGACTCATCCATACTTTATATGGAGGTGAGGTCTGCTCATTCAGTGAATATCAGACCCAGAGAAGCAGTGCATGGAAGCCGAGCTTCTCAATCAGGACGCCGTCTGCATGCACACTGTACATTGGACAAATGCCTGCTGATTCACTCTCCTAAAGGCAGATGGCTCGATTAACAACCAGAACAGTAGTTACTGTTGGGAATTAGAGATAGGGCATTCTAAATCTTTGTAAAGTTTCTCATAAACATGGCTGCTATTGTAGAGTGCTTCATAGATGTCACTAAGCACTTGTTCACATATTTAAATTTACAAGACGCTTTTCTAAATACTTGGAAAATACTAATTCATATAATCATTACAAAAACCTTGTATGGTAGGTGCAATAATTAATTCCTATTTACAGTTGAGAACAACTTAGGAGATGTACCCGAAGTTACACAACTCGTAGGTAGTGGATTGAGGACACAAGCTGAGACAATCTGCCTCCAAGGGTTAAGCTCCTGTTTTGCTTGATGTTCTGGAAAGTCAGTTAGAGCAGACACTATATCATCCCATAACATGGAGGAGGGTCATGAAGTGAAGGCTTCTAGTTGTCCAGGTTCCCTAGGTAAGTAAGTCAGCTCAATCACACAGTTGGTGAGAGATCTGAGGGTTCAAAGCCAGCCTATTAATATTAGGCTGCGGTAACCCTGACCCCTTCTCTGAGAGCTCTGAATGAGCAGGAGTTTGTCACAAATTGAAAGGTGTTGCCACTCATGATGTCAGGCTTGCTAATGTTTCCAGTTTTAAAAATAAGTGATGGAAAAAGAGCCTACAAAAGGTACAGAAGAGGCCAGTGAGGTGGAAGGATGGAGATTTGCAAGGAATGGTCAGTCCTTGTTCTAGCTGATCTTGGGGTACTCAGTTGATGTAGACCATGTACACAACTGGGATACATGAGCTAAAAGGAATGCTTCATTTGACAGTGGAAGGTTCTTAGGGTTTAGAGATGAGCGTCTCCATTGCTTCCTTGACCACTTGGAGTCCCCTTTTCTCATGTGTAAGTGGGGAAGACAGTTGGGCGGTACTGGCTAAGATGAGGATGGGCACAGAGAAGGTGGTCTAGACAAATGGCTGGGTTCTTTTCCATTTCTGGTCCAGTGTCTCCATGTGAATTTTGATTCGTTGTTTTTTTTTTTTTTAATTTATATTTATTTATTTATGAGAGAGAGAGAGAGAGAGAGAATAGGAGTGCCAGGGCCTCTAGCCACTGCAAACAAACTCCAGATGCATGTGCCACAATGTGCATCTGCTCTACGTGGGACCTGAAGGAATCAAACCTGGGTCCTTAGGCTTCACAGGAAAGAGCCTTAACCGCTAAGCCATCTCTCCAGCCCTCCATGTGAATTTCGAAAGCTCCCTCTGCAAGGTATTTGGCGAGTGCTGAGTATGCCATGCCAGGTCTCTGTCCCCTGGACTCCGGAAAGTGGAGACCTCCTTGGCCAGTAGCATGGCCTGCTGAGCCTGCTGACGCAATGGCTTTGGGAGGAGACCCTGCTGCTCTGCCTGGCCCTTTGCCTGGGCTGCGTGAGCCAGATGGCAGGAGCCAGGAGCCTGACCGTGGAGCTCCACAGGCTTGCAGCCACCTCTCCTCTTCAGCCCAGGGCCTGAACCACATTCAGAGGGATTTTGAGACATTTGCAGAAGCAAACTTGGGAGAACTAGTGCCAACTTTCTCTCCCTCATTCTAATTTGCTAGTTTAATATTGGGTTGTGATGTAAAGACAAAGGGGAAAATAATGGCCGTTTCTGAGAAGACATGGAAGTCAATAATAAATTGTCGTCCCCCCCCCCCCCCCCCGCCAGGCCAAGGCTGCAAAGAGAAGCCACAATTTCACTTTCTTTTCTTTTCTTTCTTTCTTTCTTTTTCATTCCTTAGAGGAGAAGCAGGAGCTCAGGTATACAAATATTTCTAAAGTACTTTTGGTACCATCCTGGCTCATAGGTTACACAGGGACCCGGAGCATATGTTCCGCATTGATTTGCTTTTGCACACTTTCCTGCATCCATTATCTCACCTCATTAGGGCTTGGAAGGGGAAGTGGAGCCGAGTGTGCAAGCAGCACATGCTTTCCTGAGCCCTGTGGAGAATTGTCCCACACGGTAAATGAAACAGTTGCAAGGACTGGCCAGGAGCCTGCGGGCGCGGGAGTCTCTGGGCCCAGGCCCAGCCAGGCCTGGCCTGTTTTAAAGGGTCCAACTGTGCCCAAGTCACATGTCTCCACAAGGTTGCATCCCCCAGCCAGGCAGCTCCGTGATTGATGATCCTGCCTGATCTTCAGGCATCTGTGAGACTGTCCTGGAGCAACAAAGCCAGTGATTAGAATAGAGCTACTCCTTACTTCCCTGTTGGGGAAGGCTCAAACTGACCACCTTTTGAAATAGGGCATGGTGAGAAAACTGATTAGTTCTTAATCAAAACAATAAGAAACCCCTATGGTCCAGACTGAGCCAAAAGTGCATGGCATGGCGCGGTGATATACAACGGGGAGCCGTCTTGGCTTGGTTATGTTCACGCAGGCCTCAAGTTTATGCACTTTAGGAAATTAACCTTGTCATTAAAGCACAGATAGAAAGCGTTCCAGGCTACACTATGCAACCCAGTGCCTCCGTCTCGTACTGTACTTGCCGAATGTCTGTGTGAGCATTGCCTTTGGTCCTCAAATACCTGCTTTATGTTTCACTTACCAGGTGGGTTTTTTTTTTTTTTTCTGTTTGTTTTTGTTTTTTTTTTCACCTCCTTGAGTGGACACCTAATTTCTGGACTTGGCTCTGTCACTCATCAGCTAGGTGAACATGCAAGCCATTTGGCTCCACTGGGTCTCAATTTCCTCTTCTTTCTAGTAGATGGGCACCGTGTTGACTTTGTTAAGTCATGGAGATGTTGGGAAAGTGAAGTGACCCATGGTAAGTGCCAGTGCACTTCTGTGGGAGCAAGTGCTGCCCAAAAGTGGAGTGGCATCATTGGGATATGAGTAAAACTATTTTCCCTTGCCTTCGTGGTCTCTATTGATTACTTATTGAAGCTTCCTATTTATATAATCTTCAGGCCTGCTATAGAGACAAAGTGTTAAGAGACTAAAGGCTTATGTTTGGAACAAGAAAGAAATGGTTGGGTTTTCTTTAAAGCTTGTCCAAGGTGTAGGAATTATGAAATTCAACAAGGACCGAAGAATGGCTCTGAAGCAGATACTTTTTTTGGCTGTTGTTCCCTTCACGTCAGAGATCATTTGCCAATCTGCTCAGTGCTTCTAAAGAGAGCGGAGGGAATGTTCTAGGCGTGGTACCAGGAAGATGCAGAGACTCCATGACAAGAGGTTAGCTGCGCCTACAGCATGACTCACAGTGAGAGGACATCACTTTATGGAAGTTGTCAGGACTTCTTTTCAGCCTGTGTTCTTGGACAGAGGGTTCTCGAAATTAAGTGCCTCACAGTGTCATTTGCTTTCAAGAAACTTGAAAAGAAATCATTAGGGCCTAGAACACACAGTACAGAAAAATGGTAGCGGATTAGAAAGTAAAATCAGGCATTGGGATGACAACAGTTTACCCTCATGGAAGGGGCTATCCTGCCAACTGTTCTCATGTACTTTTGTTTCAAACATCCCCTCATTACCATTTTAAAACATGTGCTTATCCAGCTGCTCTCTGAGTCTGCAGTTTGGAAAAGTAAGTAGGGAGCATTAGCCCTTATGTCTAGCTTCAGTGCAAGGCATATTGGGTCATTGATGACTCAGGACCTGGTAGGGTTTATCAGAGGAGGAGAGAGAGGGCAGCAGACTACACAAGAGAGCTGACTGGTGCCTGTAGTCTGCTGTGATCTGGACACTAAAGCAGACCTTGGTTTGGGGCCATGTAGGATCTTGGGCTTTGGCTCACTATGTGGGGAATTGGGGGTGGTGGGGGATGCACTTGGCAGGCCAAACGAAAGCCTGGAAATATTGATGGGCCTCTTATAGTAATTCAGTTCCTCTTGTTGGCCTTGATCATTTGGCAATGGTATCAGGAATTATGGATGCCGTACTCTGAATGATGGGACTTTCAAGATCTGCCACTCACAAGGGCTTAGAAGAGAGACTAAACATTTTGGATAATATGGTCCCATTAAATTTTATTTGATGTGCTCAGGAATAGAACTACAAAGTTGAAGGAAGTTTTTTTCTGAAGAGACTGCTTCCTTTGAACACTGCTTAGATACAAAGAGGTTACATACTTGTTCCAACAGCAATTTACCCTTTCTACTTAATCAACCTATGGTCATCTTATCCAGTTTGCTAGTCAGGGGGCTGGACTTAATATTGGGCATGACAATGATACACAACAAAAATGAGTTCAAATGGGACTTTTAACTCCAGGCTGTAGTCAGTTGAGCTAAGCTTTCTAAACTGGGTATGTGCTAGGTCGTTTTAACAACTGATTTTACCCAGAGGAGGCAGAATCAGTGTGCACAGTGTACACAGGGATGTTGTAACTGATGGAGACATTGCCTAAGACCTGAGTAGGGTGCAGAATGTAGATTGGGCCATTGATTGTCATTGTACAAGTAACAGGACTTTTCTTGTGGGCAATAGAATCAAGAGCCAGAACTATACTCTTAAATCTCTTAGAGGAAGAAGCTATTCTTGGCTGAAAAAAGTTTTGGGATTCTTAATAGCATCACACACTTTAAAATAACAAAGATGCCTGAATCACCTGAATTCAGAAGGCATTTAAAGTCCCATGTTTCTTTGGTAAACACTCCCTGGGTAAGACCCATATAGATACTTGAATAGTGTATGTGTTCTTTGAGGCTTTTCTTATTGCCTAACATGACCTGTAAATAATATCAAGATTGCAATGATTATAATAAGCACCGGCACAAATTTCCTGGACTGAAGATTATATGTTATTATCCTGCTGAGAACAGATTCCTGTTGGATTGCTAAATTATTCTTTTTATTGTATTTAAGGTACAATGTTTCATGATTTACTTCTCTTTGTAGCTAACTTGGTAATTACAGAAATCTTTCAGTGGTTCTGTCCTTTGCCTTGAACAACACATTCACAGGGAGTCTGAAGGTGACATGATGCTTACTGAGTGGAGGAACATTTAGAGTTAGGTTATAACATTTTTGCAAAGTGAAAAGAAATTGAAATCTTCTCCAGATATTATCATCAATTATGTCCATATAAACATGTCACAAAAATCACAATGGCTGGTCTATCGATATTGAGAGATGTTTATGAAAAGAGCTGTTCTCTAAAACGCAATAACCTAGAGGCTGGTCAGGCATCTCACATTTCTGAAACATTACTCTAAAATAAGCTTCCAGCAGGTAAAATTTGATATTTTGAGCAGGACCATTTTAAATATTTTATTTGTACGTATGCACATAATGCTACAGATCGCCGTGGCCTTCCCTTCAAAGGGAGACCCACATGTGGAGGCTGTTTTGCATGGTCAATGAAATCTAGAATGTAGTTGGCCTGTTAACAGTCAAGTTCTGATTGTGAGGTTGAGGGTGGAGCTGAGTTGTAGAATATTAGTCCAGTGTGTGCCAGGTCCCTTGGGTTCAATCCCCAGCACTAAATAAATAAATAAATAAATAAACTAATTGAAACTGCCTTTTTTCTTCTTCTTTCTTTCTTTTCTTTTTCTTTTTTGAGGCAAGCCCACAGACTTGCCTTTTTTTATGCAAGAGAGTGAGAGAGCAAGACAAAGGGAGAGAGGGAGACAGACAGAGAGAGACAGAGAGAGAGAGACAGAGAGAGAGACAGAGAGAGACAGAGAGACAGAATGAATTGGTTCACCAGGGCCTCCAGCCACTGCAATCAAACTCCAGATGCCTGTGCCCCCTTGTGTGCATGTGTGACCTTGCATGCTTGCATCAGCTTGTAAGTCTGGCTTAACTGGGACCTGGAGAGTCAAACATGGATCCTTAGGCTTCATAGGAAAACTCTTTAACCCTGAAATCAATGCTCTAACTCCTTTTTTTCTTTTCTTTTCTTTTTCTTTTTTTGGCTTTTTGAGGTAAGGTCTCGCTCTAGCCCAAACTGACCTTGAATTCACTATGTAGTCTTAGGCTGGCCTCAAATTCATGGTAAGCCTCCTACATCTGCCTCCCAAATGCTGGGATTAAAGGCATGCACCACCATGCCCATCTCCAGCCCCTTTTTCTACGTAAAATGTTTGGAAGAGTGGGAAGGGCAGTCCTGACATAGTCCCTTGAACATGTGGGTGATGGAAATTTCAGACTATTTGGAGGAACTAGGTCACTGGATGCATGCTTTTGAAGGGCGTATGTTGCCCTTTCTTTCTCCTTGTCTCTCGCTTTCTGGCTGCAAAGAGGTATGAATTACAAGTGTTGGTGAGGATGTGGAGAAAAGGGAGCTATTGTATAAATGTGAGCTAGTACAGCCATTATGGACAAAGCATGTGAATTACTCAAAAAAAAAAAAATCAAAGCTAAAACCACCATATAGCTCACAAATTCTATTGCTCAGTATGTCTTTAAAGAGTACATAATACAACAATATGTGAAGAATTTGCTTGTCTTGGATATTTGGAAGATGCTATAATTTTAGTATGAAATGGCCTCTACAGGCTTATATGTTGAAGCCCCAATCTTCAGCTGGTTGTCACTGTTTTGGGTTATGGTGGAAACTGGGAGGCAGAGCCTAATTGAAGGAAGCAGGTCACTGGGGGCATGTCTTTGAAGGGCATTATCATATCCCCTGTTCCATCCTATCTTACCTTGCCTCCTTCCCACCACGGTGTGAAACAACTTTGTTCTTCCACATTCTGCCAACATGATGTTATACTGACTATGGCAGAAATGTTAAATGAAACTGTGAGCCAAGATAAATCTTTCCTCCTGTAAGCTGTGCGTGTCAGGTGTCTTGTCACAGCAACAGAGGAGTAACTAACACAGAAGAAGATGGAAAGAGAAAATGGAGAGCAGGATGAGGTCCTATGATAGACTTCCCTGCCCTAGTTTTCATTTCTTTCTACAGCGAGGACAGAAAAAAATATAAAGGCCATTAAGTTTGATTTGCAAGTTAGTCATTGACATTTGGCAAGTGTGAGAGCATTGGAACTGTTCTTCATTCTATCCTGGTCATTCTTGACATTTTCCAATGCAAGAGCCTGCTAGATTTTTGCATTAAAGATAAAAGCTTCTGAACACCGAAGGACATAATCAACAGAGTACAGAGAAAACTTATGGAATGTGAGAAAAATATTTGTAAACAACGTATCTGATGAGGAGTTAATACCCGAAACATGTCAGGAACTCAGACAACTCAAGCAAGAAATGTGAATAACTTGATTTGCAGATGCACAAAGTACTTTCATAGACATTTCTCAAACAAAGATAAACAAAAACAGGTATGTGAAGAAATGCTCAATAGTACTGTAAATGAAAATTTAACATTAAAACTATAATATGATATCATCTTGTATTACTTTTATTGCCATCATGACAAAAGACCTGATGGGAACAACTTAAGGGAGGATTTATTTTGGCTCATGGTTTGAGAGGCACAGGTTCATCATATTGTAGAAGCATGGTGGAATTCATGGTGATGTGGCTGAGGTTCCTCACATCTTGGCAGACTAGGAAGCAGAGAGAACTTGGGCTGGAAGCTGGGTCAGGCTGTCACTCTAAAGGCTCAGCCGTAGGGTCGGCCAGCTAGGCCCCACATCCCAAAGGTTCTACAACCTCCTGACACAGTGCCACCAGCTCAAATACATGAAGCTATGAGGGGACATTTCACACTGGACCATAATACATATCATCTCCGTTGGAATAGCTATTATTAAAATAGCGGGGTCAGTCATGATATGGAGAAAAGGAAACCATGATGCATTATTGAGGAGACTGAATTGGTATAGCTCTTACAGAAATCATTATGGAGATTCCTCAAAAAAATCAAAACGAGAACCACTGTAGGATTGATCCATTCTACTTCTTCATGTAGACTTAAAGGTGTGACAGTATCTCAATGAAATATCTGCATTCTTTTATTCATTGCAACATTATCTACCATGGTTATGCTATGGAATCAAATTAAGTATTGATACAGAGGAAGAAATACAAATGACAAACACACACTTAAGAAAATGTTCATCATCCCTAATCATCATGAAAATGCAAATTAAAACAACTATGAGCTTCCACCTTACCCCAGTAAGAAGAGCAAACATTAAAAATTCAAATGAAAATAAATGTTGGTGAGGATGTGGAGAAACAGTAGCCCTCATCCACTGTTGGTGGAAATGTAAGATGGTACAACCACTTTGGAAAGAAATATGGAGACTCCTAAAAATGTTGACTATACAGTTACCAACAGACCCAGTTATTCCCTTTCTGGGCATTTACCCTCAAAGCTCCAAGCCTCAGTTCAGAGAGATTTGCTCAACCATGTTTATAGCAGCTCAATTTGTAATAGCTAAGAGCTGGAATCAACCCAGATGTCCATCATTAGATGGATGGATAACTAAGATGTGGTATATCTACGTGATGGGATTCTACACAGCAGTAAAGAAAAACAACGCAGTGAAATTTGAAGAAAAATATTTGAATCTGGAACAGATCATTCTCGGTGAACTCACCCAATCACAGAAAGATGACCTCTGCATAGTGTCACTCATCTACAGCACCTAACCTGAATCTACCCGAGATGCTGACATACCTAACAAGCATCTCAAGGACCAGACAGTAGGGTGGATGGGGAGGGAGGGAAGGGCAAGGGAGGGAGTTGGGGGGGGGACCCAAAACTGGACCCAAATGGCAATGGTACCATAAAATTCTATATCCTAAAAGGCAGACTAAATGGTTAAACCTTCACCAGGCCCTTAGAGGGAACACCTGAATTACAAGGCCCTGGAGAGGGTACGATGAAGAATGACCTTAATCATCTCCTATTTGTTTCTGTTTCTCTCCCTCTTCTATCTCTTTTATATTACTTATCTTTTTCTTCCTTCTCTTCTTGGGTGCTGACCTATAACTCCCAGTACCAGCATGTGGCTATCATCCACAATGAGCTCTTGATCAGAAAGATGTACAAGGTTTCCCAAAAGAAGACAGATTTCTGTCAGAGTACTTGATGACCAAAGGTTAGTGGTAAGACCCTACTGCTGAAGATACCGTATGCTTTTGGCACGTAACAAGGAATGACATGGCTGGAAGCTGGGAGAGAGTCAGTCCCCAGACAGCACCAGGGCCTCCAGCCACTGCAAATGAACTCCAGAAGCATGCACCACCTTGTGCATCAGAGCTGGGTCCTTAGGCTTTGCAGGCAAGCTTCTTAACCGCTAAGTCATCTCTCCAGTTCCAAATCTATAAAATTCTTATTTGTTAATTATATCTCAATAAAGTAAAAAAATCCTGATGAATTTGTGGCTCAATGTCTGTGCTCCACTTAATGCAGAGTGGTGTTTTGATTGGATATTGTATTTTACGATGTGTCTCACAATTAATATAGCATAGGAAGTTATCAACCTGCATGATACTTGGCAGATACTGACTTTGGGTAAGGCTGTTTTCTTAGTGTTTATATGTATCAGCATTGAGGGCTTGGTGATTTTAATTTGAAGATGTACTTTTGTATTATTTGAGTTGTTTTGCTTCTCAGATTAGAAAAGAAGATTATTTTATTTTTCTTTGAAAGAATTTGATGAATTGATGGGATTCTAAGGTTTTAGAGAAGCTATGGGTGTTGGTAACATGATTAGTCATGGAAAAAGATGAGAAATACAATATGTTAACCAAAATGACATGTGAGTTCTCATTTCACTGTTTTCAGATGCACAGCCACAGTAAATTTTTATTTATGTTGTACACAGACCTTACTTTGCTGTGGTCTTGTTACAGTATTTTAAGAAAAGCCACTATGTTAAAGGTGACATTGCTCTCTCCTTTGGAACATGTACTTGGCAAAGGAATTCATTAGCTAGACAGGTGTTTATGTCACTGTCAAATTGCAATTGCTATTTTTTGTTTCTGCTTGTGGGAATAACATAAGCTATTAGACATTAATAAGTAGGATGGAACTTTCTGTGACCTTTTTCTAAATTTAAGTGACTTGAAAGAAAGAGCAGTCATTATTCCAAGGGTAACTTGCTATCATTGTATTCTCACTACAATTTTAAAACAGTATACGTTCATCAGCAAACTGAGATGAATATGTGGGGGATACTGGTCAAATACTCTGTATCTAGCATATAAAATCAGGCTGGAAGATATCATGCAAGGCTAAATATCCCCAGAACCAATGTAAGAAGAAGCCAGGTATGGTAATCCCAATACTGGGGAGGTGGAGACAGGTTGATCCCTAGGGCGCACTAGCCAGTTAGCCTAGCCTGTTTAGTGAGCTCTAGTCCAACAAGAACTCCTGACTCAAAAAAAAAAAAAGGAAAAAAAACAAGTGAAGGAATTCCTGAGGAACAACACCTGCCCTACACACACATGTGTACATATGCGTACATGTGCCAACACACATATGTGCACCGGCACACACAAGACCATATGCACACACACCAATCAGTGTATGAGGCATCTGAGAACCTTTTATGATATGGAAAAAAAGCATCAAAGGGGGCTGGAGAGATGGCTTAACAGTTAAGCGCTTGCCTGTGAAGCCTAAGGACCCTGGTTCGAGGCTCGATTCCCCAGGACTCACGTTACCCAGATGCACAAGGGGGCGCATGCATCTGGAGTTCGTTTGCAGTGGCTGGAAACCCTGGCACACCCATTCTCTCTCTCTCTCTCTCTCTCTCTCTCTCTCTCTGCCTCTTTCTCTCTCTCTCTTTGTCACTCTCAAATAAATAAAAATGCACAAATTTTTTTTAAAAAAAAAGCATCAAAGGACACATAAGCAAAAAGAGTTGAATGTTGTGCTATAATTATATATGGAAGTTTGGGAAGAGAAAAAAAAAGACAAAGGGGATAAATAATAAAATAGTTGGAGGCATTTATGTGCAAATAAAAACTGACATGCATGGAGGTGAAAGCAAAGGATTTAGAAGGGACGATTGAAGTACACCTATTCAGAAGAACTTAAGGTCTTTTTTATTCTTTGATTAGTTATGCAGGCAAAACAAAACAGAACAAAAAAAAAAATCAAAGATATTTCCAAGGTTAAAACAAACAAGTTACCAGCCACTGTGGAGAAGATAGAGGAGGTATAATTATGGGAAAAAAACTGTTATTAACTTTATGAGGCAGTGAAGCATCAGAGTATGAAATCTGGGTGCCACAACTGGAAGGAAGCTTTCCAATCAGCAAGACTGCTCATCCCCGAGGCAAGGAGATCAGAACGCTGCAGCGCTGACTTGATGAACTGCTTAGTCAGCAACTCTCCTGGACCACTAACCACATGTCTTGGAGGTATGCTTTATACTAAGATGTCTTTTTAAAAATTATTTATTTATTTATTTATTTATTTATTTATTTATTTATTTATTTGCAAGCATAGATAGAATGAGAGAGGGGAAGTGGGCATGCTAGGACCTCCAGGCACTGCAAACAAGCTCCGGATGCATGTGCCATTTTGTGTATCTGGCTATACATGGGTCCTGGGGAATTGAACCCAAGCTGCCAGCTTTATAAGCAAACTGCTTTTAACTGCTGAGCCATTTCTCCAGTCCCCCAAGATATCTTGTCAATGCCACTAGACAGTACATAAGAAAGCGGGGGGAGACGTTCTCATGTTTTGGGTACCTAGGGTGCAAGCTAAGCTAGAAGTCAGAGCTGCATTTGAAGAATGCACATGACAGGTTTGAGAATGTAGCAGCATCCAGGAAATGCCCATCTTCAAGTAGGTGGTGAGGATGGAAAACAGTGCAAAGGGCACTCAGGAAAGAACCACCAGCTGCAAATTCTAGTGGTGGTATTGGGCAACTGCAGGACCCTGGCTGTGTGGGAATTCTGGGGGTGGGGGGAATCAAGCCAGGGTTGCATCCGGGGATTGCGGAGCACAGATTGTGGGGCTACTACTGAGGGTGCTTTCATGTGTCTGTGACTTACCTATGAACTGAAGAATGGTCTTGTGGGAGGAGTCCCGAGGCTGGCCGCTAAATACCTTACAGTGTCAGGACACATGTTTCAGTCACTTTGGTCATTGTTGACTAGAGATTTCTAAATCAGCTTGGTGATATTGAGGACTTCCAGCAAATCTTCAAGTAATACCAGTGAAGGCTTTGAGGGCTTAGTTTGTTTCTGTGTACTGGACAGAAGCCAAGCATGGCTGATTCGGGAGCGGGAGGGCCTTAGGGAGAAGTGGGGGATGATGATTGTCAATGGATAATGACTTCAAATGTCAACTTTGATTCTTCAGTGACTATGTTGGGCAGTTGGGATTGCAGAATTTCTCCCAGTACTTAAAGCTCTCTCTTTGAACTGTGCCCGAGGGAGCTTTCTGTCTTACTTGGCATTCTCAATGTACTTCTATGGGCAAGGCTGCCATGTTTCCTCTTGCCTGGAGGGAGCGCTCAAGAGTGATAGAGTGGTTTACAGGTACCCCATGTTATTGCATGTAGGAGGTCCATGTAGGAACATGCTGGGGTAGTGCCAGAGGACTTTAAAGAAGTGATTTCAGTGGCCATATGCCTGACAGCTAAATGTATATAAACTTGGCTTGGATACCTACTGAATGTATGATCTTGGGCATATAGAAATTTTATGACCTTTGAATCTTAGTTTCTGAGTGGATATAATAAAGAAAATTTCTATGTCACTGGATTTCAGAGACTTACTAAATGAGATGAGGTGCTAAACATTGCAACAGAATTCTTTGAGAAAAGCTCATTAATGTGACTATTGTGACTTCTGGGGGGAGAGGAGTCTGCCCTATATCTGATGAGTCCTTTGGGATCCCCAGCCCTGGAGTGGAATGCACAATCAATTATGGCCTGTTGTCTCAAAATATGGCAGGAAAACCTTCTCAGGCCTAAAGAAAACTCACAGACTAGAATCTATGAACTCAGAAAGAAGGAAACTGGTGATTCAGCTGCACCTCCAGGTAGATGGGTGTGTGCATAGCTGTGATGCTCTGAACCCTGGAATTAAGGTCCCTAGGACAGCAACACCAAAGATCCTAGGGTGGTGATCTCTGGGTTGGGCACCAACAGCAGCAAAAGGATTGCTGTGTTTAGGAACAGCCCAAGGTCAGGGGCTGGATTGTGTAAAACATCACCTAGAGTAAATTCCGCTGCTTCCAGAGACCATTGTGAGGCTAACGGGGCATTCAAGATAGTTCTCAACTGCCGGGCCTTATCGAAGGGTGGTATTGTGTCATTGGAGGCCACCTGTGGGATTGACGGGTCCTGAACAATCGGAGAGCTCTTGCTGGCTGTGGAAATATTGGGAATAACAGGAGCAACCAACTGTAGTAGCCTGCTGTTTGCCTGGCACTGTGTAAAGCGCTACTTGTTGAGGAGTTCAAAAAAATTTACCATTTTACTAAGGGAAACCAGAGTACTAGAGTATTTTTTTTAAATTTTGCTTTTATAAAAGGAATTGTTTTGGTATATTAGATTCTTTGCTAAGGGCTTGAGAGATAGAAAATGAGGCCCCAAATATTTGAGTTTTAATGAGGCAAATACATACTGAACAATTTTTAAAAATATTTTATTTTTATCTATTTAATTATTTGACAGAAAGAGGGAGGGAGGGAGCGAGCAAGCAAGAGAGAAAGAGAGAGAGAGAGAGAATGGGCACACTAGGGCCTCCAGCCACTGCAAACAAACTCCAGACGTATGTGCCACCTTGTGCATCTGGCTTATGTGGGTCCTGGGAATTGAACCAAGGTGGTTCTATGGCTTGGCCAGCAAATGCCTTAACCTCTAAACCATCTCTCCAGCCCAGGACTGAACAATTTTTATAGCAAGGACTTAGATATTTTGGTGGTAGAAGAGAGGAAAGGTGAGGTGGACTATAGAAAGGGGCAGCAGGGGGTGATGTGGACCACTTTGTAGGAGCCAAGTGCCCGCTTTATATGTAGTGCCCAGGAAATTCTAGGATCTGTGATATCTACCGAGAAACTTTAATTTTTCTTCCTTTTTCTTTTTGTTTTCTTTATTTTCTTTACTTTCCTTACCTTTTCTTTCTTATTGCTTGTAAAATCCCTTCTTTCTAAACTTTCAGCTAGGGCTGGAGAGATGGGTTAGAGGTTAAGGTGCTTGCCTGTGAAGCCTAAGGACCTATGTTTGACTCTACAGATCCTAGGTAAGCCAGACACACAAAAGTGTGACTAAGATTGCACGTGCCCACCAGATAGAGCAAGTATCAGGAGTTCAAATGCAGTGGCTGAGGCCCTGGCACACCAATTTCCTCTCTCTCAAAATAAATAAATAAAAATAAATAAACTTTCAACTATGTCTACGAGTTACTCAAAGGCCTTAGTGAGCAGGAATACACATTTGTGCCAGTCATGGGAAATGACTTGGAGGGTGACATAGTTGATGGATACCAAAGGCTGAGAATCACACCTCCAGCCATGCTTACAATGTGGGTAAGAATTCAAAGAAGAAAGCAGGGACACACAGTGGTGCCTGTTTTTTTTTAATTATGTTTTTTTTGTTATTTATATATATATATATATATATATATAATATATTTTAATCACATCCACTCCTATTTCCTTCTTTTGTTCCCCTACTCCTCTCACCGAACCTTTTCATTGTTCACACTAGTCCATCTTCTTCTTTGATGTTATAATTTTTTTTTCTTTGTGACCTCCTGAGTTTCATTAGAATTGTTTGCAGGAGTATGGGTAGAGGTTACTTACCAGAGCATGGACAACTTATCAATGGCCACACCACTTTAAAAAAGTGCTTTCCCTCCCCCAGCAACCACTAGCTGCCAATAAGTCAGACATGAGACCCTCCTCCCTTCATGATGGAATGTTGACAGGCCCACTTCTTAAGTGTTTCATTTTCTCACCATGTTAAGATGAACACAGTTATGAATAATTATTCACCATGGCTAGTTTTGTCAACCAACTTAATAATTGTTTTCTTTCATAAGGCAGAGACTACACTGAGGGAATAGTCAGCGATTACTGTCAATAAACAGGGCCAGCTGATGTCTGTGCCATTGCACTTGAAGAAGGCTTTGTTTCTGGTGACTTGTTCTGGCGAATTAATATTTCTGTGGATCTTAGAGCCTGATAACCTCCTCTGCCCAGAGATTCGAGTTTTCTCACATGCTCTGGACATTGAGATAGTCCAGAAGCAAATTATTTTACATCTTGGATTTGTAAAGACAGTGGCTCTATCATAAGATATTTCTGGCTCTTTCCAATTCATTTTAATCTTTTTTTTTTTTCCCTGGAGGACAGAAGGAGCTTGGCATTCCATAGTCATAATTGCTCTCTCTTAGTTTTTCTCTTCTTCTTCCTCCTCATATTCCTTTCCTTCCTCCTCCCTCTCTCATTCCCTCTTCTCTTTTATTCCTTGTTTGAAAGCAGGTCTCATGTAGCCCAGGCTGGCATCAAGCTAACAACACTACTGACTCACCCTCTTTACTACTGATATTACAAGTGTGTCTCACCCAAGTGCTATTGCTTCTTTATATTATCTAATACATTTGACTTAATTTACCTTGGGTTCTAAGTATCACTTCTAAATATTAGCCTTTCCAAATCTGCTTATGATGAACAAAGCTTCCCCTTCTTTTACATTTATAAAATATTTGTGATCTACCCTTATTTTCTATTTAAAATGAGGCTGCTGGGCTGGAGAGAGGGCTTAGCAGTTAAGGTACTTGCCTGTGAAGACTAAGGGCCCAGGTTCAATTCTCCAGTACTCATGTAAGCCAGATGCACATGGTAGCACATGTGTCTGGAGTTTGTTTGCAGTGGCTAGAGGCCTGGGCATGCCCATTCTCTCTCTCTCTCTCCCCTGTCTCTCTCTCCATCTTTCTTTCTCTCTCAAATAAATAACTAAAAATAAAAATATTTTTTAAATGAGATTGCTAATATAAGCATTGCTGCTATGTTAAATTGTTTCTACTAGCCCCCACCTGGCTATTCCTCATTGTGCTGGAAAGCCCCATGGAAGCCACTGGAGTACAGTTGTCACCAATAGCATGAATAAGCAGGGGAGCCTGCACACTATGAAATCAACCAGCTGGACAAGAAGTATACATTTGTGTCCTAATGGCACGCAGCCTCTGTGGGTAACCAACTGTTCTCTGATTGGACATGAGGCCCACTCAGTGGGAAAGAAGTCATAGCTGGCACTGGAAACCAAGTCAGAATCCCACGGTTGGGAAACTCAGACTTCAAAAGCAGCCCCCACTGCTCTCTGGAGAAGAAGTGGGCTTTCACACACAAAAATATCTCTCAAGTAATTTTACGTGTCCCCTTTATCCCTAGCTACTCTCACTCTCTTTGGAGAGTCTGCTTTATATTACAGATGGCAGAGGAAATGGAAGAGAACCAAGATCCATCAATACAACAAGAAGAGTGTTGACTACCTACCAGGGAGCTGTGCTGCCTCTGCCACATCTGTCAGGGCTCAGGAGAAATTGCAGAGGAAGCAGCAACACAAATACTGCTCTTTCTGATAGCCTGACAACCAGTTCCAGGGCCATGATGACAGACATGGTGATCAATCTAAACCCATCAAAACAGAAATCCAGAGGCTTCAGAGAACTCAACACTAAACCAGACTGCCAACAAGCCTGTCGTGGCTCAGGAAACATTGTGGAAGAGCAGGGGCAGGAAGATTGTAAGAGCAACAGAGTGGGTAGGAATATCCTGAGACAGAGTCCCTTCACTACCCCACAGGGACTGACTGAGGCCTTCGTGACCCCACAGTGAACACCATAACCCCACTGAAGAGAGACCAGGGTAATAGAAGCAGGGCAAGGGGATAACAGAGTATAATTTGTTACCATTATATATATAATAAAAATTTTAATTTTTATTGGATTATATATAATTATGGATATTTTTCCTATGAAAAAAGTCAGGTCTTAGGATGTAGCCTAGTCAGTAGAGTGTTCTAAGTTCAATACCCAGGACATAAATAAATAATAAATAAATAAATAAAAACTTTCTATACTATCATACAAATAAAAATGTCTTAAAATATAAACTGACATTTTAATACATTCATTTAAATCTTCCTTTCATTTTTCACTACGAAAAAATTTCTCTTTGGTTACTGATTCTCATTTTTGAACATCAAACTACAAACAAAAAGGTTGAAAAGCAATGTGCCCATACATTTTTTAGCTTCTCCTTTCTTTCATCCTATTTGTTCTAAGATTCTTTCTGTTAGACTCTTATTCGATAGTTTTAATTATGTCAGAATGTTTGGCCTTTAGTATGGATGATTATAGAATACAAGGTGCATTCAAAACAACATCTACTTTGTAGCTTCTTTTAAAATATCTTAAAGCAAGCCGGGCGTGGTGGTGCACACCTTTAATCCTAGCACTTGGGATGCAGAGGCAGGAGAATCACCATGAGTTCAAGGCTACCCTGAGACTACATAGTGAAGTCCAGGTCAGCCTGAGCTAGAGTGAAACCATACCTCAAAACAACAACAACAACAACAACAAAAAGAAAATCTTAAAGCTTTATTCTTTTTAATTAATATGTTCACATCATTTCAAAAGCATTAAAATCTTACGATGGGTATCAGAATTAAGGGGTGTTGGGAAAGCTCACCCCTAATGCTCATGGGGCTTCCAGCAAAGGCACAAATGGGACTGTAACTCTTCCCTTCCTATCTCCAGCTTCGCTGTGCACCGAGTCACTTTCACGTATATGTGTGAGAACAGCTTAGACTAAGTAACCAGGTTATGGCTATGTTCTTCCCCATCACACTGTTTCTCCCTGGTCATCTCTCAGGCTACAAACACTGACCCAGGACACTGAACTTCGCACAAAATAAACATGAGTCATTCAGCAGCAGATTCTGCCTAGATATATTCTTGGTGTGATCTACCAGGGGCCTGAGGTTCTGGGTGGGCACAGCCTTTGGCACACAGGCTCTTTAGTAAGTATGCTGGTAGAAGCTAGAGAAGGGCTATAAAGGGTTTTCTAAACCAAGTGTCCCAGTTATCTGTGATTTAAGAGATGTACTATGTCCAAGATGGACCTACAAACAGATCCAGTAACAAAGAGGGATGGAGACTATTATGTCTATGTTGGCTAGGCTGAAGGATATCCAGTTCCACTTTATTGTTAAACCTGAAATAAAAGATGAGTAAATTATAATCAGTAAATGGCATTACGTCACACATTTGTCTTCTAGAACAACTTCTAAGAGCGTTCTCAAAAAGAAAAGCTGCTTTTCAACCTCGTTGATGAACATGAATGTGAAGAGTCTCAAAGAAATACTTGCAATCTGAATTCAATTACACACCCCCCCAAAAATCATTCACCATGATGAAGTAAGCTTTGTTCATGGCATGTAAGGATGGCTCAACATACAGAAATCAATAAATCACTACATTCTCAAGGACAGAAATCACACAATCTTTTCTGATGCAGAAAAGTGCTTTGATAAAGTCAACATTCCTTCATGATGAAGGTCCTGTGAAAAGTAAAAATAGAAAGGACAGTTCTCAATATAACAAAGGCTATGTACAATAAACCTATAGCCAACAGTGTACTCAAAGGGAGAAAACTCAAAGTATTTCTACTAAAATTAGGAATGAGACAAGACTGCCCACCTTTTCTACTTCCATTCAATATAGTTCTTGTAGTCCTAGCTAGAGCAATAAGTTAAGAGAAAGAAATAAAAATGATACAAACAGGAAAGGAAGAAGTCAAATTATTTGTAAACAATGATCCTGTGCATAAGAGACCTAAAAGACTCTACTAAAAATCTTTTAGAACTAATAGACATTTTGAGAAAGATAGCAGGATACAAAATCAATGTGTGAAAATCTGTAGCCTTTCTATAGAGAGACATGCTAAGAAAGAAATTTAGAAGTCAATTCTATTCACAACAGATTAAAACACCTAGAAATAAACCTAATCCAGAATGTGAGGGCCCTCTACAATAAAAAATTTAAAAGTGGCAAATAAATTTAAGAAAAAAAAGAAGATAGATCTCATGATCATGGATCAGCAGGATAATTATTGCAAAATAGGTATATTGCCAAAATGATCTACAGATTCAATGCAATCCCCATTAACATTCCAATGACATTCTTCACAAAATACTAAATTAATATGGAAACAAAACAGACCTAGGGTGGTTAGAGTAATCCTAAGAAAGATGAATATGATGGAGGTATCAAAATACCTAATTTTAACTCATACTATAGAGCCATAGTATCAAAAGCAATATGGTACTAACGCAAAATGGACATGTTGATAAATGGAATAGAATACTCATAAATAAACCCATATAGCTACAGAAACCTGTTTTTTTATTAAAGAGGCAAAAAATAAAACAACTGGAAAAGGTAGTTTATTCAACAAACGGTGCTACGAAAACTGAATACCACATGTAGAAGAATAAAACTAGATCCCTATTGCTCACCATGCACAAGAAAAGATCAAAGACCTTAATGCAAGATCTGCACAGGGCAAACATTTCAAGATATGGACATAGACAAGGGCTTTCTGAAAAGGACTTTATAAGCTCAGGAAACACTATCCAGAACTGGCACATGTTACTGAACTAAGTTGAAAAGTAGAAAACTAGCCAAGTGTGGTGGCGCACACCTTTAATCCCAGCACTTGGGAAGCAGAGGTAGGAGGATCACTATGAGTTTGAGGCCACCCTGAGACTACATAGTTAATTCCAGGTCAGCCTGGGCCAGAGTGAAACTCTACCTTAGAAAAGAAAAAGAAAAAAGAAGAAAAAAAGTAGAAAACTATCAGCAGAGTGAAAATACAGTATACAGAATGAGAGGAAATCTGTTAGCTATACATCTGACAGATTACTATCTAGAAAAAAGAGCTCAAACAAACAAAACCCCAAACTACTCAACCAATAAATGGGTTAGTAAATTGAGCATAAAGCTCTCAGGAAGTACAAATGGCCAATTAACATTTGAGAAAATGTTCGACATCAGTGAAATGCAAACCAAAAACCACATTCAGATTTCATCTTGCGTTAGCAGAATGGCTATCATTAAGAAAACAAACAACAAACGCTGGCAGTGAATGAGGAAAAGGAAACCCTTATGCACTATTGGTAGGGTTGCAAATTGATCCAGCCACTATAGAAATCAGTATGAATGTTTCACAAAAAAAAAAAAACTAAATAGAAGTACCGTATGACCCACTATAGTACTTGTTGATATACACTCAAAGTACTCTAAGAAGACCACAGAGATAGAGAAGTTATGGAAAGAGCTTGATTGTTATATCAATAGATGAATGGATGAAGAAGATCTGTATATATATATATATATATATATATATATATATATATATATATATGCAATAGAATTTTCTTCAGCCATAAAGAAAAATGAAATTATGTTGTTTACAAGAAAATGGATTCAACTGGAGATAATCATATAAAGTGACATAAGCCAGACACAGAAAGACCAACATTGCATGTTTCCTCTGATTTACAGTTCCTAGGATCCTTTATAGATGCATAAAACATTTATATAGATATGCATGACATGAAAGCACAAGGGAGCGGGGGAAGAGAAAGTTTAGTAGGAAGAGGGGTTGTCTAAGTAGAGGGAGCAGAAGGCTTGAATATGATCAAAGTACATGATATATTGGAAAGAAATTGTCTTGATTAAATTCAATGCCATGAACAATGCATATGTGCTGATAAAAGTAGAACATGCACATGTAATCAAGTTTTATAAAATATATAATCCTAGTATAATCAAAGTTCATTTAGTGACATTTAATCCTATAGTTCTACCCTAGCCATGAAATTCTCCTTTGTGGAGACAACTTCCATTATCAGTTTTTGTGTAGCTTTATGGAGGTAGTTTATGTATTTGCCACTTAAAATATAGAAATTATTATAGATCCTATAACAATATAACTTGGATATTATTCTAGTAAATTATATTTATTTACCTCTAACATTTACTTATTCTGGTGTTGACTAGCTTACATATTTAGAAATTTAAACATGAAAATTCCACAATCAATCTTGAAAATCTCTAAAACTTTGATGCATTTTCAACAATTCTTTTTCAAGCACTGCCTTTTGATGATTTCATGCAAAATTTAAGTGTTAAAAATATAAGATGATCTCACCCAGAACTATATTTAGATTCAATTTCCAGTTCAGATATACTTTTCACTTAGTAGATGAGATGTGTAGAAAAATCAAAGATTGAAAAAAGCAGTAGATTATTTTGTTGAGATTCATAAAGTAATGGGATTCTCCATCAGATTTCCCAGACCCCTTGTGTTAAGAATCATTTGAAAAATTTGGGAAATATAGTTTCCCCAGCCTGCCCCTACTTGAGGACTCTCATTCTGTGCTCTAGAGACTTTTATTTACAAGTATTTTTAATGTTACCATGTTGGTTATATATTACCTTAAATTACCTCAAAACCATAAGTACATTTTATTCCTCATATTTTTTTGTTGGTCACTTGTTCAGACAGGACACTCATACCTCTGCATGTATTTACTTCACAAGCCTAAGCTCTTGACCAGAGATTCAGAGTGGGGCAGGAAGCACCCGAAGGTCCCTTCTTGTCCGCCAAAGCACCTACACATGACCTCTCTGTGTGACCTGGGCCTCCTTTCAGTGTGGTGATGGCATCTCAAGGACACTTGTCCTGAGAGAGAACAAGCCAAAGAGACCCTGTATCCTTACTGCATTTGAGCCACCAGAACTCTAGACAGCACCAGTGCTGCCATACGTCTTCCCTTACAGCAGTCATCCCAACCCCCATTCAGGTGTAAACAGACATCCCACCTCTTGGTAGAAGAATGTCAATCATGCAAGATTACATGTAGTAAATGGATCTGTTGTGCCCATCAGACTGTCTTCTAGATATTTATGCTCATTCCCATAGACTAATGCTACTCTCACCTTCAGTAAAAAGAAAACAGTTCTTCTTTTGGGAGTTGGCAATGACTACTGGAAAGACTCGAAACTTGTCCAAGTGCTGAGAAAAAGTGACTGTTGAATACTGTTCAGTGCCAATGAGACATCTATACCATGCCCTCTAAGTCTCAGGGATCACTGTGCAAAAGGAGGAACAAAGACTGTCAGAAGCAGAAGATGGGGGAGTGCTGTGGAATGCTGTCTTATGACATGGCCAATGCATTCATGGCCTCATAGTGGCTGTGGTTACCTGCACAGTATTGGGCCCATCATGGATGGTGGTGGATGGGAAAATTAGAAAAAAAAAAAAAAAGTCCTCAAAGTAGAAGAGGGATTAGTTGGGAAGAAGGGGTTCAATGGAAGGGAGAGAGAGGAGAGAAGAAGTAGATTATGATCAAAATTCATTATTTACATGTATGAAAATTGTTAATAATAAGTTTTTTTTCTTATAAAAGCAGGCAGGATTTAATTAATATGTAGGTGTATCTATCATTAGAAAAATACATGGCCAGGGAGATGGCATGAGTAGACTCTGCATGTTGGAATAATGTGAACTTGAACATGCTCAACATCAGCACTACGCCGGCTCTGGGAATATAGCTCCGCTGTGACTAGTCTAGGGTTCACATGACTGTAGCCCAGCAGATGTCAGACTACAATCTCTCCAGAGACTAAGCCAAAATTGCCAGCCAGCTCCTTCTCAGTTCTTGTCCTTTCAAAGAGATGAAATTTTGATTATGGCATTAGATAGTTAACACAACTTTCCAGGTAAGTCTTACTTTCACTCAAATTTTAGATCCTTGGCTTAAGACTTTACTTGGTAATGCAGCTAAAATTCCAAGTGGGGTTGTTATTTAAAAAAACAAAAACAAAAACAAAACAAAAAAACCCCACCTTTGATTATGATAGAAAGTGTTTTAAAAGTAAACTGCACCCACCTGACATTGAAAGTAAGGGCTCAAGGGCTGTAGAGATGGCTTAGCAGTTAAGGTGCTTCCCTGCAAAGCCTAAGGATTCAGGTTCGATTCCCCAGATCCCACATAAGCCAGATGCACAAGGTGGTGCATGCATCTGGCATTTGTTTGCAGTAGCTGAAGGCTCTGGAGTGCCCATTCTCTCTCTCTCTCTCTGTATCTGCCTCTTTCTCTCTGTCTCAAATAAATAAATTAAATATTTAAAAAAAGAAAGTAAGGGTTCAGCTTGTTATTATTATTTTTAATACAGCACAGAACAAAATGAAGCTATATCAGAAGAAATAAGGAAGTGGTGGCCACGTTTTCCATTTTTTGGGGAAAAACAATTCTGGGCCTCTGGGCCTTTAGGAAGGAAACTTGATGCCAGAGTTAATCCTCAGATTCTGGTTTGAGTTTGAGTGCTTCTTGGCTGGTGTGTCTCCTGCACCCCTTTAAGGGTAGAATGGCAGAACACCATGTTTAACTGTTACTCCCGAGGTTAAGTCCCCTTGCAAATAATAGTTTCCACCCTAGTTGTTTTTCCTGCAGGCTGTTTGTCAGTTAGTAATTATTCTCCTAGGGAAAGGCTTCCAGTCTGATTCAGCTCTTTATATTCCCACAGTGTACCAAACAGCAGGACTGTCAGGACACTTCCAAAGGAATAGAAACAATGCTCTACAGAGTTTATTGTGGTATCAACTATGGTGAACACTGTTGATATTGTAGGTTACCAAGGCTTTAAAAGATCAAGAGATGCTTAAATATTTCATGTTTTTGTAACCTTTGGAGAGGGATAGCTGAATTACTAGGCATGACATGTTTCTATAGTTGATTGGTGAAATCAATGTGTAAATTTCTTCTGGTGGTGGTAGAGAACTCAAGACGTGGTCTTGAATATATTAAAACCACATGTATGTATGTGCTTGGGCCACTGTCTTTATTATCTACACCTTTGTGTCCCTCACTATTGCTTTTTTATTTTTATTTTTAAAATTTTTTTGTTTATCATTTATTTATTTGAGAGCAACAGACAGAGAGAGAAAGAGGCAGAGAGAGAGACAATGGGCGAGCCAGGGCCTCCAGACACTGCAAATGAATTCCCGATGCGTGCGCCCCCTTGTGCCTCTGGCTAACATGGGTCCTGGGGAATTGAGCCTCAAACCAGGGTCCTTAGGCTTCACGGGCAAGTGCTTAACCACTAAGCCATCTCTCCAGCCCTATTGCTTTTTTTAAAAAAAAGAAATATATATTTATATATATATATATATATATACACACACATATATATTATGTGTATATATGTATATGTACATATGTGTGTATGTATATATATATACATGTATATATTTGCACAGAGAGAGAGAGAGAGCACACTAGGAATTATTGATACTGAAAATGAACTCCAGCTACATGTGGCACTTTGTGTATCTGACTTTATGTCTGTACATCTGTACTGGGGAAGTGAACCTGGGCTGGCAGTCATTTCAAGCAAATGTGTTTAGCCACTGAGCCATCTGACTGGCCCACTATTGCTATTTAATTCTTTAATGACAAGTTAGTTAGTTTCCGGCTGTGTGAGATGCTAGAGGGAACAAGGCTCTTTGAGACATATTCTTTGCCACCAAATAGCTGAGGGTTTGATACAAGAAACAAACATACACACAGATAACTAAATGAATGTTTGAGTATCCAGTGAGGATATTGATTGAGAGTTGCTTTATACACACAGTCATAATAACATTTCAGTCAGTGATGGACCACATATATGTCAGTAGTCCAGCAGGCTTATAATACAGCTGAAAATTCCTATCACCTAGTGTAGTCGTCATGTTTACACTCATAGCACAATGCACTACTCATACATTGGGGTGACACCAGTGTCAACAAACTATTTCATTGGAAATAACAAAAATACAGATGGATTTTTTTTCATAGTACATGATACTTGATGATGATGATAAATGATTGTTGCTGGTTTGTTTCCCAAATAATAGAAGAAAAAATTAGGTTTTGGCCATGCAGAAATAACCATGTTGACAGGTCAGTGCATGTTTTTCATCTTTATTTATCTTGTTATCTAGATGTTATCAATACGTTCACTAAAATAAATAAAATAAAGTATATGCCTCCATTAACAAAGGCCACTTTATAACATATTTAATGGCATCCTATTATTCCACTATAGCCTGGTAATATAAATATCCTTTTTTTACCCACATTTTGTGTACACCCATCAATATTTCCTTAGGATAAAATATAAATTTATAAAAACACAATGTAAGATTTAAGAACTTGTTGGTCTTTGCTTCTTAGATAAGTGTGCCAATTTCACTTTCTTTTTTTTTTTAATTTGTTTTTATTTATTTATTTGAAGGGTGGGGAGAATGAGTGTGCCAGGGCCTTCAGCTGCTGCAAATGAACTCCAGATGCATTTGCTACCATGTGCATCTGGTTTATGTGAGTCCTGGGGAATCAAACCTGGGTCCTTTGGCTTTGCAGGCAAGTGCCTTAACTGCTAAGCCATCTCTTCAGCCCTGCACTTTCATTAAGAACACACACACACACACACACACACACACACACACACACACACACACCCCAGTGGCAATAGGATAGATATTCCAGGCAGAGAGGGTGGAATGAGAAACAGATTGAAGGATGAAGCTCCGGGAATTTGGTTGTGGCCCGAGCATTATGGGAAGTTTGCTTAAGACTAAATTATTGGAGCCTTGAGCTCCAAGTTGAGGTTTTAAAATCTTTTTCAATTGTTTCTCAGACTTTTGTCTACAATCAAGAGTAATAATTGTTTGTTCCAAGCAGGCCATTGAGAATCACTGAAGATTTACAAGAGAATAATGACAGAATTAAAGTAAAGCTTTCACACGTTATTTTCTAAATGTTTACAAATTTAGCAGACCTATGAAACTGTTAGGAGGTGAAGTGGTGGTCACTCTTGGTGACTGAATGACAAAGCTTTGATAGTTTAAGGCTCAGGGAGTTGTTTTTATGACTTCTCTCTGTCCCTGAGATAAGATTTATTCTCCTGTATAGTTCCTGCATTATACAAAGCTCAAGAGAAGCCAGATGAAGGAGAGAGATGGAGCCCAAGCAACACCTGCTTCCCCAAGACTTCACTAGCCACCTCAGCTCCCTTACATCAAAGCTATCTAGAGGCAGCAGCAACACAAATAATAAATTAAAAGGAAAATGATCATGTACGGCACTATATGGCTGAAAGGCTGAATTGCAATGTTACAAAGAACGGGAAAGGGAGGCCCATTTTTGTAAACCTAGAGTTATATATATTTTTCTTTCCTCAGTTAGTGAACACAGCCCTGTTATTTCTGCAAATGCATTCCTTTTGGACTGAATGTATGCATGCTGTGAAAATACGTGGGTGCACCTCCTGGGGTGATTCACTTCCCTCAAAGCATCTAGCAATTGAAGGAGTTGGGCACTACAGCTAATTGCAGGTTTGAGGCACCCCTTCACGCAGTGAGGCAGAAGATTCTAAAAATCCCGAGGCAGGAGGGCACCTTTCTAAAGAAATGAGAAATCAGTCATCAGCTTTTCAATAATTTTATTACTAAAGTGAGTTCTAGGGCAGGAGACCCCAGGGCCAAATGTAAAAATAGTTTTACAAGGAAGGATTCTCAGGAGTATTAGCTTTAATTTTAACAGAAATAGAGAAAGGAAATTTTCAAATACCCTGAATATGCCTAGGTCTAGGTCCAGGCTCCTTCATACTTAATAAGGACATTTGTAGTAAGATGTTAGGTTGGGGAACACAGTGGCCTCTGGGTTCAGACTATCTGGATACAAATCTGGACTCTGTTACTGACTCGCTGTATGACCTTGGTTACGTCAAGTAAATTCTCCAAGCCTCTGTTTATCCCTAAGATGGGTATTACAATAACCCTGTCTTCATAGGTTTGTTAGGACTAGAACCTATTATCTGCGTGAAGTGGTTACCAGAGTCATCTTTGCAAAACAAGGGAAACGACTGAAATGCTAGTGAGAGGAGTGGGGCCATTCTACTGCATATAGACATGAAGAACTGGAATAGGGCTCTGGTGGCTGCATTGGCTTTTCCTAGTCCCCCAGCAAGTATTCAAACTCTTTTGTTCACTTTCAGGAAACACAGGAACTGGTTCAGGAAGTTAAACGAAGGCGGGAGTTAGTTGTTCCCCTCTGGCCCCTCAACCACTAGACTGCAGGATGAGAATTCTAGGAGAAGCAGTGGTGCCTACCTCTATGACTTCTGCACCAAGCCTCTCTGTGTTGGGCTTTTAAATATATATATATATATATATATATATATATATATATATATATATATTCATCCTTTATTCTCATAGTGGGGCCAGCTTGGGAAAAATAGATATTTCCGAGTCTATGTTTTTTCCCTAGTATAAACACTGGTTTTACTCACACGGTTCTACCCTGCCCTCTTTCCCTTAGTCTTATCATTATTCTCTCTCCTTGCAACTTCAGGATGGCTCTTGCAATATCATTAAATATCAGAATTGAAATAGCTGTTCTGAATGACCTTTTTTTTTTTCCTTGAGGGGTGTTGCTCGTTGGAAACTGACCAAATCCAGGATAAAGCTTTATTTTGATCAGTTTCTGCATTTCACTCTGCTCCTAATGTATCAGTGGCATTTTGTTCAATCTGTACAAGCAGCTGTGTTGAACAGGAAATTGGAAAAGGAACATGAGTCAAGGCTATCGTGTCTGCCACTAATTCATGCATCTTCTATGGTGAAGCCCAGTACTGGAGGTGATGGATGCCTCCCATGGGCCTTGGTCAGCATTGGGCCAATACTCTGCCACTTCCCCAAGGAAGCTCCTGGCTCTATGAGGACTTCATTCTCTCCTGCTTTTTGTTACTGTTTCTTGTTTGTGTGGGTTATTTTTCTTTAACAGTCTGGGTCTTTCAGACTCCACATAAGAAAATCATTTGGACGGATTTGTCTGTTCATTCACTTAGTCAATAAAAATGCACTGGGCCTCTGAGCTCTTTATAATGTATCAAAATAGAAATGTGAATATAAATTAATTTAGATAATCCTTACAAAAGTTTTACTGTGTGCCAGGCTCTGTCCTAAGCACTTATTACCTATAAATTCATTAACTCCACACCAAACCCTTATTAAGCAGATATAAATGCATTACACTTGTAGTTTGGAAAAATTGGCACAGAGCATTTAAGAGACAGGCCCAGCATTACAGAACTGATTCTATCTCTCTCTTTTTTTAATTGAAGAAAGCCAAGGAGAATGACTACTAGCTACTGATATTGGTTAGTATATTTGGGTTAGATAACACCATGGTGTGGTTTGGGTCCATGGCTGCCCCTCATGGGAGTGGATATTTTCATTAGTGTTTATCCAGAGGACAGGGCCTGGAAAGAGAGGCAGATTTGGAAGCATGGTCATTACTGTCTTTCCATGGGAATCATTTTTTGACTTTTTAAATGTCAAGATATAATTCAGGGCAGGGCTGGAGGAATGACTTAGCAGTTAAGGCATTTGCCTGCAAAGCAAAGGACCCAAGTTTCATTCCTCAGGACCCACATAAGCCAGATGCACAAGGGGGCGCACACATCTGGAGTTCGTTTGCAGTGGCTGGAGGCCCTGGCGTGCCCATTCTCTCTCTCCCCCAACCCCGCTCTTTCTCTGTCAAATAAATAAAAAAATATATAATTCAGGGAACTTCTGCCTGGTGGATCTACTACCGTGTTTCATTCATAAGAGAGCCTGAGAGTTTCCAGAAGAGTTGTTTTGAAGGTAGTGGTTATTACTACCATGATAATAACTAATGTTTATTAGGTACTTGTACGGTGAACAATATTCTATACATAGAATGTATTAGCTTCAGTGATTCAATCACACAATGAGATACATTATTTGGATTTTATAGCTGAGTAGAGGGTAAAATTTCATTTTTTTTCATGGTTGTATTAGTAAAACAAAATTTTGTGATCACACTGGGCCCAGAATATTAAAGAATGAGCAGGGTTTTAATGCCAGGGTAGCCCAGGTCTGAAGAGGTAACAAGAAACAGTATGGGTACTGTATGTACTCAGGATGGGCCTTGGGAATGGAGACGTCCAGAAACACTGAGGTGGGTAGCAGTGGCATCAGACCAATTGTAGTGGTGAAGGAGATGCTGGAACCAAGCTGGGGGGTTGGGCATTTCTGGCAAAGACGGTCTGGTTGGGATGCTGGAAAAGAAGAAATGTCAGACGCGTAGATGAAGTCCTAAAGGAATGCAGGATGAAGTTTTAGCTCACAAAATCTGACACGTGTTCTTGGCTTCAAGTTCCACATATATTTATTAAGTACCTATTATTTGCCAACCTTTTTAGGAGCTAGAGATTTGGCAGTGAAATGGGGTAGGCAAACAAACTTGCAGAGCTTAGTCAGGAAAGAAACACAACAAAGAGGACAATATCCAATATATGTTGTGGTAAATTCTGATAAATACTGCAGATTATATGTTCAGATATAGCAGGAAGAGAATATGAAGTGTGCGTACGACAGAGGCTAGAGGGAGAAAGAGAGAGAGGGAGAACAAGGGTTTGTATACAGTCTTAGATAGAAAATAAGGAAGTCTTCATTAAGAATGTGACATCTGTGCCGGGTATGTTGGCTCACACCTGCACATGGGAGGCAGTGAGTTCAAGGTGAGCCTAAGACTACAGAGTGAGTTCCAGGTCAGGTTGGACTAAAATGAGACCCTGCCTTTGAAAAAAAAAATCAGAAAGATAAAAGAACGTGACATCTAGTAAAACTCTAAATACGAACACACACATGGGGAAACAGAATGGAATGCTACGACTTGAAGACGGGAAGCAAAAAGGCTTACAAGCTTCTTCAAGGAAGGGAGAGTGGCATATTTCAGTGGCTCCTGCAGAGTAAAGTAAATGGAGGATGAAGGCAGAGAAGCTGGGGCTAGAGGCAAACCAGACAGACCATACGGATTACAGTGGGAATCTACTGTAATCCATATGGATTATTTACTGCCCATGGTATGGAAAGCTAATGGGAAAGCCTTGAGGTAACATCACTTGGCTTGTATTTTGACAGGTCCATGAGGCTGTTGCACTGAAAATAAAAGTCTAGGGGAAGAAGGACCGCTAGTCAGAGGGCCATGCAATGATCCTGGTGAGAGCTGTGATGGTTAGGCCAACATGGTAATGGTTGCAGCAAGGTAATGTGTTTTCATGAGCCTTCTTAATTTCATCACTTGAAAATCAAAAATAAGTCACATTCTATTCTCTATAACACACATACACACACACACACACATGTGCGCACGTGCTGATAAGGTCACTGCGTTAAGACGTCTGATGAATCTGTTTTAACTGTTTACTTTCCTTCCAACCTCTAGATGGGCTATAAATACCTTCCCCCAAGGGCAAACTAGTCAATTCAGTGCTATTCTTCATGTAACATGTGCTTAGTCTATTGGAGCAAGTCTGACTATGTTAATAGTAGGGGTATAGGACAAAACAAGGTATAGTTTTGGAAATATTTTCTTTAGAACAAAGACCACACGTCTCACTTGGATTAGAAAAATTTATCTACACAAGAAACCCAGAAGAGTTCTTCTATCTTCAGCCAGAAAAGCTACTATTCTCTCCACAGCAGAGATGTATTAATTATGCAGATTTCTGAGACAGCTCATTATGATTTATCATGGTATCATGGTAGCTGAGCAGAGGAAATCTCTTTCTATATGATTAAAAACGTTCCAAAATGTTTGAAAGTCAAAGGATATTTTTTGGAATGATAGAAAGCATAGAATTTGAAGCATAAAATGAATTAAGGCATAATTTCCATAATGTCATTTTATGTTAGTGCATGCTTAGTTTATAAGATTCAAACCTCAGGACATGCTGCTTTTATTAGCAAAGCCTTATAAATTACACCTGAAGGAAATAAATTTTTAAATATTTTTAATATTATGTCTTTTATTTATTTGAGAGAAAGAGGCAGATGTGGGAGAGAGAGAGAGAAAGAGTGAGAGAATGGGTGCACCAGGACCTCAGCTACTGTAAATGAACTCCAGATGTATGCCTTACCTTGAGCATCTGGTTTACGTGGGTCCTGAGGGATTGAATCTAGGTGCTTAGGTTTCACAGGCAAGTACCTTAACCACTAAGAAATCTCTCTAGCCAGAGAGATTTTTTGTTTGTTTGTTTTTTCAAGGTAGGGTTTCATTCTAGTCCAGGCTGACCTGGAATTCATTCTGTATTCTCAGGGTGGCCTTGAACTCATGGTGATCCTCCTACCTCTGCCTCCCGAGTGCTGGGATTAAAGGTGTGCGCCACCATGCCCAGCTAAGATTTAAAAAAAAAATATATATATATATATATATATATATATATATATTATTTATGAGAAAGAGAGAGAGAGAGAGAGAGAGAGAGAGAGAGAGAGGATGGGCATGCCAGGGCCTCTAGCTGCTTCAAATAAACTCCAGGCACATGCACCACCATGTACATCTGGCTTACATGGATTCTGGGGAGTTGAATCTGCATCCTTAGGCTTTGCAGGCAAATGCCTCAACCACTAAGCCATCTTTCTAGCCCTGAAGATAAATTTTGATAATGGACTGCTGAGGGTTTCTAAATGGTGAGCCATATATTTAAGGATAGGTGTTGTGTCTTAGAATGATTCCCTGTTCAGGAGGAAGTGATTAGGTACCTGGTGGTTGGTATTTACGGGACCGGGCGTGTCAGCACAGGACAGGGACATAGCGGTAGATGAGCTTCATTTACTCAGTGACTTTGCTTTCACTAGCCTTGGCCAACAAACATGGCTTGCTTGAGAGGAAAACTGGCTAGACCTCTCAGGTCATTGATCTCAGGGCAAACTTAAAGAAGAGAAAAGGCTGGGGTATTTGAAGACAAGCAAGATTTCTGGACTTTGCAATGAATTTCAAAGGGCCATTTGGCATGAATTTCTGTGACAACTAGTGAGGGGTTAAATCAGAGGGATAACACGCATGGTTACCTTGAGACAAGGGCTGCAGTCATCTAGTTCATTTATAAAAGCTCATTCCAGGATATATTTGTCACAAATAAAAGAACAAAGGGAGATTTCCTTGGTTAAAAAAAAAATCCATGGAAAAGGATTTTTCTATTTAATATTAGCATTTTATAACATACATGCCATTCCCCAAGTTGCTAAAAGGAGCAAAGTGAATGATAAACACCTGTGGACTAATCTTCACAGCAATGATGTGTGTGGCATGTATATCTTTCTAAGAAATTGAATAGGGAGGAGGAACACAGCTGAATAAAAAAAAACAGTGTCCAATGGCATTGTTGCAGTCAGGTTCGCATTGCTGGAAGGAATCACCCAACCAAGAGCAGCTTTTGGGATAAAAGGTCTTATTTCAGCTTACAAGCTAAAGTGGAAGCTCCATGATGGCAGGGGAGAACGATGGCATGAGCAGAGGGTGAACATCACCCCCTGGCTAACATAAGGTGGACAATAGCAACAGGAGAGTGTGCCCAACACTGGCAAGGGGATACTGACTATAATACCCGTAAGCCTGGCCCCAACAATACACTGCCTCCAGGAGGCATTAATTTCCAAATCTCCATCAGCTGGGAACATTCAGAGCACCTAACTTTATGGGGATACCTGAATCAAACCACCACATTCTGCCCCTGGCCCCCATAAACTGATAACCATACATGATATAAAATACATTGCATTCATCCAACTTTAAAAGTCCCCATAATTTTTATCAATCCCAATGATGTCCAAACAGCCCCATAATCCAAGGTCTTTTAACTGAGCCATAATATCAAAAAATCCTCCCAAAACTCATAATGGCACAGAACACTGCAAAAGATGGCATTGGGCATAGCAAAGAAATATTCAACCAATGCAAGATTTAAAGAGGGCAAACATCAAACTCTGTAGCTCCAATTCTAGCAACTCTAGTCAGTGTCAAATCTCCAAGTCCGGTAATTCTAACCAGCAATAAGTCTCTGGAGTTACAATTTTTCCCCTCTAGCTAGGCGACTCACAGTCCTGGAAAACTTCATCCAGGGCCAGCAGCTGTCCTCAGCAGCCATCTAGTGGTCCCAGAATCTCCACTGGGTCTCCACTGCAACCCATCCTTCTAGTAATTTGAATAGATGGCCCCCAATATATTCAGTGTTTTATTACTTTGTAGTTTGCATCTGCAGCCACCTGGCTGGAGGTGGTGTCACTGGGCGGATCTTAAGGTGTAGTGGTGGGTTTCAGATTTCAATCTAAAGATATGCAAAGTGTGGAGTTCCTGAAGTGTGCTGCGCTGTGTGGCTTTTGGCTTTTTGGCTTGTGCTTCTCTCTCTCTGTGTTTGGTCCTGTGAAAGCAGGCCAGCTTCTTCTGCCATTATAGGACTTCCCCTGAATCTGTAAGCTTCAATAAATCCCTTCCTCCATAAATGTGCCTGGTCTGGAAATTCATCTCAGCGAACCTGAAGCTGTCTGCTATAATCCTCATGGCTCCATCAGGTCTCCTACTTCACACTGCCCATGGCTGTTTCATAAACACAAGACCATGTTGCAAATTCAATGACCCTCTCTTTCCTACATTTCTTATATTTCATAATACTAGGAAGGGTGCTAATTTGTTAATCCAGCAGGGAATAAGGCAGATTTTGAAGAACAGGACACTCCTTCAGCATTCAACCCCCTTCAAAAGAATCTGCATTCTTCCTGTTATCCCAGTGCAGGTCAGCTGGCCCAGTCTCAATGGTTGTAATCTCTCTCTCAATTGCAGCTGAATGGGCAGCAATTACACCCAAATATTTCATTTTTTCTGTGCCATATCGCTATGCTCACACCAGTCCATGCAATGCAACCCTGCACAAATTCTCAGGACACAGACATAACAGCAAGCCTCTCTCACTAACTCTTTCTAGCCCAGTCCAAGAAAAGCTCTTTCTCACCTCATAAGCCAAAACTCACAGTCCATAGCTCTTACTGCATTCAGGTCTGTGTTTGACCAGAATAGTCCATTAAGCTGTACTTCCAGTACTCTTAGGCCAAGGTTTCAAATCCTTCCACATTCCTCTTGAAAATCAGTTCCAAAAGGCCAAAGCCACACAGTCAGGTGTCTAGCAGCAAATGACACTACTCCTTGGTACCAACATTACTGTTGCAATCAGGGTTCACATTGCTGGCAGAAATCACCAGACCAAGAGCAGATTTGGGGGGAAAAAAAGGTTCATTTTGGCTTACAGGTTCAAGGGGAAGCTTCATGATGGCAGGGGGAAATGATGACATGAGTAGAGGGTGAACATCACCCCCTGGCCAACATAAGGTGGACAATAGTAACAGGAGAGTGTGCCAAACACTGGCAAGGGGACATTAGCTATAATACCCATAAGCCTGCCCCCAACAATACACTGCCTCCAGGAAACACTAATTCCCAAATCTCCATCATCTGGGAACCTAACGTTCAGAACATTCAGAAGTTTATGGGGGACACTTGAATCAAACCACCACAGGCATTTTGCTAGTTTAAGAGCCACATGGAAGATACTATCTTCCTTGGGCTGAGGTAGACACCAGGTGACAGGGTCAAGTCCCTTTCGCCATGTAGCTAAATCTCCTCACTGTACAGCACATTAGTGGTGGTGGATAAGGGGAGGTGACCAGAGGGTCTCTGAAGAAATCTGAAATCCTTGCTTTCTTCATAGTCCAGAACTGAATGAACCCTACCCTAGGAAAATAAGGTCCCAATTTGCTAGGAGGGTAGAAAGTTCACCATCCTAGCTCTTGAATTCTAGTTTTGCTAAAATGTTCACCATGGAAATGTAGCAAATGATTTGGAGAAAATATGGATCTGCTTTCTCTAATATGGCAGATCTTAGATTCAAACATCTATTAACATCTAAATTAAATGAATCAAAAAATGTAAAAAGCATCCAGTGTATCAGTCATTCTAGTTATACTTAAGAGGTCAACGAGCACATGATGTCAGGGAATCTTATTCTAGACAACATAGAGAACACCTGCATCATCCCAGGAAGTTTTGGAACTGGTAGTTAGCCACGACTCTTCTTTTTGCCACCAAGAGAAGGACTTACCCAAGTGGAAGGTAGGCCACATGGTATACATTATCATACTGAGCTGCAAATGAAATTAATGGACTTGGTTGCACTGTCATTAAAATGAAGGACTTTGAATGATATACTAACATGATTCATGTGTACTTGAGAGTATTATTTTTCATGTTTTATTTCAGATATGGATGTATTTGATATATCGGTTCACCATGAAAATTGGGCATTTCACTCTGAATAATGTTTAAAGTTCATTTGAAAGTCAGTTCTGAAGTTGAAGAAGGGTGGAAATGAATGGTCTTGGTCCCCTGGAGCAAAGAGCTAATGGCAACTGAGTGCTTAGAAACTTGGTCTATGTTTTATAGCCCTGGCCACTTACTGGGCCTTTCTTGAAAGCTGCTCACAGAAACAAAAGGAGCTGGGCACTTTGCTTCCCTAAGAGATCTTTAAGGTAACCCTTAAAGTGGCATATGGGGCTAGAAGAGATGGGGTCCTCTAATACCTAACACCAAATGCATTTGTGAAGATGTCTCATAAATGTAATATAGGTGTGTGGTATTCAATTTTATTTGAGCACATTATTTCCATTTTGTTTAAAGCAGTTTTTGAACAAGTCATTTGTTCAATTTCCATTGATTTTGCTGTGTAGTGGTTTGTAGATATCACTTGCATATGCACTCTCATTTTATTAACAATATATTGTCCTTATGTATAAGTAGACCTTGAGTGAGAATGGCAGTGACAATTTAATTTTCTGATATAAAAAAAAGACCAATTACTCCTCCCCTTAAAGTATACTGATGTGCTTTCATTTCCTTACTGCTAGGAGCTCTGCTGGTTCCAACCTTGCACATGCCACAGGCAAAGGATACAGATGAGAGTGCATTCCAGGGGCTCCTCCTCATCAACCACTGTAGATTCCTGAGATACCATAACATTTCCCACTACCCAAAAATGTTACTCATTTGGTTACCAACCTATTGTCTGACATTTGCTTATCACACTAGAATATGAGCTCTATGATGGAAGGAAGCACACCACACTTGTTTTGCTGTAATGCTGTCTCGCTGAACCTGGAACATAATAAGTATACAAAATAACTGTTTAGTACAGTGATTACATGTCATCCCAGATCAGCAGTACCGATCTTGTTAGTAACCAGTTCCAGAGGTCCCAACCTGACCTTCTCAACTGGAAGCTTGAACAGCTCCCCAGGTGACTCTCATCCACGATTTGATGAATACGTGAAATAGACTTGAGCATGTTATAAAGATTTTTACATGTGCCTTTCAAATCAAATGCTCTGATTTGTCATTGCACATGGAGTAAGTGGGTTAGAAGGATGAGAATATGTTTTTAGGTATGAGCCAATGAGCTAGTCCGTTGAGCCCCACCTCACGTGGTGATCTTTGAAGACTTACATAACCTTGCCCTCCTGTGAGTCCTGTAAAGGAAGAAATCCTAAAGGTGAGAATTGTGCATGGTTAGTATTGAAACTTAAAATCTTCAAGGCAGCCAGTATTAGAATATAGTCCAAATATAGTAGAATAAGTATATCCTGATCTGAAAATGGTGGCTGTGTGTGTGTGTGTGTGTGTGTGTGTGTGTGTGTGTGAATATGGTCTGCTGTATGCATATGTATGTGCATTTGTTGCATCTCACGCGCTGGCTTTCTGGGAGGTGTGCTCACTCATGGTGGTGATCAGAGCAGAGTTGACAGGGGTCCCGCCCCATCTTTCTTTCACTATTGTTGTTTTGAGCTGGAGTCCCTTACTGATCCTGGAGCTTGGCATTTTTGTGTGTGTGTGTGACCTTTGGTGATTCCTAGGTTTCTGTTCCTCTGCAGGACTGGGATAATAGGTGTGAGTGGGTGGATGTCCAGATGTTTAGGTGGTCTCTGGAGATTTGAACTCAAGCACTTAACTACTGAGCAATCTCTCCAGATTGAAAATGTTTTTACTTGCATTAGTAGTTCTTGTAAAAAAAAATGCTCAGAATTCTAAGATTACTGTTATGGCATTTGTATTGTCTATTATCATCTCTAAATGTCCAACTATAGTGGTATAAGTAAACAAAATTCTTATTAGCATTTCTTTGGTTTATTATGTAAGCCAATAAGGCACTCTTGAATTTTAAATGACATGGGGTACTTAACATTTGAAGTTAAGTGACCAACCAGTTACAAAATATCACACAGGTTTGAACTTTTTGAAAATAAAAAGAGAAAGCACACACACTATAATACCTTTCTGGATGGCTGAATAGACTATTGATTTCTCTAACTTTTCTTGGCATTTTTATGTGTTTATAATGAACACTTTTTTTAATTTGTGTCATAATGGATTTATATTAAAATACTAAAAATTAGCAGCTACAAACGTAACATCATTCTACTTGCTGGCATAAATGTTAGGCTCCTATGTTCACATTTACTTCTAATTATAGTCCTTGTGTATGCATGAATATTTGTATGCTAGAATTGCTTACTCACAGTGGCATTTGATGAATAAGCAATACAATAAATATTATTGGGTCCATTCACAGTGTTCTCTTTCTGTCAAACTGATGTTTCAGGATGGAAAATTTCTTGATGTGTTCAAAAATTATCTGCAGGACATTTATTGTCCTGGAATTTACTTTGAAATAAACACCTAAAGCCCTGCACAGTGGCACATGCTTGTTATCCCGGTACTTCGGAGGCTGAAGCAGGAATATGACAAGACTAAGGTTAATCTGGGCTACACAGAGAGTTTGAGTTCACTGTAAGCTACACAGGGAACTCCTCTTTCAAAAAACAGTTGAAAGGAACACACTCATAGAACGGAACAATTCAAAGGTGCTTCTAGACGATGTCTGAGGAGGAGTAGAACAAGCTTGGATTTGCGAAGCTGACTTTTCTAGTAATGGTAAAAAAGATGATGTAGGGCTGAAGAAGGAGGCGCGATGGGTGGAGGAGTTGACAAATGTCTAGGGGAGGGTGCAGAAGTTGCAGTCCTCTCTAGCTTCCTTCTTTTCTACCCTCCACAGGTCATTCATTTCACAGGCTGTTCACTGTAGTTCGAATCATGTTCTCATCTCCCGGCACTCTTACCTTTTCCCACCTCTGATATCTCACATTCTCTGTACCCACTCCTCCACTATCTACCAGGGCCTGTGAAACAAAAGGCACTTATTGAAGTTATTCTTACCATGGTTACCACTGACTTCTAGTCCCAATTCTAGGAGCCTTTTCATAATTAACTGGATTCATCTTAAACCTATATCCTATTTATTTGTCACACATTTCTTCCATGTCTCTGGCTATCTTCACTGCATGGCTACCTCAGTTTTTCTTATATTTTACTTCTTAATATGTGTTTGCTTCCAGCTTTATTTTGGCTCCTGACTTGCTTCTGTCTCACGTCTTCCCAAGCGAACTCATCCATTGCAGTGTTCTGAGCTATATACCTGCTGAGACTCCCACAGCTCTCTGTTACTTGAGCTCCAACTTCACAGACACACTGGACATTTTACCTTGGTTGTAGTAATAGCTTTGCAAGTCCTGCACATTCAGGGCAGAACTCCTTACCTTTCCAACTCAATATATTTCTTCCCATGTTTCCATGCTTGTGATTCCTTCATTGGTTTCGTTTTCCAACTTGGAAGCAAGTGAAGATTCTAACATTAGTCTTGCCGGTGGTCTTCTCCAATTGGTCACCTAACCTTGTTGATGTTTGTCATGTTAAGTCCTTGTATTACTTCTACTTATATGCATGTGGTGGTTTAAGTGTATGGATGTATGGCACTATGGATTGAGGCTTAAATCTTGAGTATCCAGTGGGAGGAGCCCTACTGGGAAAGAGGTATGTCACTGGGGTGGGATGGTGGAGCCCAGCACTAAGGTGTGTAGAGAGCAGTTAGAGTTTCACCTGTTCTTCTGTGCTTGCTCTTGTTGGTGTTTGGTGATGTCTCTCTCTCTGCTTGGATCTGTGGAAATAAGTTGGCTTTTCCCACCATTGATAGTGTTCCCCTGGAATTTGTAAGTCTGAAATAAACACTTTCCTCCCATAAGCTGCTTCTGGTTAGATGTTTGTCCCAGCAGCAAGAAGCTGACTCTAATACCTGTGTGTAATCACTAGCTTATTGTAGAGTCTTCTCCTTCTTGGCTCTTGTTTTTAGTCTAGATCCTCTCTGATTGAGTTTAGACTATGTTCTTTCAAACTCCTTAGCATAGCATAAATTACTGGGGTGGGGTGTGTGTGGTGTGTGTGTGTGTGTGATGGTTTTCTGCCTCCTTTAAAATTTAACCTTTATAACATTATCCAGTCTTAATCCATAAACACACATGTAGGGCCAGTCATAATGAACTATTTTATTTTCTGAGTATTTTTCTCAAGACTCAAATTAGTCCTATATGTTTGTAATTAGAATTGCTCTATGCTCAGATTTACACCCCTCTGTTTGTAAGATCAGACTTACTCGCCATCCTTTCCACACCTTTCTAAATGCTGCCTCCTATTCCATACCTTCCATGTAGGGTTAGCAGTGCCTTTCTTGGTTGGCTCGTAGGGTATTCACTAACCACTGTTGCCTGTTTTCTCATAAAGTGAACTTATTGGAGAACATAAACTTTGTGGGAAGATTCACTTCTAGTGCTTGGGTTGGTCCTGGCATAGATTGAATGTCCTAGAATGTTGGCTTAATGAACAAGTGGCCTTCTGTTCAGAGTGATATTTAGTAAGAATTTCAGGCTGAGTTGTAAGTATAGTAGAAATAAAAATCTGCAATGTTTGGGGTCATATGGTGTCCACTTAGCACTGAAATCTATAAAAAGAGACAAATATATGCATCATATGGCCAAAAGCGGAGCCTTGAACACTGATCGGGCCATAGCAACCACTCAGAATCCACTCACTTACCTGTTCCTATTTTCTGTTCTTGCTCAGCGTCTCTCTTATCTGAATGTGAACTTGAGGTACAAAATTTCCAACCATAACCTCACATATAATCTATGGGGTTTTAAATTTGACCTTAATACCACTTCATTTTAACTTCATCATTTTCTGAATGGCTCTACTGTGCCTCTCTAGTCTGAGGAACCCACCTGTTTAATAAGTAACTAGATCCCTGGTGGAGCCTGGTCGGGTTGTGCTGAAGAGGAAAATGACATGAAAAATACATTTAAGTGATTGTGCTTTTATATTAAACTCCCATTTCCGTAATAATCATCTATAGATGCCTACAAAAACAAAAGTAGGGGTAATGAATTTAAGACTTTGAGGGAATAGTTTGAGGTACCACAAAGACAACATTTTTTTCTGCAAGAGGGTAGATGATGATATAGCATTTGCAACTGGCATGGTTCCAGAAGGTTCTGAGATAATGGTGATTACCCAAGCTGAATCAGCCACTGTTTGTTCTACTGAGAACTCTTGGGAGAGTGTTCTGAGGACAACACTTGGAAATAAAATCAAGACCTGTTGCTATGTGATATGTGCTCTGGGCACTTAGGCTTCCCTGACACTTAGCAGCATATAAGAAATGTTAATGGCCATAATTACTAATGGCTCAAATGGAGAATCAAGAAACCATGTGATAATGAAGGGGGTTACTGTACTTTGCAAAGCAAGCATCCTATGAGAGGAAAATAGGACAAATTACTGCAGGATGCTGTACATGAACAATTATAGAAATGGTCCCTAAACTGGTTTTATTAAGTCTTTATTAAGTCTTATTTCATAGGAAAATGTTTTCCCAATTTTCCTTCATGCTTTGATTTTTCTGTTATGTACAAAGGAGAATCATTGAGAGGAAGTAGTTCCCTAATATTAGTTGAGAATTTGTCATATAGTGACACCATGGAAGTTGACAGATTTTTCTTACAAACACAAACTCTTGTAAAATAGGCAATATGGGGCTGGAGAGATGGCTTAGCTGTTAAGGCACTTGCCTGCAAAGCCAAAGGACCCAAGTTTGGTTCCCCAGGACCCACATAAGCCAGATGTGTCTGGAGTTTACAGTGAATGAAGGCCCTGATGTTCTCTCTCTCTCTCTCTTTTCTCTGTCTCTGCCTTTCTCTCTCTCTCTTTCTCAAACAAATAAAATAAAATAAAACACTTTAAAAATAGGCAATATGATTACCTCCATTTCATAGATAAACTGAAGGCCAAAGAGAATTAGTGAGTTGTATGTGTCATGAATTCAGTAGGTGACAGAGCCCAGCATTAACTATAGTATCTTTGCTTCTTGTTATTCTAATACTCGTCCTAGAATGACTGCTGAAGGACTAACTTCCACACTGGCTGGTTTGAGAAGTTAGGAGAATATAAGCCCTTTGGGTGGATCTTTCTTAGGAAGAGAAGATACAATCACATAAAGAAAGTGGCAGGTGATTTAAACCCAAGCTATGGGTTGCTTGGACAACAGTGGAAACTAGAATTCCTGTGGATGGGAAACTAGGATGAATTTGTACATAGCACTAGACATTCTTGGTCTTCTGTAACCTCATCAAATATCCTGTATAAAAGAGGACAAGATGAACCATGGACACAGATTATAGTGGTAATGAGGAAGGGATGGAGACTCTAGAACAGAAGACCCACACAAAAGAAGACACTGGACTATTTCTAAGAATACAGGTTGTTTAGATGTGTGGTACAGAAATTGGGAACTGCTACTTCTGAACAAAGTTCTTCAAGTATTCTACAATCCTGTCCCACTAATCAATTACCGCCCCCCTCCCCTGCCCTTGCCTCCCTTCCACCTACTAGTGCTCTACATTTATTTACCTTCTTTTATATATTGATTCACAATGTGAGACTTGAACGACATGGAGAAATTCTCTGCCCAGAAAGACAAAATATGCACTGAGACATTAGATTTCCCCTGATTCCCCAAACCTTCTGCGTGAGCATGGACACAAGGTTATGAACCCCCGGTGACTGTGTTGTCTGTTTACTTCATCTTTTCCAAGAAAGCAAATTTTAAAGCCCTTCTCACAGCTTTCCCTGATCTTCAATTCATTTTTCAGACACCTCAGTAGACTCTCCAACAGTGAAATTCCTCCTGTGGTTAAACTGCCAGGACCTCTATGTGGTGACTGCATTTGATGCTCACACGAGTGTACCTCGCATTGGCTTTGTTTCTACAACCACAGCTACATATGGAAAAAGATGAAAACAGTTTGGAAGAAAGAGATCAAAAAAAGAAGACAGAGATAGAGCTATCAAGACGTGACTGAGACCCACTAGTGGGAGAGTACCCTCAGGCCAGCAGCCTCAGCTGCAGTCACAGGCAGAGATGAATGGTGTGACTAAGGTCATCACCGTCGGGGAAGGGGACAGCACAAGATGATAATGACTATGTTGGAGGAAGAATGATATAACCTCATCTGGTATAGGTGGGTGATATTAGCGTTTAGGCTGCTGGATAGGAGAGTATATTGACATTATTTACAGCAACAATGCAGAGCTGTGACAGAGATCCATTGTACACAAGGCCTTCCAAGGCAGCTGCTTTCCATTAAAGACATACAACACAGAAGAGTTTGTGAACGGTGGCTTGGGTTGGCAGCATTAAAAAGGGCTGTCATCTTTGCTAAATCTGGAACTCATTTTCATTCCTATTTTTATTTCCATTTTTATAGCTAAGTAAGTTTTCTAATTTTTTTAACCAGCAAATTAGAAAAAAAATACAGTACAGCTATATTTAAAGTTCTTATTACTTGAAAATGGGCCAAATAACACATTTTTTTCCCAAATTCAAGGGAATTTTGTGTAAGGTACTCTCTCTATCCCCCCTACACAAAAATATTTATCTCTATAAAAAGCTTTAATGCCTTAGTCTATTAAGGAATTACCATTCTCAGGGGAGAAGTTTTATTTTATATGAAAATAGGTTAAAAGGTCAGTAACAGTAATACAAAATCTGATTATAAGTGAAAAGAAGCTACTAATATCTTGGGGGTAGAACACATTAATCATGAAACATGACCTAGATAAGTCTCCACATATCTAATGCCAGCCTCTATTTGTAAAAAAAATCACAGAATATTAACAAAAGAGGAAACTAGAGCCCCTAAGGTGAGCAGTGTTGAAAAGTTCTGGTCAGGAAAGAAATTTGTGACTTCTAAAATTTTTTACAGGATTAAGTTTAGAAGCCAAAGAGATAGATAATTTATGGTCAGAGGTGGTGACTCAGTAAGAGTGCTTGTTGCATAAGCTTGAGGACCTGAGAGGACCTGAGGTCAGCTGACTTCGTTTCCTCAGTAGCCACATAAACACTTTGGCTTGGCCTCACTTGCCTGTACCCCATTGCTGTAGGCAAAAGAGCCAGGAGAATTACTGGGATAGCTGGTCAGCCCGCATGTTCAGTGAGAGACTCCATGGCAAGGAAACATGTGGATGAGTGACAGAGCAGTTCTCCATGTAACTGAAGCCTCACAATGTGAAGCAACATATAAAAGAAGTAGACCAAGTGCATAGCAGTGCTAAGTGCGGAAGGATGCAGGGAGAGGAGAATTCATCAGTGGGACAGAACTTGTAGAATGCTTGAAAGAAAGAAGACAGATGGTATTAGGTTGATAAGTAAATTTGGGTCACAGTAGGTCAGGGGAAGATTGCTGCTACATGTGGAGACAGGCCTGGAAGGTCTCTAAAATCAGGTTTGGTGACCAGGTGCAGAAGTGGTTCCTAAAATACCTGCAGAGAGCTGGTGTTTCCATCAGCAGGTAGATGACCCTCTTTACACTACTTTGACTGGTGATACCAGGGTTTCGTTGGCACCTGCTGGGAGTGGTTCTAGGTTCCTGTGTCCTCAAACAAAGAATTGAGAGAGTTGCAAAGACAGATTTGAAAGGGGTGGCAGGAGGACCAAGGCAGACATTATTCATCAGATCAATGGCCACACTATGTAAAAGGGTTGGGTCTTTATGTTATATGTTACCTTAGAGTGGGCTTTGGCTTTTCCAGACATGCCATACTACATGTAGTTCTGCTAATGTTTGCATGTCTCAGCATTGTAAATCTCCATCTAGGGAGTATTTTAGGATTATAATGAACTGAAGGTTACTTTGGTAAGGCTTTATATAAAGCCTTCTGGATCTCACTCTCTGGTCTGTTTCCTGCCTTGCCCTCACAAGGTGAGTAACTGTTAATACACCATACATCTTCTTTTAGTAACTGAGAAATGGCTTCCTCCAATATTCCAACAGTGAGTCAAATGCAGAAAGCATCTGGCAACTCTAGATCACCAAAGATTTAAAGAACAAACACCACCACCTTTACTGAAGACTTAATACATCAGGTAACAACATATTTTAAAAGTAGTGTATCTATACTCCTGTTTTTATGCCAGTACCATGCTGTTTTTATTACTATAGCTTTGTAATATAGCTTTAGATCAGGTATGGTGATGCCTCCAGAGGTATTTCTTTTCCTGAGGATATGCTTCGATATCCGAGGCTTTCTGCCTTTCCATATGAACTTTGAGATCATTTTTCTATCTCTGTGAAGAACAATGTTGGGATTTTAAATGGAATTGCATCAAATCTGTATATTGCCTTTGGTAGGATTGCCACCTTCACAATGTTAATTCTGCCTATCCAGGAGCATGGGAGGACTTTCCATTTTCTCAAGTCCTCCTCAATTTCTTTTTTGAGTGTTTTTATTTTTTCATTGTATAGATCTTTCACTTCCTTGGTTAATGTTATTCCAAGGTTTTTTTGTTGTTGTTGTTGCTACTAAAAATGGGACTATGTCTCTTATTTCTTTCTCTGGATCTTTGTCATTTGCATATAGAAAGGCTACTGAGTTTTGTGCATTGATTTTGTATCCTGCTACTTTGCTATAGGAGTTAATCACCTTCAAGAATTTTGGGATGGAGTCTCTCAGGTCTCTTACATATAGAACCATGTCGTCAGCAAATAGAGCTAACTTAACTTCTTCATTTCCAAATTGTATCCCTTTTATTTCTTTCTCCTGTCTTATTGCTTGAGCTAGGACTTCCAGTACTATATTGAAGAGCAGAGGTGAGAGTGGACACCCATTTCTTGTTCCTGATCTCAATGGGAATTCCTCCAGTCTCTCTCCATTAAGTATTCTTTGGGCCTTAGGAGCTTTGTATATTGCCTTTAGTATGTTAAGATATGAACCAACCATGCCAATTCTCTCCAATGTTTTGATCATGAAGTGATGTTGTATTTTGTCAAAGGCCTTTTCTGCATCTATCGAAATGATCATGTGGTTTCTGTGTTTAACCTTGTTTATGCGGTGTATTACACTGACAGATTTCTGTATGTTGAACCACCCCTGCCTGCATTCCTGGGATGAATCCCACTTGATCAAGGTGGATAATGCTTTTGATATGTTGTTGGATTTGGTTTGCAAGGATTTTGTTCAGGATCTTTGCGTCTAAGTTCATCAGGTAAATAAGCCGGTAGTTTTCTTTTCTTGTGGCATCTCTGCCTGGTTTTGGAATTAGGGTGATACTAGCTTCATAGAAGGAGTTGGTGAGCTTTCCCTGCTCTCCAATTGTGTGGCACAGTTTGAGAAAGATTGGTTTGAGTTCTTCTGTGAAAATTTGATAGAATTCAGCTGAGAAGCCATCTGGTCCTAGACCTGGTCTTTGGGTGAAGCAAATACAGCTACTTGATATTTGACAAAGGCCCTAAAAATATAGGCTGGAAAAAAGAAAGCATACTCAACAAATGGTGCTGGACAAACTGGATAACCATATGCAGGAAATTGAAACTTGATCCACACATCTTGCCATGCACAACACTCAAGTCCAAATGGATGAAAGACCTTAATATAAGACCAGAAATTTGGCTACTACTGGAAAAAAATATAGGAGGAACTTTCCATGGTATAGGATTGGAAAAAGACTTCCTGAACAAAAACCCAGTAGCACAAGATCTTAAACAATCACTCAACCAATGGGATCACATGAAGCTGAAGAGTTTCTTCACAGACAAGCATACAATAAGCAAAGCCAATAGATTACCCACAGAATGGGAGGAAATATTTGCTGAATATCCATCTGACAGAGGCCTAATCTCTAGAATCTACAAAGAACTCAAAAGCCTAAGCAATAAAAAGTCAAACAACCCACTCACAAAATGGGGCAAAGAGCTGGACAGGCAGTTCACAGAGGAAGAAATACAAATGGCAAACACATATTTAAGAAAATGTTCATCATCCCCATTCATCAGGGAAATGCAAATTGAAACAACTATGAGATTCCACCTTACCCCAGTAAGGATAGCAAACATCAAAAATTCAAATGAAAATAAATGCTGGCGAGGATGTGGAGAAATAGGAACCCTCATCCACTGTTGGTGGGAATGTAAGATGGTACAACCATTTTGGAAAGCAATATGGAGACTCCTAAAAAAACTGACTGTAGAGTTACCAACAGATCCAGCTATTCCTTTACTGGGCATGTACCCTAAAACCTTCAAGCCTCAGTCCAGAGAAATTTGCTCAACCATGTTTATAGCGGCTCAATTCATAATAGCTAAGAGCTGGAATCAACCCAGATGTCCATCACTAGAAGAATGGATAACTAAGATGTGGTATATCTACACAATGGAATTTTACACAGCAGTAAGAAAAATTGATACAATGAAATTTGAAGAAAAATGGTTGAACCTGGAACAGATCATTCTCAGTGAACTTACCCAATCACAGAAAGATAATTGCCACATAGTCTCACTCATCTACAGCACCTAACCTGAATCTACCCAGGATGCCGACATACCCAGCAAGCATCTCGAAGGCTAGACAATAGGGTGGGTGGGGAGAGAGGGGAGGGCAACGGAGGAGGTGGGGGACACAAAACTAGACCCAAACAGCAATGGTACCATAAAATTCTACATCATAAAAGGCAGACCAGATGGTTGAACCTTCACCAGGTCCATAAGGGAACTCCTGAGTCATAAGACACTGGAGAGGGTATGATGAGGACTGTCCTTAATCTTCTGCAGCTTCTCTCTCTCTCTCTCTCTCTCTCTCTCTCTCTCTCTGTCTCTCCTCTTTAACTCTTTTGTATTAGTTATCTTTTTTTCCTTCTCTTAGTGGGCACTGACCTGTAACTCCCAGTACCAGCATGTGGCTATCATCCACAATGAGCTTTTGATCAGAGAGACCTACAAGGTCTCCTAAAAGAATGACAGATTTCTGTCAGAGTACTTGATGACCCACTGAACGTTAGTGGTAAGACTCTATTGCTAAAGGCACCATATGCGGTTGACACATAACATGGAATGACATGGCTGGAAGCTGGAAGAGAGTCAGTTCCCAGACAGTCAGTGCGTCTAGTGCCAGAAGGTGCTACATGGGTAACTGGGGGAAAATAACCAATATCTGTCCAAGCAACCCATGGTCTAACCTACTTAACAGGAAATAACCTGTTGTGATGCTCATACAAGTGCAATAGTGGTGCACAGCCATGATTGGAAACCAACTGCTCTTGATTTGGCTAACTGATCCACTCAGTGGAACGGGACCCATAGCTGGAGCTGGGAAACATGTCAGAACCATATCCAAACATGAGCCCACTCTCTATTATCAAGCTACCACCAATAGAGGGCTATAAGCGGGCCTACACCTATTAAATTTTCTATAAAAAAATAAGGGTTATCCCATTTACCTGGTGCTAACTTTACTCTCCATTGGAGAATCTGCTTCTCTTTTTCAGATAGACACAGATCCTAAGGAGGGAACCACCCCATCATACCTCAAAAGGGCCCCAGATGAAACTAAGAATAATTGGCAAAACAAGAAAGGGTGCTGTTTTCTTGGTGAACCTGATACCAACACAAGGTGAAGGAGATCAACACAGAGAACAATCAACTCCTACCAAATCACATATCAGAGACACAGAGGCTCCAAGACATCACTGAAGCAGACCCAAAATGAACCCAACATGGCTCAGGGAAATTTTGTGGAAGAGGGGGCAGAAGGAATGTCAGAGCCACACATTGGGTCATGATAGCAGAGACATTTCCTCCTATCCATAACTGTGGGCTAACTCCACAATACATGACCAATATAGCAGAAAGGCAAAAATTTTCTTCGATATTGCTGTGCTTAGCCATACCATTTTTTAAGAGAACAAAATTAACATTTTCAAGATATATTTAAAAAATAAATTGTATCATCTGCAAACCTCAATGAAAAAATAATTAACATATATTCCAATAAAAGGAAAAAAATATACCCAAGAAAAATTTATGAATTATAATAAATCAGAAAGAAGAAGAATAAACATTGCAGTCATATATAAATAATTGTTCATTATTAGAAGACAATCTTCATCTAGAATGGAGAGAAATAAAAGGTAATATGGACTGATATCTATTCTTCTTAAGTAAGATCATGTGATATTATGCAGTAGGAAATAAGTATAAATATTTATATACACGTAAGATATTTTGGTCCCAGACCATTGGGGAGGTTTATACTGAATACCAACTGAACAAGGTATAGAAACAAAATATAGAAAATGTGAGGGTAGCATAATTCAAAACATGGCAGTATTCTTGGTAAATGTGAATAAGTCAAATACTCTAATTCTGTATAGAAATTCTGAGATTAGATCAAAGAAATCAAATTCCAAGCTGTTTCAAATATCAAGCCAAATGAAGCTAGAACTTTGGGAATAAAATCATGAGAAATGATATCCCAGTATTTGATTTTCAACACAAACCAGATAGAGGAAAACAGCCACTAAAAAATGGAAATCAGTCAAATTAGAGGGCGGTTGGTTTCCCCTATAGCAGATGTGCCACTATTGTACCCATTGGGTCATTTGGCCTGGCTGGCCAAACATAAGGCTTGTAGTGTCCACTGTTGAGTATCTTCACTGGTGATCTCTCTATCTCCCATTGAGCTGCATGCAGCATGGCTTTTTCCAGCTTTCTGTCAGCTGGTCTACATGGAGGAGGTTTTCAGCTCAGCTCCAGCAGGATTTCTCAGTGACCTTTCAACGCAATTATATGGAGTCTTCAGCAACAGGGTCTTACCATTTATTCCTGGTGGGAAACCAAGGGCCTTGGCAATGACCTGTAATGTTTTGGGGGCATCAGGGACCTCCCTGGTCAACAACTCACTGGAAGTTATCCCATCCTGGGCACTGAAAACTTTCTAGTAACAATCTATGGCTCTTGAGTATTCCCTTGTCCAAAGGTTTCCATATGACTCCTCTTAGATTTTGATTAGCTCTCCCTCCACCTTTCCTTTATTCAGTCTCTTCTCCTGACCTCATTAATCTCTTCTCCTGACCCCATTAATCTGTTCTTATACTTACATATATACAATACCATCCTATTAAGTTCCCCCTTCCTCCCTTTCTATTCCCTTTATATTTCCTTTCTAGCTTACTGGCCTATGCTACTGAGTTTTCTTCCTACTCACAAAGAAGTCCAATCATTTGCAGCTAGAATCCACATATGAGAGAGAACATGTGATGCTTGGCTTGCTGGGCCTGGGTTACTGTGGTGGTTTGATTCAGGTGTCCCTCATAAACTTAGGTGTTCTGAATGCTAGGTTCCCAGCTGATGGAGATTTGGGAAATAATGCCTGCAGGAGGGAGTGTATTGTTGGGGGGGGGGGGCTTATGGGTGTTATAGCCAGTTTCCCCATGGCAGTGTTTGGCACACTCTCCTGTTGCTATTGTCCACGTGATGTTGGCCAGGGGGTGATGTCCACCCACTGTGCATGGCATCATTTTCCCTGCCATCATGGCGCTTCTCCTTGAGCCTGTAAGCCAAAATAAACCTCTTTTTCCCAGAAGCTGCTCTTGGTTGAGTGATTTCTACCAGCAATATGAACCGGACTGCAACAGTAAAGTCGTACCGAGGAGTGGGATTGCTGCTAGACACCTGACTGTGTGGCTTTGGCCTTTTGGAGCTGATTTTCAAGAGGAATGTGGATGGATTTGAAACCTTGGCCTAAGAGATGCCTTGCAGTGCTGTAAGTACACCTTGATGGACTATTCTGGTCTGAGCTGCAAGATCTGAATGCAGTAAGAATTATGGACTGTGGGGTTTGGCTTATGAGGGTGAAAAAGAGCTTTGCTTGGACTGGGCTAGCAGTTTGTGTGAGAAGCTTGCTGCTATGCCGATGTCCTGAGAAGTTGTGCAGGGTTGCTTTGCATAGAAATGAACTGGTGTGAGCAGAGGGATATGGCACAGAAAGAAAAATCTTTGGGTGAACTGTTGCCCGTTCAGCTGCAACTGAGAGATTGCAACCTTTGAGACTGGGCTAGCTGACCTGCACTGGGGCAACAGGAAGAATGTCGATTCTTTTGAAGGGGCCTGAGTGCTCAAGGAGTGTCCTGTTCTTCAAAGTCTGCTTTATTCCCCCAGGATTAACAAATTGGCACCCTACCTGGTATTGTGGAGTATAAGAAATGCAGGAAAGAGAGGGTGATTAAGTTTGCAATGCGGTCTGGTCTTGTGTTTTGGAAATGGCCATGGGCAGGTTTGCTGGATGCCTGCATAGAGATCCCATGGGGCCATGAGGATGAACCTTGGCTTGCAGTGGAGACCCAGTGGAGATGCTGGGACCATGAGATGGCTGCCAAGGGGAGCTACAGGTCCCGATGAAGTTTTTCAGGACTGTGAGTAGCCTAGCTGGAGGGGTGGAATTGGAATGCCAGAGACTTGTTGCTGGTTAGAATTACCGTACTTGTAGATTTGTCACTGGCTAGAGTTGTTGGACTTGATGCTACAGAGTTTGATGTTTGCCCTGGTTATCTTAAGTCTTATATTGGTTGAATGTTTCTTTGCTATGCCCAATGAAATGCCATCTTTTGCAGTGTGAATATTTATTTTGTGCCATTATGGGTTTTTTGAGTTTTTTTTTTTTTTTTTTTTTTTGGTATTATGGCTCAGTTAAAAGTTCTTGGACTATGGAGATGTATAAACATCATTGGAATTGATAAAAAAAAATGGGACTTTTAAAGTTAGATGAATGCATTGCATTTTACATCATGTGTGGTTATCAGTTTGTGGAGGCCAAGGGCAGAATGTAGCGGTTTGATTCAGGTGTCCCTCATAAACTTAGGTGTTCTGAATGCTCGGTTCCCAGCTGATGGATATTTGGAATTAATGCCTCCTGGAGGGAGTGTATTATTGGGGGCGGGCTTATGGGTGTTATAGCCAGTTTCCCCATGCCAGTGTTTGGCACACTCTCCTGTTGCTGTTGTCCAGGGGTTGATGTCCACTCTCTGCACATGCCATCATTTTCCCTGCCATCATGGAGTTTCCCCTTGAGCCTGTAAGCCAAAGTAAACCTCTTTTTCTCAGAAGCTGCTCTTGGTTGAGTGATTTCTGCCAGCAATGTGAACCAGACTGCAACAGTTACCTCACTTAGTATACATCCCTGATACTGAAAACCTACAACAGGGGTAGTCATGAGCCCTAGGGGTGTAATATGTGCTGGTGTCTGGCTAAATGTATATACTATGCTCACCAAACTGCCCTGTAAGCACTTCTCTTAATATTCATACCCATATATTAATAGTACTCTCACTTTTAGTTAGAGAACCTTCTCTTCAGATGGCAGTGACCTTAGGATGACTCAGAAGGCACCATGGGGCTGAGAAGTGACAGAGGAGTTCTCAGCACTGAAATATCTCTATCACATTTTCAAGGCTCAGGGTCCATTGCACAAAAGGTGGCAGAAAGAATGTAAGAGCCAAAGGAAGGGTAGGACTCCTTACAACGTGGTCCCTCCAGACACAAAATGGCCTGGCTATCCATGACCTCACAGTGCCTGACACTACCTACATAAGAGCATAATCATAGGAGGAAAAGATCATGACATCAAACTAAAGGAGAGACTGATTGAGAGGAGGAGGGGATATGATGGAGAGTGGAGTTTCAAAGGGGAAAGTGGGGGAAGAAGGGCATTACCATGGGATATTGTTGACAATTATGGAAGTTGTTAATAAAAAAGGAAAAAATAAAATAAAATAAAACCAAAAAAAAAGGAAATCATAATAGAAAATATTAAGAGACAAACTTAGCAGGTCAATCCCTTAAAAAACATGATGATAAGCCTAATATCATAGATTTTTGTCATATGAAATAGAGCTGACTAAAATAAAGGAAAAACAGATAAATTCCTAATCATGGTAGAAACCATTTAAAAAATCAGAACTTGATAAAGACAGTAAAATGTGTTAGAGCATACAGTGATATATGCAAGTTTGATATAGTGAGTATATATTCAAATTTGTAATTCAGAGGATATTCTCAGATATAACTGACATATTTACTGAAAATCAGGGGTGCCGGGCAGGGTGGCGCATGCCTTTAATCCCAGCGCTTGGGAGGCAGAGGTAGGAGGATCACTGTGAGTTCAAGGCCACCCTGAGACTACATAGTGAATTCCAGGTCAGCCTGAGCTACAGTGAAACCCTACCTTGGAAAACCAAAAAAAAAAAAAAAAAAAAAAAAAAAAAAAAAAAAAAAAATCAGGGGTATAAAAACTAAAATGAAGAACTATTAATTAATTAGAATGAAAGAATTCTTACAAAACTGATACTTTTAAATAAACTTATAAACAGCTATAAAACTCAATACAGAAAATACGTGATGTTATTTTAAAAGGAAATCTATGAAGATCATAACTTAATTTAAAATGAAGTATAGCTTTCATTAGCTAAAGATAAGATTTTCAGAAGTGTGTAGTGGCACACACCTGTAATTCTAGCCATTGGAGGAGGATCAGGAGTTCAAGGTCATCCTCAGCTATATATAGTCAGTCTGAGCCCAGCTTGGGCTACATGAGATCCTCATAGCTACCCCTACCCAAAATAAAACTCTTAAAAAAAAATGGACAAGCCTGATCAGAAATATGTCAAACACCCAAAAGCCTTTGAGAATTGAAAAACAAAAGGCAGAGAATTACATATTTGGAAAAAAATTAAATAAGTAATGAAACATTACATATTACTAACAAGTGAAAATACCTAGAAGTACTGTATAAATTTCTTCAAAACAAAAATTGCAAAATTAAAGAGAAACCAATCTGAATAGAGCAATAGACAAAACAATGAAAATATAGTACACACACATCTTTGCTTTTTTATTAAAATATGAAGGAAGGCTAATAATAATTTATAACCATAATGAAAGTTGTGAAAGTTAAAATGTATATTTTGTGTTAAAATTCTCTGCTTTGCTAAAATTCTTGAGATAAAGGATAATGGATCTAGTGGGTCCTTTTTGTTTAACAAAGCAAAAGTGTCTAAGTCATCATTATCATTAAGAAATCATCAGATAGAAGCATTTTCTTTCCCCTAGTAGCATTTTGTCCCCGAAGGGGAGATTAAGGTAGCTGTAATCATATGAAATCAGTATTCTGATATCTTGATTCTTATAAGAAATAGAAATGAAGTGTTTCTAATTTTCTTTTTCACATATATGTATATGAATGAAGAGCATATGATAACATTTAATATGTGAATTAATTTTTTGCACTGTTCAGTTGATGAAAACAATGTTGTAACACTAAGGAATACTGGTGGTATAAGATGGTGTTTTAAGCATAAGTGATGAAGTGTCAGGTGGAAGTTACATTAAGTTTGGCACACATCATTAAACAGTGTCTGATAGGAGCAGATGTTCAATTTTTCACAGTGAGGAGGTGGTTCAGGATATTCTATTGTAACATAACATGATGAAATAGCATAATTTGCCACAGAAATAAAATAATCTATCCACCCTGAGTGTAGCAGTTGGTATCTGTTTGTGAAGCATGTTGATAAATTCCGTTTTGTCTGTGGAACCCAAAGATGTTTCTGAAGAAATACCCCTTGTCTATATTTTCTATTATCCACATTATGTTGTTGTGGCACCATAGGTCCGTATAATCTTTAATAATCTAATAATTTATTAAATCATAACCTTTATTTCCTTATAGTTTCTACTTTATGCTTTAATATACCCTCATTCTACCCAGTTGCTTTGCCAGGAAGTTGCTAAAGATAAGAGTAGAAAATATCATTAAGACTTAACTCCTTAAAACATTTTATCTTTTGCACATGTATTTATATCAGTGCTCTAGTCAGATATTTTGGAAGATAGATGTCACTAATCATCATTTCAGTTTCTCATTTCTTTGTCAATATCTTTAAAAATTGCCAGTACTTGAAACAACAGTGGATATAAATTTGGCTTTCTTGATTTCTCAAAAATTAATAATGAGGACCGGGCGTGGTGGCACACGCCTTTACTTCCAGCACTCGGGAGGCAGAGGTAGGAGGATTGCCGTGAGTTAGAGGCCACCCTGAGACTTCATAGTGAATTCCAGGTCAGCCTGGGCTAGAGTGAGACCCTACCTTGAAAAACCAAAAAATAAAAAAAAGACAAATTAATAATGAACAAAAACAAAACTATAAAAATAAACCCTAATCCTTCAGCACAGCACAAGCCCATGATTCAAATTCTGAACTAACAGTAAGTTAATGCTATGTTCCATGCTCCTAGCTATAGCTTTTTCATTGTATACCACAGATGCTGGTATGTTATAATTTTATTTTCATTTGATTCTCAAAATTTTAACATCTCCCTCATAATTTTTTTCATTGTATTTTGCTTTTATTCATTCCTCTTTCTCCCTGCCTTCTTCATTCTCCTACCCTCTCCCCCGCCCATAATTTTTTAGTTGATGACCCTCTGATAATTAAAACATGTCAAATTTCCATGTATTTGTATGGGTATAAGGATTCTCTTCCTATTAATTTCTAACTTTATTCCACTATGGTCTGATAAAAATATAAGAACTTATCTCAATTTTCATTCATTTGTTGAAATTTGCTTTATATGTTAGAATATCTGCTTTGGAAAAAATCCACTGGCTGATGAAAAGATTATGTCTTATAGGAGTTGGGTGGAATATTCTGTAGAATAATGTTAAAGCTCATTTGATCTATAGTGTCATTTACTTCTCATGTTTGTTGATTTTTTCATTTGGTCTAAATAAACTCTGTATTGGTTAAAATGTTTTACTTAAGCTATCCATTACTAATGGTCTGAGAGCTATTTGAGCCTTTATATATGTTTTATGAGATTAAATGTGTCAATACATAGTGTGCGTATATATGAATAAAATAAATACTAAAAATAATAAGGCTGGGCATGGTGGGGCACACCTTTAATACAAGCACTTGAAAACCAGAGGTCGGATGATTGCTGTGAGTTTAAAGCTGGCCTGAACATGCCAAAGAGGTGGTGGAAAGAATATGAATGCCAAAGGAAGGGCAGGACTCCTTGCAACATGCACCTCCAGACATAAAATGGCCTGGCTATCCATGACCTCACAGTGCCTGACAATACCTACACAAGACCATCATAATAGGGGGAAAAGATCATGACATCAAAACAAAAGAGAGACTGATTGAGAGGGGATATGATGGAGAGTGGAGTTTCAAAGGGGAAAGTGGTGGTGGTGGGGGAGGGAATTACCATGGGATATTGTTTACAATCATGGAAGCTGATATATACATATATATATATATATATATATATATATATATATATATATATGTATATATACATATACATATATATATATATATATATATACATACACACACACACACACACACACACACACACACACACACATATATATATATATATATATATATATATATATATATATATATATATCCCAGACTACAGAGTGAATTATTCCAGGTCAGCCTGGGCTATAGAGAGACCTACCTCAAAAAAAAAAATTACAAAAGATTAAGAAACACTGTTGATACTTTTAGAGAATAAACAAGATTGTTAAACCCTTATCCAAAGGAGCAAGAGGAGGACCCAGATTTATAAAATTGGAGGTAAAAGATGATGTCACAACAAATAACACTGAAATCCAGAGGAACATTAGGAAATATTTTAAAAGGTTTTGCTCCAATAAGTTGAAAAAACAAGAGGAAATGGATACATTTCTAGATGTAGGACCTTCTGAAATTGAGCACAGATATAAAAATTCTAAGCAGATTGATAATGACCGATAAGACTGATGAAGTAATAAAAAGATTCCCCAAAAAGAAAAGTCTGATTCACTATGGAATTCTACCAAATCTTTGAAGCATAATTAACACAAGTTTTTCCTCAAATTATTCCATGAAATTAAAATGTTAGAACACTTATAAACTTATCCTATGAAGTCAATATTACCCTCATGCCAAAATTTGATAAGGACATGACATCAACTCAAAAATAAATTATAAGTCATTATCTTTGATGGACATAGATGCTAAAATTCTTTTTTTGTTTTTGTTTTTTATTTTTTAGTTTTTTGAGGTAGGATCTCACTGTAGCCCAGGCTGACCTGGAATCCACTATGGAGTCTCAGGGTGGCCTCGAACTCACAGCAATCCTCCTTCCTCTGCCTCCCGCATGCTGGGATTAAAGGCGTGCACCACCATGCCCGGTTTATAAAAGCAATCTTGAGAAACAAAAAAACAGTGCTGAAAGTTTGGTAATACCCCGCCCTATCTATCTGCTTTTACACAACACTGGATAGAATGGAGGATCTAGAAATAATCTCACACACATAAATAAATCTGATTTTCAACAAAATGCCAAACACGTATGTTGGAGACAAACAACTTCAAAGTGACAGTGAGAAAAACTGAATAGCCACAGGTAGACGAATGAAACTATGGATATATAGACATATATAAGACATATAAATATATGTCTTACCCTGTACACAATTTAAAATGGATTTTAATTACTTTCATATAGATTAGAAACATTGATTTAATTCCTGAAACTTTGAAATGACTGAAAAAAAAAACAGAGAAAACATTTCAAGATGAAGATTTAAGCAATGAATTTCTAAACTGGGCTCCAAGAGCTCAGGAAAAAGCAACAAAAATTTACAAACGAGGTTGCATTAAACTAAACAGTTTTTGCACTACAGAATAAACAACCAAAAGAGGAGACAGCCTACAGAATGGGAGAGAACTCTTCCAGCTGTTCATATGACAGGGAATCAATACCTAGAATATATAAAGAACTCAAAAATAAACACCACAAGAAGTAATAATCCAACCAACGTGTAGACAATGAACTACAAAGACACTTTTCAAATGAACAAAAACAAGAAGCTTGTATACTTTAAATGTAAATGGTCGCATAGCCTTAAGTATTTAGATTAAGCTTCCTGCTTAGTTCCCAGCTGGCATAGCCCTACATGGGGAGGAGGAGGTTTGTCCTTAGGGGGGGGTAGATCTTGAGTCTAGCCTACTGTGTGTTTATAGAGCCAGCCAATCCTTGTTATTCTAGCTGTGCTGTGATGTGGGATGGTATGAACTGGTTGATTTCCTCTACCATGATGAAGCTTCCTGGGGAATATGAAAGCCTGAAACAAATTCATTCTCCCCATAATTTGCTTCGGGTGGGATGTTTTGTCCCAGCAATGAGAAGGTAACTACAACATTAAAATTTGGTACTCAGAGTTGGGTTGTTGTTAAGATGAATCTGACCTTTTTTATTTATTTATTTATTTATTTTTGGTCTTTTGGAATGTTTGTGGGAGAAATATGGGAGGATTTGGTACTTTGGATTACGAAGCCTTGCAGTGCTATGAGCAGAGATTGATGGGCTGTTTTTGTGAGAGCTTGAAAATCCTAAAATGTAAACAGACTTGTTGACTGTGAAGGCTTGCATTTTAAAGTTTCAAAGGGGAAGGAATGACTTTTGTTGGAACTGGGCTACTGGCAGAAAGGCTGGCTGTATTCTGCCCATATTTTGCAGATTTGAGCAAAGTTGAATTTAAAAGTAATGGACTAGTGTGCTTGGCAGAAGTATGAACAGAAAGATGAAAAAAATACAAAGTTGACACAGGAAGCAATTTAAGAAAGTTTGAAGTCATAAGCACAGAGACTGATTTTAGGATTTTAGGTGACTTAAGCTACAATTGTGAACAGATTACTACCATTAAAAGTGGGTCAACTGTTCTGCATTGTAAGCAATGGGAAAAATGTCCTGGGGACGAAACTCAGCCCATTGAAGGCACAAGATAATAAAAATGCAAAATTTCTTTTGAAAGAAGAGATCTTGGAAGAAGAATAATGCCGAAGGAGTATTCTGCTCTTCAATATCAAGCTTTATTCTCCTCTGGATTTAAATGTTTGGTTATGTTTGGTTAAGCCTACTTGGTGCTGGTTTTGGAAGCATGGGAAATGCAGGAAAGAGGGTCATGAAGTGTACATGGTTCTAGGAGCTGCTGAAAAATGGCAGTGTGAAGCAGGGTAGAGATCCCTTCATGTAGGCCCTGTCAGGCCATTTTACAAAGCTATGAAGATGAAGTGTGGTTTGCAATGGAGATCTCAGGAGTTTTGAGATGCCAAGACTATAATGTGTCTGCCAAGGAGTGCTGCTAGTTCTGGCTTAGGTGGATATGCCTGGAGAGCAAGTAGCAAAGAGAAGGAGCAAAAAGTTGCTATAGTCTTTAGAGCCAAAGGACATCATGGGTCCCAGCTGCCAGATATGGCACTGCAGATGTTTTATGTTTCCCTGCTGGGTTCCGATCTTGCACTGGTCCAGTCTCTCCTTGTTATGCCTTTGTTTTTTGCAATGATAATGTTTGCTCTGTGCCATTATGTGTTAGAAGTGTAGAACTGGTTATTTTGATTTTACAGAGCTCATATTTAAGAGACTGTCCTGACTCACAGATAAGACTTTGGAATTTTGGTTTTGTTTTTGTTTTTTTGAGGTAGGGTTTCACTCTAGCCCAGGCTGACCTGGAATTCACTATGGAGTCTCAGGGTGGCCTTGAACTCATGGTGATCCTCCTACCTCTGCCTCCCAGGCACTGAGATTAAAAGTGTGTGTCACCACACCCAGCTAGACTTTGTACCTTTGGATAGTGTTGGTATTGATAAAGACTTTGGGAACTTTTAAAGTTGAACTGCATACATTTTGCATTGTGAGATGATTATAAGTCTATGAGGATCAGAAGCAGAATATGGTGGTTTGAATGTAAATGTCCTCCCTAGTCTCATGTACTTTTCATTTAAGCTTCTTACCTAGTCCCCGGCAGGTAAAACCCTGCTGGAGGATTGTGTTCCTAGGATCTTCAGTCTAGCCTACTGTGTTCATGGCCAACTGGCTGTTCTGTCTCCGCTGCAGATGCATGATGGGAGCAGGTGGATTTTCTGCGCTATGATGAAGCTTTCTCTTGAAACTCTAAGCCTGAAATAAACCCTTTCCTCCCATAAGCTGCTTTTGGTTAGGTATTTTGTCCCAGCAATGAGAAGCCATCTTCAACATAGCTGATAAACAAATATGTGAAAAAAATGTTCAGCATGTTTAGTCACCAGGAAAATGTAAATGAAAATTACCCTCAGACTGCAACTCACCCCATTCAGAAACAAAAACAACAGATGTTGGTGAAGAATGGGCCAAGAAAATTCTTATACACAGCAGATTGTAATGCAAACTAACCTGATAGCCACTATAAAAGTCACTAGGAAGACTTCTCAAAACTAAAAGTTAGTAGCTCACTTGTAGAGTACCTGAATTCAATTTCCAGCAAAAAAAAAAAAAAAAAAAAAAACAAAAAAAAAAACAGCTATCATATCCAACTATTCCACTCCTGAATATATACCAGAAAGAATTAAAGTCAGCACACAATAGAGACACCTGTATACCTAGGTTTATCATGGTATAATATACAAGTCATAGAATCAACACAAGTGCCCAGAAATGTATTAATGAATAAACAGGATGTTGTATATACACACAATGGAATTTTATTCAGCCATCATTAAGAATAAAATAATGTCATTTCGAGGAAAATGGATGAAACTAAGAGAGTGGTGAATGTGGGAATGGGGAGAGAGTGAAATGAGAGTACCACGTATATATATATAAACACACATATATAATTTATATATATATTCCAGGCCAGCCTGGGCTAGATCAAGATCCTACCTTGAAAAAACAAATAAATAAATTAAATTAAAAATTAATTCTAAGCTTAAACCTTTAGGAAAAAAAAAACCCAATGTGAATCAAGAAAGCAAAAGGATAGACAACAACATGAAGAACATAGAATTGGTGAGGAAGACAATAAATGAGAATCAGATGTAGTTAGTAAAACTAGAAATTTGAAAATGTTAATAAAATAGACTAGCCTATCAATAACATAGTCTAAACAAAGGCAGAAAATCACAATGGTATAAAGTTAGAAATGACAAGTGGGAAAGGACTATTGAAAAAAATCTAAATATAATTGTGGAATTCTTAGAAAATTTAAAGGTGCAGATTAAATGGGTGCTTGTGGAGGTACAATTTACCAAGTTGACCAATTAAGGAAAAAATTGAGAAAGTTATTAAGAAATTGAAGCACAAAAATATGTCTAGAAAGGAATTAACCCGAGACTTTTAGCAATCTTCAGAAAGAACAGATGGATTCTGAGTTATTCCAAAGCACATAAAATGAAGGAAGATTATCTGGTGCTTTCTTTTAATTTTGAGACTTGCCTACACTGACCTTGAACTATGTAACACATCTAGGCCTTGAACTTTCAATCATCCTGCCGCAGTCTTGCACAGCTGTGTTTACAGGTCTGTATCACCAGGCCCCTCTTAAGCACAGTATGTTGAACAGAAGGTAGAACCTCTCTAAAAACCATTTACAACCTAGTGGTGCTTATTTCACGAAGGTCAGGTTGGTTTGATATTTGAGAATATGGCAGCCTATTACATCTAAGTAAATAGTGTAACATTTCTCTAACTCTAAAATCACATTAAAGCAAAATATTTAAAATATGGAAGATGAAGTAAGCAACGCCCATATTGTTGAATGGGTCCCGTGTCTTTACCAAACGTTTTAGTGGTGTACTGAGCATCTATGCCTTCTCTTTCTCTTCCAAAAGTATTCTGGATTTTTTTTATGCAGATTGGTGGTAAAACACTTTTCCTGTGACTAAATTCTGTCCCTTAAGAGACATGGAAGTTTCTAGGTAAGCTTATGGGGAAATTTCACAGGGCTGTATATATTCAGCAGGGAAAAGTCTGAGAGTGATGATGAACAAGCAGAAAAAAAACAAAGAGCTTCATTCCTTGGTGAAGTCATTGAGTCCTTATATCAGGCCATCATGGCCACTTTCTGGAATTTTTCTAAAGAATTACATTACTTTTATTTACTTATTTATTTGAGAGTGTGTGAGAGAAGATAGGTCTACCAGGGCCCCTAGTTACTGCAAATGAACACCAGATACGTGCACCACCTTGTTTATCTGGCTTACGTGGGTACTGGGGAATCAAACCTGTGTCCTTAGACTTCTCAGGCAAGTGCCTGAACTGCTAAGCCATCTCTCCAGCCCACCTTCTAGAAATTTTACATGATGTAATTTCCTTTTCTAGGGTGGGTTTTAATTTGTGTTGTTGGTTTTCAGTTTCCCAAACAATCTAAAAATCAAAATAGTTGTGACAAGGATCCAGACTACCTCTCAAAGTACGTATCTGAGGCAAAGTGGCCCTCATATAATTCCAGCACTCGGGGGTCAGAGGCAAGAGAAGCACTGAAAAGCCTGGTTTACATAACAAGTTTATATTGAGAATCACTGCCGTGCCTGGGGAAAATGAGCATAACATAATAAGGTTAGATAATGCTTTCATTGTCCACTGCTATATTACTTTGACACTATATGCTGAGAAATACTATTCAAAAAGTAGAATATGGCTGGAGAGATGGCTGAGCGGTTAAGCGCTTGCCTGTGAAGCCTAAGGACCCTGGTTCGAGGCTCAATTCCCCAGGACCCACGTTAGCCAGATGCACAAGGGGGCGCACGCATCTGGAGTTCGTTTGCAGAGGCTGGAGGCTCTGGCACGCCCATTCTCTCTCTCTCTCTCTCTCTCTCTCTCTCTCTCTCTCTGCCTCCTCTCTGTCGCTCTCAAATAAATAAATAAACAAACAAAAAAAAGTAGAATATAGCAATACTAATCAATTGTATTTCCAGTTCACAAGGACCTCTAATCCTGCTTAATGATAGAAAGCTAATAAATAAAATCCACTTTCAACATTATGCTAACAGTGTCAATAAACAGTTGTAATTAAATTCAGTTCTATTGATTGAGTAGGGAAATTTTCATAAGAGGAGTTGATATTTGAGTAAGTCTTGGTTGAAAAGATAATCTTGGATCTTTGGAAGTGCTGTTGGGGGCCATTATTGGCAAGACAAGTGGCATATGCCAGTGTATAGAAGTTATAAAGAAAGCAACATTTAGCCGGGCATGGTGGCGCACGCCTTTAATCCCAGCACTTGGGAGGCAGAGGTAGGAGGATCGCCTTGAGTTCGAGGCCACCTTGAGACTCCATAGTGAATTCCAGGTCAGCCTGGGCTAGAGTGAGACCCTACCTCGAAAAACCAAAAACAAAAAAACAAACAAGAAAGCAACATTTAAGACCAATAGGCAGCCTATTCTGTTAAAATAGAATATGTTTGGGCTGGAGAGATGGCTTAGCGGTTAAGTGCTTGCCTGTGAAGCCTGAGAACCCTGGTTCGAGGCTCGATTCCCCAGGACCCACGTTAGCCAGATGCACAAGGGGGTGCATGAGTCTGGAGTTCGTTTGCAGTGGCTGGAGTCCTTGGCATGCCCATTCTCTCTCTCTCTATCTGCCTCTTTCTCTCTCTGTCTGTCACTCTCAAATAAATAAATAAAAATAAACAAAAAATTTTTTAAATAGAATATATTTAATATATATTCTTCAGCATGGCAAAGTGTGATAGAAATGGGATTTTTGACTTATAAAATATGGAAGATGAGATAAAAATGCTTAGAATTTGTCAGGATAATAAATTTAATAATTTTGTTTGTAGCTGGAGAAGAGAAAAAAATGAGAAAAGCATGTGTAAGGGATACTTTTAAGGAAAATGTATAAGCCTTAGTACTTTTATGAGACTTGAGCATGCATTATACATTATTGCAAGTTTTTAGTGTAAGTGCTTGTGAAAAAAAGCGGTGTCACTGATAGTCATTGGTCAGTTGGAACGTAGGTCCTCTCTTGGAGAGAGAATAAGGGAGCAGAGAGAGGAGGGAGAGAAGGGCAACTCTACAGTGTTCAGACTCTGGCAGTTGCGGAAATGGCTAGCACTCACTTGTAAATATCAAGGCTGTGGCTAGTTGAGAGATCAGACTGGCAAACACAGATTTGGGTGTCATTTGAGTGGAAGTCGTAGTAACTGATGGCATATAAATGGCTGTGCAAAATACAGAGAACTAAGAACCAAGTAAACACTGGGCAACCGTGCTTCCTAAAAAAAGAAAATAATGAAAGTTTGAGGGCAGAACACAGACATAAGAGCCATACAGAATCAGGGGACACAATTTTCTTCTAGCCCTGGAAGACAACAGTCTCACTGATTGACACCCTTGAAGTGGAATTTCATGCTGTATAATTTATACTTGAAACTAGGTAGTGCCAAACACAACTCCAAACTGGAAGACATATATCTAATTTTCTTTGTAGATTTGGTAAGAGATGTAGAAGTTTAATTTTGCTCAATTTATATCATGCTTAGTATTCATGAAACCCAAGATATTTCTTAAATTTATAAGAACAAAGAGGACTTCTGTGTCAAATATCTGTTCAGATGTTTCTTTTGAACAATAACATATATTGTATTCACATAAATGTTACTAAATTTGAGGAAAATTTCAGAGTTTACCCTATTATTAAGAACATTAATTTTGCCTTTGAAACATAATGCTGGTTTTCTTGGGGTGTTTTGTGACTAGTTCTTGATTAGTGCACACTCCTGGAAATATCATTATTCCTGTATGGAAGCTTTTATGTAGATATGGTGGGGGTTGATGCAGTCAGAATTAATGGTTTTGCAAATTCTGACTTGGAGTAGATCAGCACTGTGAGCTATTCATTTGGATTGATAGGTCATTTAGTCTAACAATAGTATAAAATTTCAGTTGAAATAAATTGATATTTTCACATTCCTAGGCAGCATAGTTCCTTGTTTCTGTCCTAAAATAGCAATGGCATTAATAAAGCATCCGATCTGTCCTCATTGTGACATTATTTATAGGCATGCTATTTTGCTTCTTATTGAGCTTTTAGTTTGCTTTTCTAATAAAATTTGTAGCAGCCATTTAGGTTGACTATAACTACTGTTTAGGGGAATTCGACAATGAAATAAATATTGCTGAAAAGAAAGGACTTTTGATTCAGACAGGCCTGTGATTGCTCTTTATTTATGATCAGCCTGGTTTGGTAAAAATACACCTAGAATCTCTAAGGTATTGTTTTTTTATTATAAAATAGGAAAAACAAAACTTCCCTCAGAGCTCAAAATAAAATCATACATTTAATACTTCCATTTTCTGAAAGAAATGAACATTACATGATGTATATTTATGAAGGTATTAATATGAGGCTTAGTATACTCTGTCATTGGCACACCATCGAATGCCAGTGCCTACCATCTTTGAATAGTTATATCAATAATTTAGTCACAGTTATGCCACCTCAAAGTTCAGAAACATATAATTTTTACATCTTCAACTATTCTCCAGCCAGCAAAACATTCTGGAGATTAAGATGCAAAGAAATGGAAGTTGTGTAATACTATTTTAACAAAATATTGATGACATTACTTCTGAATCAGGAGAAATTCAGTTGGTACCAGCTATGACATCTGAAGTTATAGACAGATTTTAGTTGAATAATGTTAATTTTGAGCTTAAACAAATCAACCTAAAACAGTGGTTTTGAAAGTTGCTCCCTAGGGCCCTTGATTCTATTCCTGTGATAACTGCATGGGTGGTAGGAACAAGATGGGTCAGCTTGGGGACCACTGCCAATTTCATCTGCTTTATTATTGAGCCTTCTCATCAGCATCCAATGAAAGAAAATCAATAAACCTTTTTTTTACACCTGTGAAACAAAATTAAATATAGTTTATATAACAATCCTTTCCACTAACTTTGCTATCATGTTGGTTATAGGTGAGGTTTTGATAGATTTTTCTCTCTGTACTTTAAGTGACATTTTCTATGATTCTTTGCATACTTAGCAGAGTAGCATTAATTTAAGGGCTACAAAAATTTCCAACAATGAGTTATTCATCAATGATCTGATTTTCAGTTTTAAACTCCCATTTACTTTAAAAGTGCATTCTTTTTTCTCCAATTTAAGTCACTTTAAATTTTGGGCTGTAAATCTGGGGCTTGACTATAATTTTTTAAATGAATTTAGGAATTTGTCTTGTATTTTCCTTCATAGGTTTTGACTACTCAGTTTTGTCTAATGTACCTTTCCTCCCTAATTTCTAGTTTAATTGTATTTTTAAAAGTTCTTTATTTGTGTGTGTGTGTGTGTGTGTGTGTGTGTATGCAAACACACACACATTTGCACATGTGTACAAGTGCCAGGGTCTCCAATGACACACGTTTGTATAACTTTGTGCATCTGGCTTTACATGAGTGCTGGGGAATAGAACCTGGGCCTGCAGGAATTGTAAGCAAATACTTTTAGCCACGGAGGCAACTCCCAACCCTGAGCTTAACTGTGTTTTTATCAGCCACACAGCAAATCTTAATTCTTTAGGAACCTCTTGAAATCTGAGGTTTTATTATAGACTACGAGTAACTACTATAAATGCTTCATGGATATTTAAAAAACATATTCCCTAGTAGAATACAAGAATCATCACATGTATATCGAGTCAACCTTAATAGTTAAAGTTTTCAAATCCTCTGTCCTTATTTGTATTTTCTTCACTTGTTTTCTGAAGAACTAAGGGTAAAATATTGAAGCACTGGCTAGAGAAAATCACCCTCATAGATGTCTCATTTATCTGTACATTTATCCTACAGATTATTTTAAAATATTTATTTATTTGCATGCAGAGAGAGATAGAGAGAAGTTAGAGAGAATGGGCATACCAGGGCTTCTAGCCACTGCAAATGAACTCCAGATGCATGTGCCACTTTGTGTATCTGGCTTTACGTGGGTACTGGGGAAACAAACCCAGGCATATTCAGCTTGGCAGGCAAGTGCCTTAACTGTTGAGCCATCATGCCAGCCCTCAGCATTATTTTCTCAAAGTATGAGTTTCACATTATCAGCTAAAAACTTAAATAAAATAAAATAATCACCAGATTTTAAAATCCAGAGATTCTATGTGACATTCACATTTCTGAGTTTCTGTGAAAACTTAGGCCATCTGCTAAGATCACATCTTCAATTGCCACAAGGAAATGTTTCACTGGCTCTGGGTATGCTTGCCCTCCTGTGATGGAATGTGTACGCCCCATTTGACTAGGGCCTGCCTTATCATCTCAGACTGGATGAGGTCTCCCACCTTGAATGTAAGTGCCATTTACCTTTGTAATTATTCTGTTATTTGTGGTAGAGTAGGAGGCACTGACTAAAATAAATAATCGCCAAAAGTGTTAAACAAACCATAGATGGAAAAGCACATGAACTACAACCTGTAGATTCAGAGACAATATCTATAAACTATTCATCAGACTAGGGCTTAATACCCAGAAAGTTTAAAGAACTAAAAGAATTCTCACCCTAAATAACCTGATCACAAGATCAATGACCTGAGCAGACATTCCTTAAAAGGAGATGTACAAATGGTCAATCAACATATGAAAAGAATGTGCAAAAAGCTAATTATCAAGGAAATGTAAGTCAAAACCACAATGAGACACCATCATAACCTTGTTAGAATGTCTATGATAAAAGGATACAAATTTAAGAAATACTGGTGAGTTGGCTGTGAAATGTGAACACTAACATATTGTTGGTGGTAATGTGAGTTAATACAGACGTTTTGGAAAATAATATGGGGTTTTCTAAAAAGAAAAAAATAAACAAAACCAGCAAACAAATAAATGAATAGATCTAGAGAAAGAACTGGTATATAGTGCAGCAATCTTACTAAGAGATATTATATAGTCATTTTTTTTTGAAGATGTGATAAAACACTTAACAAAAAACCCTTAAAGGGATGGAGAGATGGCTTAGTGGTTAAGGCACTTGCCTGCGAAGCCTAAGGATTCATGTTCAACTCTTCCAGGTCCTGTGTAAGCCAGACGAACAGTGATGCAAACGCACAAGGTGTGCATGTGCCTGAGACTGTGCTAGAGACCCTGACAAGCCAATTCTCTCTCCCTCTCTCCCTCACAAAACAACACAATTTTAAGTTGCTTTCTTGTGCTGGTCTTTAAGAAAGTGCACATTAACATATTACTTTAGATATTTGATTTTCTGAAAGACTTTTCTATTGCTTTCATGCATTACTTATTGCCTTCCTATTCGTAGAATTAGGCTTTGGACTTAACTTAAAGTCTCTTTTTATTGTCATCTGTCATTCAAAGTATATTAGAAAATGCTGAGAAAGATTTATTTTTGTTTGCAAAGGTTTTTTTTGTTTACTAAATTTTTTCATGGTATTTGACATTAGATAGTGTTGTGAAATTGAAGCTATAGGAGGGATTAGAATCTTTATAATGATGCAGGAGAGACTGAGCTTTGGGTTTAGAGCTTCCCAGGCTCATGATTCCTAAGCCTTATGTCCTTATCCACGTTTAGTAAAGAATTAAAAAAAAATATTTACAATCAGAAGAGTAAGTTATGGAGGATTTATTTTAAGACAGAGTGAAAATAGGGAAAAAGAAAGAGCAGCAAAGCTCCCAAGCCAAGAGTAATTCCTCCCCTCCCAGCCAGAGGGAAGAGGGACAGTTGGCTGGGGAGTGATCTCTCTTATACCTTTACACCGGATGAAGGCATCCAGTGAGAATGAACTTCATTACCAGGTTCAAGTTTATAAAAAGACCCTGATTGGTTGATGGGCACCTGAGGGACAACTAACTCAGTGGTTAGCCTTTGAAAAGTTAAGGAAGAATCACGAAGCTGTCTCTGCTGCTGCTTATAGCTGTTGTGGATGAAATTGCATCAGGCTGCAGTTCTAGTCTCCCCAGAGCAAACAGGGGGGCATCTGTGCTTTTTTGGACCAGTCTCTAGCTGGCTACCTATAAAAAATACTACCTTGCTCTTAATCTGTGTCAAAAGTTTATGTGTTTAATGGTAATAAATAATATTATATGATACTGGTAGACTTACTTCAAAGTAGAGCAATTGATTGAATCCTTTCAAATTATCATTTAAATTTGTTATTAGCAAGCAAGTATTCTAATTCATTCTTTTTGTCCTTTTCCCCTTCATCTCACCTGATATTGGAAATAACAAAAAAACAACAACAACAACAACAACAAAAAAAAAAACAGAGATCTCTCAACCATTTTAAGATTCTACCAGAGTTGATTTATTTATTTTACATGCTGTGTAATCGCTTCTGGTTTGTGTCTGAGATAGCAGAGATGTTGATATTATCATCCTAGATTGACACACCAGAAAACAATCCAATCAGTCAAAATTACAGACTTCTCAAGGGCTGAGAGTTGCTCTCTTTAGACGGCTGAATATCTGACTCTTGAAGATACAGATGACTGTTTTTTTTTTTTTTTTTTTTTTAAGGGAGCTCCTGGGATGTAGAATAACATTTTTCTGCTCTTTCAGAGGAAAAACATGCTGCTTCCTTCCTTCATGGTCCTTAGGAGGACCTGTGGTTCTAAGGATGCAGTGCTTGGATTCCGCTAGCACAGAGAGGAAAAGAGAAACTAAAACCCTACACTAAAGGGAAGAAGTTGCTGAAGGGTGATGGGAAACGAGGAGAACCACGTGGCGCGGCTCAGAGGCACAGAGAGCGGGAACGTCTAGCTTACTCTTCCTTATCTCTCTTCGGGCGCAACTCTTACTTTTTCACTATTTCCCATTTTTATTTTGGCTGCATTCTGACACTTTTGTAATTTGTCATAAGTTTCATGTCCTGATAGTATTTTTTTCAGCAAAAATATGGGTTTTATTGCTTTTGCCATCAATTCCAGTGCTGCTTTCACATTTTCTATATGTTTCTAATCCTTTCTAGCTTCCATCTCAGTTGAACTTCTCTCTTGGCTGGGCATGAAATTTCTCTTGGAATTTTCTAACAACTTCCATAGGATATGCTTTCAAATTAGTACTTTGATCCTTTTTAAAAAAATTTTAATCAACCGCTGTTCTTTTTACGTTGTGGGATCATTACACAGCTCACACTGTTTCCTTCTATAGAAACATAGGCCTGAGTATTGAGGCAGAACTTATGAACAGATTCCTGCTCAGTTTTAATTTGTCTCTGTGGCCTTACCATCTATGAATTAATGCAGCTCCCATCCCAATCCTATAGGACAGAGATGCTAACAGCCTCATGCCAAATTCCTGGCAATTTTCCTGGTGTGCTTCTGTTATAATGAGAACAGATCATCTCTTCCTCCTGCTGGCTGGCTGTGTGTTCCTACTAGAGTATTCACATGATAACTGCATTTGTCTCTCTCCTAGAATCAGCATGTCTCCCCAGAGCAATGAATTCTCAGCTCTCTCACTTTCTGTATCTTTTTTTTTTTTTAATTATCAGTCTCTTCCAAGATGTAGTGTTCTGTCTGCACTCACACTCCATTCCTAAGGAGTTAAGTATTCATATAAATGACATAGAAGAGTCATTGGCAAGGTTTGAATGGATGAGAAATTTCTCCGTCAGTCAGGAAAAGCTATGTGATATAGGAATAGGCTACCCCCTTACTTGGTGGTCAGAAAAGCACTGTGCCTGATGTCAGGCTCTGTAATGGTATTGGTGAGCATTTCCTCATGTCCACAAATCTCCTTTTTCTGGCTCTTCTGTTTCAGAGACATTATCTCTCTCTTCTTAGTCAACATTCCTCTGGGGGCACACAAGCAGCTGCTTAATATTACCTGTGCTTCTCTGCTTTGCATTCTCAGGCTTTTATGATATTTTAATAAATGGATGAAAAATAAGAAAAAAAACAGGGTTTTCTGGCATATTTTGTTTTGCATCTGCTTTTTAAGTCAGGAAGTCTGACAATGTTAATGCAGGTACTGGCTCACCAGTATCCGGTTCACCTGTTTTTGACCCCAACATCACAGCCTGTCTGTACACTCAATCAGATTCAACTAAAGTGTTTGGAAAAATTTGAAGGCAGCGAGAAGTTTCAGCAAGACTTTGTCCCATGACACACCACCACTCATGCCACATGTGGAATATCTAACATGAATCCATGGAACTCTTCGATAAGCACAAGCTTTAAGCAAGTGAATTAAGATTGATAATTTCAGAGACAGATAGTCATTAGATAGGGAATTTTGTTTGTTTGTTTTGCTATGAAGAACAATGGCTGTAAAAATTGTCTTCTGGAAACAGAAATGGAATTTGACGGTATGAGAAGCTGACAAACACGTTATTGTAGCCTGAAGAAGTAAATGCCGCTATAGGTCAGAGGTGCCACATGGTTAAGAATAAGGACACGCTGAAAATTTGGAAAACTCTTACACTTGCCATGACGTGATACTTCCTTAGGAAGTATAATCTCGCTTTGCAGAGGCCTTGACTCTCATCACCTCTCCCTCAGTTATCAGTTAACTGGTGGGAACAAATGAATAGAGATGAGAGTAAACAAACAATATGAACTTTCCATGATGCAAGACTGAGACAAATTAATGATTTTAGAGTATATAATGGAGCCGTAGGAAACCTTTCCCCTGGGGTGACATGAACACACATGTTGAAGTGTTCCTGAATGTAATATTGTGGTGGTATGGGGAAGGAAAAAAAAGGGACAGCTACTGTGTGGTCATGTAGTTATGCACATGAAGCCAGAAGATAGTGTCTCAAAATTCCCAAATCAATAACCTAACCATCTATCTAAAGGCACTGGAAAAACAAGAATACTCAAACCCAAAAGCCTCTACACAGAAAGAAATAACCAAGATCAAAGCAGAAATTAATGAACTGGAAACTACGAAAACTATTAAGAAAATTGATGAAAAAAGAGCTGGTTCTTTGAAAAAAATAAACAAGATTGATAAACCCCTGGCTAATTTGATCCAGTGCAAAAAAAGAGATGCTTCAAATTAACAAAATTAGAAATGAAAAAGGAAAGGCCACAACAGACATAAAGTGAAATTGGAAGAATCATCAGGACTTACTTTCAAAAAACCTCTACTCCACAAAACTAGACAATCTGGAAGAATTGGATAAATTCATGGACACATACTACCTACCAAAGCTAAACTCAGAGCAGATTAATCTCCTAAACAAACCTATCACACCCATTGAGATTGAAAAGGTAATCAAAAATCTCCCCAAAAAGAAGAGTCCAGGACCAGATGGCTTCTCAGCTGAATTCTGTCAAACTTTCATGGAAAAACTGAAATAAATTTTCCTCAAACTGTTCTATATAATCAGAGAACATGGAAAACTCCCCAACTGATTTTATGAAGTTATCATCACCATAATACCAAACTGGACAGAAATATATCAAGAAAAGAAAGCTATAGACCTTCTCGCTCATGAACACAGATGTAAATTTCCCAATAAAACTCTTTGCAAACCAAAATCAAGAACACATCAAGAATATCATACACCATGATTAAGTTAGTTTCCATGGATATCAGACTGACTCAACATACAGAAATCAGCAAATGCAATATAGCATATTCATAGACTTATGGATAGAATGCATATAGTCATCTCAATTGATCAGATAAGCCCTTTGATAAAGTTCAGCATACCTTCATGACCAAAGCCCTGAATAACCTGGGAATAGAAATGACATAACTGTATGCAACAAACATATAGTCAACATTCTACTAAATGGGAAAATGTCAATTTCCTTAAAAATCCCAACACCTCATCACTGAAGCAGACCAAAAATGAACCCAACATGGCTCAGAGAAATTTTGCGGAAGAGGGGGCAGAAAGAATGTCAGAGCCACATGTTGGGTCATGATATGCAGAGACATTTATCCTACCCATAACTGTGGGCTAACTCCAGAATGCATGACCCATATACCTCAACAAGGAGGGGCCAAGGGGAGGGGTAGGTCACGGATGAGCCTAATAATGGTACCAAACTGACTGTATTTGCTGAATACGAGACTAATTAATAAAAAAATAAAAAATTAAATAAAAAAATCTGTAGTGACACAAGGGTGCCAGTTCTCTTCACTCTTATTCAATATAGTGCTGGAAGTCTTTCCTACTCAGAGCAATAAGACAAGATGAAGAAATGAAGGAATAAAATAGAGAAGGAAGAAGTTGAATTCCTATTTGCAGATTATATGATCCGATATTTAAAAGACCCTAAAAGCCATTGGAAAACTTTTGGATATGATAAAAAAATTTTTAGCAAAGTATCAGAATGCAAGATCAATACACAAAATAAGTAGAATTTTTATATATCAATAATGAAGTGTCCAAGAAAAGGAAAGTCAGGGCAAAAATCTCATTCACAATAGCTTAAAAAATAGCTAAGAATAAGCCTGACCTAGAGGTGCAAGACCGTTCCAATGAAAACTTTAAGAATACAATTTTAAAAACAATTGAATATACTAGAAGATAGAAAGGATTTTATGCTTATGAGTTGATAAAAATATTATTGTGAAGATGAATAGATTACTGAAAGCAATCCATAGATTCAATACAATCTCCATCAAAATTCCAATGACATTCCTCTAAGAACTAGAAAGAAATATCCTAAAATTCACATGAATCACAAGACTTCAAATAGCCAAAACAATTCTTAGCAGAAAGATCAATGCTGGACAAATCACAATCATGAATCTCAAGTTATATTGCAGAGCCATAGTAAAAAATAAAAAAAATAAAAAAACCCAGCATCATACTAGAACAAAAGTCCCACTAAGTCATAGCCATCTAATTTTTGAGAATGCAATCAAGACATAGTCATTGAAGAAAAGAGAGTTTATGAAATAAATGGCAAATGGTACTGAGAAAATTTGATTTCTATACAGAAGGGTGACAGTAGGCCAATATCTCTCACTTTGCACAAAACCTCAATTCAAAATTAATCAAAAACTTTAATGTAAGACCAGAAATTAAAATTTATAGAGGAAAACATAGAAAACACTCCAAAATATAGGGGCATAGGCAAGGATTTTCTTTTATTTTCTTCAAGGTAGAGTCTTGCTTTAGCCTAGGTTGACCTTGAACTAACTCTGCAGTACCAGGTTGGCCTTGAACTCTGGCGATCCTCTTATCTCTGCTTCTCAAGTGCTGGGATTAAAGACGTGTGCTACCATGCCTAGCTTAGGCAAGGGTTTTCCAACCAGCACTTCAATAGCACAGGAATTAGTCCCAAGATCTAGCAAATAAGATCACATGACATTAAGATTCTGAACAGCAAAGGAAACACTCATAAGCGTGAAGGGATAGCTTACAGAATGGGAAAAATCTTTGCCAACATTAGACGTAGGGTTAATATTCAGGATACAACACAAACTGTACAAATGAAAAGAAATAAATCATCCCATCAGTAATTGGACTAATGAACTGAATAGACAGCTCTCAAAACATGTCTAATGAATATTTTAAAAATGTTTAATATTCTTAACCTATCAGGGACATGCAAAATAAAGCTGCTTTGAGATTCTATATCAACCAACTTAGAATGGCTAACACCTAGAAAACAAAGGACACTAAATGTTGGTGGAAATGTGGGGAAAAGGGACCCCTTATTCCTTGTTGGTGGGAGTATGAGTTTGTAAAGACACTATGTAAATCAGTATGTAGATTCCTCAATAAAACAAAAGTAGCACTATTCTATGGCTTAGCTCTACCTCTTTTAAGTATATTCCTGAAGGACTCATGTCAATATAGCACAGAGATACTCACAAATCCATGTTTATAGCCACAGTATTCACAAGAAGCAAACGATAGGTGCCCATCAACAGTTATAAAGGAAAGAGAAATCATATTTGCAGGCAAATGGATGCAACTGGAAATTATTACATCAAACAAAATAAGCCAGATTCAGAAAGATACTGAATGTTTTCACTCATATACAGAAACTGTATTAAAATTATGACTATAATATTATGTATATTAATATATATATATAATATATTTATATGTCTGTAGTCACAAAACTAGAATGGGGATCATGAGAGGGAAGGAAGAAATATTAAGCGAGGTGGAAAATAGAGAAGGTAATGGAATCCATGTAACAGGGAAGCTGGAGGGTGCCCAACAGCTTTTTCATGGAGTATAAGAATCCAAACTCTGACACTTAGGCTTGAGTAGTAAGGGCTTTATCCATTGGGCCATGGCCTTAGCTCTTGCATGTCTCTGTAGAACTTGACCCTGAAAATCTCAGTGGATCATGGTGTGAGATAAGTAATCACTTCTGAGCGCTAGCACTCTGGACAGAGTAGCTGAATTCCTTTGGAAGCCTGATAGATACATGCACAGTTAAAAATCAGATCAGAGCAGGATGGAGAGACAGCTTAGCAGTTAAAGTGCTTGCCTGAAAAGCCTAAGGACCCAGGTCCGGCTCCCCAGAACCCATGTCAGCCAGGTGCACAAGGTCAGGCATGCACAGAAAGTGGCACATGCGTCTGGAGGTCAATTTCAGTGGCTGGAGGCCCTGGCATGCCAGTTCTCTCTCTCTCTCTCTCATAAGCAAAAAGCATCACATCAGGGTCTCAGAATCAATTTGGGGATCTTAAATATCTGGAGACAATAGGAATTTGAGTGGTGACAGTAGGTTAGACTCCTTTACGTTCACAGTGATGAGTGCATCATATTGCCTAGCATGCTCTGGCGAAACAGTATCTCCAGAGGACTCTGCACGTGAGTTTTATTACCTGAAATAGGACCAGAATTGAAGAGAAGTCACTTCTGCTCCCTATAAAAGTCAATACATGCAAATTAACTAGTGACCTCTCTTTTGCTTCTTATTATGTGAAGGACGACCTGCACCTCACTCAGAACTCGAGTCAATAGTCTGTAATCAAAAGTCTGCCCTTCTTCCCCTGACTTTCGATCTAGTTGGGATTTCTGTTCATTCTTGGGCTTTCTTGCTAGTTGCTGCAGTGTCTTCTCACATAGAGCCAGAGGTTAGATGTCCCAGGTTGGGTCTGTCGAATTGTGAAGCAATGAGGATTCTCATCTACTCTCATTTGATCAATGTTTGAGTTCACAGTTTGCCAGTACATACTGCCTTCAGGAAATGTGGACACTACATGGAAAAGAAGCCTTGAGCTGGGAGAGAACCTGAATTTTGCCATTCGTTCTTACATATGCTTATAAATGATCTAATCTTTTGAAGTTTATTCTCCCATCTTACAGTGGCGGTGATTATGATAATGCAAATAGGACTAGATGGAATTAGTACTTGGCAGGTACTAACAGGTAACACACCCACATGTAGGGTGTCTTTATCTCTGTGTCACAGATGAAACTCAGACACCTAATTTTATGTGTCGCTGAGATAACATGGGGCCAGCCAGGCACAGATTTGAATCTAGGCATACTGACTAGTGCTGTGAACTTTAATCATTATTTTACTATTTCCAGGGAGACACCCATTCTGCTTACCTGGTAGTAAGCACTAAGTTAAAATAGTGGAAAGGGCTTTAAAAAGTGTTCTGGAATTTTTATCTTGTAGACCTAACTATCCTTAAACTTGTGATTCCCATGCCTCATCCTTATACGTACTAGGGTTCTAGTACGCCACAAAACCTGGATTGTTCTAGAAAAAAATATCTAAGGTGACAAGAAAAAAAGTGCACTGAGATGATGTAATAAAAGGAAAGATAAAAGCAAGAAAAAGCTGGCACCAGCACTGTTGTCTACGGTGGGTGAGTGTGTGAAGTGGGAAGATTAGGAAAGCAGTTAAGGAGTGAGGGAGAGGGGATAGTACTCAATATCGGATGGGGGCCTGACTGAATTTGAGCTGATTGTTTAGTAACTGGGTGCCTATTAAATGAGCACATTTAGCTGCAGAGAGCTAGAGGTCTAACCAGAAGTATTAGGGAGACAGTGATCCAAGGATTTGTGACATAAAACTTACATTTGCTAGTTCAGGGCTCAGCTAAACCATCATCTCCAGGGGTTGTCTATCTTAGGCTTCGTGGTAACACCATTATGCTTGGTCATAACATACCTGCATCAAGGCCAGAAGCCAGCCTCCAGTATAGAAGAAACACATGTCTTTTTGGTTGTCTTTTTATTACTGATGGGAACCTTCCTTAAGACACACCAATAAGTGTGAAATGGTTGTGTTATAAAATAGGCAGATGCTTAACTCTTTAAAGGAAAAGCCAACTTCTGTCTCAATGTGATTATACTATTTTAGGTTCCCTTCAGCAACGTATTCAAATCCTTACCTCACGCTAGGCCCTGTCTCTTCTGTATTTGTATGTGTGTGTGTTCAATCGCATGTGTTTGTGTGTGAGTTGTGGGCATGTGAGTTTGAGTTCATCAAGTTTTTTAGTTGTATGGTTTAATGAGGTGTGCACTGGTATCTTATTATGACTTTAAGTTGTAATTTTTATTGAGCTTACCATCCACTTCTTTTTAACTTGATTAAATTGTTTTGAAAAAAAAAACCAATTGTTGCGTATATAGACTATGTATCGTGTGGTGTGTGATGTTATGTGTGTCTAGTGTATGCACATGTTTGTGCAAATGCATGTTCAGACATGCGGAGGCTAGAGGAGAACGGGGAGGGAACTCCTCTTTTCACTATTCTTCCAGTTTACAGATGTGTGCGGCCACACGTAGCTGCTTATGTGCCGGGGAACTGAACGTGGCTGCTCTTAGGCCCTCACTGGCCCTCATGTCTGCATGGCAAGAGTGATTCATGGCTAAGCCATCTTCCCAGCCCACCACTGTGTTTCAAAAGCTCTTAAGATGTCTCCGTTTATTTCTTTTATCAAGTACATGACTTGTGAATGTTTTCTCCTAGTCATTGCCTTGCCTTTCCCTTTCTTTTTAAAGCATTTAAAAAAATTTTTTTTGTTTCTTTTTATTTTTCATTTATTTGAGAGCAACAGACAGAGAGAGAGAACGAGGCAGAGGGAAAGGGAGAGAATGGGCGCGCCAGGGCTTCCAGCTACTGCAAACGAACTCCAGACGCGTGCGCCCCCTTGTGCATCTGGCTAACGTGGGTCCTGGGGAATCGAGCCTCGAACTGGGGTCCTTAGGCTTCACAGGCAAGCGCTTAACCGCTAAGCTATCTCTCCAGCCCTTAAAGCATTTTTAAAAGAACAGTGGTTTCTAGTTTTGATAAAGTAGCATTTATCTACTTTCCCTTTTGTGTAGCTTCTGTTAATTTTTTTTATCCTATAAAGAAGAATTTTATCTAAATTCACATTTTGGAGGCTAGAAATCTAAGATTAAGAAGCCCCATTTGCTTGGCCTCTATTTGGGATCTCTTTTTATTTATTTATTTTTATTTTTGTTTATTAATTATGGACATGCTTTGTATGGATACATCATGTGTTAGTACCCTCTTTTCCCTCCTCCCTGTCCCCATTCTGCTGAGGGCCCCCCTCAGTGGGGTTGCTGGTATTCCCCATGGGGTTGTGGGTTATGCATTGTGGGAGCAGCAGTCAGTTTGGGGGGACAGGCAATGCCTCTGGGCATGATGTCCCCACCTGTGGCTCTTACAATCTTTCTGCCCCCTCTTCCACAAAATTCCCCGAGCCATGCTGGGTATGTTTTAAGTCTACTTCAGTGATGAGCTCTTAGGAACCCCTAGATCTCTGCATTGGTACGTGTTGAGTATCCTCAGTATCGGTTTCTTTCACCCTGGCACTGATTGTCAGGCTCACCATGGAACCTGCCTCCTGGTTCATCTCCCCATTTCCTCTGTGGTTTCAGCTATGGCTTGGCTGAAGTGTGAGGGGTAGTATATCTTCTCAGGTCTCACTACCTTCTGAAAAAGAAGAACAGATTCTCCAATGGACAATGAAGTCAGCATAGGTCAAATGGGATAAGCGTTATTAATTTAGGGAGCAGTTGATATGTATATCCCCTCTTTCAGCTAAATACTAGTGGGAGCTTAACATTAGAGAGCATAATCTTTGTCTGCATAGATTCTGGTCTGGTTCCCAATTCCAGATACAGGTTCCTTTCCACTGAGCAGATCTCTTAGTTAATCATAAAACTATTAGTTACCCACAAAGGCTGTGTGCCACTATTGTACTAGTGTGTACATCCTGTCAGGGTGTTTGCTTCTGAATAGCTTAGACTTCTGTTTACTCACACTGTTATTGGCCACTTTCCCCCAGTAGCTCATGTAGTGCTTTCCAGCACTAGACAGGCTAACTGTCTAGGGACCAGATTTTTTCCAGATTCCAGCCATGTCTCTCCATGTTCTGTGCCATTAGCATATGGTGTCTTCAGCAATAGGGTCTTACCATTTTCCTGGGGGGTAGGAGAATCAAGTGTGTTGACAGAAACCCGTCTTGTTTTGGGGACCTTGTAGGTCTCTCTGATCAACAGGTCATTGTGGGTAGCAACCAATTTCTGGTACTGGGAGTTACAGGCCAGAGCCCAAAAAAATAAGGTTAGGCTTCATCCCACCCTCTTCAGGCCCCTTCTTTTCAGGTGTTTCCCCCATGATCCTGTTGAGGGTTCAGTCTTTTAGCCTATCTTCAAGGATAAAGGTTTCTATGGTACCAGTTCATTTTGGGTTTAGTTTTGTGTTTTTCTCCCATCCTCCCTTTCCCTTCCCCACAAGACTATGTCATGACATGTTAGAGAAGTGGGAAGCAAAATCGCTGTATGCGGAAAGGGCCAAGTGTATGTAGTAGCTTTACTTACTGACACTCCAGTTTCGCAAGAACTGGTACTCGAAGACTAGCATTAATCTCTTCTAAGAATATCACCCTTAGTCACAAAGCTGTCTCATACAGGCCCTACTTCTTCTTGTGTATATGTGTGTATGCATATGTGTGTATGCTGCAACATGCATGCCAAAGTTAGAAGACAGTTTTCCACCTTGTTGGACATGGGATCTCTTTGTTGTTCACTGATGCATATGTGCAGTGTATGTGCATATGCACTGGGCTGTGTGGCTCATGAACTTACAAGGATTCTCTTGCCTCTACCTCCCATCTTGCCACAGGAGCTCTGAGATTACAGGTGCTTGCATTACACTCTCTGGGTGTACATGAATTCTGGAGATCTGAGCTCAGGCCTCACACTTCACACATCCCATTTGTTGAAAAAAATTAGAGGTATTGGGGCTATCAGTTTTCTTGGAATGAGTTTTGGAGCTGATGCCTTTTAAAGTATTCTTTTCAAAAAGTTGATAAATTTATTGACCTAATATTGCTCATAATGTTGCCTTATTGTCCTAATAGTTATGGAATCTACTGTGTTGTGATTTCAGCCAGGGGTTCAGATTAGCTGGTCTGGATGTTGTGGTGGTGATGGTGGTGGTGGACATGGGGGGGGGGTGCCTGGTATTCCTTGGACTCCTGTGATCTAGCATCTGGGGAAGGGGAAGCTGTGGAAAGCTGTCTGGGAGGTGTTCTGGAACTGCTCCATCGCCTTCTTTTTCAGATTATTTTGATTTGGCAGGGCTGGTGTGAGGGGGGGGGGGCATCCCTTCTCGGTAGTTTTCAGTGCTCTTGCTGGCACAGGCAGGGCAGAGCAAGAAGAAGCACATCTCAGCAGCCACCAGCTGGAGCTCAATTCTTGCTGATTCTGATTTTTATTTTCTGTTATCTATAGTCACTGACTTATGCTTGACTTTTATGATTTCACTTGCTAACTTGGCTTTTTTTTTTTTCTAGATTTTTGTTGTAGAAGCTGAACCCATTGATTTGGAAGCACTCCTTTTTAAATTTTTTGTTTATTGATCTGAGAATGAGGCAGATAGAGGGGGAGAGAGAGAGAGAGAGAGAGAGAGAGAGAGAGAGAGGAAATAGCATACCATGACCTCCAGCCACCGCAAATGAAATCCAGATACATGCACTACTTTAGGTAACTGGTTTATGTGGGTCCTGGGGAATCGAACCTGCATCCTTTGGCTTCACAAACACTTGAATAGAACAGAAAGTCCAGTGATAAAACTCCATAGAATTTGGCACTCACAGTGTGATAAATTTGGCATTGCAAAGAAATGCAGAAAAGATAGACATTACTCAGTGATGTGGGGATGATTTGGTAGCTCCATGTAATAGTCCCACATAGAAAACAATTAAGTGAGATTAAATAACACCTCATATGAGAACAAAATAAAAGAAAAAGAAAAATTAATCTCAAAATTTGTAAGGCTCCTCGGAAATCTTGAAAGCATTATTTTATAACATTGAGTTAGGAAAGATCTGTCTAAATTTGATTCAAAATCTAGAACTATAAAACTTAAATATTTCTATCACATTAAAAACACTTTAACTTGGAGGAAAATGTGATAAACCAACCATGAAGTACAAGAATTGGTAGATGGGGAAAATTAATTGATCTAAGTATTTTTATATTTTAAAATTCTTGAACCATGTGAATGTATTGCAAATCACAACTAAGTGGTCTTTTTTTTTTCTTTTTGTTCCCTAGATTCAGATTCCTACTGGAGCATTAGTGACTCAATTCTTGCTTGCTTCACTTGTCATAGGAAATGCCATTCTTATATACTTCAGCCAACATGCCTTGTCTTCCTCTTTCCACTGGCCCTGTAAACCTGATACCTAGCCAATGCTTTTCAATGGTCTTATTCTTCTCAGAGTCTCTCAGCAAAGGTGATTTGAAGAAATAATATACTCAGGGAGAAGGCTAACGATGGTACCTTCATGACTGTATACATACTATATACATAACTAATAAAACAATTAATAAAAAAGAAACAATATCCTCAGGAACAGACCCTTTTATTTTCCTCATGGTCTTTAGGATTTATAATACCTTCATGTAAATTGAGATTTCCATGTCATCCTAAGAAATTGCCAATATATGGTGCTCACCCATGTTGTTTTCTCTAATTGATACACAATAGGTGATTCAAAATTCAAAACTTCTTTTGGCTTTGCAGTCAGAACAAGGGCAGTGAAAAGAGGCAGGAAGGGAAGGATGGAGTGAGGGAGGAAGAGAGAGAGAAAGATTGACGATGATAACATACTGAAGAAAAATAAATTTCCAGAAATCCTGTTACTTGCTGTGTAATTTTCCACAAAGAACACACGAGTTTCATCACGAAGCAGAAGGGAAGGAGGCAGCTGAAGACCTGAACAGGAATCAGAAGTGAGGCAGGACAAGAGCTTCTCTGTACTGTGTGGTCCACACTACAGAGAAGATGGTTCACTGAGCCAAGTGTGGGAAATGAGCAAATAAAGATAGAGAAACAATCGCTGGTTTGTCAGTACGCTCACAAACGGGTGATTTTGCGAAGTCTCACGACTATTATGGGACCCAAGAACCATAGGGGTTAAGGAGAGAGGGAGTGACAGGTCTTGTAGGATTCCAACTACAGGCGGTTTTGACAGCTACTTCACTGTGAAATAAAGCAGAGAGCAGCTACAGTGGCTACAGACAGTTGCCGTTCTGTAATGAGGAGCCTGGCCAGAGTGCCAAAGGTTAGTTAAGAGATTTTTCTTCCCATAGGATGGAACAAGGAGGAAAGGGGAGAAAAGAGAAGAGATATTTTTCATTCCTGGAGAATATTGGAACTAAGGCCACAATAAAGCCAAGTCTTTGCAGAATCCAATATTTTCAATAGATTTACTCACAGACAATAAGGAAAAAAAAAAAGCCAGTTTCTTATTGTAATGCTTATCTTTAGTAAATAATTGATTTAATTTTATTTTTTTTTCAAGAAGAATCTTTGTTTTCCCTCAAAAGAAATATGATATTCTTTGGAACAGACAGTGGGCTTGTGGGATCATTTGTCTTTTTCATTATGTCACAGTCTGGTGCCAGACTGAAGACTCGTCTCTTGGAATATTAGAACATTTTTAAGGCCAAGTGATAGAAGCTTTTTCATTTTCTTCAAATGTCTTATTTCAATGCCACTTTTTTTCTTATTCTTTTTAGTAGTGATGAGATCCTGGACGGATTTATTTTTAGTGAATTTTAGTGTCAGCTAATGAAATATTGCCTGAAATCTTGTTGTATATTTATCTTCTGAAAATTTAAAGAAGAATCTTTTTGACTTCTTTTGAGAGTGAGCCCATAGTGTGTGTGATGCCAGGTAGGGGCTGAAGAAATGAGTGATGGACATGTACAGAGTTTATAGCCATATTTGGTCAATAGACCAGTATTAAAGTTGTGAAGAACAATTTCACAACATTTCTTTGAAGAAGATAGAAGTGTAATATTTTAATTGCTAAGTTCCATGTTATATAACATTAAAGACACAAAATTCTTCCTATAGATTAAATAAATATCCTTTTTTTGCTTTATGTAATAATATTTCTGGGCACATTCATCTCAAGTTCCTTTCCAATCTCTGCATCTCATATTGCCACCTTGAGGGGCATTGGTATGAGAAGAGTGTGGCAAATTCATCTTTGGTTGTTCACATCTTTCTCCCCAATGATCATTTTGTAATTCTTTTTCTTCTTTCATCATCAACATATCTTAGATATTTTATATCTTATTTTATTTTTAGAATTATCACTATAAATGTTATTCTTCACCAATAATAAAGTTCTATTAGATCTAGTGCTTGAAAAAATTTTATAATATTATGAACAAATACTTAACCTGCATCAACTGATATAAGAATGGTAAATAAAATTACACATAAAGACTAATATGTTAAGTTAAAAATTTCATTAAGAAGGCAGCTATTAAGTCTGGAGATGTGGATTAGTGGCTAAGTGTACTTTCTGTGCAAATATGAGGGCCTAAGACCACTGATTTTGAATCTCTAGAGCCCATTTAAAAGATGGCCATGCACATCTGCCACCCCAACCCTATGGAGAGCTGAGACCAGAGAATCAGTGTGGCTTATAAATGGCAAGTTCTGGGCTCAGCAAGAGATTGTGTTGTAAGGAAATCTCAGGTGGCTAAGTGATGGAGGAGGAACCTTGGAACCTGTGAGGCCATGGGCACTGCATTTAGCACATGCACGTGTATGTACCACACACACATATACAAAACATACACACAACACAACATACATGCAAGACACATTCAGAAATATCACTTTAACTTGAGAAGAAAACCATTTCCATTTATTTAAAATTTAAAATGATTCCTTAATTTTGTCCATATTTGTTCCTAAGGAGTTTATTCCTAGCTAAAGTTTTTAGAAGTAATAGCTACCAGTCAACACACTGTCTTGTACTCTTAAACACGTTTTTTTGAGTCAGATGTTTTTTTGAAAGCTGGCTCCTCTTGTTTTCTCTTGACTGACTTTTAAGTTGCTCGACTGCAATATGTGTTTTGTCTCACAGTGGTTCTCAATGTTATGCTCATTATATAAGCACAACGATCCTTCTTCTTTGTGAGTAAGATTAAAATAAATTTGGAAATTTCAAATGTACATGAGACAAAAATCGTCCATCTCTGCCTTTGCTCATTTTCAGCATTTGTCAAAACTTTACCCACTTGCAGTACACATCCATCTCTTCTTTTCCTCCATGGAAGTTCTTGAAAGCAACCTTGGTACATGATGTTGTCTCACTCCTAAGTATGTGAGTAGCCCTGCCTGACAGAAGAAGGAACTACCACAGGACAATAATCTCTTTACACACATCATAATTGCTTGGTTTCTTGCAGTGTCAGTGTCTATTTTGAAGTTAGATTTGTCCAGTTGTCAGTGAGGTAATTTAGGGTTGGTTTAATCAGAACCCAGACTAGGCTCACGTATTAATTTGGCTCTTCTTTCTCTTTTCTGATGTAGGTGTGAGGAGTTGTCTCTCCTGCCAATTGCCTCTTTTTCTGCAAGTGATTGGTTACAAACAGAGCTCTTGAGAATGCTTTCCCTTGGGCTTGGTATGATCCTTTCTTGGTGGCGGTTTCCTTTGCTCCTCTATTTTCCTCTTTCAGTATATGGGAGGTACCTACAAACATGGTTGAAGTCTAGTTCACTCATTTTGGCAAGAATATTTCCTAGACAGGGGTATGGGGCTCATGTGGCCTCCTGTCATAAAACACACCATGTCTGGTTTCCTCATTTTCATTTTTGTTTAATTATTTAAAAGGTCAAGCTATCCACTTATTTTTATTTTTATTTTTTTACTATTTTATTTGAGAGCAAGACAGAGAGTCACAAAGCAACAGACAGAGAGATAGAGTGAATATGGGCATACCAGGGCCTCTTGTCACTGCAAACTAACTCCAGATGGATGTGCCACTTTGTGCATCTGGCTTTATGTCTGTATTGGGGAATTGAACCCAGGCTGTCAGGCTTTGCAAGCAAGCACTTTTAACCGCTGAGCTGTCTCTCCATCCCAGATTTCCTCTTCTTTATTTATTTATTTGCACATGTATGTGTGGAGGGGGCATGAACATGCTAGGGACTATTGCCAGTGCAAATGAGTATTGGAGGCCTTGCATTATTTTTTTGCAGCTGGCTTTACATGGATGCTGGGGAGTTGAACTCAGGCTGGCAGGATTTTCAAACAAATACCTTTAGCCACTGAGCCATCTCCTCAGGCCTGATTTCATCGTTTTTAAGCATGCTAAGATTGTCATTGGTACAGGGAGTTACAGCTGGTCTCTTTTTCATAATTCTCCCATTATTCTCTTATCCTATACCTCTATTTGGTGCTGATTATTGTTTGGGATTGTGAGGTGATAACCAAATTCTGATTGTTTCTTTCTTATTTGTTAGTTTGAATTTTTCTTTTTTTCTTTTTCTTTTTTTTTAAATTTTTTTTGTTTGTTTATTTAGTTATTTGAGAGCGATGGAGAGAAGGAGGCAGAGAGAGAGAGAGAGAGAGAGAGAGAGAGAGAGAGAATGGGCGCGCCAGAGCTTCCAGCCTCTGTAAACGAACTCCAAATGCGTGCGCCCCCTTGTGCATCTGGCTAACGTGGGTCCTGGGGAATTGAGCCTCGAACCGGGGTCCTTAGGCTTCACAGGCAAGCGCTTAACTGCTAAGCCATCTCTCCAGCCCGAATTTTTCTGTAAAGAATTACTGTTCTCTTGTTAACCAGACCACCTAGTTATCTTGAAATATACTTCCTGCAGAAAAATAAATGGAATACATGTTTAATTCCTTAATTGCCAACAATTGCTCCTGTAGCTGGCCGACTAGTTTGTTGTTCATCCTTTAACTGTAGGGCCATAGCTACACTTTGGGCAAAATAACTGACCAGCGTCCTTTTGTCTATCAGACCCAGCCAGTGAGCACTCGGCCATAGCGTTGCTATGGAGTTCCCATATATAGAAGATTGAATACAGTACTTCTGAAGGTTATCTGAGAAAATCTGATAGAGTTTTCAGATTGCTCAGCACTGATATGGTGTCTAGTGGCCTTGCTGTGTGAAGTGTTCATCTGCATCATGTCTCCTCATTGTACCAATGCTCCTCAGGTTCCTACAGGTTCAAATCCCAATAGGTTCCTCTCACTTTAGAAGTATCAGAAGTCAAAAATGCATAAATGCCTGAAGGGTTGGGGTGAATAGGTCATTTGGCAAAGCGCCTGCCTTGAAAACAGGAGTATCTGCGTTCTATCCCCTGACCCACATAAAAATGCTAGTTTGATGGTACATGCTGGTAATCCCAGTTTTCTGGAGAGACAAGACTGACAGGTCCCTGGCACTCACTGGCCAGCCAGTCTAGCCTAATCAGTGAGCTCTAGACCAACAGATCATGCCTCCCCCCACCAAAAAAAAAACCGATGGTTGGCATTCTTGAGGAACAACAACTGAGGTTGACTTCTGGCCTCCACATGCACAAGCACACATGTGCACATTCACTCACACACACATGTGCACACACAGGAACACACATGTACCTTCACTCACACATGGGAGCACACATATGTACAGAAAATACTTTTTAAAATGAAAATCTTTATACATCTAACCTGTCAAACCCTGCAGCTTAGCCTAGCCTAACTTCAATGTTCATAAAACGTATTTGCCTACATTTGGGCAAAATCACTTAATAAAAAGTCTCTTTGTAATAAAGTGGTAAACACCTCATGTAGCTGGTGACCTGCTTACTGAATGTAAAAAGCAGAACAATTGTAACAGCTGACACACATAGCAGAAATACTAAGTTTGATGATCGTTTACACATCATGCTCAGCCCTCAGGACAGTATTGTACTGCCTGCTGCTAGTATGGAAAAGACCAGAATTCAAAGTGTGATTCCTACTGGACACAATGTTGTTTTTGCATCATTGCAAAACCAAGGCATCCTAAGGCAAGGAGCCCCCCCCCCCCCCCATGCTATCATAGCTTGAAAACACAAGTTTACTCATTGCATGTTTTTAATTCATTTATTTTTACAATTTCATACATGTATATAATGCATTTTCATCATATTCAACCATCAACTTTCTCTTTTTTTCTTCTCTCTCTTCTTTATTTTTTCTCTCTCCCCCTCCCCATTTCTTTCCTCTTGCTTTCTTGGCTTTAAGCTCACTATGAGGATGAGGATAACCTTGAATTTATGATCCTCCTGCCTGTGTCTCCCGAGTGCTCAGATTATAGGATTTGCACCACCACATGCAGTTTACACAGGGTTTGGGTTGAACTCAAAAAGCTTTCTGCATGCTAGGCCAGCACTCTGACAACTGAGCTGCATCCCCAACCCTTACTTACTATCTGAAGGACACGTTTTCCCTCTGAATAGTGATATCAGGAGGAAACAGTTTTCTGGTTTTGAGATACGTACTCAGTTCAAGCTACATGTAACACATACAGCTTTTTAGAAGGCCACAATGGTTAGCTCATGGGACTTGAAGGAAAATTTAACAGAACACTTGGGATGTTCTAAGGACTCTAAGGATTTCAGTTTGACTTGAATTTGGTCAGAACTCTGTTTCACCTCTGATTGACAACTTTGATCTCTCCAACACTTCATGTGGTGGTGGTCATGGCCACTAGCCAGCTAAGAATTGTGTCTTTTTAATATATGACTTTGACCAGCCTGGACATGTGCTAATCTCTAGATCAGTTACTGTGTTTAGGGGAAGAGAATGCACGCCTTGGGATCCTATAGCCCACGTGATATGGGGGGGTCAGTGATGGGCTGCCACCTTTATAGTTGATTAGAGCAGGATGGAGCTGGTTCGATTTAGAAAAGAGAGTGCTATAATCTAAACAATGGTTGCTGACGTCACAAAACAGTACACATCTGCTCTACGTTTGTATCTTTAGCACCCAAGAGAGTATCAGCATAGTGGAGGTTCATAACAAAACGTCAAGGACAAATCAATTGCTCACTTTCATCTGATGCATGTGTAGAATGAATTTAGTTTGTAAGAACATACTCCTCAAGGTCATGCTGATTTTCATGGCTGTGTGTTTGATCCAGACCTCAAACATTCTCCTTATAATTACTGTGTGGTTACTTTTTTTTCTTTTTAAAGAAAAGTCTGCTCTGGCTTTTGTAAATCTCTTGAAGTAATTGTTAGACCTTCATAATGATATAGGTACTTTCTCTAGTACTAAATGTGGTGAAGGCTGAGGAGGTAGTTTGGGGATTGAAAGTACTTGCTTGCAAAGCCTGCCAGCCCAGGCTTAATTCCCTAGCAACCACACAAAGCCAGATACAAAAAAAAAAGTGGCACATGTGTCTGATGTTCATTTGCAGAGGCAAGAGACCCTGGCATGGCCCCCTCACACATAAGCAAACAGATAAGTAAACAAGCTTTTAAGAATAAACAAAAATGGTGAGGCATTAGGAGCTCAAATCTTAGCCCACTTCAGAGTGTCTCCAGCTGCTGAACCTTGTCCTGTGGCTGATACACAGCCATACACATGAAGTCTAACCAGACATTTTTTTTTTCTTTTTAACTTTGTTCTGAGTGTGACTTTTTTGTTCAAATTAATAGATATTTCTTTTTGACTGGAACAACCAAAGACCACTACATAAAGATTTCATTATTGTTTTCCTAACTAGTATGTAACTAATCATAGGTTGATGGTTATAGCTCCCCAATAATTGATGCTTCAGGCTTGCCCTAGATCATAAGAAGTTATAACCCTGAACTCATTTTTGCTATGGATTCATTTAGATAATGTAAAATTATGGGGCTCTAGGAAGAAATAGTTTTCCCATCAATGCATGTGACACTCTGCTTTCATTATCTGATCTCAACTGTCCACAATAGACGTGACCTTTTCTTTCTTTTAGTAAATGTACTAATGAAAAATGTTATATAAAGTTTGTAGTAGTCTGTGTTTAAGAGTTTTTCTTTAGTTTGCTTGGAATCTTTATAATCACCAGAAAAAAAATACATGGAATTATCTTTTAAAATTTCAGTAAATATTTGAATATCTTCAACATTTTATTCTCTTAATCATTTTTGATATATGTCATCAAAGAGAATTTCACATTTAAAAGTTAATGAGACATTGAATTCATTTTATCCTTTTCTTTCATCATGGCAAATGTTCACCAAGTTGATAATGAAGTTTGCAGCAACATCACGTTGTTTGATGGCACTGGAAGCAAGAGAACTTGGAAGCCTATATTCAGTTCATTTAACTTGTACCCAAGCCATCTGCTTATCTGTATTACTCAGCCAGCCAGCCTGTTTCTCCTAGAGTCTACAGAGATGACTAACCTGGTTCAGGATTCCTGGCAGCCTTAATTAACTTCCCAACTCTTCCATAGCATCCAGAACTCACTGGTGGAACTTGGCAGGACATTTGGAAAGGCCAGGAGGATCTCTTGGCCTGGAAGAGAGTTGACATAGATTTCAGCTCCCAAACCCATTAAAGAGAATGAGTTCAGGGTTCTAGGCTCATAGGGCATAGCATTAAGTCATCAGGTAACTATCATATAGAGCAACCAGTTGGTGCTCTCATTTATTCTGTAGCAGCAGCAATAATATAGCTCCATTAAGTTTTATCTGTCAACAAATTCTCTGTTACCAAAAGTCAACAAGGTAGGTATTAAGGCAAATGTCTTTTCTCCTTTCTTCCTGACTCACACCAGAGACAATCTGGAACTACAAGTATTTTAAAAAGTATTTTAGTTATTTATTTATTTAAAAGAGAAAGAGAGAGGGGGGGAGGGAGAGGGAGAGAGAGAGAGAGAGAGCGAGCACATGCCAGGGTCTCCTGGCCCTGCAAACAAACTCCAGATGCATGAGCCACTTTGTGTGTCTGGCTTTATGGGTACTGGGGAAATGAACCAGGGCTATCAGGTTTTTCAAACAAGCAACTTTAACCACCAAGCCATCTCTCCAGTCCTGAAACTACAAGTTTTATTCTGTTGGAAAGTATAGGTTATTTTTGTTAATTTTGTCTTGGGATATCATTCTATTAAGATCTATTACGTAGCTGGGACGGTAGTGGAAAATCAGCCCAGAGACTTCTGAGTGCACCACGGTGTGACTGCCTTGCATTTACACTGGGAACATGAGTCAGGGACCTGCCCTGCCCTTCTCCACCCTGAGCGGGGTTTCATCATTCACGTCCATTTGTTCTGTGGATGGTGCAGCTGCCAATAACTTTTCAGCTGCCCCAGTCAATATCAAGCAGAGTGTGAAAACTGATGGCAGGCCTATGGATCAGAGGGCACACACTTTTCTTACTGCTAACAGCACTCAGGCAGTGGGGTCTCTTGGTTATTTGCCATATCATTGCTGGGCATTCCACCAATGTTCATTGGAGTCTCAACCCAATAACTCCTAGCAGTCATGTGTGGCCTTGTGTACAGATCAACGACATTTTTGACATTAAGCATTTGGGTTCTTTCCTTATTGACAATTGTTCAAGAGAGGCTTTTTGAGGAAAGTTTCCATTATAAAAAAAAAAAAAAGAAGAAGAAGAAGAAGAAGAAGAAAGGAAGAAAAAGTGTGTTTTCAAAGACAGGCATGAGGTTACTGTGTACAATAACCATAACACAGTGGGTAATTTTGGGACAACAGTGGAGAGACATCTTGGCATCCGCTTCAGATCACATCGCTAGATATAAATGACTTTCTTTCATGCCACTGTCATGAACTTGCCCATAATAAAACGGTGAGGTCATTCATGCCTGATTTAGACTTTCCTTTTTTAGTGCTAGGTCGTTCTTCCTGACAGTTCCCTTAGGGGGCTTAAATTGCTGCTTCCTTGGGCTGCGCTTTACCAAGGCCTGCCCCTCCCTTGGTCTCTCCTCAGTCCTGTGCCCTCTTCTAAAAGCACCACTTCAGCTTCACTGCTGCCTAGTAACCAATGAACGATTTGACGGAAAGATGGCGTGCTCTCCCCTTCTCTTTACAGAGGACTTCAGTGTGTCAATAGTACTGAAACAGTGACAAGGGACATGAGTGGTATAATTTCATGATACTCACTCCTCCTTAATCCAAGGTATTTAGTAAGTTTTGATATCAGTTAAGGCTCGTTAACTCTAACTTCTTGTTCCTCAAAGTGGGGGTCCATGCCAACGGCACTGCCCTCTCTTCAGTGCTTACCAAAGTGCAGATCTCTGGCACTATCCCACCCCTAATGAATCACAGCCTACTTCTAAACACAATGCACAGGTATGAGCAACAGACAGAGAAATGCCTCAGAAGTCTGTGTGCATGAGAAACATCTGGAAGGCTTATTAAGTCATGAGTAGCTGGGGGTCCACTGTCAAGATTCCTGACCTAGTATGTCTTAGTAGAGCCCGAGGACATTCTTCCTAATAAGGTTTCAGGTGAGGCTGATCCTACTGTTGGAAAGTTTGAAACACAGTTTGAGAACCAGACATATAGTGATTGTATTAAGGAAACGGTCTCTGTTTATTGAAGCTCTTTTGTGTAAAGAACTCCATAAGGCCTTTGTACATGAATCAAAAATATTACACTTTGAAGCCTTTATATCAAAGTTTGAGTAAAACCTGCTTTAACACTACCTATCTGGGTGCCCTTTTATAGTCACAAGTAGTGATGGCTAAAGTTGACTGGACAGGACCTGGGATGACCAGAAGTCAAAAACAAACAAATAAACAAACACAACTCCTAAGCATGCAGATGAGGAAATTTATAGATTAAGTTAATTGAGGTGGGAGGACCAACCCTAATAATCAGTGACACCTTCCATTGGCTAGGGTCCTGGTATAAATAACAAGGAGAAATTCAGCTGAGTACCAACATTCATTACTCTGTTTCCTCACTGTGGATTGATGTGACAGACGGTTCCATGTTCCCACTGCCGTGACTGCTTCACCATGATGAACTACCTGTGTTTCCCTTGAACTGAAAACTGAAATGAACTCTTCCTGTGGATTTTTGTCATAGGCACAGAGAAAGTAACTAGTTTGCATGGCTTCTTTGGACTTTATTTTCTGCACCTGTCAAAAGATGGAGTTGGTGTTCTCTGTTATAACAGTGATTTCTACAGTTTTGTGTTTACATCTTTTTGGAGACTCGCTGAAAGTTTAGTCAAAGCAGTAACCCCTGTTGGATGACCTCAAGCCTAGAGGACAGGAGGGTCCTATGCCATGATGAAAGTTAGCTGGGAAATATTTAGACCAGTCAAAAAGAGATTTGTTTTTTTTTTTTCTGAAAATTGGCCATTGTGCCTAGGACTGAGAAACTTCATAGCCTAATGTTTTTTTTGTTTGTTTGTTTGTTTGTTTTTTTTTGGTGTGATAATCTTGGCAGTAAAGAGAGAGGACCTGATGTGTTTAGAACCCAATGCTATGGTTTCTAGTTTCTGAATTCCTACAAGATGAAAAAGGTATACGTATCCTAGCGCATGCGTGTGCACGCGCGCGCGCGCACACACACCCACACCCACACCCACACACACAGTTCTAATTAGCACATTACTGCTATATTTTCCTAGAATATTCAGGCATGAATACACTTAGCTATTTTGTCTCTCTTGCTTTGTTGGGCACTATTAAAAACTGAATCTGTGTTCTAATGACATTTACCATGGCTATATGAGTAAATGGATCAGGTATCAACATGCTGGAAGATTTTGATCACTGGTATCAAGGCTCATACATATTTAAATACTTTCTCCATGTCAACCTGAGATGCTACTAGCAATCTTATTAAGAAAATATCCTTTCAAAGAAAGGGGACCTGAAAGGTTAGGTTAAACATTCTAGAGTCAGGAGTGATGGCCAATGTTGGCAGTGTATTACCAGAATATGCTGAACATGAGGGGAGAGCTACAGCCATAATAAAAATTAAGTTAGGACAGATGCCTCTGGGCACAAGGAACAACAATGGGAAACAATGTCTGGAGAACAAATCATGGAGTCTGTGGTCATTTCTTCATAGGGACTTAGCTGTCACTATCTGCTTCCTTGAATCTATGCTGTGGATTCTCTTCTTCTCTTTCTCCTTTCTATTTTGTGTAGTTTTATATATGAAAGAATGCTTCTGGAAGGTTTTGAAAAATAAATGAAAATATCCCTCTGAAGTCTGGGAAAACTCTGGGTCTTTTTTGGATTTGTTTTACATTTTAAAACATTAACAAGCAGTAAGACACGGATCTCACTGAGAGGCGAGACCCGGGATGGCTGCAGTTGCCACCTTTAGAAGCGTACAGGAAACAAGCTAAGAATCAAATAGAATAAGTAACTGGGGTGTTCTCACACAGCCCAGGGAAGTTAGCACATTGCCTCCCTCCTACAACCAAAACCTTGCTGCTTTGCTTTTCAACTAAAAATAATAATCCTCTGCCCAGCTTCTTTTGTATTGATATGTCTTAATGTATAAGGATACTTCTTACTTCATAGTATCATCAAGATTTAATATTCTTCTCCTGCATGTCTGCATGAGTTTTGTTGAGAGCTGCTTTATCTAATACCTGGTGGTCATATTCAGTATTTAGAATGTTCACCCTAAATAAAACTTTGGTCTATTAAATTAATTTGGCCTAAGAAAAGGATTTTTACTATGATAAATTCAGTGGTATAAACACTGGAGAAAGAAGGATATTTCATTTTGTCACAAGCCTTCTACAACTAGTGTTAGTTGTAGTACATTAAAAAAATTTTGTTTATTTTTATTTATTTATTTGAGAGCGACAGACACAGAGAGAAAGGCAGATAGAGAGAGAGAGAGAGAGAGAGAGAGAATGGGCATGCCAGGGCCTCCAGCCACTTCAAACGAACTCCAGACGCGTGCGCCCCCTTGTGCATCTGGCTAACGTGGGTCCTGGGGAATCGAGCCTCGAACCGGGGTCCTTAGGTTTCACAGGCAAGCACTTAACCACTAAGCCATCTCTCCAGCCCTGTAGTACATTTTTATTTTGTTTAATGCTGAGAAATAAATATGGGGCATTGTGGTTTGAATATGAAGTCTCTCTCAGGGGCTTGCATATTGAATGTCTGGTCCATAGCTCATGGTGCTTTTCTTTCTTTCTTTCTTTCTCTCATTTTTTTTTTTTTTTTTTTTTGGTTTTTTAAGGAAGAATCTTGTTCTAGCCCAAGCTGACCTGGAATTCACTATGTAGTCTCAGGGTAGCCTCAAAGTCACGACAATCCTCCTACCTCTGCCTCCCAAGTGCTGGGATTAAAGGTGTGCGCCACCATGCCCGGTTTCCTGGTGCTTTTTTGGGAGCTGAGAAACTTGATGAGGTAGGGTCTAGCTAGAGGAAAGAAGTCACTGGCATTGTTTTTGAAGGTTATACCTAGTCTCTGGCCCCTTCTTTCACCTGCCTGTCTCTACTTGCTCTCAGTCATAAGGTTAAGAACCTGCTATATCACATGCTCCCTCAACCATGATAGGGACAAGAACCATTGACTGGACCCTCTGAAACCATGACCCAGAGTAAACATTTCCTTCTATAAGTCATTACATGAGAATTTTTGTTCCCAGATGTATAAAAGCTAATTGTTGGTGATTGAGGGTAAGTGTGTGAAATGACATTAATATAGATCTGTCTTGTAACTAATTGCACAAGCATTTCCAATGCACAAACAGTGTAAACAAGTAATGCACTTGCATGTTGAAAAGATGGAATAGGGGTGGAGGAAATGTCTCCATGTCTAAAGGTACTTGCTTGCAAAGCCTGCCAGACCAGGTTCAATTCCACAGCACCCAAAATAAAGCCAGATGCACAAAGTGGCACACTCATCTGGAGTTCATTTGCAGTGGGAGGAAAACCTGGTGCACTCAAACTCACTCCCTTTCTCATCACAAATAAATAAATAAAACTTTAAAAAAATTGAAATATATAAAGTAAAGCAATAGATAAAAGGAGGAAAATAAATCACAATTTTTTATTCTGGACTATTTCCTATAAATCATTTTCCATTTACTTTTTCAAGGCTGAGTCTTACATTATAGCCCAGGGTGGCCCTGAACTCATGGCAATCCTCCTGTCTCAGCCTCCCATATGCTGGGGTTATAGGTATGAGCCACCAATCTTTTTACTTTCTCATGTTTCTGTTTCCTACATTGTAAAACTCACTTGTATGGTGTTCATGAGATGTGACACTCAGATCCACTGGTATTGTGGTTAGGTGTATGCTCCAATAGTGAGAGGCAGAAACGTACTATCCGCAGTCTTCTATTGACTAGGTAAGACTATCTCATGATTTTGTTTCCAAAACACATTGATCCAAACAAATCACTTAACAAATATTACAAACTTCCGAGGCTATTGGTTGGTATTCCTTCACAAATCAACTTCCACAGTGGGAGTAGAATGATGTGGTAGTTGACACTACTCCTGTTGACAGTGAGATGCAGCAAATGTCCAGAGCTTTATTCCAAGGAAAGGCAAGGAAATGTCAGGTTGTAGACAAAAGTCTTCATGCTTTGTTCTACAGACAAGCTGACTGTGCTCCTTGGGGATCAGAGGTGATCGTCAAAAACAATTCCTGGGCTGGAGAGATGACTTAGTGGTTAGGAGCATTTCCTTTGTAAGCATGAGAGCCTGAGGGAGCCTGGGGCTGCCTGAGTTCAGATCTCCAGATCCCACATAAAACAGCTAGGACCCCAGTCCCATAGGGAAGCAGAGACTGGACAATCACTGGAGCCCTGCAAATACCAGAAAGAGTAAAAAAAACAGATTCTGGCTCAAAAACAAGACCACGGGAAGAGCACCTGAGTGGGATATTCAAGGTTCCATTCCAACCAGCACCACAGGTGAGTGCTCCCTGCTATAGACAAGTGTTATGGGGCATCGAAAGGGCACATACACATGCACACACCACACACACGCTCACGTGCTACAATTCCTGCAGTGTATGCTGTAAGAGGAACAGAGTAACAATAACCAAGAAAGAAAATAAGTCATACTATCAAAGATCAGAGTACAGTGAGGATGAGTAATGAAGGGAGAAAAAAATATGTTGTGAGTGGTTGGTTATAAAAATATCTCTAAATAAGTGACATTTGAGTGGAGACCTTCAATGAGAAGCAGGCTTGTCTTGCAAAATTCTTGAGTTAATATCCAGACAAATTAAAACAGACAAACAAAAATTCAGTACAAAGTTCTAAATGAAAAAGATTTTCACATGTTCAGTGAAGCAAAAGGAGACCACATATAGTGATAAAAGCCAAAAGTGCTTTATTCTAGATAGAGTGATTGCTATGTCAGTAAGGAATAGTCTGAGTGCATCCAAAAAAGAGACATTTAATAATATATAAAACTTTCATTACCATACATTATTTTAATGTTTACAACTATATCCTATGATTGTATCATAATATGTGTAACCAATAATTGTTTCTAAAATCGAATTCTGTAAAAGCATTCTTTTTAATTACAGGAATTCCCAGTGTCTCAGAAGAAAATTATAATCACTAGGCAAGCATAAATATGGAAACAGAAAAGAGATTCTGGCAGAAAACTCCACGTGGGTGGGAAGTCATCAGGAAGGGGAACTGTGTTCTTACACTTATCAGTTCATCAGCTGTTTCAAGGGTGTGATTCCAGTTCTTTGGACCATACTATAAAGTTGTTTAAGTAAAGTTTGTAGTTTATTCCCCTGTTGTTAATAGCTTACAAAACTACGGACCACTTTTCAAAATTAAGAGCCCTTTCCTGATGCCTTACTGCTGTAAAACTTCTGCACTGCAGTAGGATTTCACTAGTGTTTCCTCTGATGCCACTTTTCAAATCCCAGCATATCATATCAGCACTCCACATCGTGTTTGGTCCTCTTACATTCACGCCTTATTTATCATGACCTTAAACATTTTGAGAAGTATTGGTCAAATGTCTTGTTGAAAGATTCTAAATTTGTGTCTGACTTTTTCAATGAGTAGACTGGTTTTAAGGAAATACCAGAAGTAAAGTTTGTTTCTCTCTCTCTTATAACATTGGTAATATATGGTGACATCATACTTGATCACTGGTAACTTGATAACTCAGCCAAGGTAGCAATAACCATGTTCTCTCTCTACTGTTACAACTGAGTTTTTTTCTGCTTTTCTCCAATCCTACTTTTCAAAGTCTGATCACTAAGTCTAATTTAAACTCTATGAGAACTGAAGAATCAAGTTAAGGAATTATTTTAAATTCTCTCATATGAAGAACTTGCCTTTATTTTCCTTTTTTTGTGGTCTCAGTTACATCACTGTGGGCTCATGCATATTTGTTATATTCTGGGTCATAAGCTGTTACCATGTTAATGTTGTGTTAGTGTAACTGTTGCAGCTTTAGCCATTAGGAGCTCTTTTAGGTTGACTTCTGCTTTTTTTTTTTTTTTTTTTTTTTTTTTTGAGGTAGGGTTTCTCTCTAGCTCAGGTTGATGTAGAGTTCACTATGTAGGCTCAGGGTTGCCTTGAGCTCATGGCGATCCTCCTACCTTTGCCTCCCAAGTGCTGGGATTAAAGGCGTGTACCACCATGCCCGACATGTTGACTCCTTTTAATACTGAATACTTACTTGCTACACCAGGCTCAAGTTGGATTATCCTTGCCTGAGACTCAAACTGGCCATTTCTTTAGAGTCTTTAGTTCTTTCATTGGAAAAGTTTATATAGAAACCAAGATGTGGCAACCAATGACCTTTGTTAATTATGGACACGATGTCCAATTTTAGCTAGGATGTTGTTGTTGTAAATATGCCTTGGCTAACCCTTTGCATTCATTGACCACTGTTCCCCATAAGTAGCTAACAGTGGAAGGGATAGCATTAAGGAAAAGAAACATTTAAAAAATCAATATATTACCAAGTTATTCTCTAGAAAGATTACATCTATTTATATGGCCAACACTAGTGTACTAGTGGTGTGTGCTTTCAATCTAAGAAACTACATAAACTTCATTTCTCTGACAAACACAGCTTTTAAAAATATTTATTTATTTATTTATTTATTTATTTATTTGAGAGACAGAAAGAGAAAGAGAGGGAGGGAGAGAGGGGCAGAAGAAAGAGAAGAGAGAGATAATGAGTGAGTCAGGGTCCCCAACCACTGCAAACAAACTTCAGAGGCATGCACTACCTTGTGCATCTGGCTTACATGGGTCCTGGGGAATTGAACCTGGGTACTTTGGCTTTGCAAGCAAGCACCTTAACTGCTAAGCCATTCCTCCAGCCCAAATATAACTTTTATATCATCTCCATGGCTAACACACTGGTTTGACTACACTTATCTCTCACTGGACCATTGTGATGAATTTGTGACTCATCTCTTCTTGGTTTATTCATATCATCCTCCCCTTAAGAGAAAAATCAGAATATTTTGACAATATAAATGAGATCATGTTATGTCTTGGTTTTATAGTATTGCAAGAATGTTTAAACTTACAATAAAATATAAAACCTTTAGCATGGATGTAAGGTCCTGTAGTGTATTGGACTCATCGTCATCTCCAGTCTCTTACTTTGGTCTATCTCACTCAATGCAACCTGCAAATACTTGACTTCTTTTGTTTGTTTGTTCTATATTATATGTGTATATTACATTTATTCATTTATTTGTTTTCCTTTGTCTGTTTTGAGACAGGGTCTCATTCTGTAGTCCTTGCTGGCCTCAAACTGGTGAGCAATCCTCCTGCTTCAGTCCCCTCAAGTGCCAGGATTACAGGCATGACATACAATGCTAAGCTTGATTTCTGGTATTATTTAGTTCTTGATAAATTCCTTGATCCTTCATGTGAGTAAGTTTAATCTGAATATGCTCTCATGGTTTCTTGTACATTATTTTAAAAGTACTTCTCACAGATTTGAATTTAATTATGTAATCATCTCTATGATATCTGTCTCTCCTGTAGATTTAAACTCTTGGTAACAGAGACCATGTCCAGCTTATTCCACCTCCTGCCTTGCTCCTGGTACTTTAGTAGAAACTGTGATTATTTGTTGAACAAATGTGTAAGTGGGATCTTCAGTTCATTAGTAAAACATATTCGAGGAGAAAAATCTACATTGATTAATGTTCTATAAAGCCCTAGTACTTTATGTTTAAAACATTATAAATTGATATATTTGGGGTCTGGAATGGATCTACCCATACTTTAATTAGAATATAGTTTTGGGAGAAAACATGTTACAAATCAAGTTTGGGGCATATTTAGCACTTCTAGTTTACATTGCCAATTTACCCTTTAGAAAGATACGAATTTATACTTGGCAGTCTCTGAGCATATTCATTTTGCTACAGTTTTCTATGGCAGATTGTGTCTTCTGAGGATGGCTAAAACAGTATTTCCCATCCTATATTGTCATCACAAATTGACTTTAGCACTCCTCTCCTTGACAGATGGAGTGTTTCCTCCATTGGAATCTGTGCAGCTTTGTGAGTTACTTCGGCTGACTTGATGTTACAGGACCTCTGAGACTCGATGTAAAAACTGGCTCTTTGGTGTACTTCCCACCTGCTTCCCTTGGGACCTTTGTCTGTAGAGTCCTGAGCCACTATAAAAAACAGGGAACCTTTCACATTAGGTTCCATGTAGATGACACAGGTGGGTATTCTAATCGCCAGTCCCAGAGGAGTTCCTAGTCAACCTCAAGTACTTGGAGGTGGATATCTTTAGGTAATTCTTCTTGCTCCAGCTGCTGAGGCACAGCTGGCTTTGGAGTGTAAGGGTTCTGGTATCATCATGGAACAGAAATAACTGGTTCCACTTTACCTTTTATACAATTCTACTCTTGCTAAACCCTTATTCTGCCTTAAGTCCTTCTGACTACAGGTCTGTTTGCACTGCACTTAAGTCACCATGAAGTCTGGAATATGCCCTGTATGTTTTCTTTAGCCACCATATAGTAAAATGGGCCCTGTAACTTTGAATATACATGTGGCAACCCAGTAGTGTAGAATGACCAGCTGGTATGGGAAACAAAGAGACTAAAAATGCACATAAGACAATTTCCCATGACACTCAGGACTCAGCCTTTGGAAATGACTCTGCTGGGCCAGCACTGTTGTGCAATAAACAGTTTCCTCTCTGCTCCTCCAAGTACATCTGGTCAGTCCCGTCCCACCAGCCTGATTTTCTTCCATAACAAGATGATTTCATCATGAGTCCCAGATACCACACTTGGAGCTACAGAGTTTTGTATTTGCTGTGCTGGGTTTCAATCTTGCTCTGATCAAATCTTTCCTTGCTATGCCTCCCCTGTTCCTACCTTTTGCAGTGAGAATATTTATTTGGTACCATGGTTTGTTGGAAGTATGTAAACCTTATGTTTTCATTTTATAGACCTTATAGTTAATAGAGTACCTTGAATCTCAGATGAGACTTTAGACTTTTGAACTGTGGTGTATTGGGTCTATTGAAGACAATGAGGATTTTTAAAGTTGGACTGAATGCATTTTGTATCATACCAAGGCCATGTGGCCTGTGGAGATTATGGGAAGAATGTGGTGTTTTGAAAATCCCGAACAGGTTCATGTGTTTGAATACTGAATCCCCTACTGGTAGCACTGTTTACAAAGGCTGTGGAACCTCTAGGAGGTAGAGTTTTTATGGGGGAAGTGTGTCAGTGGGAGCAGACCTTGAGGTATTACAGCTGAGCTCCTCTCCCTCTCTCTCTCTCTCTCTCTCTCTCTCTCATGATGTACCTATATAGTGGCGGCTTCTTGCCCCTGCAATGCTTTCTTTGCCATAATGAAACTTTCCCCCTTGAAATTGTGAGCTGAAATAAACCCTTTCTTTCTACAAAATGCTTCAAGTTGAGTATTTTGTCTCAGCAATGAGAAGGTAACTGATGCAGCATTGTAACCAACTACCCTTGAGTGTAAAGACATACATCATTATATATTGTTTGCATTTCCCTAATAGATAATGATGTGAAATTTTTTCATAGGCTTGCTTAATAGTCATTTCTACATTTTCTTTGGGGGAAGAAACTCTTATCTAGAATTCTGCTCCATTTAAAAAATTTAGGCTATTTATTTTAGTATTGAACTCTGAAGGTTGACAACAGATTGAAATATGAAGAGCCAACCTATTTCCATTTTAGTCTATCATCGTATGATTTAATAGTGTCAAAAAAGCACAATATGTTAGAAGTTCTAACCAGAATAATTAGGTTATAAAATGAAATGAAAGGTATCTATATTAGAAAGAAATAGGCCATATCTATTTTCAAATGATATAAGCATGCATAATGAAAACTTAAGGAAATCACCACAAGTTCCTCAAGCTAATAAAAAAGCTGAGCAAGTTTATAAGTCATAAACTATATATACAACTATCATTTCTTCTATACAAAATAAATTTAATATAGTGCTTTGATTTGTAATACCAGCAAAATATAAACTTCACAGAAGTAAGTTTAACATAGGGAAAATAAAACTTAAAAAAGTAAAGGAAATCCACAGTATATATAAGTAAGTGAATAAAATTCAAAGAAGTTTCATGAGAAAAAAAGTAAAACATAGACAAGTAAAACAAAAAATCATGGAATGCTGACAGAAATTAAAGAACATATAGTAAATGAGAACACATCTATGGTCAAGGACGGAAAGACTTAGCATAGTTAAGATGGAAATACTCAAACTTACCTGTTTGTAGACTCAATACAATCTCTATCAAAATTCTAGTTAAGCTTTATTAGAAGTTGACAAGCAGTACCTAAAATCCATTTAAAAATTCCAAAATCCCAGAACAGCCAAGACAATTTTAAAAATGAGAAGGCTGGAGAATTCACACTTCCGCACTACAAACATACTACAGTGCTACAGTAATCAAGACAGCATGACATTAGAACAGAGATCTAGACGCTGAAGAAGAAATGTAAGAGAAAAGAATCAAATCATCACGCTTACTACAGTTAATAGCTTTCTTTGACAATGATGCCAAGATAACTCAATGAGGGAAACTGGTCTTTTTAACAAATGGTAAGGTGACAGCTGGATGTTTGCATGCAAAGGAGTGAAATTTGATGCCTGCCTCATAGCAGGCACAAAAATCAACTTAAAGTTGGCTATTCACATAAAGTTAAGAGGTGAAGCTATAAATGTGCATGATAAAGCATAGGCATAAATCTCAATGATTGGCTTGTTAGGCATGACATGACAATTTTTTGTAAGAAAAAAAGCAAAATATGCTATTTCTGTCAGGTAATGATAGTCTCCCCAAAGTGTGAGTTGGGCAAGAGTTAGTTATTTATCAATAATTTGGCTGCCTGCTTGTAAAGAATGCAAATGTCAACTTTTACTATACATGCAGATGAAATATTAAATAATCAAAATTTATAAGCAAGCAGATGAGATATTCCATACGAGGTTTTGTATATTTGATAATGTTCCTATAGGTGTTTGACCACCACCATGCAGGGAAGTTTTATTACAGGAAGAAGTCACAGCATTCTAGAGATAGCAATCACTTTCTTTGTAGTTCATATCAAAGCAACCTATATTTTTCTAAATCCAGTGGCTGAATACTGATGACTTGAGGATCAAGGTTTGGATACTCTCCCTGTTAAGGGTGCAGGGTAAGGAGCTCATTAAGAGTTTTAGACTCTTCTGCAGGATGAATAGTTTCTTAATAATATTTAACCCACTACCCTCAGTACCACTCCTTTACACTATAGAGATGTGATTTTCATGTTGGTTGTGCTAATTACAAAAATCTGTGGTGCTGATGTGAATATGGATGGAAAGCTGTGTGACTTATAGTACTGACTGCAGAATAAGGCAACAGACTAAAGTGAGTGGCCCCATATGAAATGTCTATTCCTGATTAGCACAGTCATGCAGCTCTAGAATGTGACTTTAAGTATTGTATGTCTTCTATAACACTATAGTCATTAAAGTGATTTTTAAATAGTGTGATTGGATGAGGGGGGAGCTGGGAAGACTGAATACACTATTCTACCTTACCCAGCATATGAAGATAGAAGAAACATATACAACTGACATTTATGAGATGCTTTTAATGGATAAGGTTGGGTTGGGTATTGGTCATGTGGAGATGGATGGCAGCCATGCTTTCGGTAACATTACCATCTTACAATCCCATAAGCATGCAGCTAGAGCAAACTATGCATAGAGAGTTAGATGAGCCAAAAGTATTCCAAGGCAGGTTGAACAGGACGAGACAATCAGTTTCAGTGTTGAAGGCTGAGCAGCAGAAACAATCATCTAGGTAGAGACCTAGCCCATAAACAACAGGAGGACAAGAGACAGCATGGGATATTTGAGGGACCAGTGTTAGGGCAGGCTGCTGGCCATGAGGCTCTGTGGTGTTTGTGGAAGAAAGGACAGTAGGTAGGGGCTACATTTTACATGATGTTTTGACTTCAAGAAAGATGCAACTATTTAGAAGAAAAACTTTAATTCATATTGAAAAGGATGTTTTTAAATATATTGACTTGGTCTTGAGTGGTAGGATTTTGTTCTTTAAAAAAGCCAGGGTGTAAAAATAACAGTGTTAAGAAAACTCAGACGTAGGTGGGACTTGGCTTCAGGTGGCTCCACCAGTATTTTGTGGGCCCTGTTCTTGCTTCCCCAGACAGGTGGATGGATCTGTTTGGTTTTCTCTTACCACAGAATCTCACCTTCCCAGTCTGACTCTCTTCCTTCATAGATTTTTTTTTTTTCTTTTTTGCTGAGCAGTGTGTCAGAACCACATCATAGTTTACTTTATCACCTTAGGCTACCCAAGTGACATTCTTTTTAAAATTAATTAATTTATTTTTATTAATTAGTTTTATATTCAGTGATTACTCAAGTTGGTACCATTGTTAGGCTCTTCCATGTCCTACCCCCTCCCCCTGGCCCCTCCTTGTTGAGGTATATGGGTCATGCCTTGTGGAGTTAGCCCACAGTTATGGGTAGGAGAAATATCTCTGCATATCATGACCCAATGTGTGGCTCTGACATTCTTCCCACCCCCTCTTTCGCAAAAAATGAAATGTTGGGTTCAGTTTTGGTCTGCTTCAGTGATGAGGTATTGGGGGGCCTCTGTGACTCTGGATATGTGATTTGGTAGGAGATGATTGTGCTCTGTGTCGACATTCTTGAATCCTAGCTAGAGAAAGCCTTGGCTTTGGAAGAAAAACTTTGATATCTTGCTCAGGGAGGGTGGGGGTATAAGGATGTGGTCAGTCAACATGGAATAATCAGAAAATAGCTGTGGTTAACAAAAAGAGAACCATTAGCTTTGTTTGGGAGAAGGAGGAAAAGAGAGAGAGCGCCAATGAGACAGGGAGATTTGAGAGAAGCTACCAGAAGTTTCTGTGTACCATTGCCACCCAAGTAATCTTCAAGTGGAAGCCGACTGAACCCACTGGAACATTTGGTGAACTATTATCTATGGGAGTGTAATAAAACCACTAAAAGGAACAGGGTGACACAGGAGCCAGGGGTGGAGGACAGGGTGGATTCAGCGAGTCTACATGGGGGGGGGGGGGAGCAAGTAAGGCCTACATTCTTTGACTATCAGCAGAAATGCTACTTTTTTGGGGTGCTGCATTAAAGCTAATCTTAGGTTTGAGGGAAAATGGGATGGAAGGATTCTCATCTAACATTAGAATAACTTTTAACATGGGCATCCTAGAAGTAATATATCAAACAAAAGAACACTGGTGGCATTTAGAAATTGAGACTGTTGTCTAAGGAGATATGTTGTCAGGCAAACATCTCTTTTAAAACTCCTTAGTTCACAACTTGTATCACATGGACAGACTGAACATTTCCATACATTAGACCAACCCAGAGCAGAAGACCAGCAGTAGACCTTCAGTCTGAAGTCTGGTCCTTCAGCCTAACTTCATGCCCAGTGGTACCATTACCTTTATACTATGCAAGGACTCTGCTAAACTCAATTCTTCCTGTATTGCCTCAAAAGTGGCAACCTCTGTCTTCCCAGTGCGGGTACCTGACAAGTCTGAGGCAAACTGTGTAATCAGGGGTCCCCTTCTGTCTTGCTGAAGGAAAAACTATCAACCAGAGGCAGGTACATGACATAGTGAACCGTGTCTCCCAGGAGCCATGAAAAGGCTATTTCTTCAAACGTAAAGAAATTCCCCTTTCACCAGTCCATATGGGACTCACTTAAGAAAGAAGTAGGGAAGCTGACATGTGATCCTTTTGAATTTTCTGTTATTCTCAACTGTTTTAAAATGATGTATTTGGAAACTAGAGAGTAAAAGAAGAAGAAAAAAAAATCCTAAGACTTTCAGTTCTGAAACATATATTTTAAAAATACACTTCTGTTCTTGCCGTCTGGCTGAGGAATCCTGCGGGTAGACTTGTAATTTGCAGAAGAGATTTCTTTTAGACTTTTCTTGTGGGATTTCCCAGGATTTCTTGTTCTTAAGTGTGATACGTTAACTTACACTGTGGCAAGTAGACAGGTTTAAATTCAACTTCTGTGAGAGTAAAGGAATTTATGATAAGGGTGATACTTGTTACAAATGTAGCCCATAAATTGACAGGATTATTTAAGCCATATGACTGTAAGCTTATATAAATGAAATATTATCAAACTTTGAAAGTTTGTCAAAAGCACTTTTAATTATTTTTTTTAATCATGGGATTTGACCTACACAATAACAGCAACTAGGACAGTAAACTGTTAGAATTTATAAACAACTTAGTGAGAGCTCATTATTATGTCCTGGGTATCTTTTGTAAAAAAAAAAAAAAAAAATAGGTAGAGGATATTAGATTCTGTTTCATTTCCGTTATGGAGAGGATGGATAATATGGAGATAATGGGAGATGTGGTGCCTAATTAGAAAGGGATTCGATTACAGAAGCATCAAGTCTAGTATTATAATAGAAAAGTTGGATTTGAGCTGATGTAAATGATTTGGAAAGGATGTTTCACATTTTTTTAAACTGTGAAGTAAGCTTGTGGGGTGGGGGGAATTGCCAGCCACCTTCAAGTGCTTCCACTTGAGGGTCTGTCTTCAGGAGGGGAGGGGTACAGATTGGATGGAAGGGCGGCACCAGTCCACAAGGCCCTTCAAAGACAAATTTGACTGAGGTCAGATGTTAGAAATATAACTTAACACGACTCATGTGAAGTCAGTTCCTTTTCCATACTATTGAATTCTATTTCTGTTTTCAGAAATTCTAGTGATAGATCATCACACACTCAGATACACCCAGTCTCTGTTGCTGTTTAAAACATTTCTACCTCAGCAGACTTGGTGTAACCCCTTACCTCAAGCTGTCTTATTCACGAACTTTCTAATTTGCTCTCTCAAGACCAGTGTGTTATTCTTTCTTTGTGAAATTAGTAGAAAACAAGGAGCAGGAATTAGTTTGTTGAAGAAGGACTCATCCAGCAAAGTGGTTAATGTGTGAAGCCCAGGATCCTTGGTCAATATTTGGACTGGACCTCAGAGAAGAGAACTTTCCTTTAAAGATAAAAAAAGAATAAAATGTTCAGTATTAGAAACATCAGACCCAATTAATTAAGCTAATAATTTCATCAACTTCAATGGGTTTATAGTCTAGAAACTGAATATTTCTTAAGCCTGAAAGATTCTATTGTCCCTTCATTCCAAGCCCAGAACATCAAGAGATGATACTCAGTGTTAGCTTTTCTTGATTGTCGCCTTTGCATTGTGGCTCTGCGTGGAGTGGTTTCATTGTCAAGGATTCAGAGATGCTTCATCCTGACTCTTCCATCTTTCTCCTTACCCCCGTGAGCTCAAGGCAGAAGATGTGGAATTGGGTTTAATTTAGCAATGCTGGAAATAGAGTGCAATGAGCCACTTCTATACTCTGAAGGTCAGTCAGCACTCCTTTTGAGCTCCTCCTGTGTTTAGAGAAAGGAACAGGCAGGTAAAGCCCTCTTCCAGGGACCTCCTTCTTATCATGAGTCAGAGACCCTAGTCCTTCTGCTTGGTTTGAGATTGCCATACACTTTAATCAGTTTGAGCTGGAAATGAATATTGTCATGAGCTGCCTGCAGCCCCCTTTTAAGAACCAAGGGAGAAGACTCATTTTGTTTACTGAGACAACCCACTTTTTGAAAAAAAAAAAAACATATGTATTTATTCCTCTATACACTGATAAGCTACCAAGACATAATTTCCAACTTGGAATGCAAAACTGAGTTTTTGTCAAAGGAAGATTCATACCACCAGGCTTCTAGGGATTCATCTGGCCCTAGAGTCATTCAGGAGTAATTTACTCAATTAGTAATGCTGGCAGTTAATTGCTTATTTGTTGGAGTCAACGAGAGAAAATTTGAAGTCCCTAGCAATTTGACTTCTTAGGAAGACAAAGAAATTATATGCATTTAACTTCAATGGTATTATTATTGCTATGTTATGAAAGTCAGTAAGACTGGCTGAAGAACCATGTGGAATGCTAATATTAGTAGTTCATGCCATTTCTTTGGGTACAAATATTGCTAGTACAAAATAGCTTACATGTGCAGTTATAATGACTAAAGTTACTATATGCAATCAGACTAATTCCTACCAAATTTAATTATATCAGTGTACAGCCTTTAGAAAGCATCAGAGATATGTTTGCTTTGAAAGACTTCCTCACCGTGTGTGTGTGTGTGTGTGTGTGTGTGTGTGTGTGTAAATGTGATAATTCTAACAAAATAAAAATCTTACCAAGACTGACAAAATGAAATTTGGCTTACATTATCTTCTGCTTACATTTTGAATGTTCTTAGCAGGACTTTCTTTTACTGAACTCAGGGATTATGAAGAAGGTATTGAGCTGATTTCGGGAGGCATGGACCACGTGATGATCCCTGCCTCTGACAAGGTGCCAGACTGCATAGACCATGTCCTTCTTCAAGTTCACTTTTGTCACCTATAAAATTCAGTCATTCCAGCAATGAGCTGGGGTTGTAGCAGTAAAGAAGACATGGTCTCTGTTCTCCAGGCAACAATATTGTTAGAGGGTGAGACATACAAGCCCTTGGGCATGATGATGACAGAAGAGTAATAAAATCTCCAGCTGATGACGAGTGTTATGAAGAACATAAAACTGAGCACTGCATCACACAGTGACTACGGACCACATCCATACTGGCTCAGAAGGGAAGGCTTCGGTGGCATGGAGATACTAGAGCTCAGGCACAAGAGACAGGGAGGAGCACAGCCCAGAAGAATGACAGAGCACCAAGTGAAGAGGGCCCTTCAGTCAGCAAAAGTGGCTTGCTCAGGAAGTGAAAGAGAAGTGTGGAGGATGGACAGTGAAGAAGCGATGAAAATGTGAGCAGACGTCAGGGAAGTGTCAGTGACTTGTTCTGTAGAACCTGAGGCTGGGTTTAGGAGTTAAGGTTTGCTTCTAAGTGCACTGGGTGGCCACTTGAAGGTTTTGAGTACATAAACATTGGCTGACTTTACATTATAAGAAATTCTGGATTTGTGTGTGAGTTGGAGGAAGAGTCAGTAGTAGAGGCTTGGAAGCTATAAAGGAGGAGAGGGGAGGGCTTAACTGGAGGGTATAGTACATTTGTATGTAGAGTAGCAGATATTGGGAGTGAAATGGTCTACGTGGAGTCAGTGGAGGGGATGGAGGAGAGGAGGAGGTGGGAAGAGGGTTAATCAAAATTAAAGAAGCTATGAATATGCCATATGGAATTTGCTAGCATATTTATGGGCAAGGGGGAAAATGTTCAAATCCATATGCCTAGCAATAGGAATTCTTGGAGGATTCTAATACATCTTCAAGTCTACCCATAGATTACCACCAGTGCTCTCAAATTTCTTCACCTATTATACTATGTTTGAATATTTTAAAAAGGAAGCTATTTATCTTTTTAAAAATGCTTTATTTTTATTTATTTATTTGAGAAAGACAGGGAGCAATAGAGAGAGAACAAGAGAGAGAATGGGCATGCCAGGACCTCCAGCCACTGCAAATGAACTCAAGACGCATGTGTCATCTGGCTTATGTGGCTCCTGTGGAATTGAACCTGGGTTCTATGACCCTGCAGGCAAGTGTCTCAACCACTAAGCCATCTCTTCAGCCCCTATTTATCTTTTCTTTGAATACCTAGTTCACAATGAACAATTTTACAAAATTAAACAAAGAAAGCTTGTAATCAAAACTCTCTTCTGGGCCTAGGCAGATGTCTCAATGGGTAAGAACACCTATTCTGAAAGCATAGGGACCTGGAAGAGCCCAAGTTCAATCCCTAGCGCTCATATAAATGTCCACATATGGCTCAGAACACCTGTAGTCTTAGTCCTGTCAGGCATCTGAGACAGGGAAATCTCGTGTGAACTTGAGCTGCCAGTTTGGTCAAACTGGCTGACCAGTGAGCCACCACTACTTTTTGGCATGTGTATGAGTATGTGGTGTGCAAGTGTGTACTCATGTTCATATGTGTGTGACACAAATGTATATTGCTATGTGTGCACATGCATGTGGTGGCCAAAGATCAATGCTAGGTGTCTTCTTCAATTATTTTCCAGCTTACATTTTTAGACAGGGTCTATCACTAAACCTGGAGTTAATCAATAGGTTAGACTAGTGTTCCAGCAAGCTGTGAGAGTTTCCCTGTTTCCACTTTCCCAGCAATGGGATAATGGGCACACAGTGATGCACCCAGTCTTTTAAATAAATATTTTTATCCATTTATTTGTGAGGAGAGAGAGAGAAAAAAAACAGACAGAGTGGGCATATTAGAGCCTTACATGGATACCAGGGAATTGAAGCTGGCCTGGCAGGTTTTTCAAGCAAGCACCTTTTTTTTTTATTGTTTTTATTTTTTTATTTTAAAAAAAAATTTTTTTGCTTATTTTTATTTATTTATTTCAAAGTGACAGACAGAGAAAGAAGGAGAGAGAGAGAGTGAGAGAGAGAATGGGCGCGCCAGGGCCTCCAGCCACTGCAAACGAACTCCAGATGCGTGCGCCCCCTTGTGCATCTGGCTAACGTGGGTCCTGGGGAATCGAGCCTCGAACCAGGGTCCTTAGGCTTCACAGGCAAGCGCTCAACCACTAAGCCATCTCTCCAGTCCCCTCAAGAAAGCACCTTTAACCACTGAGCAATATCACCAGTTTTTATGTGAATGCTGGGAATCTTATCTCATTTCCTCATGCTTGCATGGCTAATAACTTACTGTCTGAGCCATCTCTCCAGCTCTGGTACTAACTTTTTCTCTTTGATATTATAGTAATTTTGCTTTGAAGGCTTAAAGCACTTTGTCAACGATTTCATCAATTCTGGTATGCAAGCATTTTACAACCTATTTTGAAACTGCCCAGTTTTAAAAATATCAAAAAGTCAAGTAAGATTTCAGATTTTTATGATGATATGAAAGTGTTTTATAGTATTTTTCAACCTTTAAATACACGAATAAAAAGGACCAAGAAATGGAAAAGGTGACTCCAAAAATTGAAATGAAAAATGCACAGAAGATAATCTACCTGGAAGGAAGGGGAAAGAAAGATACCTTAACTATAAAACAGACCTGTTACAAAGTAAAATGTGGACAAGTTGTTTGTTCAATGCCATGCAGACCTTCTAAAGCTAAGGGCCAGGACCAGGAGCCAGCATACGCTCATGGGACTGACTCCAAGGCAGGCTGGAATAGAGTAGGTAATACATCACAAACCCACCTCAAGGGGACAGCCACAGCTTGAATCCAGCCAACTTTTACCATGTAGAAAATTACCACAATTGCCAAATCATCTGACATTTTATAAAAAGAAGCTGAAAAGATAGATTTTTTTATATGAAGTGTTTCTATCTTTCAAAAATTGTGTGGGCCAAATAAAATTATATCTGCCAGCTGGGTTCCATCTGTGGGCTGCCAGTCTATGATCCTAGCTCAAAAAGCAAGTGTCATAATTCTTAAAGCCCCATCTAATGATTCTTTGTGTGGATAAGCTGTAGGCGGGGAAGAGAAATTTCCCAGAGATACCCAATTCTAAATTGTAACTGCTAAGGGGCAAGTAGAGTTGCTTGTAATAAGCCTCCTGGGCATGGAGATTGCACAAGGTAAAGAAGACGGGAGGAAAAAGTAGCACTGAATTACAGAGTTTCTTGAGCTTCAAGTACTCCATTATGAGCTTCCCTGAAACTACAAAATGTGCACACTGCATGGAGCAGGGGTCAGGGGAAGGAGCAGAGGCCGATGCCTGAGATATGGCTCGTGGCCTGTGTAATTTGATTGAGTGTTGGAGATCAAACTCAAATTGAAGCTGTCTGCTCAGTCTCACTCTCCTTCCCTTACTTTTCCTGGGGCAAAGCTGGTCTGAGTAGATCTGCTGCAGAGATGATGAAACTACTCTTCAAAGGGAAGGAGCCGAGTATCTGTACACAGACACGACTAACAAGAGTGAGCAAACCAGCAGGCATGTGCTGTGGCTTCTGTAAGCAAAGGACCTGGGGCAAAAGAGTACTCACATACCTCAGGGAGGAAATCCTCCTGGAGAGCATGAAGAATTCACACAAATGCTCCTCCATTATCTTAGAGACACTAAAAACTATACTTTTCAAATCAAAGCCTGAAGAAGAAACAGAAAACATCTAAGAAAAAGATAACAGGAAAGATATGAGGCTCTCTATTTTTTTTCCCCCACAAATCACTAAGTCAGAAATCGCAGTACTCTTACTTTTAGCTCACACTTGTTTCCCATGGAGACTACAAGCTCACCAAACCTCAGTCCATGGACACACTCACTTTCTTCCCATCCATCTCTGTTTTTCCTTCTCCCTTAGGCAGCTTAGAGTTTATAGGCTGGTTCAACATGGTAATCTTTTGGAGGGTCATTCTGACGTTTCCTGTGCTATGCGCACCATCGTTACCCACTTTCTTAGAATAACAATATCAACACGCTGGTATGGAGGAAGTAGTGGGAACAATGAATGCTGGCACTCGGGTAGCTTTCTTCTTTTGGCAATCCAGGAGCCCCTGTACCTTGAATGGAGCCAATCATATTTAGGGTGGGTCTTCTCACTGCAAGTAATCTAATCCAGAAAACCCCTAACAGACATGCCAAGAGTTTTTTTGTTTTACCCATGTTGTCATATTTTAGCTAAAATATCTCTTATTTACCACAGTTTTGCCTCACCTCCTTAAGTCAGCCACATCTATTATTTATCCTTAAAGCCCATGTGCCCCACCACTATAGTAATTTTATTTTATTTTTAGGAGGTCTAGAGATTCAAACTAGGGCAAGCACTCCCCCCCTCCCCCGCCACCCGGAGCTCCATCCTCAGCCCTATTGTATCTTAAATGACACTCGCATGACATGCTCATCTTCCAGGTCAGGCCCATAATATCAACAACTAGGTTTCACACTATGTGCTTACTAATGCAGTTCTGGTAGAGCGCTAGAAAACAGCAGATGTTCAAAATGACTTATTCATTGTATGCAAAGAATAGTCATGCACAAAGCAATAGGTGAACAGAGGCAACTGAAAGCTCTGCCCGAGGGTTTGGGACGCATTGTTATTTCAGAAAGGTTCCAGGTGCAGGCACTAAGAAGGACATCTTAGGTGAGGGTAACTGCGGTTAAAAGAAGCACAGATGCAAGAAAGTACAGAAATTATTTGAAGAAAGGCAATATTTGGGGGTGCCTAGAGTATAAAATGTGCTAGGAAAATAACTGTAACATTAGGGGATGGGGATTAATGGTAGCTTGAATGTGAAATGTCCCCATAGTCTCCAGTGTTTGTGGTTAAGCTTCATACCTAGTTCCCAGCTGGTGGAGCCTTTCAGAGGTGGAGCCTTGAAGTTCATTAGTCTAGCCTACAGGGTTTCAGTCAGCTCACTCTTCTTCCTCTTGGTGTGTTGTTACTGTATGAAGATGCGAGCCACTTTCCACACTTCCTTTACCATGATGAAATGTCCCCTCTGAACTGGAACTATAAGCCTGGGATAAAGGGAGAGTGCCAAAGCCCTCAGCTGTCAAACTAAGTAGTTTAGATTTTTACCATCTCTATGCACAAAGTTGCAAGTCATGAAATAAATTTTAGCAATGGAATGATATAATTAAAATTGATCCTTCCAAGATAAGCAGTGGTAATGCAGAGTGTATATTTAAAGGATCCATGTGGGAGGCTCTTGCAACATTCTGCTCTATGAGTACCTGAATGGCTGTGGACTTGGAGAAAGGAGCTGATTGATTGGGGATGTACTTAGGAGCCAGCAAGTCCAGGGTGGGAATGTCATGTCTTGAAGATCAGAGAGTGAGGAAGGGTTACAATGAGTTCTTCCCCCTTGTAGCAGCTGATGATGGTAGTCTTTGGTCTACTCTAGCCAGAGTATGGAAGCTACATTTCCTTTTATTTTTTTTTTTGGGAACTCCAATATATGAATATACAGTAAGTTGGTCATGTTCCTGTTCCTTTGTCCTTTTTTTTGTTCCCTCTTCCCTAATCTTGTTCCCCTGAAATCCTTCCTCTTTTGCTTGAGGAATGTAGAAGGTTGGAACTTAGGGCTAGAAAAGCCCTTGGGTACCACTGGCCACTTGGGTAGTAGTTTGGAAGGATAGACTGCCAACAGAAATGCAGACAATGAGGGTCTAGCTCATGAAGTTTCAGAGTAGCAAGGATTCCACCTGGAACTGAGCTGAGGCAGCTCATGTAACATTGCGGCAAACAAACTGGTTTCATTCTGCCCATTCCCTGAGAACTTAAGTGAAGTTAAATTTAGAGGTAATGGACTATTTGTTTGATAGAGAAAATTTGAAGGCAGAATATCATTCTGGTTGTGGTATGTGGCTTCTATTGACTGTTCTCACAAAGATCTACAATGAAAGAGAGAGAAAGAGAGAGAGAGAGAGCATGCGAGCGAGCGAGAGCAACAATATGAAGTTTGACAAGCAAAGATATGTGAGCAAGTTTAAAGTTCCAGACAAGAAGACTATGGCAGACAACACAGTTGTAACTAAGCAATTAAAAAACTCAAACAATGCTCTCTAAAATAGTCCATGGAACTGAACAGAGTGCTCTCAAAAGAAATGCAAATGGATAATAAACATCTTAAAAGTTCAACATCTTGAGTCATCAGAGGAACACAAATTAAAAACTGCTTTGAGATTTCATCTCACTTCAGTCAGAATGGCTATCATCAAGAAAACAAATGACAACAAATGCTGGTAAGGATGGGGAGAAAGAGTAGCTCTTTTTCACTACAAACTGGTGCAGGCATATGAAAATTAGGATGTAGGTTTCTCAAAACATTAAAGAGCTACTATATGACCCCACACATATGTTTAATTCTTTTCTTTAAAAAATATTTTATTGGGGGCTGGAGAAATGGCTTAGTGGTTAAGAACTTACCTCTGAAGCCTAAGTATCCTGGTTTGAGGCTTGATTCCCCAGTACCCACATAAGCCAGATGCACAAGGTGGCACATGCATCTGGAGTTCGTTTGCAGTGGCTGGAGGCCCTGATGTATCCATTCTCTCTCTCTCTCTCTCTGCCTGTTTCTGTCTGTATCACTCTCAAATAAATAAATAAATAAAAATAAACAAAAACAAAAATATTTTGTTTTTATTTCTTTATTTGAAAGAGAAAAAGAAGTAGAGAGAGAGAGAGAAAGAGAAAGGCAAATAGAGAAAGAATGGGCATGCCAGGACCACCTCCAGCCACTGTAAACAAACTCCAGATACTTGCTTTACTTTGTGCATCTGGCTTACATGGGTCCTGGGGAATTGAACCTGGGTCCTTTGGCTTTGCACACAAGTGCCTTAACCACTAAGCTATTTCTCCAGCCCTATATGGGTCATTATTGGCATATACTCTAAGGACTCTAAACCTCTGTATAGGTATACTGACTCATCCAATTTATTGATGCTCCACCATAGCTTGGAAATGTAATGAGCTTGGATGTCCATCAGCTGATGGATGGTTAATGAGCATGTGGCACGTTTACACAATAGAGTTTAATTCAAAGGTAAAGAACAATGCAATTTGTAAGGATGGACCTGGAAAACATTATGCCAAGTGAGCTAACACAGATACATAAACACCTAACGTGCTCTCTCATATGTGAATTCTAGCTTCGAACTTTTAGATCTGTATGTGAGTTAGAGTAAAAGTCAGTAGTAGGGACTGGAGAGATGTATTGGCAGTTAATCCATTTGCCTGTGAAGGCTAAGAACCCAGGTGTGATTCCCTAGAACCCACATAAACCAACCAGATACACATGGTGCTACATGCATCTGGAGTTCATTTACAGTGGCTACAGGCCCTACCATGCCCATTCTCTCCCTCCCTCTCTCTTTTGCTCTCTCTTTCCCTAAATAAATAAATAAATAAATAAATAAATAAATAAATAAATAGCTGGAGAGATGACTTAGCCTTTAAGGCACTTGCCTGTGAAGCCTAAGGACCCATGTTTGACTCTCCATGTTCCACAAATGCACACAAGGTGAAGCAAGTGCAAGGCCATACATGCGCACAAGGTGGCACACATGTCTGGAGTTCAATTGCAGCAGCTGGAGGCCCTGGTGAATCAACTCTCTCTCTCTCCTTCTCTCTCTCCCTCTCATACACATACTCTCTCTCTCATAAAAAAAGCCAGTCTGTTGGGCTTGCCTCAAAAAATTTAAGAAATAAAAAAAATTTTTTTTAAAGTTATTAGTAGAGCCCAAGGAGTGAGAAAGGAGCCATTAGGAGGAAAGAGGATGTAAGACTTAAGTGGAAGAGATAGAAGATTTGTAAGTAGAAAGACAGAATACTGGGAATTGGATAGATCTAAATGGGATCAAGAGAAAGGGATAGAAGAAAGTAGAAGATGTAGGAAGTTAAATCAAAACTAAAGATGATATAAAAACATCATATAGAAATCTACTTTTTTATTAGGTATTAAAAATATAATTTAAATCATAGGTTTTTACAGGAAAATCCCAGTACGAGGGGTAGGAAACTTCCTAGTGAGTTATTTTGGCCAAGAAGGCACATGATTCTTCCAAAGCAATACAGGCATTACTAACACTCTTGTTTCCCCACCAGAAATAGAATGAAAAACCTATTGCTGAAGACACTATGGTGCTTTCATTACTAGACACTGAGAACTCAAGCTGGTATTAATCTGCAAGCCTCCTCCCGGCTGATTAGGTGTCACAGTGCTGGAAAGTGCTATGCAGGCTGCAGGGGGAGAAAAGTCATCCAGCTTCTTAACCAGAAGTAGCTCCAGGAAGTATACAACCCCCCAGCTAGGGAAGATGTTCCCACTGGTGAAGTAGGGAGTTGTAGTAACATCCTCATCACTGGGACAAACCCACCCAGAAGCAGTTTATGGGAGGAAAGAGTTTATTTCAGGCTTACAGAATCCAGGGGAAGTGACATCATGGCCTAGGAAACTGGCTCACTTCTATAGATCCATAGGAAAGACAAACCACCAACAGCCAGAACTCAAACTGCTTTCTGATCACTCCTTAAAACTAGACTTCATATCTACCCCCAGTGACACACCTCATCTGCAGCAGACTACTGGAGACTTAAGTAGGAATCTTAACCTGAATCAAAAATCCCTGAGGTTATGGGAGACATACATTAACATTAAAATCACAACATTACACCTCTGACCCCCATCGACTCATGATAATATCACAATGCAAATTTCACCCAGTCCAACTTCAAAGGTCACTGTAATCTTTACCAACTTTCACACAGTTCAGAAGTCTAAAGGAAAGACTACAGAGAACTTTGTTGAAACAGGGCTTCTGGCATAAGGACTGGCTGCATTCTGCTCTCCATGCCCAGAGAGTTTCATCAAGGTTAACTTTGTAATAGACTGATGGGCTTGGCTAAAGATATGGAACTGAGAGATGTAAGATTTATAATTGGGGCTGGAGAGATGGCTTAGCGGTTAAGCGCTTGCCTGTGAAGCCTAAGGACCTCGGTTCGAAGCTCGATTCTCCAGGACCCACGTTAGCCAGATGCACAAGGGGGCACATGCATCTGGAGTTAATTTGCAGTGGCTGGAGGCCCTGGCGTGCCCATTCTCAATCTCTCTCTCTCTCTCTCTCTCTCTCTCTCTGCCTCTTTCTCTCTCTGTCTGTTGCTCTCAAATAAATAAATAAAATAAACAAAAAATATTTAAAAAAAGATTTATAATTGGAAAAATTCAAACAAGTTTAAAATTTACAGGCACAGAGACTGGTTACTTAAGCTGGTATTGTCAAGTACATTAGAAATCTTAAGGAAGATGACCCAACTACTTTACAATGAAATTATTGGAAGGATGCCCAAGGAAAGACAGGATGGTAGGAGTACAAACTCTTTAGAAAGGAAGGAACCTGCTCTTCAAGGTCATGATTTATTTCATCCCTGAATTAAGGATATGGCTGTGTTCTGCATATATGGCATTGGTTGTGGAAGCATGAAATATGCATGGAGTGGATTATGAAGTGCACATGGCTCCAGGAACTGCTGCTGAGACATGGTATTGAGGCAGGGCTTGATAGCCCTGATAGAGAGGATAATGAAGCCATTAGAAGATGGAATGTGGTTTACATGGAGACCTGAAGATAGTATGGATATATCAGGACTGTGAAAAGTGACCATGGAGCACTGCTGGCTCAGGATGGAAGCTTTCTCTGGTTACTCAGCCCAGCTGGAGGGGGAGAATTGGAAAATCCACAGACTCATCACTGGTCACTTGTTATGAATATTGGACTTGAACTACAGATGTTTGCATAATGGTTATTGATTTTGTGTTAGTCCGGTCTCTCCTTGTTATGCCTTATAGCACTGGGAATGTTTACTGTATGTCATTATATGTTGGAAGCATATAACTTATTTTGATTTTAGAGAATTTGCAGTTCAGAGGCAATTTTAAATCTTACATGAGACTTGGGACTTTGGAACTGTCCTTTTTTATGGGGGAGAGAGAGAGAGAGAATTGGTGCACCAGGGCCTCCAATCGTTGCAATTGAACTCCACACATTTGTACCATCTAGTGCACATGTGCAACCTTGTGTGCTTGTGTTAACTTGTGTGTCTGGCTTACATGGGAACTGGAATGTGGAACATGGGTCCTTAGGCTTTGCAGGCAAGTGCCTTAAACTAAGCCCGGGAACCATCTTTAAGTCGGTAAAGACTACGGGACCTTTGCAGTCTGACTGAATACAATTTGCAATCTGAGATGGTTATGAGTCTATTAGGGGCCGGGGCAGAATGTGGTAGTTTGAATCTATGCCCCCTAATAGACTTGGGCATTACTAAAGTTGAGTTCACAGTTTCTGCCCCTAGCAGTCATACCCCTCTATGGGGTGGTGTGTCACTGGGGGAAGACCTGAATTCCAGACTAAGGTATGCAGAATGAGTTCTGCCTGAGTCCCTAATGTTTTGCTGTCAGTATTTTGTTGCGGGTGGCTTGTTTTCTGGTGCTGGTGGTGTTTTTTTCTCTCTGCATGGACCTATGAAAGGGGGTCACTTTCTTCCACCATTATGGAACTTCCCCTGGATAGGTAAGCCTGAAATACATCCTGATCCTCCCATAAACTGTGTCTTGTTTGGAAGTTCATTTCAGCAGCGTGGAGCTGAATACAACAGCATACACTGGGGAGCTGGCACCATATCACCCGTGGGTAAGGGGAGACTGTTATTCCCTGGGTCCCTTTAAATAGTATAGAGGATAATTGAAGCACAGGTTTAATCCTGATTAAAAATGAGGAAGACATCATGACTTGCCAGTAAAAGGAGTTAATTGTCATTTTAGGTAAGCAGGCAGCACTTCGGAGACTGGAGACTCTGAGAGGCAAAGCAACTAATGTGTTATGAAATAGCGATGCTATTACTGTTACACCAGTCAGGATAATTTCATTTGTCAGGACTTGTCTATATTTAATATCACTGGCTACCATTCATTAAGTGCTAGTAATTGCTCACGGTCTTGACCATTAAGGAACATTTCTTTTGTATTTCCAGTTGTGTCTTAGTGAGATGATCTTAGCACTGCACTGGGTTGAAAGCCACTAGGGGCGTGGGGAGCGAATATATAGGAGTTGGAAATGCTTTTGCTTCCTTTGGATAAATATATCTTTATTGTTGCATTGGAAACTGCTGATTTTCTTGCCTATTGTACGGCTCATTTCCATTAACTCACAGGCAGATTTCAGGGCAGTAAGCTCTCTTGCTGGATGTAAATGTTGGGTACTATAACTCTCTCTGAGTAAGTGAAGCTACTGTGCTTTCAAGTTAGGGATTGCAAATATTAGCAAATCACCCAGAGAGATTTATGATGACATATTCACCACCCTCACCTTTCTGGCTACAAGCTAACTTATAGTTCTATTATGTTTGTTGAACTTGCTAGATATAATGGTTGCCATTTGTGAATGTGATTTCATTTTTCAGCTCTGAGTTCTATCATTGAGCACAATGGTGAACAATTCCCTACTCAAGGTATAAAACATGAATCTTAATAAGATATATCAGGGAGGAAAGAGAAAGGAGTAGTAGAAGACATGAATAAAAGATGATTAGTCGGCTTCTCTACCATTTGTAGTTGACCTAATATCTTTCTAATAAGTAGAGAGCAGTATGTTTTCAGATCTGGGAGTCTATAGAGTTGCCTTTCTCAAGGCCCCTTTAGAGAGGCCAGATAATGTGTTTGGACTTTAAAACTGGTCAGAATTACACCCTCTGGGACTCTCTAGGATGTGTAAGTATGTTTGCATATCAGGCAGGTACAGTTTGTGCTAGTCTTTAGTTTCAGAAAAGAGGAGAAGAAACAGTCTTTTAAAGAGATGGAGGGTGTGTGTGTGTGTGTATGTGTGTGTGTTGTAGGCACATGTGTGTCACATTGCATGTGTAGAGGTGAGTGGGAAATATTGAGGTGTCACATTTTGCTTTGTACCTTGCTTTGAGGCAGGGTTTCTTGTTCACTACTGTGAATGCCAGGCTGGCTGGTTTGTGAGCCTCCAGCCTCCTGTATTCCTACCTTAGTCAACTGATAGTGAAATTATATAAACATAGTATAATAATAATAATATGAACATATGAACCATTTTCTTCTGGATCAAGCTTTCATGGGTTTTAGTGAGCCAAACTTAGTTACTCACAGTTATGTGGCGCTTTCCACTGAGATATCACCCTTGCCTAGAGGTTTTTATTTTTATTTTCCTAGCAATTTTTCATTACCTACTTGTTACTCATAAACTTTGAATTTTTAAAATAAAAATTATAAAAGTGCTTTCCACATGTTATTTTGGGAGAAACATCATTTTATGTTGATTTCAAATGTATAAATGTACAACACACACTATCAAAATTCTAATAATATTATAACCAATTCAATGAAGAAAAAAGAAGTCTAACTCCAAACTCAAAACTTCTTATTTTGTAGACTAGTATTAAAACAACCATTGTGATCCACTCTGCTTTTTTCATGTTTTCTTGGTACTTCAGCAGTTTCATGTGTTGATACTTTGCAAGTACCACTATGTATTAAGAGTAAATACATTGTGTTATGGCCATCAGATTGCTTGGGTTTAATCCAGGCTTTCCATACACACACTGTCGGGATAATTAATAGTCATTCCTAACCTAAATTTCTCCATCTGTTAAGTAGAAGCAAGAGTATATCACAGGAATTTTGTAACCATCAATGAATATAACATTTTTAGGACATAACATTTACTTTAGAATGTAAAATATAATTATTGGCTATGTTTGGTTTATAGTTGTTCTAGTACCTTTCAGGGGATCGATAAAACTTAATTTCAAACTTATTTTAACTACCTTCAATATTCACATTTCTTTTTATTGCATTAGGTTTCAGTGTATGTGCATTTATGTATGCATTTTTCTATGTGTGTGCATTAAAATGCATGGAAGTGGGTTATGAAGTGCACATGGTTCTAGAAACCACTACTGAGGTGCGGCACGTGAAGCAGGGGGATGTCCTTATAAGGAAAGCCAGAAAGATCATTATTCGGGCTGTAAAGATGGACCATGGTTTGCAGTGGAGATTCAAAGAGGTTTTGGATATACCAGGACTGTGCCAAGGCACTGGTGGCTCAGAATGTAAGTTTTTCCTGGACTACTCAGAATTGCCGGAAGGGGGAGGATTGGAAGACCAGAGACTGTTGTCACTGGTTATAGAAGTCTGACTCAAACTGCAGATGTTTGATGTTTATTTGATGGTTATGGTTATTGATTTTGTATGTTATAGTCACAGTTGAAACTCCAGTTGAATGCATCCATTTGAACCAGCTATGTCACATGGAGAAGAATTATGTAGGCAAAACCAGCCAACATGCGAAACTGTAGAGTATTAAATCATTGTTCCACGCCTCTGAGCGTTGGTGCTATTCTAATGCAGGAGTAGCTAAACTACAACATGTGCTGATGTTCCCTGAGGTTACACTTCTCAATCACTTGCTCTTCATCCCAGAGATGCTGGGCCCAAGAGCAGTGTGATGGCTTGGAAATGAAGTGTCTTCCAAAAGGCTTATGTGAAGAAGGCTTGGTCCCCAGCTGGCAGATCCAGTCATTGAGAAGGTATTGTACCATGAGGACTCTAGCCTAATTAATTGATTAATCCTCTGATGGATTCTACTGAGGGAAGAGACTGACATTTTCAGAAGTGGCACGTAGTTGGAGCAAATATATCATCAGGGGTATGCCCTCGGGGCTCTTGTCCCTCGTCTGTCTGTATAACTGTCTCTATCATTCGTTGCTTATCCCTTTTATCTTTCTCTTTTTGTCTTTATCTGCTTGTTAGCCACTATGAGAGGAATAATTTCATTTTGCCACAGTCTTCCCCATTGTGATTTGTTTCACCACTGCCTAGAAACAATAGAGCCAGCTAACCATGGACTAAAACTCTTAAAACCATGAACCAAAAGTAATTCTTCCCTTACTTAGAAATGGCTTGGGGCTGAAGAGGTGGTTTAGAGGTTAAGGCACTTGCCTACGAAACCTAAGGACCCATGTTCTGCTCTCCAGATCCCACATAAGCCAGATACACAAAGGTGAGGCAAGTGCAAGGTCTCCTATGCCCACTATGTGGCATAAGCATCTGGAGTTCAATTGCTGGGGATGAGGCCCTGTCATGCCAATTCTCTCTCTCTCTTTCTCGCTCCCTCTCAGTATGTGCAAAATGATCATTCTCTTGTGTGTATGATATTCAGACTCCATGTGGTCTCTCCAAAAATCAGTGTGGGTGGCTCCAGTCAGTTATAACAGTGCTACAATGAGTTTGAAATTCACCTATAAATATGGTAATTCATACATGCAGGCAATAAATTGCACTGTTGATCTGTGCCTGCTGAAAGGGTTCTTCATTTTCCTTTTCCTTTTTTCCTGTCATCAGAAATTGGGATAGAAAATAAAGGTCAACCTACCCTTATATATTTCCAATCTCTTTGTGCTTCTCAAGTTAGAGGACAGTTTTCCAAAAACATGCCCCTATAAATGAAAATTCTGTGGTATTGAATATTAGTAGATGTTAAATGGAAAGATTATGGATAAATTCCAGAATATATTTTTAAAATGGTAAAATGAATATTTAAAAATGTTTTTATTATGTGCTATATTTTTAAATAGTCTTTCTTCTATCAACATGTCTTGTGGATCTCTATTATTTTGCCTAAGTTATATCTGAGCAATGCAAACTAACCCCTTAGCAAACATCAAAGGAGAAAAAAATCTTTAGGAACTAGAATGTCATAGAGAATTTTTGGGGGCCACACCAATTTGTTGGAAGGGACTATTGATGAAGGCATACTTCTGGAAACTTAGTCATAAATTTGCAAGAGGGAAGTGCAAATGTGTTCATCGATTATCTTTTGAACCAACATAACAGTAGAAATAGGATCCTTCCAGAATATCAGAGATGCACTTTTTGTGGAAATCTGTTATTTTTCCTTATAAAGGAATGAGTAAAGGATCCTTGAACATATCCTCACTCTCTTTTCTGACTAACCTTCTATGTGTCAAGAAAACATTTCCAAAATCTCTAGAATATTGGTGCCCCTCACAGAGGAAGCCAAACTGAACTTTGGCCCAGGATTCTCCTTTCATATTTCAGTCTAATATTAGAGGCAGGGATAATTCTCTTGATGGTCTCCATTTCCCATCAAGAGCTCCCTAAGAGCTCATTTCCATAACCCTGAACAGTTTTATAGGGACTAAACCCTCATGATCCAACAATCATGGGTCAAGTTATTCCCAGTTCATCATAGCTCTTGCTTGATTTCTGACCTTCAATTATAAAGTGATACTATATTCTGCCTTTTGGATGTGATTCTAGACTCTAGTCCTACCTAATAATTATTTCATTAAGTAGAATGGTATAGGCTGCTAGGAAAGATTGGTAATGTCTAATCATAGACTGTGGCACATGGGAGAGGAGCATCTCATGTTTCCTGAAGGTAGCAAGTGATTCTCAAGGACAACAAAATTTGATGAAGTCACAAACTGTGTTATCCAAGGATATTACCCAGCACAAGGTGGGATTGGTCTGGTAGTGCAGGAGAACATGTCCTTATTTCAGAATTATAGGGTGTAGTTCAAGTTTATGACCTAAAATTGAAGCTGCAAGGTACTAACCTGGCTAGATGTTTGGGGAGGCAGAATCCAAACACTTAGCCTCTCTCCTGAAGCAGCATCTCTGATAAGCATATACAGGGTCTTTAGACTAATGGAAAACAAAATACCCTGTCACTCAAATGCAAGCATGTCTGATACAACTGGGTTACAAAGAAGGCTGAGGTCTGATGCTGAGTTGTACCATAGTATTTCCTCCCCACACTGAATTAGACACACAGCAGGTTTACATTATTGGCCTGAGATTAGTCATACATTGGCCTCATCAATTAGGACTGTGACCCTGCTTTATTAAAGAAGAGGCCAAAACAGTGATTATGCCCACCAGAACAAATGAGATTCTCTGAAAAATGAGATCAGTGACTCATCTCACCTTGGTAAAAAGTGAATAAGAGAAAGAAAAAAACATGGGGGCATTCCAGCATTCCTACCTGTGGAGGGTGGGAGCTCCAGTTGAAACTCAGTAGAAATATGAGGCAAGGAAAATGACCATAAGCCTTTTTAAAGACGTAGAGCTCTTAAAGCTAGATGAAGCATCAACCTGTCAATGGCACATGCTGTGTTTTTGCATTAGGGGACATGGATATGATCCTCTGCAATTTACTGCAACAGAGTCCCAATGAATGCAATCTGGCTAAAACCATTGGGGCCTTTTAGGACTATAAAAGATTTCCTTTCACATGGTTCATAATCATTTCTGTTTGAAACCCTGACCTTTATTGATCTCATTTGGATGAATCACTTCCTATTTTAATTCAGTACAATTTAGTTAACTTCTTTTTAAAGAGGTGATAGTCACCCGATGATCTGTGTGTAAGTGACAGAGTATTCATTTCAACCAAAATGAAAAGAGAATCCTGAAAGCGTAAAGGCTCCAATGGCTCATGCCTTGTGATGATTACACACAGCCTGCTAAGAAGCTGTGGTATGGAGTGAAAAAAAATGAATCAACATATAAGCACTAATAAGTATATGGAGAATAGAATAAAACCTGACAAATATAATTAGAAAGTCATTTCCTACATTGGAATAGCAGGGAGACAATGGCAAATATTTTCTTCTAATGCTTTATGCCCATGGAATATTCTCAACATTACACAGCATGTAAACTCTATTAAACTTGAGAAAGACAGAGGGATTACCATTATTTTCTAGAAGAAGGGTCAAAGAATTAAAAATGACTTGCTCATACTTGGCCCACTGATCATCAGAATTCTAAGGCAGATTTTCTTACTCTAGCCCATTATGTTCTCTACTATATTATTTTTACCTGGATCTTTCCATGTGGACATTTTGCCACTATTGTCCTTTTGATCTGTCCCCGATAGTCCTCCTGTTCATAGCTCAGAACAGAGCTCAGAACCTGAACCAGGCTCAGAAAAGCCAGAGAACTGAAGTTCAGTGAGGTGAGGAACAGGTTTATGGAAAGCCTTTTCATAGGCTGGAGCAGGTGCTTGGGTTAGTGAAAGCTGTTTTGCTGCTTCTGTGCAAGCCACTACAATGACAGAGGGAGGTTTCCACTAAGTGACAACGCAGGCAGCTGAGGACTAGGTCCAGTGACTATTTCTAATACATGAGAATGAACCATTTCTGAAACGGAATTAAGCAGAAGCTAACTAAAGCACACATAAAAGTGCCAGCATGTAAGTCAGTTTTAAAAAAAAAAAGTGTAAAAAGAAAAACAAAGAGTGCAAATAGAGTTTCAGATTTACATCGATAGTGGAAAGCCCGTCACACAGAAATTCCCCCAAGTGTAATGTTACATTTATTTATTATCCTCTTTATGATTTCAGATCAGTGAGAGGTGAGTAGAACCACTTGTCATTTGTTTTTCAAGGAACATCAGTCTTTGATGGACCCACACAGGGCTGGGATATTCCTTCTGAATCTTCAATTTCTAAACCTGTGGTAGTGAAGGAATACTAAAACAAGCTCTTTCAATTACATGACTTTCTCCAGTGACATTGAAGGTCTGGCTACAAATCTTATTTTCCATTGCCAGGGAGCAGAGTAAGAAGTGAATTGCAGAAGACAATGCCTTAGTGCATTTTGTAGGTGTGTGTAGGGGGCGGGGGGCAATACTTCTGTTGGTTTACACTGTCATTTTGCATTTAGCTTTCTGGAGAAATTAGACACTCACCCCAGATTGGGCACAGATAATTGACAGAAGTATGTTTGCACTAAACTCCAAGTTGGTGAACAAATGAATTTATTAGGTGAGGGGCTACTTACAGGAGTATGGATGACTCAAAGACAACTACATTATCTGAAAGCCCACCCCAGCACGGGTGAAAACCTCTTGAAAGCTATCTCCCTAGACCTCATTGCCCAGTTTCACACAGATCCACTGGTCCTCTTCCAGCAATTGTTGACTGCTTGTATAACCGTTGGGGAGAGGCCTTGTGAATCTTGTTTCAGGAGCCACCTGAAACTTACGAGGTGTTGATTTCCTGATTCTCGGCCTGTTTCAATTCAGAGGAAATTGCTAAGCCACAATCATACACATGCTCTACAGAGGCCACACTAATTTCCTAAAATTCATGAAATATTTGAATCAGAAAAGGACAGAAAATGATGAACTATGTACCCCAAGCTCATTACCCAACTCTATGAAATTACACCCTTTGCTATATTTGTTTCAGCTAAAGTAAATGAAACAATACAAATGCAAAAACAAACAAACAACCCCCCCCCTTATCTCTTACCTGCTATGATACCATATTCCTCTTCTTCAACATATCTCAGTCTAGAGCTTGGTGTTCATTTTCCAGTGATTCACTTTTTTGGGGGGAGAGGGCAAAGTTTTTGGTTGAGTCACACTTACAGAACTGGGCAAACCATAAGTAATACCTAATCATATAGATTGTATGTATTTGTCAGGGGAAACTTTTCCCTTGGAGAGACGCAAACACATATCCCCACCCCAGATAGGGCTCCGAGTTCATATCAAAGTATGATTGCACCAATACCAGTTTGGTGAACCAGTGATTTTTTTCGGGCTCCTTACTGAGCATGGAGCAGGGTTATTTACAGGAACATGGAGGCTTAAAGTAGCCACATTGATGGAGCTTCCTGTGTCAAGATTACTCCTTGGATGCTCATCCCTCCACCACAGGGTGAGGGCTTATTTACAGATCATGGGGGACCCAGAGCAGCTGCACCACTAACTGTCAGATATGAAATGACAACTTCCCTGTGGCTGCTTCAAGGAGCTCCTTGTCCCTGTTGAGGAGTATGGAGACCACAGAGCAGCACTTCAGTGAGTGCAGTATTTCTGGATCACACCAGTAGATGCTCCTCCCACATCTGGGGGTGAGGGCTTATCTCTTGAATGAAGGTCATTATTCTTTGATTTTTTTTTAATTTTTTGGCTTACTTTTTATTTATTTATTTGAAAGTGACAGTCAGAGAGAGAAAGAGGCAGATAGAGAGACAGAGAGAGAGAATGGGCGCGCCAGGGCCTCCGGCCACTGCAAACGAACTCCAGACGCGTGCGCCCCCTTGTGCATCTGGCTAACGTGGGTCCTGGGGAATCGAGCCTTGAACCAGGGTCCTTAGGCTTCACAGACAAGCACTTAACCGCTAAGCCATCTCTCCAGCCCTATTCTTTGATCTTTTACCCAGGCTGGAGAGATGGCTTAGCAATTAAGGCACTTGCCTGCGAAACTTAAGGAGCCATGTTCGACTCTCCAGGTCCCATGTAAGCCAGATGCACAAAGTGACGCAAGTGTGCAAGGTCCTACTTGCGTGGAGTTCTATTACAGTGGCTAGAGGCCCTGGAGTGACAATTCTCTCTCTCTCTCACTCACTCTTGCTGTCTTGCATAAATAATATGATATTCCTTAATATTTTACCCTATGTATACTCAATTCCCCCCTGAGGCCATGAGACCTCCTGAGTTATTACATATAGCTGGCATAGGGGGTGCCTAAAATCCCATATGGAGGTCTGGTAACCATACCCCACAATGTCCTTTTCTCATGAATTGTCCCAGCTGCTTTTGATAAAAGCTGGCAATGATTGTTTACTACTTTCAGTGTGGCGGATTTTATCATACAACAGTATCTCAGTGGATGGTTGAAAAATGTACATATCTAATAACTGCCACACTGATAGTTATGTGGATTTGCACCGTCTTTTTTTCACTTAACTTTCCATGGGGAGATATGAACAGATGTCTATTCACCCAAGGCAGGGCACACACAACAAGCCAAAGTATGATTGCAACAAACTCCAATAGCCACACTGGTCAAGATATAGATTTTGCCAGAATTTTGATATCTTTGGATTCTATTAGTGGAGAGTTTTATATGCAGCCTATTGCCTTGCTTTTAAAAATACATTTAAAAATTTCATAATCCTCTCCCATCACTTTTTTTTTGTCCCTTCTCACCCTCTACTAGACCCTCACTTTTTTCCTACTATTACCTCTTCTATATTAATGTTCTTTTTTTAAAGTTTTGTTTTCTTCTATCATTCATAGCAACCTGTTGATGAGCCCAGAATTATGCAGGCTTTGTGCAGATAACATCTGCTTTGAGGTCATGAACATGACAACTTGATGTCAGGGAGACAACATTCCAAAACACTTCTTCCTGTCCTTTGGCTTTTACATTCCTTTCCAAACCTCTTCTTCTTTAGTCTCTGAGTCACTGTATGGTGTGATAGAGATAGCTCATCTAGTGCTGAACACTCAGCTTTCACTATTTCTCAGCACTTTGATGAGTTTTGAGGGTTTTTAAAAAATATTTTTAAAGATTTTTATTTATTTATTTATTTATTAGAGACAGAGACAGACAGAGAGAGAGAGAGAGAGAGAGAGAGATTAAGGAAATAGAATGGGTACACCAGGGCCTCTAGCCACTGCGAATGAACTTGAGATGCATGCACCACCATATGCATCTGGCTTACGTGGGACCTGGAGAATCGAACCTGGGTCCTAAGGTTTCTCAGGCAAGTGCCTTAAGCACTAAGCAATCTCTCCAGCCAAGATCTGAGTTTCCTTGAAGTCAGCACAATCTGAAAAGAGAAATTTCTCTAACAAAAAGTGAGGGCAGCATTAATATATGTACATAAACTTAACTATCTAGAGGGCAATTTAGTGGACATAATATATCAGTATAATCAAACAAGCAGCAGTAACTTCCTTCTAGGGTTTGTGACCTTCCTAGCCATAAGCTTTTGACTAAGTTCTCAGTATCAGGCAGGAATATCCTCCCATACAGCAGGCCTCAAACAAAATCATAGAGCAGTTAGTTACTGCCTTAACAGACATGCCACTATTGCACTAGTGGGTGTATCTTGCCTGGGTGGCCAGCTGTGTACCTTGTAGGGTGCACTGCTAGTAGACAGTTGAAGGTTTTTCTACTCCAGTAGGCTGCATGGCACTTTCCAACATTGTGGCTGTTAGCAGGGAAAAAAGCTTCCAGCTCAGTGCTAGCTTCATTTATGAGTTTCCTGAAACTGAAGCATGGGGTGTCTTTAGTATAGCAATCTGACTATTCAAACCACCACACTGACCGTGTAGCTCTGGTGGATAACCAAAACCCTTGGCAATATCCTAACATTTTGGGGGGACTTCCAGGGCCTTGCTAACACCTCACTGGGCATAATCATACCCCTGCACTAAAATTTTCCTGTAACAACCTATAGTTTCTGGGCACAGAATTCACACCTCCAGAGGGTATTTCTACCTAGTCTCTTTTTAAAAACTTTTATTGCTTGTTAAAAAATTATTATTTATTTTTATTTTAGACAGTGAGAAAGGGAGAGAGAGAGAGAGAGAATGGGCATGCCAGGGCCTACAGCCACTGCAAACGAACTCCAGACACATGTGCCACCGTGAGCATTTGGCTTACGTGAGAATTGAACCTGGGTCTTTAGGTTTCACAGACAAGTGCTTTAACCTCTAAGCCATTTCTCCAGCCCACACTTGCTTTTTAATCTTCCTAGTGGTGCTACATAACAATTGTGTATCTGTAGAGATGTTAAGCATCTTGCTCTCACAGTAACAACCCTGCCAGTTCAAAAATAAAGTGTATATTTAAATATTCCTCTAAATACATTGACATTTCACTTAGCTAAAGGAAACTTGAATTTCTACTTTGATGGCTAAAGCTTTCCCCACTATAATTCTTTTACCAGTGTATCTTTTAGGCTATAGCTAAATTACTAGCATTTAAGCCCCTTGAATAGACCAGAAGTTCTTGCTAATTACAAAGATATTTTATTGAATAACAATATTTGTTTTCAGGTCTGTAAGTATCACTGACATGGGTAAAGGTGAGTTGAGCAATAATTTCTAAAGATGATAAGAAAATTCATTATTATAGTTAAGACTGCATCTTCTATGGCCAGAGGAGTCTATAACCTAGCACTGCAAAATACATAATAACTCGTGTATGTGTGTGTGTGTGTGTGTGTGTATTCACTCTGATTTCTTCACCAAGAAATTCCTAGTAACAGTGACACTTGCTCTAATACTAATTTCTTGCGTACTATGTGCTGAGGGATATGTGAGTTTTGAAAACAATGTAATGAATAAGATCATCATGCTCTTATAGTATTTGAAGTTTCTAGTTTATAGACAACAGAGGTATCACACAAATAGTTAACTATAATTTAACAAAATTGATATAGGAAATTTCAAAATCATGAATCACATACTTCCATATAGTAGTTGAAAGATGATTACTCCATGGCTGAAGGATATTACAAGTTAGTTTGAAGAGATGTAGGAATGTTTCAATCCAAAACAGCATGCGAGAAGTATACAGGGTAGAGATTGACTTGTTCTTGGAATATGGTAGAGTAAGGGAAGGAGGTAGACACAAGACTACTCAGGGAGAATGCTCAGAGTCTGGTCATTAAATTTGCCGGTGTACACATTAACAATAGCCAATGAGGCTACCTGTCACTCGCTGGACCAGGGAAAGAAGCCATGAATGTTGTCCTATTTATGTTATCTGAAGTATCATATGCTTTGCTTCATCAAAGATAAACTTAAATTCTTTTAATTCTGTATCACATAAACCATATTAGCAATTGGCAATATTGACTTTTAAGATTATATTTTGCTGGGCCTGGTATAGGGACTCCCTTTGGTAAGGAAACTAGGAATTGATATGTTAGGGTTGACATACCCTGGGATTGACAGCTAGATTTAATGAGAAAGTGACCTGGCAGATTTTTAATGTTCTTCCTGGTATTGTAAAGAAGCCACATTAAAAAAAAAAATCGGGGGTGGGGGAGCTGGAGAGAAGATGGCTTAGTGATCAAGGTGCTTGCCTGGGAAGCCTAAGGATCCAGGTTCAACTTGGCAGTACCCACGTAAATCAGATACATCTGGATTTAGCTTGCAGTGGCTAGAGGCCTGGTGTGCCCATTCTCTCTCTCTTTCTCTCTCTCTCTCAAAATGAATTTAAAAAAATTTTAAGCCAGTTATGGTGGTGCATGCCTTTAATCCCAGTATTTGGGATGCAGAGGCAGGAGGATCACCATGAGTTCAAGGCCACCCTGAGATTACATAGTGAATTCCAGGTCAGCCTGGGCTAAAGTGAGACCCTACCTCAAAAAATCAAAAACTAAAACTAAAACTAAATAAATAAATAAATAATTTGATCCTTTATCAACGGATCAACTAGGGATTTATTTATTCTGAGACTCAAACCTCACCTATTTAAAAGCGATTGTCTCCAGTAGAAGTTTAAGCTCTGATCCTGCTAATATGAATTTGAAGGATTTTGAAATATAATATAAAGTTTCTTCTGAAGAAGCAGCCCTGACCCTAATCAACATCTCTTTGTTTAGGCCAAATTCTTATTGAACAAACAAACATAAGGTAAATCAGTTGGAAAATACTTAAATTGCTGGACTTGGCAACATTCTCTTCTTCTTGCATGTAGAGGAGCACTTCTGATGCCCCTCAAATAAACACACAGATAGAAAAGTATTTTCCTAACTTTTGAAGTGTTTAAATCCTTAGCTGTCCTGACTGGCAGTGCATCACACATGTCTGGAATGGTGCCTAAGACTGAGAAAGGGAAGATCAATTGTGTGTGCTTTGTGTAGGAGAAACGAGCTGGGGATGTTTTCCTTCCTGCTCGGAAGCACACTTCCAGCCCCCAGGTTATGACACAGTAGCGCTTGAATGGATGTTCTGCTGGTCTGTTGGCAATACCTTTTGATTTTCCTGCTGCCTGAAGTATTATAAATCCCATCGTGCTTGCAGAAAAGTACTTCATGAAACTCTGTCTTTAAAAATATTTGCCTGGCTGGCCAATTTGAGTATGTAATTCTCTTTCAAATGAGAGGAGGGGAGGTCAGACGACAGAAGGAGTGGTGTTCAAGAAGAAGCAAGATGAAAGAACATCTGGTGAATAAATAAAATGATTGGATTTGGAGAGCTTGAATGGAGCAAAGAAAAGCATCTGTTTCAAAAGCACATAATTGGGGAGGGGGAGCACTAGTAGGAGTGAGGGGCAAATGTGCATTATTTCAGTGAAAGATGCTCAACTGGGGACACAGCTCTGGAATTATAGAAAGTAGCTACTGTGTTTGTTTGCTCAAGGGTGGACGAACTACTTTTGGTAGCAGAGCATAAGTGAGCTAGCTGCTTGTCGGAGCAGACCCTGAGAGAAGAAAAGCTGAGCTTAAGCCAAGGGCATACCTGCTGCGTCTGCAGTCACCACTGCACTGATGCTCTGTGGCTATAGCTCCTGCCCGCCAGCACTCACTGCTGTTTTCATTGAACAGCCAAAAAAAAACAAAAAAAACCAAAACAAAACAAAACACAAAAAAAAAAGAAAAGAAAAGAAAAGAAAAAAAAAAGAAAAAAGAAAACAGTAATATGTGAACAAGTTGAACATTGCATGAACGAAGGGCAAGAAACTTTTGACTTCGAATAATCCGTAAGCATTTGTTATAGGAAGGGATTTAGGGCCCTGACCTGTTGCACTCTGCTGATCCAGCACACACGCGTACACACTTCGCTCACAGATGCAATCACACTAAGCCTGCCTGTTGTCTTCAACAGCTCTGTGGCCGTTCTGTGGGCAACTGAATACTGCACATGTTGCCTTCAAGACTATGTCCAGCACTTCTCACACATGCGTGTTTGTTCTGGGTCAAGAGTGCGATCGGGTCACTGGGGAAATCTGTCAAAGAGCGTAGTTTGAGATCAGTCAGCATCTCTGACCATTGCTTATCAGTTTGGGTCATCTGTGCTCTTCAGGCCAAAGGTCTACCAAGGCAGAGGAAACCACATCACGTTGCTTCAAGTGGGCGGAGCACATGATTGTAAGGTTGACTTCAGGGCAAGTTACAAGTCAGGAGTTCAGCATAAATCACAGCAATATTCTCAGAAACTTTATCAGTAAGGTGTGTAAGAAATGTCCCCACGGTTCTTTCCCATAGTTCATTCCCTCAGAAAGATATGGTCGAATCACATATTTTTGAGCCACACTTTATCAAGAATATAGGGCTGGACTTATAGATCAGTGATAAAACATATACCTTAATCCTCTGCACCTAACACTGCAAAAATTTTAGCTAAAAGATATAAGTTGTTAATGGTTGAGATGGAGAGATCTCAACTGCTAAGTATTTAAGTGTTAGAAGATGTTATCTTTTTTGTTTGATTAATTTCTAGTAAAATAATTCTTTGTTATTACCTTAGAACATATTTATGTAAATTCAAAAGTATACACTGAATTTTCCTTTCTTACTCTACATGATATTTCTTACTACTTATTTGACTGATCTTTGAGTAACTCCTAACATACTAGCTTGTGTTTTTCTTGATATGAGTCTACAAGACACTCCTAATGTCTGCAATTAAGCAGTAGTACAGGAGACTAGGAAAATTATTTACATGCTTGATGACACAATTGTTTCATAAGTTCATTTACTGTGTTCTTTATCAAATAGACATATTTAGAGTTTTATCTCTAAGGATGTTTTGCTAATTCATGAAGTTATATCATGATAGGTCCTACTGAGAAATATGCATTGAAAAGTTTTGTTTAGAAATAGTGCCACAATATGTTTACTGAAAATGAGAACCAAGTGTTTTTCTCAGTCTTTTATAAAGAAGTTTCCTGAATGTACTTAGCAAATGGAAGCCCATGAAGCACAATGGGGATTTTTTTAAAAAAAACGCACATTCTCCAAAGAACTTAACTCTGGCTATTATCCTTCAGCACTGGTTCTGAAACATGTGATAGTGGAGAAGAAGGGTTATCTCATAAAACTAAAATGAAACTTTTAAGAACAAATGGAGGCAGAGTAAAAAGATTTCCAATTAGGTCTATACTGAACTTCAAATTCAGAGGAAAGGTTCCATGTCCCTGCTTTAATATGAATACAGATAAACTCTTATAAGCACTTAGCTCCTCCATCTCCTGAGAAATGTCTTTTCTCAACCAAGAAATCAACAGATTAAATTTTGAGAGTTAATTATATATTCACGCCAAAATTACTGTAGCTATTTAGGACTTAAATTTAAATTTGTTATTTAATTTTTACTGAACCATTCCAATTAACTATTTTAAGGTTGTCTTCCTTTTTGTGGCAGATAAAATTTAATTCTAGCATCCTGTTGTTCATAAGCTGTTGGAAACAAAATCCCAAATCATGAGGTTGTCGTACATTCCAAAACGAATTTATGCCTGTGTATTTTTGGTGCAGGGATATTCTTGGACCAAGGCAAGGGTACACACTTATGAGATGGTTATGAATTGTTTGCCATAAATTATCACACACAATGGACTGAAAGAACCAGATGTTCTGTGTACTTGTTATTTTAGGCATCCTAAAAATGAACTTTTGGAAACAACGATTGTTATGAATGGTATGAAAACTTGCAACTTGACCATTGACTTCATTTAAATTTTGTTCTTACATTCTTTGCAATGTAACATATTCTACATGTATCGTATATCTTTTAGCTTTTAATACACATTCCAGTAATTATGAAGTATTTCTGGTTAACTCCTTCATGGTTGTGTTGTATTATCTGTACTAAAGAGGTGATTAAAAGTTCTTTACATTCTTATGTATATTATTATAGTACGAAAAATGTTTCCTAACTTTTCATTTAAATGTTAGCAAGATCATGCATATGAATACAGATAATAATCATTCATTATTTCCTTTTATGACTTTACTTCCCCTTTTTGGGTTTGAAGGGAAGTATATCCTACAAAACATGATAATTTTGATCATTATGTGACTTACTATGCTTTCAAGTTCATAACCTTTAAGAACCCCAGGATCAAAACTTTTATGACTTTAAAAGATAGAGATCTGGAGCATCAGTGTAGGAAGGAATCTATGGTAAGGAGAATTCCAAAATGGCCTCCAAGATTCTCACCTCTGGTTATCCACTCCCTGTAAAATTCTATCTCACTGAGAGTGGGGAGAGTTGTGATCATAATGAATCCCACTGAACAAGTAGATTACATTGTATCACAGAGGCATGTTGTAAATGTAAACAAGGTCCCTTACAGAAGTGCCACCATTCCATCTCTGTGATCATGCATATAGATGTATATCTTTTAAATCTTTTTGAAGAAAACATCACTGTCCAAAGAGTATTTTTTAATAAAGGCATTTTAAAAAATTTAAATTCCTCCATATCTTATAAAAACCCTTGAGGAATTTTTATTCGAGGAATTTATAATTATACTCTGGCATTGGAACCAGACTTAAGAATAGAAAGTTCAGGGCTGGGGAGATGACTCAGCCATTACTACAGCTTGACACTTAAGCCTAAAGGCCTCCCAAGACCAGAGACTGCCAAGTTCAACTCGCCAGAACCCACATAAAAAGCGGCATGTAGTGTAAGGTGCACACATCTATGCACATGTGCATAATCCAAACATCACACACACCATATATGTATTCAATATACACACATGTCAAAAAAATTAAAGGGGCCTATACAGCTGATCTTGAATAAATCAAAGGGGAAAGAGGGCTGATTGTTAATTGAGCCCTTGAATGAGACTTGGACAATTTAGAACTAAGGGATATGAGACATGAAAAAAAAACTTTCCTTCTAACTGGAAGCAAAGAAGACGATTGTGTTGTGACCTGCCTATAAGGGCAACATAGCAAATAACTATGGGTATCGAGTAGGAGGAGGTGATGGCAGCCTCTGGGCAATAGCTGGTGAGCAAAGGGGACCTCAAGCTCTGAATTGTGCAAGGACTTGAAATCTGCCAACAGCTTAAATTAGGTTGGAAAAAGACCCCCAGGGCTGGAGAGATGGCTTGGCAGTTAAGGCATTTGCCTGCAAAGCCAAAGGATCCAGTTCGACTCTCTAGGACCCACATTAGCCAGATGCACAAGGGGTACATGCATCTGGAATTCGTTTGCAGTGGCTGGAGGCCCTGGTATGCCCATTCTCTCTCTCTCTCTCTCTCCCCCCCTCTCTCAAATAAGTAAATAAAATATATTTTAAAAAGACCCCTAGCCTCAAATGGAATCTTTGTTTTGGCCAACATTTTGACTTTAGCATTTTGGTATCTTGAGGAACAGATCCAGCTAACCTTTGCTTGGTCTGTCCTACAGAATCTGTGATCTAAGAGATGGGAGTTGTGGTTACAGATTTAAGCTTATTACAATCTTTACAAAGGAATTAGAAAATGAATGTAGTACTTAAAACTCAAGTGTTTTATTTGATTTCTCATTTTAATTATACTGGCATGGAATGAGAAAGAATTTCTATTTTGCACTTTAAGAATTCAAAAAGTGAGGTAGTGTAAACAGTGTCCTCTGTGAGTAGACATACCTATTGGTAGAGTATAAATCACTTGTGGGTAAAAATCATGGGCAAAGCACCAGGACAAATGGGATAACCCTTACTTTTTTTTTTTATAGAGAATTTAATAGGTGTAGGCCCTCTTGTAGCCCACAATTGATGGTAGCTTGATATTGGAGAGTGGGCTTATGTTTGGATATGGTTCTGACTTGCTTCCCAGCTCCAGCTATGGGTCCCATACCACTGAGGGTATCAGTTAGCCAAATTGAGAGCAGTTGGTTCCCCACTATGGCTGTGTGCCACTACTGCACTTGTGTGGGCATCACAACAAGTTATTTGCTGCTAAGTAGGTTAGACCATGCGTTGCTTTGACAGATATTGGTCATTTTCCCCCAGTCACCCATGTAGCACCTTCTGGCACTAGACGTGCTGACTGTCTGGGGACTGAAAGGCAGTAAAAGTCAAAATGTGATATGAAAGGGAATTGAAACCCGATAACTTGACATATCCCTATCACGAATATAGTTGAATGTGTGAAAAACTAGTTTACAATGGCAAGCCATGATATATTGATGCTGACTTTGGTCTTTCTTTAAAAATAAAAATTAAGACAAATATTTTAAGATGCTCATGTAAATTTCACATAATTTTCACCTTCCATTCTTCAACCTCATTTTAAAAGCTAAATGAATGAGTGGCTTATGCTTCCAAATGTTCTTACAGTGTAAAGTTTTCGTGTATCATGAGATTTTCATAATTCTGTAGGATTTATTCAGTATTGCTCGATCACACAGGGGCAGGGATTGGGAGATACACATTTCTAATCTTAGACTGGTTGCATTGCTATGATAAGCTTTTCACTCCAGGACTGCATTCTACAATGCAGTATATGAGGAGATACACAAAGTTCTAGAAGGATTTTTAATTTTACTTTCTAAGTTAATGATAATGTTGGTAAAGTAATTTTCCTTCACATAGAGGCATCTACACGCATATAGGATCATCATGGAGACGCCCCCTCCTGTTAAGGGATTCTGTATGGAGCAATGCCCATTTAGATCACTATCAGGGTCAAAGCAGTTATCCTTTCAAATTTCCATTAACCCTTTGGATGATCCAAATCCTGTCGCCATGATGTCCCTTTTCTCTATTACATAAATTACAAGGTAAATGACTGAATTTTTCAGCATATCTGAATTTAGCTGGAAGGGTAATATGCTGCCTTAGATCAACACTGCTCAAAAAGAAATTGGTTACATGTTCTCCTTCTTTAGAAAGACGGTGTGTATGATACAGCTGCTAGCGTGCTGACGTCATGCCAGATTCTGAGTCATATAAAAGGTCACCCACAATGCCATGGATAAAATTAAGGCAACAATCTGAAAGTTCAGATTCTATATAATCTTAGAAGAATTTCGTATAAAATTAGTACTTGCAGCACACGCAACTATTTGACCAGCCTTGAAGTTGATCTAGATATTTCACTTTCTGGTCTTATTTTAGAAAGTGGTTAGTAATGATAAACTTCTTACATTGAGCTGGAAAGGTGAGGCAGCTTAGATGCTGGCTCATAAAGTTGTGCATGTGTCTGGAGTTTGTTTCAGTAGCAAAAGGCTCTGGCAACCTCATGCTTTTCTCTCTCTTTTTCTTTCCCTTTCTCTTAAATAAAGAGATTGGGAAGAGGCAAGGTACTTGAGTCGAAGTATTACATTGGGAATGCTTTTATGTTACTATTTGCCTCTATGATAGATTCATAGGAATCTAGAAATCATTTATTGAATAGAAAGGGGTTGGAGAAAGACTCCAAGAGGGCAAATTTTGATGGTTTTTCCTTGCCTGGAACAAACACATGTGAGCTTGGGCTTTCTGATAGCCTGGGTTGCGTTGAGATGTTAGTTAACCCTGATGGCACTATTAAATGGGAAAGAAGGAACGCTCTAGCATGAGTGCCTATCCGACACTGTCATAGGTGCCTCCTGACACTCATGGCCACAATTAGTCTTCATGCTGTTCTATTACAATCCTGCTTCTTGGTAAGAAAAGCTGTGGGGCTTTTTTTTTTTTTCTTTTTCTTTGTGTCTCTACCCAGCTCTCTTAAAACTGGTGGGAGCTCTGGAGTAGTAGCATCTGCTCTTCTGAGGATCAGAGAAGCTTCATTTGCAGGCTATTAGCCACTGCTGGGCCCCTTCAGTGAGTTAAGATTGTTCTTGTCCTCATCTCCTCACACAAGGGTAAGAAATGAGCCTTCTTGCCAGGAGACGATTCCTGAGTGACCTAACAGCCTCCTAGTCCTGGGACTACCCCTTCTCCTGGCCGCTGTCTTCACTAGCATGTCACTCTAATACTAACATTACAAAATAGGAAAAAAAAAGTTACTGAGGTTACCTCTCTCTCGTGCTGGGCAATCTAAAAGTCCTGTCCATTAGGTCCTGGCTTATGGTTTCTTGTAGCTGATCTGGTTCCTGTCCTTCATATGATCTTTTGTTTTTCATTTCTGTGACTTCTCTGTACCTATACAAGATTCCTTTTTTATATCAAATAGCTCAATTTGGCTTTTGTCCATTTCCTGATGTCCCCATCCATGTGTCGGCTAATGTGTCTTTGCGCATGAGCTCTGTGTCTATTCCCTTTTGACATGTAGAAATCTCAGGACATTATTTTTTTCCTACTTGTTATGGTTTGATTCTGAAATGTCTGCCACAGGCTCATGTTTGAATGTCTGGTGCCCAGTTGCTGGCACTAGTGAGCTCCCTGGTTGTCTGTGAAGTAAACAGCTCTATTCCACCACAGACTCTTAGCTCTGTGAGATTCTGCCTAAGCACATGGCCAACAGACAAAGAGCTGAAACCACAAGCATGGTTAGCAGGTAGAATGCTCAGGAGAAAATGCAGTGAAGAGAATGGTTAGTGTTTGCTGAACTTTGACACGGGACATGGCCTGCTACTGAAAATTATAAACATACTCCTACCTCATCCCAAATTATTGGTGGCAATCAGAGTGTTTTCATTTTATTTTCATCCATGCACATGATAACTTATCATCACAGACCTAGGCACTGCCTCCAGAGTGTTCCAGAGTCTAACCTCTGCCTTTGGGTCACTGGAGAACCCTAAGGATAAAAGCACCCACCCCTATGAGGGAGAAGTGACAGCTCCTACAGCACTGAGTCAGTTGGTGAATTCAACTGGTCCAACTTGTATTCTTCACAGCTCCCTGAGAATCAGGTGCCACGGAGTAGGGCTCATAGAGGAGAGGTTTCTTTCTTTTTATCCTCCCTCCCTCCTACCCTCTCTTTTTTTCTTTCCTTCATTCTCTTTCCTTCCTGTTGAAAATTTAGAGTATATGGTAGCAGCATGAGATCCCTAAGCATCTGGTATCAGGGAGAGCATGGTATCAAGAGAACCAGAGCATCCCCCCAAGAGAACTCATCCTGTGCAAAATCATTTTACATCATTAACCCTGAATAGCACTGGGCCACAGAAGAGCTGCTTTTCTTAGGAAGTCTGCACTGTTTTAGTGGTGGTTTTAGAAATGTGCATCTTGTAGTGATTAGAGCATGAGGTAATTAGACTCATTCTGGCGGTGCTAAGCTGAGAAATGGAAAAAAAGAGAAACATACTCTTTAAAATTTCTGAGGCTCAGGAAAGCTCCCTGAGAAATCCATTTTCCATTTTAGTGAGAGAACAAGTCAAAAAGAATGCCAGTTAAAAAATTCATAAAGGCTATTTCATGCTCAATGGAAACATTCTTTTGAAAAAGACAAGAGGTTGCTATTTAATGACACAGCCACGAACATTTAGAAAGCCTTTCCAAGAAAGGAGACCAAGCGTCTCCTAAAATGAACAGCATTTTCAAGAAACAGAAAGTGATTGGTTTGATGACATGTATGTGGAAATAGGGGGAACCAGTAGAACTTCTGTGATCAAATGTAGGGATGTTGAGATTAAAGGGTATGTTCTTCCATTTACTTCTATTGATGGTCACTTGGAATCTTTCTGCCAACACTACCCAGCTCTGGTGTTTTTGTGAGCAGTAACATCAGAGCTTCCTGGCTTTCAGCTTCCCATGTATTATGCAGAAATACATTGGAATCCATGTTGCTTGTATCTTATACTGTGTGAAAAATAGCTACATGTATAACCAACCCAAGTTGAAAGTAGAATAGCAGTCCCCATTGCAAACAAGACCAAGGCAGGTAGGATTGAAGGGATAATACTGCCTTAATTCTAAGCCTTTCATTGGAAAACTATCATAATGCTTCCTCATAATTCCTCGTCATCCGAATTTATTCCCATGTCAATCAATGAGCCTTTCTCAGAACAAGATGGTGTTTCATTGATTTTTCTTGAACCTTTCATTAGCTATAACATGATCTCAGATACTAAATGTAAGCTCTCTAACAATTTTAATATTGTCTTCTCTGTGAACATGAAGCATTTAAATCCCAGAAAGAAGATGATATAACCAACTTCATATAATGTAGTAGAGTTGGTGACTTGGGCCAACTAGATTCAGCTTTTGGTCTGGGTCCATTTTGTCATATGCATTGAATGCTTAATGGTGTTTGAAATCTGATCTTGGTATATGTATAGAAAGACAATTCTTTGTTATTAATTTTAGGTATGGTACAAGTTTGGAATTCAAGGATGCTCTGAAATGGTATGTTGGTATGTTATGTCAAGCAAGAAGAGCCATTTAGCAGATAGTGATGGTTTTCATCTTTGAAGAGCTTTACTTATTGGGCTGCTACCAGTGAAATTATACTTTTGTGATTGTTTATTAAGAAGTAGCACCTCCTTCCTACTGTTTCCAAGTCTACCTCTTAAGAGACATTTTTTACTTTTTCCTGTGTGTGTGTGTGTGTGTGTACATGCATGTTTTCATGTGGAGGACAGGGACTAATGTCAGCTGTCTTCCTTGATTACTCTATATCTTATTTACTGAAACAGGGTCTCTTGTTGAACCCAGAGCTCAGTGATTCAGCTGGCTTGGGGGAACCAGCTGGCCCCAGAGATCTCCTGTCTCCTTCTCTTTCACACTGGGAATACATGCAGCCTTTACACCCACCAGGCATTTATATGGGTGCTGGGTATGCAAGGATACTGTAGGAGAAGAATGATGGAAGTGCTTCAAAAGGCATATTGCATTTTACAGTGAAAAATCTTATGGGTTGAGCCAATAATGTAGCATTGAAGGGAGAGTAATAAATTGATTTAGTATACATTTTATAAACAGTGCTAATAGGACTCTCTCAAGATATAATGTTGGAAAAGAGAAATGAAAAAGATCAGACTTGGCCCTTAGATCTTTGTAATTATCATTAGCTGAGGTAGGAAGAATCAGGAGGAATAAGTTTTGGGGGATGACATAGTAAACTTAAGCCATTTATGGGGCACACTATTGCTCCTTTTCTTTTGAGCCATGTCTGATGGGGATGTTCAGATTTCTCCTGGGACCTGACTACATAACTCTTGTTCCTTTTCTTGACTGTCTCCATCACTTTAAATTCAATCTTTTAATATACCATTGCTTTTAATTCAAACATGTCAAATCTCTATTTCTTATAAGCAAAGGTCACTGGTCTCAGTGAGCTTATTACCTCAGACCTTAGATAATAATCTGAAAACACAAGTAAGTAAATAATAGGAAGAGAAAGTTAAAACCTTTGGGATCTGAAGCAAAAGACATGGAACAGACCATAAAACTCAATAATGTACAGGAATACAGTGCATGTAGGCTCAACCACAGGAAAGAACTGAAGAAATTAGATTATGGGAAGGCATGGACTTGGAATGTCTCCATTCATTAGAACCATATTAGTATTGTTATTAATGGCATCTTATATTAGGGTTTTGATAAAATTGCTTTAATTACAAATTAATCCTCCAAATTCCACTTCAGATTATTACTTTTTCCCTAAATATTTTAAATATAATGTATAAATAAATAAATATAAAATAAGTATATGTATAAAACGAACTCATCTATTTTTATAAAGCTAAATTGAGATTTAGATTTCATTAATCATCTGATTGACATGAGGTGACCTGGAATGTGATATATATTAAGAACTTAAAAATGTAAAAGGTGATATAACATATGAGAAAAACATGTTTGCTCATGAAAAAATTGTGTACATGTGTTTAGAGAATATATGAGAAGTAGTTCTGGATGCTGTGTAGAAAATACCATTTTAATTATTTAATATGAGTGATTGGTGAAAACAGGCATATGATAAAGGCTTATATTGTAGCTAACTGTGGATCATATGAAATTAAAGTGGAATGCATAAAATCAGAGATTTTAAAGGCACTTGCCCAGGCTGCTGAAGTTCGTTGAAAAACAGGGAAAAAGCAAGTTGGACAGTTGAGTATTTTCACAAAGCTCAAAACATGATGAGTTAAGAGGCTGGTTGAAGTTCACCCAGCTGCAGGCTACACCACTCCTAGATACTCGTGCTACAGAGCGTTGCTCTTCTGAAAATGGTGAGATAAGCCTCATGGAAATGGTTATTACAAGAACCTTCATTGCTGTGGAAGTCCTGTGGTGTGGTTGTGGGAGGACTGAGTTTGAGCTAGAAGTACTTTTGATTTCCCCCTCAGATGCTGGTTACAGTCCATGTACATATGTATATAGTGTCTGTCCACATTCTCTCACCTTTCCTGTCTTTCTTTCTTTCTTTCTTTCTTTCTTTCTTTCTTTCTTTCTTTCTTTCTTTCTTTCTTTCTTTCTTTCAGAGCAAGAGAGAGAGAAAGAGAGAGAATGGGCACACCATGGCTTCCAGCCATTGCACAAGAACTCCAAATGCATGTGCCACCCTGTGTATCTGGCTTACATGGGTCCTGAGGAATCGAGCCTTGAACTGGGGTCCTTAGGCTTCACAGGCAAGCGCTTAACCACTAAGCCATCTCTCCAGCACTTTCCTGTTTCCTTTTTCTTACCTTTATCTTTCTCTTCTCTTTATCATCTCTACTGCATTGGAAGCATTTCGAGTTGGAAGTGTTAGGAGTTGACTGCTGTCGGCTGAGGACGTGGGGGCATAGGTGGCTGCGGCTGCTTGCTTCATAGTGTTTTTCTTGCTTACTGTAATGTGGCCGGGTTTATGACATAAGCAAGGAGTTAGTATAGAACAGGAGAGGGAATGAGAGTAACAATTACTATAGCTTTATCAAATCTAATCAGGCACTCAGTAAGTAATCTTCAAAGGTAGGGATTTCAGAGGTCTCTCTCTCCAAGCTTTCTCTTCTAGTGCCATCCCTGCTTCTCTCACTTCAAAGGGCTCAGGACAAGATCTTGTCAACAGAGAACAACATCATCAATGGACTCAAAACGAACACAACCCATCTAGTTGTAGCAGCCACCCTGTAGCTCAAAAGCTGGTAAAACTGATCACTTTGTGCTTCTTCCAGATTTTGTTTTTTCTTTTGGGGGAAAACTATAAACATGATGATCCTCAATTAAACTTGACCCAGACTTAAGATTTCCTCGCAACTATGGACTGCAGAGATGGCTCAGCAGTCAAGAGCACTTCCTGTGTAAGGATACTGGCCTGAAGAGGCCTGAGAAACTGTCCCATTTTTATCCCCGGGATCCACATAAACAGCTGAGTGTGGCCACACCTGTCTCTAACCTCAGTCCTGTGGGCATGGACCGCAGACCAGAGAATTTTTAGGGCTCGGGAAAAATAAAGCAAACTCCTGGATCAGTAAGGTACTCTGGCTCAAGCAAGAACAAGTGGAATAGCTTTGAAGTGGACACCTGATATTCCCTCTGGTCACCATAGGTGAGTGCACCCAGTTGCACACAAGCTCATGGGGCACCCACGAACACATGCACGTGCATACTCTCCACACACGAACACACATATCACACTACATCATACATACATACACACAAAACATTTCTTCACAGCCAAGAAGAGCAGAGAAATTTTATCTTCTTAACATCCATAACAAGTCAAATTATTAGAAATAATGGACTCAGATGATTATATCAGACCCTTGAGGTCCACTATCATAAACTACAGGACACGGGACACAGGTTTGGCCATTTCAGACTTGAAGTCCTTTTAGAATTTCTACACTGCGCCCAACAGACAACTGGACTCTTGAAAATTAAAGTAGAAATTATTTAAACCCAACGTTAACGCCTAAGCCACTACTTATTTAAATGTGCGTTGGCACTAAACAGGAAATTATGTCAGCTAAAATGCTCGGAAAATCATATGCTTACAGGGTGAAATTGCCAGATAGATAGATGAGGAGTGAAACTCCTCAGCATAGCAGTTGGCAAAGGACAGCCAGGGGACAAAAATCCAGCCCTTCCCTGCTTCCATATGGTCCACAAGTTTAGTTGGCTTTTAGATTTTAGGTGGCTCAAAGAAACAAAATAACTATCTCGTGTCACGTTAAAATGATACGAAATTCACATCTCGGTGCCCACGGGCTTCGTTGTCGCGCATGCTCGCTCGTTCCTTGACGTGCCGCCTGCAGCTGCCTCACACCAGCGTGCCAGGGTTGCGTGGTGGTGACAGACCATCTGTCCTCCAAACCAAAGTTACTCACTGGCCTTTTCCTGAAAACGTGTCTGCTGACCTCAGAGAAAACTAAACTGAGAAACACAACCTGAAGCAGAATGACTGGAATATGCAGAACGTGAATTGAAAATAACTGTACTAAATATCTTCAAGCTATAAACCACACGAGACTATGGAATGGGCTGCATTTTTTTTTTTTAAAGCTGAAAATCTTCAGTATGGAACACATAACAGTTGAAAGGAAGAGCCAAGTGTGTGGGATAATCACTGACCCAAAGTAGGTAGAGCTGAAGACTAGTCAATAGGTAATGCTATTATTTGGTTAACTAAGACAATTTTTTTTTCATTATATTTACTAGTTTAACAGATTGCTTTTCTACTATCATCTGGAGGCCACCAACTGGTTTATTTTAATAATGTTTGGTGTAGCCAGGTGTGGTGGCACATGCCTTTAATCCCAACACTTGAGAGGCTACGTTAGGAGGATAGCTGTGAGTTCAATGCAAGCCTGAGACTACATAGTGAATTCCAGATCAGCCTGGGCTAGATCAAGACCCCACCTCGAATAAACAAGAAAAAAAGCAAAAAAAAGAAATTTTTTAAAATCCGCTATCATGGGGTTGGAGACATGACTCAGCAGTTAAGGCCGTTGCTTGCAAAGGCTAAGGATCCTAGTTCAATTCCCCATAACTAATGTAAAGCCGGATTCAAAAGGTGGCACACACATCTGGAGTTTGTTTGCAGTGGCACACCCATTTTCCCTCTCTTTCTTTCCCTGCCTCTTACTCTCTTTTAGTATATCTCAAATAAATAAAAAAAAAATACATACATAGAATATAAAAACTAATGTTTGGTGCTTGTAGATATAAATAGGTTTTAATCCACCATAAATACTACCCTTACTGACGCTCAGATTTTCTCATATTAACTAGCAGAAGTCCCTGCAAGATAGCTCTTCAGTCTTTTGAATAAATTCGGAGTTTCTTTAAGTGCGCACTCACTGTTTGGAATGGCAAGATGCTCCAAGATCATCCTGTCTCTTTCCTCCCTTAGACTTGGTATTGTCTATTCCCCAAGAAGGGCTTCTTATGCAAATTAGGAAGCCCAGACCATACTATGAGCACTAGAGATGTTCAAGGTTTCCAGAAGGTGAGTCTTTGAGAGGGGGACTGTTGCTGAGGGAGGTTTGTCGTTGGGGAAAGACCTTGGGATTGACTAGTCCAGCTCACAGTGTGTTCAGAGCCAGGTCACTCTTGCTACTTTCTCTCTCCCTCTGCTCTCTCTCTCTCCTGTAGGTATGTGAAATTGTGAGTCAGCTGCCAAGCTATTTTCTGCCATGATGAAGCTTACCCTCAGAAGAGTAAGCCAGAAACAAATCTGTTCCCCTCATAAATTGCTTCTGATCAGGTGTTTTGTCCCAGCAAGGACAATAACTACAACAAGGCTTAATCACCAACTCAAGAGGCTATCTGAGCCATTGCACACTGAAACCACCACAGGCCTCTTTCTTGATCCAGCACCATTTGTTTAAAAGACCTTTTTTTTTTTCTCTGCAGTCTTGCCTTTGTTCCTTTGTTAAAGGTTAGTTGAATGTACTTACATGGGCCTGTTTCTAGGCTTTATAATAGGTCACATCAATCTAATTGTCCTTTTTTTTAAAAAAAATCAGTATAATACTATTAGAGCCGGGCGTGGTGGCGCATGCCTTTAATCCCAGCACTCGGGAGGCAGAGGTAGGAGGATCGCCGTGAGTTCAAGGCCACCCTGAGACTCCATAGTGAATTCCAGGTCAGCCTGGGCTAGCGTGAGACCCTACCTCGAAAAAAACCAAAAAAAAAAAAAATCAGTATAATACTATTGATTACTGTAGTTTTATAGTAAGTCCTGGCATTGGGTAGTATAGTGCCAGTCTCTCACATTGTTATTCTTCAATATTGTGTTGGCTCTTCTATTGTTTTACCTTTTTCCTTGTAAACCTTTGAATCAGTTTGTAGATATTTCATGAGAATAACTGCTAGAATTATTTTGAGGGTGATTCTTCCTATCCCTTTTCATTTCTTAGTGCCCTCGAATGAAGAGAACACAAAGTAGCTCATGCTTGGATTTTTCTAGATTACCCCATGTTGTCTTCCCTAGCTGATATCAATTTGTTGTTGTAAGCCTTAGCCACTACATGCTACGTTCTGGAAACGGATCACAAAATCGCCAACTATAAAATTGAAAAGATGCTCCAGTATCTACCGTCTCTAGAATGGAATGTACTTTCGGGTAGTTTCAAGAACATGCGCTAGCAGCTGAATGTGTAACTCGGTGGCAGAGCGCTTGCCTGTCATGCACACAGCCCTGAGTCCAATCACAAGTACTACAAACGACATCATACCTACCACCACCCCCAATAATAAGAACGCATCTTCCCAAATATTTAAAATGTCAGACTCATAAACTGTCATATCGACATCTGTCATTTTATTTTTATTTTTCTTGATAGTTGAATTTCTGAGCAGCATGTATAGATTTCTCTTACTTTCCCAAATTTTAGTTCAGGTTTCCTTCTCCCTTTTTCCAACTCTTGTTAGGCACAGGCGATTCAGGATAATGATATATTTTATCTAACTTACCTCCAAATTGTATTTTTATTAAAATGTGGTCTGGAGTTAGGTTTCATAGATTTATGTTACATTCTTCAGACATGCACAGAAAACTTAAATTCCTTAAGCCTCTCTTTCTTCACGTTTGAAGTATTAATATAGGATGTTGCCATGTAATATACTTGCAGAGTATATATTTGTTCAAAACTTGCCAGTAGCCTTCCTATCTCCAGTGTACCCCTGCAAATATTCACAGCTATTAAGAAATTCATAAATCCCAAGGAGCAGTTTTAAATACTTTTTCTGTGTTGTCTGTATTTATTTAAAAAATGTCTGAAAGTATATTCCTGAAATTACTCCATATTCCTGCAAAGTCAGGGAACTTAAAGCAAAAGTGTTCACTTCCTCTCAGAGCCTTAAACCTCGTTTAATAACGGAGGACAGAATTCAGGCCTCAATCACCTGACCTTCAACCATAGCCTAAACACGGACTGATGGGCAACAAAGCTGACTTTGGGATTCCCAATTATTTTCTTAAATTTCAATAGATTTACTTAAAGGCATGATCAGGGTTTTAAAAGTTTAACTATTTTTTTTTTTATAAAATGTCAACATGGGATAGAGAGATGGCTTAGTGGTTAAGGTGCTTCCCTGTGAAGCCTAAAGACCAAGGTTCAATTCCCCAGGACCCATGTAAGCCAGATGCACAATGTGGCACATGCATCTGGAGTTCATTTTCAGTGGCTGGAGGCCCTGGTGTGCCCATTCTCTTTCTCTATCCCTATCTGCCTCTCTCTCTCTCAAATGAATAAATAAATAATTTCAAAATAAATAAAATATCAACATATGCAATGTGTTGCTAGTATGCAAGATGCAACTGTAGTGATATAATATTTTTCTTATGGTCAAGTGTTTTGAATTTTTCAAAAAATTATCTTTTCATTAAAAGTCTCTAAACTCATCTCAAATTATCTAAAATCTTGGAAATAGACTAAAGTGCTTGTCACTTAAAAAAACCCTTGAATGAAGCATTCTTGTCACATTTCATCAGAACAGATAAAAAAAATTAACTATACTCTTTAATACAACATAATACCAAGGGGCTTATATATCATTCTCTCTTGGACCTTCAAAATATCTTATAATAAGTGCTAAAGTAGGCAATGCATGACTTTAACAATTTGGAGGTAATCAAAATCTATAGTTTCTTGTGACTTAAAAATGTTAAACAATAGTAACTGTCAATCTTATATATGCTTCTGGGCTGTAGTGTATAACACATATACTCTGTTAGCATATAAAATGTTTTACCTTATTTTGAAAGATTAAGTATATAGGATTGTCCAAAATATGTAGATTGTGTTTTAAAACTGAAACCAACACGTCCATCGTCCACTAAAAAGGCAGACTTATATGCACTTATTATAAAGACATTTTAATAATTTGTAATTTTTTAAAGTGCTGATGAAGGAGGATAGGAAAAAAAGCTAGTTTTTTCTTTTAAAAGAAGTTTCAGTTAGAGATTGAGGCTCAACCTCAACAAGAAAGGAACTCTTGACAAAAATGGAACTAGGGTTTAAAGTTCCTGATCTAAAGTGCCCCCTGATGCCCACAGTCTACTGCACTACCTGGATGGTCTGACCCCCAGGCTCATCCTCCAAATTTACTAGCCAATGAGGTCTTCCCCTTACATACCTGAATCTGATGCTATAAAGGCGGACACCCTCCTGAACCCCCCTCCCTTCTCTTCTGGCTGGACATAACCATGTCTTCTGAGGTATCATTTTACCCTTCCATGGTGGTCTGCCTGAGATGCTTGAAATACATTTACCAAACTTAGTATTTACAAGAACCATTCATATAATAATCTCCCTGCACAAATAACTGTGTTACAGAAAAAGTCTCTTCTAGAATATTTGGATGACTCTGTGTTGGAGGCTAGACGATGGGAATTGATTCATGCTATCAATTTATGGCAAGGGTAAGAAATTGCTAGATCTTTCGGAGCCTATGAAGGCAAGAAGGAAGCCTGAAAATAGAATAAGTACAGTTTTCTCTCTACACAGTTCTCTTTCAATATAAGCCTATTGAAAATTAAATATAACTTTTCATTTAACTGGGGTTTAAAATGATAAGGGCATGGTTTTTTTTTCCAATTTTAGTTTACCTTTTTTTGTCAACTCTTTTCCATTTATTTTTAAAAATCTGTATGCATGATCAAATGTTCTATAGTATTAACTCCAATCTGTTTTGTTTTAAAGTTTGTTGCTCAGATCACAATTGTGAAAGATACTTTCAGGGCCATGTAGAGACCACAGGAGTTTTGAAGACAGATAAACTTTTCCTTTACAACCGCTTTATAAATGTCAGAAGGGTTAAGTGTCTTGATCAGTTGAACAGTTACCTGAAGATCAGTGTCATGGGGAAGTCACTTTATTTACTAAGGCTTCAACTGAAATTGCTGGGGTGTTTTGGGTGGTAATCTTGACCGGTATTCTAAGTTACTCTAATTCATCTGCACTGTTCACTCAAAGCATACCCTTTCTGATCTCTTAAACTGAGTCACCCTATGAAAATCCCAATCTATTTTCCCCCTTAGAATGGGAAGCTTTTCCCCAGCTTTTGCTCTCAATCTCTACATACACACTCACCTAGTGAACATGTTGAATCAGGTGCTTTGAAGTAAGCCATGAATTTGTACTTTAAAAAAATATTTTATTTATCCAATTGATAGAGAAGCAGATAGCTGATATATATATGTATATATATATATATATATATATATATATATATATATATATATATATATATATATGATAGATAGATACATGCTAGATAGATGATAGATAGATAGATAGATAGATAGATAGATAGATAGATGATAGAGAGAGAATGGACACGTTAGGGCCTCCAGCCACTGCAAGCAAATGTCAGATGCAGGCTCCTCCAAGTGCATCTGGCTTGTGTGGTCCTGGAGAATCAAACCTGAGTAGGTAGACTTCACATGCAAACGCCTCAACACCTAAGCCATCTCTCCAGCCCTGGATTTGTACTCTTAACATACTCCCAGATGATGTGTATTTCTAAAACGCTTCCAGAGTCTAACAGGAAATTACCATACCAGACTGATTATGCAGGCTGGTTGGAGTAATAAAAATTGATTCCTCTCAGCACTACGTCTCACCCCTCGAGTCATCTGGTAAGGGATTACAGGTCTTTTAGAAGCCAAGGTTCCCAAAAATACTTTCTGGTGATTGAATGTGCCCTCACCTTCTCTTCTTTGTCTTTGTATTAGATTACAGAGCATATGTCAGAACAGTGCATTTTCAGGAGACATTTTATTAACTAATTATTTATTTGCAAGCAGAGTGAGAAAGAGAAAGAGAGATTACGAGTGAATGAGAATAGGCACTCCAGGTCCTCTTGCCACTGCAAATGAATTTCAGATACATGTACCACTTTGTATGTCTTGCTTTACATGGGTACTGGGGAATCAAACCCAGGCTGTCAGGCTTTGCAAGCAAGTGCCTTTAATCTCTGAGCCATCTCTAAAGCCCCAGGGTACAGGATGGAAAAGCCATAAAAAGATGTTTGTGTGAATGGGATTATGACTATATGCAAAGCAAGACTAAGAAGATGTGTTAAGAAGAGAGTTCAAGGAATCAACTTCCTGGATAAGTTTTCAATACTGACCAATCATATTTCCTCTTTTGGTGAAATTTCCACACCAATGAAAATGATAGATTGACCACAGCAAAAGTGTAAATTGGAGTTTTCCCATCACATTTTATTTAGCTTGCACACTGTCTTGAGGCAAACCCAACAGACTGGCCTTTTTTTTTGAAAAATGAAAATTATTTTTATTTATTTTATTTGACAGAGAGATACAGAAATAAGCAGGTAGACAGAGAGAATGGCCTGCAGCCACTGCAAATGAACTCCAAATATGAGCAGTCCCTTGTGCATCTGCCTTATGTGGGTCCTGGGGAGTCGGACCTGGGACCTCTGGCTTTGCAGGCAAGCGTCTTAACTGCTAAGCCATCTCTCCGGCCCTGGCCTTTTAAAAAAAAAAAAAAATGGGAGAAACAAAAGTGAGAACAAAACAGAGAGAGAGAGAGAGAGAGAGAGAGAGAGAGAATGAGAATTGGCACACAAGGGCCTCCAGCCTCTGTAATCAAACTCCAGATGCATGCACCATTTGTGTACACGTGTGACCTTGTGCACGTGCATCACTTTGTGCATCTGGATTATGTGGGATCCGAAGAGTTGAACATGGGTCCTTGGGCTTCACAAGTAAGTGCCTTAACTGCAAAGCCATCTCTCAAGCCCTTGTTTCCTCTCTTTTCAATTGCTTGTTCCTTTCTATCCAGCAAATGTAAACCAAAATTGAAATACTGCATTGTTCAAATTCTCTTAGGAACTGGAGATGTATGGTAGGCCCAGATTTTGTTTGCTGTGATACCTACATCCCAGTAGTGCAAGCATGTCCAGTTCAGGTAACCTCCACCTTTCCCACCCGGTCCCCAGCCTTCCTCTCAGCTTCTTCTGGGGCACAGCTCAGTGTTGTGCATGGAGAAACCCTGTTCTCTACCCAGGTACCTATAAAAAGAGTAGACATAAGGCATACGTCATAAAATTTGCATTATAAAACGAAAGGTGAAAGAGAAGGCACATGAGTGTGACACTCTAAAAGCTATTCAAATTGCCCTCTGCTCCACTAATGTAATAATTTCTCTAATGTTTTCCTAAAAAGAAAAAAAACACAAATTATATAAGTATACCAAATATGTCATTTCCATTTAGTGCATTTTAGATATATGCAATGTCATTTTGAAGAGTGAAAGAATCCTATGAGCCAGTCCTTAGGAGCAAGTTTACTGTGGTCCCCTCTGCCCTATTGAGGCAGCCTGGCTTGACGGCTTTCCTATTGTGCAGTGCTTATCCTTCAAGAAAACCTTCTTGGCATCTTATTCTGTTCCTGCCCTTTGTGCCTTTGTATCTGTTCTTCTGTAGACTGAGAAATAGGTGCTCAGATATTAACTTCTGAGTAAAACAGAATGTAAATTAAACCCTGGCTGCTAAATCTAAGAACTTTCTATCCTGCATGGACTCAATTGCTCTCTGATTGGCTAGCATAGCCTGAGATTTGTGTACAACTTGATATCACAGAAAATCGGAGTTAGCCTCCGACTTACAAGCTAGTGAGCATGAGAGGGTCACATCCAAGGTCCTGTCATGACCAGCAGGTTTGACCGCTGCACATATGGAGCTGGGTTATTAAACTTGCTAACTGGGAGGGGAAGGAACGCGTCCTTGAAAGAGACTCAGTGCTGTCACCCAAGGGGATTCGGGGAACATCCTCATAGATGTGTAGCAGAGTGTGGGAGAGAGACCTGGGTTTGTTTGATTTAAGGTACTTTTAAATTAGTGAGATCTGGGTGAGGATTCATAAACCAAGTGCATTGGGGGAACCCTGACTGATCTTTTCCATGTAACACGGTGAAGATGGTCCTGCATTTTCTCAGATACCAGAGACGTGAAGCTGTTGGTTTTCAAGTCTTTCACTTGGTAGAGAGAGGGGAGAGTGCCTTGAGCTTCTGGATTCCCTGGGGTTCATTCATTTCTGTGTAATAAATGTTCTTTGGGATTTTTATTTTTTTGCAGGACTTTGGTTAATTTCCAGATTTCTAAAGAAGTTGACTCACCATATTGTCAGTTCTCTCATTGCAATCAGGGAAATTCGTGTTTTTAGAATAAATGAATAGATCACCATTTTCTATATTTCTGATTCTTTTTCTTTATTTTTCCCCATTTTCTTTTTTTTCCTCTTAATATTTTCCCCATCTCACTTCCATGGAATCTATTCTTCTTTCCAACTAGTCACTTCTATGTTTTGATTTCTTATTTGTTTTTGTCTTCTACATCATATGTGACAGACTGTTTATGGGCCCAATATTGGACATCGGACAGGTTGTTTTTTTTTTTTTTTTTTGGTGGCGACAATAGCTCCATTGATGTTGTGAAGGCAATGGCCATTTCATATCCTGAAGATAGCATTTCAAAGCACTCCTTCCAATCCTCTATCTCTCACTCTTTCCCATCTCCTCTTCAATGTTCCCTGAGCCTTTGTGGGGTGAAAAGGATGTTTCCTTTAGTGCTGAGCACTCAAAAGTCACTTATTCTTATCATTTTATGCATGTTGAGTCTTCAGTACTCACCTCCACTTGCAAAAAGAAGCTTCTCTAACAAAAGAAGAGAGCAGCACAAACCTGTAGGCATAAACATTAAGATGTAGAGGGCAAACTGACGGCCACAACATATGCATTTAGCCAAACAGCAGGAGTAACTTTCCCGCTAGGGTCTATGACCTTCTCAGACATAGGCTTCTGACTAGTTGTTCAGTGTCAGACACTTTGCATCCCCAGGGCAGCCAGACAGTAGGGAGGAGACTTCTAGCTCAGTTCAAGCTTGATTTCTCAGTATCCTACAACTTCAGGTGGTTTCTTCAGTAATAGTGTTTGACTGTCTAGTCCTGGAGGGCAACCAAGGGAATTTGCAGTAGTCTGCACTGTTTTAGGTAACTCAGTGGCCTCTCTGACCAATGACTAACTGGCAGGTATACTCTCCATGGTATTGGAATTTTCCTGTGACACTCTATGGCTTCCGGGTCTGGGCACAGCATTATCCAGCATTTAAGGGTACTTCTGGCCAAACTTTTTTTTTCCTTAATCATATTTTTTAATCTGCTAGCAAAGAAGTACATTTCCATATGGCTTTTTCATTACATCGTTAGTTTTGGTTAACCCTCCCCTAGCTCCTCTTCTCCATCTCCCTCTGCTGACCCCACTTGAACCTTTCCACCCCCAGTATTCCACTGCCCCCCGCAACTTAAATATCCATTACACCTTCCCCTTAAGACCTCCTCCCCCACTTCTCCTTTTTCACGGACCTTGTCTTCCTTCCTGGCTTTTACTGAGTCTTACTCCACTTTGTGTATAAATTTAAAACTTTGAAATTAGGATCATCGTATGAGATAGAGCATACAGGGTTTATCTTTCTGAGCGGGAGTTACCTCACTTGATATATTTTCCAGATCCATCCATTTTCCTGAAATTTTCATAATTTTATTCTCCTTTACAGCTGAATAGAAATCCATTGTGCATAGGCACCATCTTTATTGTCCATTCACTGCTTGTTGGGCAAAAAAACTTAGAGAAAGTATCTCTAAAGTAAATTTAGAGTCCTTAGGGTATATAAACAGGCGTGAAATAGTGGGGTCATTTGGTAGATCTAATTTTAGGTTTCTGAGGAACCTCCATACTGATTTCCAAAGTGGCTGTTCAAGTTTGCATTCTCACATTTCTTGTCATTTCATTTCTTGATGAAAGCCATTCTCACTGGAGTGAGATAGAAACTCAAAGCAGATTTAATTTGCATTTCCCCAATGGCTAACGATATTGAACACATTTAAAAATATTTATTGGCTGTTTATTTGTATTTCTTTTTTATTTTTGTTGTTGTTGTTTTTGTTTTTCAAGGTAGGGTCTCACTCTGGCTCAGGCTGACCTGGAATTCACTACGTATTCTCAGGGTGGCCTTTATTATGTTAAGACATCATCCCTCCATCCATAGTGAGAGATCTTTTCCTTATCTATTGAGATGATCATGTGATTTCTCTCCTTAAGTCTATTAATATGGGGTATTATATTGATTTCCATATGTTGAATCATCCCTGCATCCTGGATGATATTTTTAATATGTTTTTGAATTTGAATTGCAAAAAACTTTAAGGACTTTTTCATGTCTAAGTTCATTAGAGATTTGGGTCTATAATTTTTCTTTTATGGTTGTATGTCTGTCTGGTTTTAATATTAGTGTAATGCTGGCTTCATAGACAGAGTTAGAGAACATTTCCTCCTTTTCAATATTATAAAATAACTTTAGAAGCAGTAATTTCAATTCTTCTCTAAAGGTCTGGTAGAATTCATTAGTGAAGCCATCTGGGCCTGTACTTTTTTGGTTGGGACATTTTTAGTTACTGCTTCAATCTTGTTACTTGTTATAGCTCTATTTAAATTATTTATCTCTTCTAGGTTTAATTTTGGTAGTTCATATGAGTCAAGAAATTCATTAATTTTTCCAATTTTTCCAGTTTGGTGGAATGTAAGCTTTTGAATTAGGTCCTTTTGATTTTCTCAGTTTCATTGCTTTGTGTTGTAATATTTCCTTTTTAATCTCTAATCTTATTGATTAGGGTCTTCCTTTTTAGTTAATCTGGCTAGGGGTTTATCAATATTGCTTATCTTTTCAAAAAACTCTTTGTTTCTTAATTTTTTTAATTTAGTTTCTTCATTTCTAAGTCGTTGTTTTGTGCCCTGTTCTTGATTATTTCTTTTCATCTGATACTTCTTAGTTTAGATTGTTCTTGTTTTCTCAAAGCCTTAAATGGATCATTTAATTGTCTGTTTGAAATCTATTGTTATAGGTATGTAGAGTTATAAGCTTCCTTCTTATAACTACTTTCATTGTATCCCATAGATACTTTGAGGTTTTTTATTTATTTATTTATTTATTTATTGGACCTGGAATGCACTATGTAGTCTCAGGGTGGCTTTGAACTCATGGTGATCCTCCTACCTCTGCTTTCTAAGTATTGGGATTAAAGGTATGTGCCACCACACCTGGCTCAGAGTGTAGTTTTTAATTTTTATTTAGTTCTAGGATTTTTTTTATTTCCTTGTTGATTTATTTCATGTTTTTGGTTTATTTTTATTTATTTATTTGAAAGTGACAGACAGAGAAAGAAAGAGGCAGATAGAGAGAGAGAAGAGAGAGAGAAAGAGAGAGAGAGAATGGGTGTGCCAGGGCCTCCAGCCACCACCAATAAACTCCAGACGTGTACGCCCCCTTGTGCATCTGGCTAACGTGGGTTCTGGGGAATCGAGCCTTGAACCAGAGTCCTTAGGCTTTACAGGCAAGTGTTTAACCACTAAGCCATTCTCCAGCCCTATTTCATATTTTTTATTTCATATGAATCTTGAGATCATTTTTTCTATCTTTGTGAAAAATGATGCTATGGTTTTTACTGGCATTGTATTGAATCTGTATATTGCTCTTGGTAGAATTGCCATTTTCATACTATTAAGTCTCCATGACCAAGAGAATGGGAGGTCTTTCCATCTAATCATGTGCTCCTCAATTTCTTTCTTGAGTGTTTTTATGTTTTCATTATATAGTTCTTTCACTTCCTTGGTTAGTGTCATTTCAAGATGTGTGATATTTTTGTGGTTATTGAAAATGTGATAACCTTGATGATTACTTTCTCAGTAAATTTACCTTTTGTGTGTAATGCCATCTACAAATAGGGCTAATTTGACATCTTCCTTTCCAGTTTGTATTTCTTTTACATTTTTCTCCTGTCTTATTGCTTGTGCTAGAACTTCTATTACTATGTTGGTGAGAGTGGTCTCTCCTGTTTTGTTTCCAGTCTTAATGAGAACTAGAAAATATATACATACATACATATATATATGTATGTATGTATGTATGTATGTATATCTGGTTCTGATATTAGGGTGATGCTAGCTTCATAGAAGGAGTTGGGAAGTATTATGTGATTTTCTGATTATGTGAAAAAACTTGGAAAAAAGGTAGTTTCAGTTCTTTCATGAAGGTTTCATATAATTCAGCTGAGAATCCATCCAGTCTTGGACTTTTGTTTTCAGTGGGGTTTTTTTATTAAATTTTCAATCTTAATGGATGTAAAAGGTTTATTTAAGAGATTTATCTGATCTGGATTTAGTTTTGGTAGGTGGTATGTGTCTAGAAATCCATCTATTTCTTTCAGATTATCCAATTTTATGGAGTAGAGGTTTTGGAAATATGTCCTGATGATTCTTCCAATTTCATTGATGTCAGTTATGACCTCTCTCTTTTCATTTTTATTTTTTAATTTGAGACTTCTCTTTTTGTGTTTGATCAAATTGACCTGGATTTATCAATCTTGTTTAACAAAGAACTAGCTCTTCATTTTGCAAATTTTCTTAGTTTTTAATTCATTAACTTCTGCTCTGATCTCAGTTATTTCTTTCCATGTTGGAACCTTAAAGTTGAAGTGTTCTTGTTTTTCCAATGTCTTTAAGTGAATGGTTACATTATTAATTTGAGATTTCTCTGTCTTTGTTATGAAGACATTTATTGTTAGGAATTTTCCATTTAGGACTGAATTCACTGTGTCCCAAAAGTTTTGGGGTATGTTGTGTTTTCATTAGCATTCAGTTCTAAAAATTTTACAATTTCCTTTCTTATTTCTTCCATGACCCACTCATTATTTCATAGCCTGTTGTTCAGTCCAGGAGCTGGTGTAATTTCTGTTGTTTTGCTTGTGAATTTCTAGCTTTAACTCATTGTGGTCTAATATGATATATGAAGTATGTCAATTTTCCTGAATTTATGGATGCTCTATGCCTTGGAGAAGGTTCCAAGGACTGCTGAGAAGGATGTGTATTCTATAGAATTGGGGTGGATGTTCTGTAGATGTTTCTTAGGTCTAGTTGATCGATGGTGTTGGTAAGCCCTGTTATTTCCCTGTTGATTTGCTGAGCAGATGATCTGTCTATTGATAATATTGTGATATTGAAGTCCCCTGTTATGATGGTGTTGGGATTTATTTCTGGTTTGTTGTCACGTAGGCTTTGTTTTATAAAATGTGGTGCATCTGTGTTTGGTGCAAGTAGACTTATGACTGTGATGTCCTCTTGTTGGTTCCTTCCGTTGATGAGTAAAACATGGCCTTCTTTATCCTTTTTGATTACTTTTGGTTTGAAATCTATTTTATTAGATATTAATGTAGCCACACCTGCTTGTTTCTTATTTTGATTTTCTTGGAAAATCATTTTCCATCCTTTGACCTTGAGGAGGCATCTACCCTTAGTGGTAAGGTAGGTTTCTTAAAGACAGCAAGTAGAAGGGTCCATTTTTCTGATCTACCCTGTTGCATCTTTTGATGGGTGAGTTAAGACTATTAGTATTTAAGGTTATAACTGTGAGGTTCAATTTAGTCCCTGCCACGTTGGAGGCATTGTGGGGTTTAGTGATTAATATATTTTTGTGCCTTCTTTTTTTTTTTGGTTATTGTGTTCTTCTTATAGCCTCTTGAGGTTGGTTACTCAAATCTTCTATGTGACATATTCCCTGAAGTATTCTCTATAGGTTTGATTTGTGTTTATATACTCATAGAGCTAGAAAAGTTTTTTCTTTTACCATCTGTATGAGGTATGTCTTTGCTGGGTACAGTAGTTTGGGTTGGAAGCCATAATTTTTAGACTTTGAAGTTCCCAATTCCAAGCCCTTCTGGCTTTTAGGGTTTACAATGAAAAATCTGAGGAAATTCTGATAGGATTGCCTTTGTATGTAATTGTTTCTCTCTGCTTTTAGTACTCCCTGTATTATTATTTAGAGTTTTAACTATAATGAACCTTGGAGAGTTTCTTGTTTGGTCCAGTCTGTTTGGTGTTCTGTGAGCTTATTCTATTAGAATGTGTCTTTTGAGAGTGTGGGAAAGTTTTCTTAAATAAAGTTGTTGAATTTGTTGTCTATGCCTTTGGGCTGAATTTCTTCTCCTCTGTATACACATGATCTGCATGTTTGTTCATTTTATGGTATTCAAAAAGATTCCTCATATTCTTTTTACAGGATTTTTTTGAACTTATCCAAGATTTTGGACTCCTGAATGATTTCTTATGTCTTGTCTTCCTGATCTGAGGTACTGTCCTCCACATGATTACATCTGTTGTGACGGTTTCTACAGAGATTTTTACAAGCTCTATTTGATTTTTGTTTACTGTTGCATTTTTCTCTATCATGTCCATCCCTTTGTTGAATTTCAATTTCAGGTTGTGGCTCAATTTTCCTGATGCTTTTTGTAAGTCATTTTTGTTTTAGATCATCTCTTCATTAAGCTTAGTCAACTGGTTATTGAGAACCTCTATTTGATGCACCTACATTTGTCTCTCTTTTGAGGTCTTTCTGGTTTTCCTCAATTAAGTTAAGCCTAGTGATGAAAGCTGTGTGCTATAAGGGATGATGCTACTGCATTTCATGTATAGAATTGTTGGGTTTTTTGATGATTTGCTTCCAGTTCAGGGATTTGCTTAGTCAGGGTCACATAGCTTATTGTGCTTTAATTTTGGGATTTTATGTCTGTTGTCTCCACTGTGTTTTAACTGGAGACTTCCACTGTGGAACTAGGTAAACTTGATACAGATCTCTCAGTCTGCTGTCTTTTTTTTTTTTTTTTTTTGCATTGGGTTCTATCCATCTCAGGGTAAAAGTCTTATGGTATTAAAGGGGAAGCAAGTATTTGCTATTGCAGGATCTTCAGTGTGTGTTCTGATTTGAGCTTGACCCTGACTGGAACAGGATGACATTGTATCCATGATGCTGGTTGTGGAGGTGTCAAGTGTGCCAGCAGGTCTGGGCTGATGGCTGATACAAAACCTGTGGTTGGAGGTCGGGAATCTCTTTGGCTTCTGATCACAGCTGTACCTTGTCTGTGGGGCTCAAGGGCGGTAGCACTTGGCCCTGGCCCTCTACTGTACCGGGCTGAGCAGGTTGTAGAGGACTGACTGGTTCCCCCTGGCAGGTTACTGCCAGATATTCCTGTGCTCCCAGTCTGGGGGCAGAAGCAATGCCCCAAGTAGTCATTTGGAGAGGAGGGATGGTCAGGGGGTGGCAGGGATCACTAAGCTTCGTGGGTCAGGCCATATCCAGGTCTGCAGAGTTGGCAGCAGTTGGGACATTGGTGTGTGGAGGCAGCCAGGAGTCAGAAGAGGTGACCCAGGGAAGAATGATCTGCTGAGGCTGGAAGCAAGGGGTGGAGATGACCGGTTGTGCTTTAGGGTGTGGGGACCCACAGAGGTGAACAAGGACAGCAGGAGGTTTGAGGGACCCCTGGGATACATGTGGGTGGCATGAGGTTAGGGGGCCTTCCAGTGTGGCAGGGTGGGGCAGAAGTGTGGGCTCTGGCTCCTGCATTGTGTATTCCCACTTAGTAGGTTGGTCCCATATCTGAGTGCAGGAAGTATGGGGAAAGTTTTTGGAACCTCTTTGTATGGAGTCCTGTAATCATCACTGTCTCATACAGCTTGAGCCAGGCCCCAAACACTCTGGCGGTCCTCCTCCATCTGAGTTCACAGGCTCCAACCAAGCTAGCACCTCACTCAGTCCTAGTACACAGGCCCCAAACACACCTGCACCCCACTGGCCCTGAGCCCAGAGGCAACAAACATGCTGGCTGCCCGTCACCCAGTCTGAGTGCACAGGCCCCAAGAGAGCCAGCACCTCTCCAGATCTGAGTGCGCAGGCTCCAGATATGCCTGCACCTCTCCAAATAGCCAGATTTTATCATGGAAAGTTTTCCTTTCTCCTTCTAGTGTGAGGGATAATTTAACTGAGTGTGTGAGTTTGGATTAGCTTCCATATTCTTTCAGCATTTGAAATACTCCATTCCAAGTCGTTCTGGCTTTTAGAATTTTCATGGAAATAAAATTGCCTTTTATTATGAAGGGCTTACCTTTATAATTGATGAGCTCGCTCTCTCTTGTAGCTTTTAGTGCTCTTTGTTTGTTTTGTGTGTTTAGTGTTTTAACTATAGTGTAATGTGTGGAATTCATTTCATGGCACTCTCTATGTGGTGTTATATATAGCTTTTGTATCTGAGTGGGCCACTCTTTTATCATAAGATTTGGAATATTTTCTTTTATACTTTTATTGAACATGAAGTTCTTGTCCTGTGTGCCTATGATTATAACATTTGGTGTGTTTAAGGTGTCTCACATTTCTCTTATGTTCTGCTCATATTTTTCTTTAACTTGGCATCAATTTTGGCCTCCTGATCTATTTCCTCTGCTTTATCCTCAAGTTCTCACATTCGGTCCTCCACGTGCTCTATTCTATTGACATGACTTTTCTGGAAGATTTTTAACTGAGTTATTTCATTTTTTTAAAATTTTCATTTGGTTTTTCAGCATCTCTGTCTCTTTATTAAGTTTCATTTTCATTTCTTGGGTTCACTTTCTTATTGTCTTTAGTTTGACTTTCTTATTGTCTTTGTTTATCTCCTCTTTCAATGCATTCTGTTCAATATTCATTTATGTGTGTTGAGTTCTTTTAGTTGACTGTCTCAACTCTGTTGGATTTCATTCAGATATTTGTTCATGTCCTCTTTAAGTTTCATATATAATTGGGTTTTAGAATTCTTTGTCTGGAATTTCCTCTAGGCAGTTCTGTAGGACTAGATATTCTTGGTGGGGATATCTTGCCCTGGTTTCTTGCGCTACTTGTTTTGCATTGGTGTTTACCCATCTAGAGATAATTCCTTTGTCTTGCTGAGGACATAGTAATAGTGGCAGCACTAGAAAATACAGAGTGGCCTAGGCCAGGACTGCTCTAGATGGTCTACTCATAATTTAGTTAGGAAGGAAGAGAGGCAAGCTCCTGGGAACCTGATTGTGCTGGGCAGGACTGGTCCTCCTGGCTCTAGATGACCTTCACTTGCGTCAGGGTTGGGGGAGAAGGAGGTGCCCATCAATTGTAATTCCTCCTGGCATTATTGTTCCCTTTATCAATATACCTTCTTTATACCTTCTAGGATTGGTTTGAAAGCTATCCTGCGAGATACTAGGACCATGACTCCTGGTTATTTCATTGCTTGGATTTTCTGTTTGTTTTATAGCTCTCAGAGTAGAATATTAATAGTAGGAGTGCCCAAAGCTGCTATGTGAATGTTATATTAGTACATAAAAAAAACAATGGTACCTTTGATTTCTATAACTGTTGGTAGATAAATGAGTAATACTAGTATAGAATATGCTAGGATTTTGGTTACTTAAGTTTGGGAGGGATGTAGTGTCAGTTAGTATGGGGACAAGTGTTGATGTAAAGGAGATGGAAATGGCAATAGTCTCTGGAAAAGTTTGGATATTATTAGGTTCCACTGATTTTAGAGGTTGATGAGGGTATGGAAGCTTATAGCTATGGAGAATAAGGAAAGGTGGATAAACAGGAAATATATGGAAAAGAATTTGGAAAGAAAAGGGAAATATGAGTTGTGTAGCTCAAAATAATAGACTGGGTGGAGAAAAGTATAGGACAAATCTAAAATCCTATTGAGCAATATACAAACACAAGAAAGCCATCATGAATACATATGCATGAGTTCGTGTTTGTTTAAAGGTACTAAAAGACTTTTTTAAAAAAAAATAAGAAATGACAAATGTTAAATCTAACAATTGATTTAAATAGGCAAACTATACTAAATGTGCATCAAATCTAAAATGTCAATTTTTCTGCCTTGATGGGATGGGTTTTTCATTATTTTCCTCCCTGTGCTATCTCTTTAACAACTTACCATGATATTAGAGGGATGATTCACCTTTTCTTATTCTCCATAACTATAAACTTCCATACCCTCACCAACCACTAAAATCAGTGCTTTATGTAGGAAGATTAGAGTTTTTGGACAATAGGACTTACATTAGAAAGACGGGTGAAGTGTCAGGGTGAGCTCTGTGGTTTTCTGGAAATAGAGTATTGCAAACATTCATTAGGCCTGGGATAGGTAGAGGGAACCGAATAGCCATGCCTGTAGGGAAGTGGTGGATTTTTGAGTTTGAAGAATTGTGAGGAAAAGAATCTCGCAGAATAGACTGGGTCTGTTGAAGTCTGTGGAAAAGGGCAGGTGAAAGTGATCAGAATAGCAGAAGCTCAGAGGAAAGGAATTTGACCGGCAGAAGGGCTCACGTCCCTGTATTTAGGGTGAACCTCATGAAGTAGAGAATGATATAGTGACATCAGCTATTTCACGGCTGCCCAAGGGGCATGGTTCAAAGTCATTAGTCATGTGGTGTGAGGCCTGTGCTCACTGTAGCCAATAACATTGTAGCTTCTATTATAAGGAGTCTTCTCTGCCTTTTGGAAAAGCATAGAGTAAGCATGCATAGGTCAGGTCTACTGAATCTTGCCATCCAGTCACATTCTGATTTCTTCTCTGCTTGTTTTAAGAGTACCCAACATTCCACTGAACTTAAGAATGAGGCCAAGAGCAGTGCTCTTGCCTTGGGGAATGGTACCATGAGCAAGGTGCTCCAAAGGGCTACATGGATATGTTTTGAATTCTAGATTATTCTCCGTCCATAATGCCCAAGTTTGCCCACATTTTTCCAGCAAGACTCACAATTTCTAAAACTACAAATATAAGATTTATTGTCAGTTTCTTATTTGATTTAACTTGAGTCTCTGTGATGTTTTACTAGAAAATTGTTATTTGCTGATTTTTTTTCTTTATCTCCTATAATAATAAGCAGTAAAAAAGGAATTTGTTGAATTAATAAATCTGTTAGAGCTATCTTAAAGAGTTTGTTATGTAATTAAATGTGATAATTATCTCTTTACTGGGTGGCACTAACTCTTTTTTTTTTTTTTTTGGCTGTAATGGGTACCTCTGCTCAGCTCTTGCATATGCTTGGGTCTTTTTTCCCCTTAGAACAAAATGTTCACAAATTCTATTTTTTTCCCTGCTACTCCAATGCCTACTCCTTACCTCTTTATCCATGATAATCTTACTTCTGTATCTAAAAACCTAGAAATCATTAATCAGGCTTAAAAGTAATATTAGCCCATACAGTCACTTTGAAACCTTGTTTTACTTAGTAACACCACTTTTATTTAAATATTTCTTAATGTTTTTAATGGTAACAGCAGAATTCCCATTTCTAATCTCTCTGAACAACTACCTTTTAGATTCTCTTCCATTGTTCACTCCTTAAGTACTGATCTTCCTCAGAGATTTGTCCTTAGCATTACTTTTCTCTTTTCATTTTACATTCTCTGCACAAATGGATAGTTACTCCAGGGAGGCTTCCAACCTCAACTTCCAACACATCCACTGGCATCTTAAAATTATCAACAAACTCAAATCTATTGTCATTTCTCATTCATAATCTGGAAATGATCCTTTTCTTCTCTTTTGTTCAACTTTCTCTTCCTTCATCACCTTGAACTCTTCTCTCCTTTAAAGATCATCCTCATTTTCAACTTTATAATTTGTACTGAAACAAGATCGGCATTATTTCTATCACTTAGGAAAATATATGCAAGAAAATTACCAATATGAAACAAATGTTTAAATCACAAAATATAAATGGGCTTAAGATATATATAAAAAATGAGAGCTAAATAAACTAAAAAAGGGGGGGGGGATGGAGAGATGGCTTAGTGGTTGAGACAACAGCCAAAGGATCCCAGTTTGATTCTCCAGGACCCAGGTAAGCCAGATGCACAAGGCGGCATGTGCATCTGGAGTTAATTTGCAGTGGCTGGAGGCCCTGGCACGCCCATTCTCTCCCATTCTCTCTCTCTCTCTCTCTCCCTTTGCCTGTTTCTCTTTCTCAAATAAATAAATAAATAAAAATTTATTAGAAATGCTATCAGATGGAATTTCAGTTCAGTTATTTTGGAAACTTAGTTGTGATGTAAATGAAGATGAGCATCACCCAGCCTTTCTGAAGTCCATGAGGATATATTCTCAGAAGAAAATGGTGCAAGTTTCAGGTGAGAAATACACATCTAGGAATTTATCTCCTTGATAAGGGGATGCTTAATAATACAGGAGCCTCCTCTATAGAGAGGAGAGTCTTACATCTGGTGTCTTTTTCCAGTTGATGAAACCATCTGGTCTAATTTCTCATTTTCTGCTCCCTTTTATACCACCTACATCTAATCAATCAACAGTAGATGCCAATTCTATATGTCAAACATGTCTCATATTCCCCCTTTCTTCTTGTTCCTTGCTGTATTTACCTGCACTCAGGTTCTCAACACTTCTAGCCTGTGTTATTATTTAACCTCCTGACAGGTTAACTTCTGTTTGTTCTCTTCATGTCTTAGGTTAATTTCTGCTACATATTATTTTAAAAAATTTAAGGCTGGGGCTGGAGAGATGGCTTAGCGGTTAAGTGCCTGCCTGTGAAGCCTAAGGACACCGGTTCAAGGCTCGATTCCCCAGGACCCACGTTAGCCAGATGCACAAGAGGGCGCATGCATCTGGAGTTCATTTGCAGTGGCTAGAGGCCCTGGCACGCCCATTCTCTCTCTCTCTCTCTCTCTCTCTCTCTCTCTCTCTCTCTCTCCCTGTCACTCTTAAATAAGTAAATAAAAATAAACAAAAAAATTTAAGGCTGGGGTGATAGCTCATTAGTAAAGTGCTTGCATTGCAAGCAGGAGGACTTGAGTTTGTTCCCAAGCACCCAATGAAAAACACTGTACATGGCAGTGTGTGCCTGAAATTCTAGCACTGGGGAGGTGGAGGCTGGCAGATCACTAACCTTGCAGGTTAGTTAGTCCACTCTAATTGGAGAGCTCCAGACCAATGAGAGATGCTGTTTCAGATGAGGTTGTTGATGTACCCGAGGATGACACCTGAGGTGGTCCTCTGGCCCCCACATATGTGAACATGCATATAGCCCATGCCCATACTAATAAAGAAATAAAAACAGAAATTCAAAAATTATCTATTATACCAGTACTAGAGACAAATGTGAGGATAGACTGGGCTACAGAGTGAAAACCCATATATATATGGCACTTGTCTGCGAAGCCTGTGGACCTAGGTTTGTCTCTCCAGTATCCACATAAGCCAGATGCACAAGGTGGTATCTGGATTTCATTTGCATTGGATAGAGGCCCTGGTGCACCTATTCTCTCTCTTTCTCTCTCTCTCTCTCTTCCTCTACCTCTCTTGCTCTCTAATAAAAAATATTTTTATTTTTGTTTTAAAAGCATGTGCCACCACACCTGGCTTTATTTATTTGAGAGCGACAGACACAGAGAGAAAGAGGCAGAGAGAGAGAGAGAGAGAGAGAGAGAGAGAGAGAGAATGGGCTCACCAGGGCCTCCAGCCATTGCAATCGAATGCCAGACACGTGTGCCCCCTTGTGCATCTGGCTAATGTGGGTCCTGGGAAATAGAGCCTTGAACCAGGGTCCTTAGGCTTCACAGGCAAGCACTTAACCGCTAAGCCATCTCTCCGGCCCATAAAAAATATTTTTTAAAAGTACTAGAATAAATTCCAAAGAATAAATACAGACATAATTTTAATTTCTTAAATATATTGTATGATGGGCTCTTATGAATATTTGCCAAATTTATCATGTTTTAGACTACTAATTATACATACACACACACACACACACACACACACACACACACATATGTGAAAGAACCTTTCTGATTTTGAAATTAATACAATATATTTTCAATCTGCAAGAAAAAATTGTATTTTCCTACCAACCCATCACAGACCATAAAGAGACATTATTCCCTTTTAGTAGTAGACTTAATTTGCTAATCATACCTTTCTACCTAAGTGACAACTTTGAGCAGTATCAACTTTTTTTTTTTTTTTTTTTGATTTTTTGAGGTAGGGTCTCACTCTAGCCCAGGCTGATCTAGAATTCACTATGTAGTCTCAGGGTGGCCTCGAACTCACAGCGATCCTCCTACCTCTGCTTCCCAAGTGCTGAGATTAAAGGCGTATGCCACAACACCTGGCTAATATCCATTTTTATAATAATGGATTATGGATCTAGTGATTTCTTTTTTGATTTTTCAAGGTAAGGTTTTGCTTTATCCCAGGCTGACCTGGAATTCACTATGTACTCTCAGGGTGGCCTCGAAATCACAGCAATCTTCCTACCTCTGCATCCCAAGTGCTGGGATTAAAGGCATGTGCTACCACACCCGGCAGTGAATTCTTTTAACATAATGTACCACTGTGAAGTTCTTTAGTGTTATCAATTTTGTTTTCTTCTCAATAGTCTTCCTTACACTTCCATTAGTATCCATTTCCTACATAGTCATGAATCTGAGTCAGCCACATTTCCAAAGCCAGGACCTGGTTTTAATTGAGTAAAGCCAATTCTCATGTCCCCCCCCCCTTTTTTTTTAAATTCAAATGGTTGGTATAAGTACAAACATAATTCAAAATTCAGTCTGACACCTGGCTGAGAATTTCTCAATAATATTTTATTGCTCATACAGTGAGACACAAAGATCAGGGAGAGCCTGGTTCCTGCTTCTGTACTGGCCAGGGTCAAGATTCTGTGAGTCCCAGAGCTGCTGCAGAAGCTGACAGACATGAGAAGAGCTAATTGGAGAGAAAGGCCCATTGTCACAGGTGACAGTGTCATGAAATGACGGTGTAGAGGCCCTCATCTTGAAGAATATTGTTCAGTCATGCGACTCATGAAAGAATCTTTTAATGATGGGGAAAAAACAATCCTCTCTTATTTAATTTGGCTGAGTTGATGGCTCTTACTTCTGGAGGCCAAATTCATCCAAACTGAAATCTGAAGATCTTTTTTTTTGTGTGTGGTGATATTTTCATCACAACTCAGGATTTCACTTCGTCATAAATGTGCTGTATCAACTGCTTTTCTCATTTAATTTGATATCTTTTAAAGACAAAAATAAGTGAAAGGGGGCTGGAGAGATTACTTAGTGGTTAAGGTGCTTGCCTACAAAGCCAGAGGACCCAGGTTCGATTCCCCAGGACCCATGTAAACCAGTTGCACAAGGTGGTGCATGTATCTGGAGTTTGCTTGTAGTGGTTGAAGGCCCTGGCACACCCATTCTCTCTCTTTCTCTCTCTCTCAGATAAGTAAATAAATTTAAAAAAATAAGTGAATGGAAAAGAAAAAGTAAAAGTAAACGAAGTCTAGCTTTTAGCCTCAATTAGAACTAAAAATCATCATGAATTCTTTAATTTTACACAATAAGGGACTAGGACCTAGTTTACATGACTTGATAGTAACTGTGCTACAGTGGCACAAAATCTCTTTTCTGGAGTCAAAATCCAGTGTTCTTCTCACTCCTTACTGTTATGTCTCTGTTACATCAATAACTTTAAGTATGGGATGATCCTGTGACTAACACTACTTGCAACTACAAAGGAAGGACTTGTCCACTTGCTCTTTCACCCAAATTCTACTCTTAGAAATGGCCACCACCAGTCCCCATTAAAGTTAGCATGCAGGCAATGCACAAAGATATTGGACCCTCCACAAAGCCTATTGCATTTTGAAAACTAGCAGCTTTATCATTCCAAGTAAAGGACAAGTGTTGACATCTCAGAGTCAGAGAGGAATGCTGAACTTTTATTTTATTTATTTATTTATTTATTTTTTGGTTCAACTGAATTTAATTTGATTGGTTTGTACTAGTAGGTAGTGAAACAAACTCAAGCACTTATTCAAATGATTTAAGCCAAGAAGTACGTTTGGGTTTTATACTTTTGGTATATAAAAGTACAGTAACATGAAGCCAAGTTGGGCTCGGTGGGGGGCACAGGAAGTAGGGTTCCACAGTGTTATTCCTGAGCTGCAGGAGCAACTCTGGGGTTTTCACTTTCCAGTTTTAATGTGATACTCCACTGGTTCAGGTTTCATGGAGGTCCTTAGAGGCAGCTGTCACCCTCAGACAGCAAAGAGGTTTTCTTCTGACCTTCTGTGATCTCTCCTTCTGATCTGCTGACTAACTGCTTCACCTAAAACCCACCACGCAACATTCCATTATTACCTCATTTGTCTGCAGTTCAGGTTTTTTTTTTTTTTTTTTTTTTTTTTTTTTTTTTTAAGAAGGGAGTAAAAAAAGGTATGGGGAACAATGCTGGTGAGTCAATTGAATTGTACACATATTTAACATTGAGATCCAGAGCGACCTAATTTAAGCCTTCATTTGTTCAAATGGATAAGATGTTCATTAAGTTTCAAGAGGTGCTTTGAATTACACCACAGGTTTAATTTCCTTGTCTAGAGATGTCTGTGCTGAATACCATATTGCCAACTGTTGTGACAGCTTGATGACCAGAACTAATGTGTGTGGAGGTCTGGAGGGGAAGCACAGCACAGAGCAGTATTCTGGCCTGGGGTGCCACAACTTTTCAAGTGTGCATAGCCTAGCAGTGAAATTTGTGTCCATAAAATAGCCGCTCTGTAGTTTGTAATGGAACAATTCAAATGTTATTTTGTTCTTATCCTGGGTCATATGTGCAAGACATTTGTAAACCAGAGGAAGATGTGTTTAGCACTTCTTCCCTATTTTCTAACATAAACATTGCTCTCAATTTTGTTTAAATATTTTTTTATTATTTGAAACAGAATGAGAGACAGAGAGAGAATGGGCATGCCAGGGCTTCCAGCCACTGCAAATAAACTCCAGACGCATGCGCCCCTTGTGCATCTGGCTTACTTATGCGGGTCATGGGGAGTCGAACCTGGTTCCTTCGGCTTTGCAGGCGAACACCTTAACCACTAAGCCATCCCTCCAGCCCCTAAGTATACTTCAAGAATTAATTCTTTTTTAAAACTTTTTGTTGACATCATTCATATGTGCGCATAATGTATTTTGATCAGAACCCCTCCCATTCTTTCTTTTACTCCCCCTTCTCCTTCCGCTAAACCTGTTCTTTCCAACTAGTCCCTCACGAGTTAAAGTTCAGTCATTTCCCTCTTCCTTGCTGTGCGTGATTTCCCATATCTTTGTGGTAGGGCACGGGTTAGAGGCAAAGCTCTCTGTCAATCTTTGCCATTCCACCACATTCCCTTTCTTTTGTATGTGTATGCAACTCAGGTCATAAGTGTGAGAGAAGATGATGAGTACACTTGAAAAGTTTTTCAGTAAAAGGATCATTTAGAATTGCTGTTCTTGCAGACAAGGTAGACTCGTGTGTGTGTGTGTGTCTAAGTGGCATCTTTCTTATTGTTTTCCTTTCTATGCATACTTCTACAACACTGAGCCATCTTGGGGACTAGGGGTTACCTCTTTCATCTAAATAACAGCACCACACGTGCTTGCTCTCAGTACCACTGAGTGTTGTCCACACTCAGACAACCTGCATTACCTTGAAGGTCTAAATGTAGACTTTGCAGGTTCTTCTTCGGGATTTATTCCCCTAAACTCATGGTTAAATCCAGAACAGGCTCAGTCTCACTCTCTTTCTCTTTGTGTGCATATGCCTGCACACATTTATAAAATGCATGTTCTCAATTGGAAATTCATAGTACATCTATTTCATCTCACATAGAATTTATTGAGCTTCTATTTTGTAAAGTAACATCATGATTCAGAAATGATTTTTCCACTCACAAACACACATTGAATTAGAATGCTTTTTATAGCTTGGCAATGCAGAACACAGTGGGGTTGAGAAGAAAACATAGAATTTAGAATATATCTTTTTATGTGAGACATTTTTATTTCTGCTGGTTTGAAAAGTCTTTGATACTTGCTTGAGGACACATAGAGTCATTGTGTTCTGTTTTATGAGACTAAAAATGGCCTTGGCCTAGGAAAAGTATTAAATATTTAGCACAGAGAATTTAATGTAATAAAATGTAATAAATCTTGAACTCAAACAGTACCAACTGAGTAATATATGCAGCACATGTGGAACTGTTAGTGGATGCTACAGACATTTTGCCAACTATAAAGACAAAAGTCCTCCTCAAGAGTACAAGCTTCAATATAGAGAAAAAATACAAAACCAAATGCTGACTGGAAAGCATGAATAAGCTTCTATGATATTTCATAGCTCATAAGTCCTTAGTAAGTAAGTGCTTTTGTTTGTTACTGAGTATAAATCAACTCTTAAAACTTTTTTTTATTCATTTTATATTTATTTGAGAGTGACAGACAGAGAGAGAAAGGCAGAGTGAGAGAGAGAGAGAGAGAGAATGGGCGCACCAGGGCCTCCAGCCACTGCAAATGAACTCCAGAAACGTGCGCCCCCTTGTGCATCTGGCTAACGTGGGTCCTGGAAATGGAGGGTCCCGGAAATGGAGCCTTGAACCGGGGTCCTTAGGCTTCACAGGCAAGCGCTTAACCGCTAAGTCATCTCTTCAGCCCTAAATCAACTCTTTTATGGACTTTATGTTCCTATATTTCACTTAATCCATAATCTATACTTTCACCTGAATTGCCTACTCCAAGAACTTCTAAGAATCTTAAAAATCCTATTTACTTTTCCCTATGGCATCTGTGACTGCTTGAGTCTTTTTGCTACTTATTGATCTTTTAATTCATTTCATAGTCATCATCACTTTACCTTGTCTTATGTTTAAAGCAATTTCTATTCCTAAGATGTGTTTGCTGTGCCTTTACTTTAGAGCACTGTTGCTTATGCCTTGACAAGACTATTCCACCACTTCATTTATAAGGACACCTTTGTAGCTTTCTTACTCTGCCACATTCACTTTTCCTTTTGTCTCACATCTCCTCCTGTTTGCTCCTGAGTACATGGTATCTACCTGTGATATAAAACGAAGCATCTAATTAGTCATTGATTTTCATAACATTATCACTGCAGCAGTTCTTGTTTATTCTCCCACCCAAGTACTAACCAGGCCTGACCCTGCTTAGCAACCAAGATCAGACAAAAATCAGGTGTGTTCAGGGTGGTGTGACTATAGATACTTCTTGTATATTCTTAGAAATTTACTTACGATAGTGAGTAGGGGCAAGAGGGAATGTTCCCAAAGTTTCATTTGTATGTGGATAAGTAGAGAGAAATGAATTCTCTGCAACAAGATGGCATGAGTAAGAGTAGTTGTATGGAATACTGACACGTGAAAAGGACCTCTGTATAACACGAACTTCCATAATGAGGCCCAGTTTGATCCTCATTCTCAGAAGGGCATAAGTATTCCTAAGGCCCCAACTCATTCTGATAATAATTAGTGACATTATAGCCAAACTCAGTTATATGGGCCAAACTTGACCCCAATCTTACTATATTGTTGCTTATAAAGTGTTCACCCTATAATTTATAAGTTATTAACACAGCAGTGACTATTATATGTTAGCAATTTTCTGTGTTATAAGCACTTTAATAATTCTGAGATAAGAGAGCTTTTGAAAAGACAACATTTAGAATGAAAGCAATAATGAATTTCACCATTATGAATTTTAATCTCATATGACTTTGCCTGTGGGGTATTACATGGAGGGAAAACCCTGCTAGGGTGATGAAAAAACCCAAAATTATTGTTAGACTATTGCCTTTTTGCACACATGATTGCATCACCATTTTCGCAAACAATTATGCCAAGAAGTATGCAGTCCTATTCAAGAGACTGTTTCATGCATGGCGCTTTTCCAGTTCTTTAATAATGTGGAATGCCAGGAAGGGTGGCTATTCATCTCTGGATAAGAGAAGACACAATGATAAACCCAGAACCCTAGTCCAGGTACCCCTGAGTCATACCTTCGTCTCTAGTTCTCCAGATTTCCAAAGACCTCATCACTGCAGCAGTACATATCTCAGCTATTTTTTTTTTTACCTTACAAGTTTAATACCTTTTGTATAAGTTTTCTATCACACATGTTTGTTTGCTTTACTCCTTTTTTTTCATTTTCTTCCCTCTGTCTTATTGCTGTTGGGGATTTAATTCATGGCTTTGCACAGGGTAAGCTTAAGCCACATCCCCTGGCCTCAAAAGATAATTCTTATGGCCTGACATGCAGATACTATTTCCTGAATTGATTTTTGTTTTCCTTTGGCAGTTTTCACTTTCTTTCTGAAACTTTTTCTCCCTCCCTTCCTCCTTTTTTTGAGGCAAGCCTGATAGACTTACTTTTTTATGTGTGGGAGAAAGGGAGAGCCAGAGAGAGAGAAAGAGAGAGAGTTGGCATGCCAGGGCCTCCAGCCACTGCAACTGAACTCAAGACATGTGTACCCCCTTGTGTGCGTGTGTGACATTGTATGCTTGTGTCCCTCTGCATCTGGCTTACATGGCACTTGGAGAGTTGAACATGAGTCCTTAGGCTTCACAGGCAAGTGCCTTAACTGCTAAGCCATCTCTCCAGCCCTTCCCTCTTATTTTTTTTTGACTCATCTATTCTTCTTCTTTGTCTCCCTTCTTCAACTGCAGGTTGGGTCAACCAGATGTCTCAAACTCCTCACCTTCGTACATCTATGAGAATTTTCCTATTCTCCACTTTGACTTTGGATTGGTTCAGTACGGCCAACGTCTTTCAGTGTTCTCTGTATATCCTCTACTTGTTTAAACTATTCCAAAATAGACCTACTACTTTGTTAGCATGTGTAGGGTCTTATAATCATCAATCTACTTTACTTTACTAGGTAGTTTTGAGTGTTTATGATACTAGCATTTTAAATTGCCGCATGGTATTTCATGCAAGGCTTTCATGTAGTTTACTTACAAATCCTCCCATGACAAATACCTAGATTATCTTTAGATCTCTAACATAAGTAAAGCTTCAGTGAATATCTTTAGATTCCTGACATAAATCACAGCAAGCAGTTAAAAGGAATCACAATACATAAAAAAAGGACCTGTGTGTTCATATATGTGTCAGAATCAATTAGGAGGTGCAACCCAACAGTACAGCTAGGAGCTTGGAAATTGCCCCTACTTAGGGACCCACAGTCAGGTAAAATCAGTCATTGAGTATGTAAAAGGAAGGCATTTCAGGTTGGATCAGAGTGAATCAAACTCAATGCACTTATAAGGGAAAAATAAGATAAAGTATGCTTTAAGTTTAAGAAGGAGAGAGGAGAAAGAGATAGGGGGGAGAAAGGCAGAGAGAGTGTGGAGACAGAGACAGAGAAAGTGAGAGAGATAGAACCTTAGGGAAAGGACAATAGTATACACTCATGACAGGGTGTTGAACGATCAATATAATTGCATTTTAAATGTCTTATTACATCATATAAACATGGAGAGAGATGATTATGTAGCTTTGGGGGGTTACTTTGTTCAAATAATAAAATTTATAGCAAAGATTAAAAGTTAAGCAAACTTTTGAAAAATTAAGTATAAACTAGAAGCTGGTCTACTTTCATTATCTTAAAGAATTTCATTTTGTAAATGAAATTATAAGGTCATTTTCTGAGGCTCTTTGTTCAGGTTTAGGGATGTGAGGGGAATGTTGATATGACTCAACTTAGAATCCCTGGCCTTAAGTAAGCATAGTTCTCTCGCTGATTCCAACACTCTTAAGTTGGCTGTATATTGGGAAAAGAACATTATCTCTGCGGATAATCTTGATTTCATGAGTTGTGGTAAAAGTTTCTCACTTTGTCAGCAGGAAATGTAACTAGAATCCAGAGCAAGAAGCCTCTTTCCCTGCCCATGTTCCCTTAATTCCCCTGCCTTTCTATCCTGTCTGAATTAAAAAAAAAAAAAAGCCTAAGTCAAACTTTATTCTCAGAAGTGAGCACATAATTCTAAATGAGAGTCTTTCTATAAAGTCTTTGTGTCCTGTAGTGTGAGGCCACTGACTCTCTGCTCTGCTAGTTTTTTTAAAATTTATTTATTTACTTTTATTTGAGAGAGAGAAAGAGAAAGAGAGAGCACTAGCTAGCTCTCCAGGGCCTCCAGCCACAGCAAACAAACTCTAGATGCATGTTCCACTTTGTGTATCTGGCTTACATGGGTTCTAGGATATCAAACCTGGGTCTTTAGGCTTTGCAAACAAGGTCCTTACCACTAAGCCATCTCTCCAGCCCTGGTCTGTTAGTTGAATGGTGAACTAATGATTGAACAGAGGTTTTTGTTAAATGCTCCAAACTACCAAGTCTTTCTGTTCTGACTTAGGGCTCTGTGTGTATTTTGAGGTATGTCTTCAACACTAAGACAGCTTGCTGGTTTGGACCAGCCCCATTTGTCCAAGCTTTACAGTTAGTAAAATGACTGATCACCCTCTCAGGACTCCCTAAGAATATTTCTGTGCCTTCTAGATCTCCAGGAAGAGGTCATGCTGCTTAAAGCCTCTGTCAGCATGTCATGCACGCTCTATATTATCTTTTACCACCTCTCATTGCCCAACTGAAATTTCAACTGTTGGAAGCTACACTGCTGTGCAGTCATAGTTTTATTTTCTTTCTCTCTCTCTCTCTTTTGTTTTCTTACAAAAGCCCTGCAGATGGGTAAGGCTCAAGTCCTGCCGATAGAGATTTCCAGTTATCACTGGGACCTATTAGTGGCAATGCTGTAACCTCGGAGCATTTCAAGAGTCACCAGGCCGACTTTATCCGCCTCTGTCGGCAACCAGGTTGTTGGTTTTTGTAGCTGTAGTTGTCGGGAGGGTGGTAATATTTGAGGCTAAAACTGGCAAGAGTTATAGGCCAAGTTAAAATGCAATAAAACTTGCCAGTTTTTCCCCCGAAAAATGTGATGTTTTTATTGAAGTGTTCTTTGACCTTTTGAAATTGTTGGTTTATTCTAGAGTTCCAGAAAGGTTCGTTTTGACTAATTTATAAGTATTTTCATGCCATAGAGGAAGACTGAATTTATAGAGATCCCATTTCCACCATTCCAGACATCTTACCAGTTCCATTTTTGCCTTAAGCATATGACTCCCTTCTTAGGATGTCTGTAGCTCCACTGAGTCCATGTTTCTGACAGCAGGATCCACTTGGCAATCCATATGGAACTAGTGCACTTGTGATGCACATCTAGGGAGTGCTTGTGAGAACAAGTCAACCTCAGGGAGGGGACACTCCTTGCATATGGTACATTGGCCTCCACTTGGGAGCAGGATCCAAATATTTCCAGATTTCTCAATTTATCAAAAGAAGCAAGACAACAAGATTATTTAAAATGAAATATCTTGAATTTTTCTGCATGTGATGACACCAAATAACACATTGCTATAGGTCAGGTTGGATAACAGATTTCTGACTTATTTCCCTTAAGGAAGTTTAATGGTGATATAAAAGGCATGTTTTCAGATTTTTTTTTCCTATAGAAGATGATATGGACCCAGTTCAGTTTTTTCATGGCAATTGTCTACTTTTATTATGGGGGCATCTATACCTCATGGGATAATTTAAATAAGATGAGCTCTAGCCTTCTGTGGCTTCTACCCAGAGGCATGTATCACTTCTTGATCATTTTTCCTTCCCAATTTCTCCCTCTAAGTTCCTAATACAGTCTGAATGTGCAAACCTGAGCAAGACGGTGTATGTGTATGTATGTGTGTGTGTGAATGTCTATATATGTGTACATGTATGTGTGTATGTATGTGTGTGTATGTATATATATGTGTGTGTGTGTATGTGTGTGTGTTGGGTGTGTATGTATGTTTATGCATGTGTGTCTTGTCAACAAAATCATTATGCAATGTTGATTTGGAGGAGTCAGCAAGGAATGATCCTTTGATTCTTAAGGGTCTTGAGTATAATGTTTTGGTAGTTTTTGTAAGGCAAAACAATCCCTTTTAAAATACTCTGTTCTATTGCAGTCATAACCTTGAACCAATCATACCTCTTGCCAAGAAAGACAGACTTGGCCATTTTAAGGATCAGCCTTCTTTGTCTTAGAACAAGATTTCATTTTAAACATCTCAAGCCTGACGGAAATGCTCCCTAAGCCCCTCTCAGTTGCTTTTTCTGAGGATAAAACTTTGCATTTTGTTTGCTTAATTCTGAAATGAGGCAGTTTTTCTCTGAAACCTGAGTATTTTGCAAAGATATGTAATTGATTTTCATTCTAGGAAAACTAATATGAGATTATCTCCCATCCTAATTTGCCTAGGCCTAGGAATTCTGGTGTATTAATCTTTATTAATTGTGTTCCTTCTCGTGGTCCATACTATTGATCTTTGTCAAACTGTCTCCCATGCACTAATGAGGCATAGTAGAAAAGGAATTACTTCCTGTTCTATTCTCCATCAGAGTTATGCTTTGCTCTCCAGAGTGCGTATCTTTTATGCTAAAGTAGTAATTTTGTGGCTGGTTCAGAATTAAACCCTCAAAGTATCTTGCCCAAAAGTCAACATAGCCAGGTAGCTGGGGGTAACACAATCCCTTGTGAAAGTATATGAAGAAATTCCCTTTCCAGTTTAGTTTTCCTATCCCATTCTTTATAGGCAGTCATCAGTTGAATAAAAAAAATATATGGACTTTTTGGGGTCTGGGAAGGTGGTTCAGTGGTAACAGGTGCTTGCTCGCAAAAATGTATTCATTTTTGAAAAGAAAAGGAAAAGAAAGCATGCAATGATCAAGTAATAGAAGAGAGGTAGAAAAATTTATATTTAATTTGTGAATTGAATAATTACAGATTAGATAAAATATCTGCCATCTGCATTGTGGGAGGATCTCGAAAATATTCCTTACTTCTAGAATTGTAAATTGCATGTCTGAGGCATGACTTCAAGAGGCAGACTGTCATAGAAATATGTTATTTTCTAGAACAAACACCTTTGCCTATAAGAAATAATGTGTCCAGAATAAAATCAGAGAGGCCAAAGACCAGGAGGAAATTCTATAAAAGGTTCTTCTGATAAGAAACATCTGCCCTCCTTTAGATATTAAGTATCATCACCTCAAGGTCATGTGTTGAGGGTTTGGTTTCCGAGGTGGCATGATTGAGAGGTGACGAAGTATTTAGGAGGTGGTACCTGCTGGTGAGTTTTTCAGATCACTGGGAGCCTATGTTTGAGGTAGATTCTGGATCTCCAACCTCTTTTCTTTGTCTCCTTCTGTTTCCTGGTGTTAGGTGTGAGGTTTTTGCTCCACCATGTCCTCCCACCATGATATGCTATCTCACCACAGGCCCAAATCGACAGAGAAAACTGATAATTGACTAGAACCTCCAAAACTATGAGCCCCAAAATGCCTTCTTTCTTAATATATTAATTATGTCAGTAGTGGTGGTGATGGAGAGCTGAGTCATGTAGCTGATATATGAAATGCAAAATTTGTGAATCAACAATAAGGACGTGAACAACCCAGTTAATAATGGGCAAAAGACCTAAACAGAACCTTTATCAAAGAAATTGTATGATGGCGAATAAGTGTATAAAAATGCGTGTAGCATCCTATGTCATTGGGGAAAGGCAAATGAAAACAATGACCTGACACTACATTCTTCTTAGAATAGCCAAACTCTGAAGCACTGATAACCCCAAAAGCTCTCCAGGATGTGGAACAACAGGATTCTCTTTCAGTGCTGGTGGAAATGCACAGTGGCACACAGCAAGATCGTTCAGCAGGTTTCTTGAGAAGCTGCATTCACTATTTAATACAGCAAGTGCTCTCTTTGAAATTTACCCAAAACATTATAAAAAAAAAAAGTATACCTACATAAGAACCTGGAGAGATCTGCACACAGATGTTTGTAGAAACTTTAGTTATAATTTGTGAAATTTATATGCACAGAAGATGTCTCTCAGCAGGCAAATTGATAAATAAACTATGGGACATTTAGGTAATATAATAGTTTTCAGTATTAAAAAGGAATGCACTATCAAGCCATGAAAAGTTTAGGCCCACTTTAAATGCGTATCACTAAGTGAAAGAAACCAGTCTGAAAATATCACATTGCAGCTAAGGTAAGCCTATCGAGAAAGTAAAATGATCACTGATTAGCAGGGACAGAAAGAACAGAATTGAGGGAGGAAAGAAGGCCTGGGGGAAGGGAGGAAGAAAGGGAAAAAGGGGGTAAGAGGATAATCTCTGAGGATGTTTAGAGCAGTGAAACTACTCTGTACAGTAATGTTGTAGATAAATGATACTGTACATCTGCCTAAACCCATAGAATGTACGACATAAGTGAGTAACCTTATGGAAACTATGGACTTGATATACTAAAGATATGTTAGGTAGGTTTATCAGCTATAACCATCTGCTAAAGGGCTGTTCATGCAGGAGGAGCTTAGAGAGAGGCAATAGGTCTATGTGAATTCTCTGTACTTTTAGCTTAACTTTGTTGTAAACTTGAAACTGCTCTAAAATTTCTATGTTAAGAAAAAGAGACCTTAATGTGTACCACTGGGCAAGATTGCGTTATTAGGTTATTTTTTTTAATGGAGAAAAATCAATTATGAAGGTTGTAGTGATCATTAGAAACCTTGCTTGTGTCTTTATTCCAAATTGATTTGTTGTAAGTCTCATTGAAAACTGAAATGCAAACACAGCTGAGCGAATGGGCAGGCCATGTGCTATGCACACCCTGAGTGGGAAAGATGCTAAGTTCTTCTCTCTCATGGTATTTTAAAAATGTTCTCTCCTTCCCATCTTTAAATGTGAGCACATTTATCATTCTCTTTCATTTCTTCACATTTTCCACCCATGTATTTTTTATAAAGGTAGTGGTGCCGGGAACAAAAGCATTAATCCATTGCTACCTGATGTAGGCCAACTAATTAAAGCTTTTAAGTTAGGATCAATTTCTCAAGATCCCCACACTCAATGATGGGCTTTTTATTTCACTTCTGTTCCCAAGGCCTAGATCTACCTATTTTAAAGGGAAGACAACAACTGTATTTCTGACTTCTGTTTGTAAGTTGGCGCTGTCACAGTGGTTGAACGCTAGATTAAGGCATGCACACCTCTTCTGGGGATACCTCATTCTCCTCCTCTTGATCCAAAGCACGGTAGTAAATCTGTTTTGTTAACACCTTGGTGGCCATGGCACAGTATCGAGTTTGAAAGCCCTATCCTGATTATTCCAAAGTTGGAAGTGTATTAGTATATCCCTTTCTGACCCCAAGGGGAGATATGTTTGCTGCTCTCGCCACACTAATCACACTTGAGGCTTGGAGTCTGGGAAGTTTATTGCTGGTACATTTGTTCATAATCAGCCAGACTGGATGGAAGAGAGGAGGAAAGGAGGGAAAGCTAAGATGGGAGAAGAGAGTAGAGAAGCAGTGGAGAGAATGAAAAGTGAGAGAAGACAGAAGATGATCACATGATAGATAAATAGATAGATAGATAGATAGATAGATAGATAGACAGATGATAGATAGATAGGTAGATAGATAGATAGATAGATACATAGATAGATAGATGATAGATGATAGATAGATAGATAGATAGATAGATAGATAGATAGATAGATAGATAGATAGATACAAGATAGATGATAGATGAAATAAATAGACCTATGGCAGGATGGGGTTACTCAGGCAGGCATTTAAAGTCTGTGACAGTAACTCCTGCATTATAGGATTGGGGATGTCCTAGTTATTCAGGATTTATGGACTGTAGCCAAACTGGGAAGGAGACATTCTTTTCAAGATCATTCCACTTTTGGGGGGTGATTCCAGATGGTATGTAAGGATAACTTTTAGGACTTCAGCTATGGGCAAGTCTTGCCATTCCATCCGAGGTGAGCCTTGACCATGCTTGTATCCGCAGTGTAAGTCCTCTGTGTTCCTCGGGGCTTCAGAGTCTATCCGCCCCCCCACCCCCACCCATCTCCACACACAAGGTCAGATAATTCTGTTTTTACGAACATTACCATAGTCTTCTCCCAGGAATAATGAAAGATGTCACATTTAGCAAAAGTGGTCAAATTTGCTTATCAAAATAAATCTACAAGTGGAGCGTAGTGGCGTATGCCATTAATCCCAGCACTCAGGAGGCAGAGGTAGGAGAGTCGCTGTGATTTCAACAACCACCCTGAGCACATAGTGAATTCCAGGTCAGCCTGGGCTAGAGTGAGACCCTACCTCAGAAAAACAAAAAGTAAAATAAAATAAATAAATAAACCTACAGAACAGTCTTAGATAAATGTCCTCCTTAATCTGAATGTTCATCTCTGGGTGAACAGGTTGGCGTGCATTACAGAATCAAGAGAAACAGAAGAATGTATGGAAGTGCTAACCTGGTTCACAAAGAAAAAGTTGGCCAAAAACCTACTCGTTATAAAGTACATTAGGTAGATTAGTGTTTTTTACGTATGTTATTGCTAGAGCAAACTCTCTGAGTAGGGGAAATTCAACAAAGAATAGGCTTTGATTCTGACTCATGGAGCTGATCCCTGTTTCTGCTGTAAGGTGGGGAGGTCACATGTTCTGCAGTGGCTACTCCACTGGCAGAGTCCCTGGGAAGCCCACAGCAGAGAACATGCGGATGTGTGAACATGTCTGTGGTCCCTTTCCTCCTTGTAACACTACCAGTATTGAAGAATGGGACTCATTCTTTTTTGTTAATTTAATTATTTTTTATTTTTTATTTTTTTTATTTTTTTGTTTGTTTTTTTATTTTTTTTATTTTATTTTTTTTTTTTGGTTTTTTGAGGTAGGGTCTCACTCTGGCTCAGGCTGACCTGGAATTCACTATGTAGTCTCAGGGTGGCCTCGAACTCTCGGCGATTCTCCTACCTCTGCCTCCCGAGTGCTGGGATTAAAGGTGTGCACCACCACGCCCGGCTTAATTTAATTATTTTTTATTAGCAACTTCCATGATCATAAACAATATCCCACGGTAATTCCCTCCCTACCCCCACTTTCCCCTTTGAAAACTCCACTCTCCATCATATTCCCTCCTCCTCTCAATCAGTCTCTCTTTTATTTTGATGTCATGATCTTTTCCTCCTCTTATGATGGTCTTGTGTAGGTAGTGTCAGGCACTGCGTGGTCATGGATATCCAGGCCATTTTGTGTCTGGAGGGAGCACGTTGCAAGGAGTCCTACCCTTCCTTTGGCTCTTACATTCTTTCCGCCACCTCTTCCGCAATGGACCCCGAGCCTTGGAAGGTGTGATGGAGATATTGCAGGGCTGAGCACTCCTGTCACTTCTTCCCAGCACTGTGATGCCTTCTGGAATAATGGGACTCATTCTTGATCTCCGTATCTCATCCTAGTCCCTTCCCAAAGCCCCCTCCTCTAGACACCATAACTGCATTAAGTTTTGACCCACTTAGCACCTTGAGCAGGGATTCAACTCCAACATGAATGTGGGAAGAGCAAGCTATGGCCCTTGCCTCACTTTCGCCTAGCAGTCCAGTTCTGAATCACCACTTGAAACAATTACTAAGATATAGTATTATTTTAGTAAAATGGGAAAAATGATATTAAAAATAGTGTCATTGTGGCAGTATCCAGAGAGAGGTGGGCGTGTGATTTTATAGGGAGAAAAACACACTCCTGCTAGTGCCAGGTTTGTAAATAAGCTATGTTCTGTCTTAGTATTTCACTTTCAGTTTCAGAAGTACCCAATTTTTATTTCACTTACTTTGGCCAATTCTCATGCACTTTGAATCCAACACTTTTGAGTCCTTAAAAAAACTGTACTATGACAATTTGACTATGCTTCCTTCCTGGACCCTCAGTCCCCCCCCCCCCCCCTTGGTTCCTGGTAAGATTCAGGTCCATGGAAACTGGAGTGCAGGGAGTCCTGTTCAAATGTGCTTGGTGTTGACCATGCAAGGTGATTGCATCTCTTTCTTCTTGATGATGTATGGGCTGCTGAATAGAAGAAATAAATGAATTATGTATTAAGGTTGGAGCTATATTTTTTTAAAATGCTCCTAAGTGGGAAAGCATGAGAAAAAAAAATGTGCAATTTTTTTCTTCAGCTTCTGAACTGTAGAGTCTTGATACTAAGAAAATGTTTGATTTGGATAATGCTAGGGAAGTTGTTTGTAGTCTTCTTTGAAAGTAATTCTCTTTGTTGTCTCCCTCTCCTTGCCCCCACCGAATCTCTGTGAATGCCATTAATTTCTGTGTTCTCAACACACTTTGAACAGTAGAGGACATTTTCATTAGACTCAAGTACTGTTGCACTTTTCTCTCACTGGAAACACAATGTATTCCACGCTGTGCTTTTTGGCCTATCCCCTTCTATTCTGTCTTTCCCAAAGGGTGTGATCTTAACATACAGATAAGAGGCCCCTCCATTTAGTGACTTCCACAACTCCTAGATTTGTTAGAGAAGGAAGGAGTGGCTGGGACTTTTTCTGGATGCTGGAGGAAATAACTTTGTGGGATAGAACTATTTACCTATCCCTGTGTCAGACCCTCTTCAGAAACCTCGCCTGAGTCTGCCAGTGATCTGCCTGTTTTTCATATTTAGATAAATGCATATTAAAATTGGAAAAATAGGCCCCCAAACAGTTCAGTTGTCATCTCTTCAAAAACACATTTTCCAGACTGTCATACTGAGCTCCACTGGGCACCCTAGCACCTGGCGTGTAGCTCTGAAGCAAGCACCCACTGTGATGAAATGACACGTCTGTTATTGTTGCATTGCTATGTTCCCATTCCCCAGGACCTAGTATGCCTTAGGAACTGTGCAACTGCAGGGTAATCGTTCACACTTTCCGTCCTCGTAGATTTCTGTGTTTCTCACATATTTCAAGTGGGTAGCAATGAAGCATCTCTGGGGAAAGGGACACTTTCTGTTTCCTAAAAAAAAAAACTGGAATTAATTCTGATGAGAGGCTGATATTTTTCTTTGCTTATCCTTAGAGACAGTACAGACTGTGACAATGGAATATGAAATTTAAACAAAAGGTTTGTAGAATAAATAGATGAAAGAACATATTGTGCTCTCAAGGGGTTTTCAGATGAAATAAAAGGGCCTAGGTTTTTCTTCGCACTCAGAATGTATGTCCTCTTCCCCGCACTTCCTCCTCTGAGTGTTTCTGCATGCATGCTCTTGCAGATTGCTGTGCCTCTGAGAGCTTCCACTTTCAGCTGTTTTTCATCCTATTCATTTCTCACCTTTCCAGAGCAACCATCCATCCCTAACCAAAGGCCATAAATGGAACTGGCCTTTGCCATGGTTGTAAACAGATCCGGTTCAGCCTTGGCTTTCCCTGTTTAAAAGCTGGTTTGTAGAACATGTGGTGAAGGCCTCTTGGACTCATGACAGGTAGTGCTGTGATTAACTTAATTAGACAGACTTGATGAGGAGTCGGTGAGCGGGGCTGTGGGGGCAGTGAATTCACAGGCAGCATCTTTGGCTCGCCTCCAAAACTGCGTTCCAAATTGGAGTATGTGCTTGCGTTTCTTGGGAAGTTCTGTCACCTGTCCTTGAACAGCTGCAAGTCGTAGCACTTAATGCAGATAATGTGCACACATTAAATGGTACACGTTAAGTGTTAAACACGTATATTTGAATAACAGAAAATAAGCTTTGCCACTCTAGATGTGTTTTTACTAACAAATGGAAGATAGTATGGCATACTTTAAAATACTACTATATTAATTCTTACTATTGGGCATAAAATTATTCTTCTGCTAATTTGTTCCAAAATAAATATATGGTCATTCTATAAGATAATAGTAACTATGTATGAAAAAATTAAATAACCTTCCATGCTTTGCTTTTCTTGAGATAATCAAGTTTGTATCATTTATCATTATTTTACTCTTTCAGGCCTAAATAAAACAATAGATTTTTTTGGTTAAAAAAATGTGCTACTAGTGCACCTGCTATTCTATTATTGTTTTTTATTCTTCCATTTATATTAGCACTTCTGAGAGTGGTAAGGGATCTAAATTATTCTCTTTTCCTTTCCTTTATCTAAATCTATTGACTATAAATAATATATAATTAACCAATATTAATGCTTGTAAATGTTAAACCCATATTTATGGGATCTAAAGTATTCTAATCTGTGTACCCATTGCATGTTTAATTGGGTTGAACATACTTATCTTCTCAAAAACATTATTTTTTATTATGAGAACACTCAAAGTTTTTTCTTTTTAAAACTATTTTTATTTATTTATTTTTAAAATATTTTTTATTTATGTGTGAGAGAGATACAGACAGAGTGTAGGGGTGTGCCAAGCCCTCCTGCCACTGTAAACAAAGTCCAAGTACATGCACCACTTTGTGCATCTGTCTTTACGTGGGTACTTGGGAATTGAACCCAGGCATTCAGGCTTTGCAAGCAAGTTCCTTTAACTACTCAGCCATACTTCTATCCCCCAAGTATTTTCTTGAAATGTGTAGAACATAGTATCTATGCTCACTAGAATTTTATTGGTTTTAGTGTCAACTAGTAAAAACATACATAGAAAAATCATAATTTCATATTAAGTCATGTACTACATAATATTTTAGTCAACAATAGACTACATATAATAGAATACAGTAGTTCTATATAATGGTATTGTTTAGTGACATATATATGCAGTGTGTGTGTGTGTTTTAAATCTAGTTTCCACATCTGAGAGGAAACATGTGGTATGTGTCTTTCTGAATATAGTTATTTTACAATTATATAGTTAATATAATATAATAAATATATAATATAATAAATAAATAATATAATAAATATAGTTATTTATAATGAGTTCCAGTTCCACCCATTTTCCTATAAATGTCATGATTATATTTTTGTTCATGGCTGAATTAAATTCCATATTTTCTTTATCCATGAATCTGTTGATGGGCATGTAGGCTCGTTTTTTTGGTTTTTGAGAAATTTATATATTGGTATCTATAAGGGCTGCATAGGTTTCCATTTCCCTAGCAGCATAAAAGAGTTCCTCTTTGCCCACATCTCTCCAGCATCAGTTTTTATTTATGTTCTTGATGATTGCCATTTTGCCTGCAGTTAGATGAAATCTCTAAGCATTTTTAAAATTTTATTTCCCTGATCATTAACATTGTTGAACTCTTGTTTGGGCATTGTGAATGAAATTTTTCCCTCTAACTGCTTGGAAAGTTTGTTATGGGCATATGATAAAGAAACCCACTGAACTTCATATGCTACTTTTATCAGTTTTCTGGTACTGTATTAGAGGCATTTAAGTATAGGATATTCTTGTCTGCAAATGGGGATAACTTGGTATCTTCCTTTCCTATTTATAACCCTTAGATTTTTCTTCTCTTGTCTTATTGTTCAAGGAAAGACTTGTAGCACTATATTGAATATGAGAGGAGAAAGTAGGGACTTTTGTTTTATTCCAGATTTTAAAGCAAATATTTTTAGTTGTTTCTCATTTAGTGTAATCTTGGCTGTTGCTCTGTCATAATGGCTTTTTATTATGTTGGGCTGTGTTCCTTCTACTCCTACTTTGTTCAGAGCTTTTATCTGGGAAGGGATGTTCATCTTTATCACATGCCTTTGCTGAATACAGTGAAATGATCATGCCATTTTTGTCCTTAAGTCTATTTATGTTTAATATTATACATGTTGACTTACGTATGTCTAACCAACTTTGATCCTGTGGAATGAAATCATGATGCATGATCTATTTAATGCTGTCTTAAATAACAGTTGCAATGATTTTATTGAGAATTTTTTTTATCTATTTCATCTGAGAAATTAGTCCACAGTTGCATGCGTGTGCATATGTGTGTGTGCACACGTGTTTGTGCATGCAAGTACACACTCATCTGTTCTTTCCCAATTTTAGTATCACTGTTATTCTTGTTTCAAAGAATGAGTTTACCAGTGTTCCTTCCATTTTTACGTTATAGAACAGTTTGAGGATCATTACTGTTAACTTGCCTTTAAAGACAGTAGAATTCTGCAGCGAATCCTTCCAGTCCTGGTCTTGTTTGTTTCATCCTCTTGAATTAGTTTTGGTAGATGTGGTGGATTGAATAAAATGTCCCCCATAGTCTCATGCATTTGGAGTACGTTTCCAGTACTCTAACTGGTGAAGCCTTTGGGAGGTGTAGCCTTGCTTGAGGAGGTGTGTCACTAGGGGTGGACCTTGACGTTTATTAGCCCAGCCACACTGGATGTTAGCAAGCTCATTCACTCTTGCTGCCACCTGCTAGCTGCATTGACAAGACATGATGCCCAGCCTGTGCTCGACCACACTTTCCCTACCAGGATGAAACCTCCACTTGAGACTTTAAGCTGAAATGAAACTCTTTCCTCCCATATGTTGCTTTTGCCTGGATTTGTCCCAGCATTGGGAGGGTAACTGCAACAATAAATCACATGTGTCTAGGAATTTATTTGTCTCATATGGAGTTTATGGAATTTTGGAATATAAGTTTTCAAAATGTTCCTTAATGATTTTCAGGAGTTTGTTGGAATCTATAGTAGCCTCTGCTATTTCACCTCTAAATTTATTCATTTGAGTCCTTCTTTTCTTTTGGTTGATATGATAAAGGATTTGCCATTCTTGTTAAGTTTTTCAAAATAGCAACTCTGTTTGATATTATGCATGGATCTTTGAGTATCCATTTCATTAATTTTTGCCCTGATCTTTATTATTTCTTGCCACCTATTGCTTTTCAATTTCAATTGTTCTTGTTTTCCTAAGACCTAAAGGCACATCATTAGTTTATCTGAGATCTTTTCAGCTTCTTAGTATAAACACCCATAGCTATAAACTTTGCTCTTAGAACTGCTGTAGAAATATTCTAAAGGTTCTGGTAAATTGTGCCTTCATTTTAATTGCATTATAGGTGGGTTTTCTTTTCAGTTTTATGTCTGATTTCTTTAATGACCCACTAGTCATTCAAGAATGCGCTGTTCAGTCTCCATATAGTTTGTAGCTTCTGTGTTTTTCTTGCTATTAATTTCTAGTTTTCTAGCATAGGATCTAAGAATATACAAAAATATTATTTTTAAAAGTTTTTTTGCTCAATTTATTATATATTTATTAATGAGAGAGAGAGAATAGGCATACCAGGGCCTCCAGCCACTGTAAATGAACTCCAGACACTCGTGCCACTTTGTGCATCTATCTGGCTTACATGGGTATTGGAGAACTGAACCTGGGTCCTTAGTGCCTTAATTACTGAGCAATCTCTTCAGCCCCACGAAAATTATTTTGATTCTTTTGTATTTGTTAAAACTTAATTTTGGGAGCTAGAGAGATGGCTTAGTGGTTAAGGCGCTTGCCTTCGAAGCCTAAGAACACCTTTTGCAATCCTTCATATCCAACCTATAGCCAGACGCAACAGTGATGCGAGCGTGCAATACCACACATTCCCACAAGGGGGCGAACGCGTCTGGAGGAAGGAATGCACCACGACCATCAAAATAAACAAGAAACTATTAATACTAATAAGGGAGAAAGGAAAGAACAAATAATAATTCAACCAACAAGTACAACAACTATCTAATTACATATTCATACCTTTACCTACATGCTATGATTTACCTTAAATCAAGTTAAATGTCTCAGATCCAAAGAACTATAAAAATAGAAGACCAGGGCTGGAGAGATGGCTTAGTGGTTAAGCGCTTGCCTGTGAAGCCTAAGGACCCCGGTTTGAGGCTCGATTCCCCAGGACCCACGTTAGCAAGATGCACAAGAGGGCGCACACATCTGGAGTTCTTTTGCAGTGGCTGGAAGCCCTGGCGCATCCATTCTCTCTCTCTCTCTCTCTCTCTCTCTCTGCCTCTTTCTCTCTCTGTCACTCTCAAACAAATAAGTAAGAATAAACAAAAAAATTAAAAAATTAAAAAATTAAAAAAATAAAATAAACCACCAAAAAATCCCAGAAGTGTCAATCAATAAATGGGCCAATGAACTGACCAAATCGCTCTCAAAAGAAGAAATACAAATGGCCAATAAACATTCTAATTTACTTTTAGTTTAGAGATAGATAGATAGATAGATAGATCTTATTCACTTGTGATCATTTTCTATTATCTCCCCCCCTACTCTCACTAAAACCCTTTTGCTTCCAAGTCAATTGCTTTCCCACTTTCGTACATTATTTGTTTGCATGTGTGTGCCTGTATATGTATGTGAGTGACCTACTGGGTTAAATTAGGTTTCCTTACGCGAGAATTGGTTGGAGACTATTTACTGGAATATGGGCAAATCACCAGGGGATATACCACTGAAGACTCCTCTCTCAGCAACTACAGTACGTACACTGGGAGGAGTAGGTATAAGCCCTTTCCCCATCCATGATGAAATGTTGGCAGGCCCAGTCTTGTGCAGGAAACCATAGCTGCTATGAATTGATGAGTATAAAAGCCATATCATATCCATAAAGCAGCATTTCACAGCCCTCGTCCCATCCTCTGGCTCTTACATTATTTTTTCCTTCTCTTCCACAAGGTTCCCTGTGTTTTTGGAGGGGGTAGCTTATATGTCCTGTTTAATGTTGAGCACACAGTAGTCTCTTTTTTCACAGCCATTTTGTCAGCTATGCATCCCTGCATTCACCTCCGTCTTTTGCAGAAAGAAATGTCTATGAACAAGTTTGGAAGCACACTAAACCACGGGTTACAGATATAAATATTTAAAAGACAGTATGACATGTCCATTTAACATCGTAACAATAGTAAGTTCCCCTGGCCCCTCAGGGCCTACATAGGGTCTAACTTCTCTCCTGTGGAATGCGCCTCCAATCAATTCAGAGAGCGGTTGGTTACTCCTCTAACTACTGCACCAGCAGGTGCATCTTGCCTGGCAGTTCACTTCCATTATGTAGCACACAGGGTTGGACTGTTGGTGACTTTTCCTCCCCAGCAGCTTGCATAGTACCTTCCAGCACTAAGTAAGCTTGTCACCAGGGAAGAAGATTTTTAGCTCAGCTCCAGCATGATTTCTCTATGTTCTGCAACCAAACTATGTGGAATCTTCAGCAATAGGTCCTTAACATCTGGTATTGGTGAGCATCCAAGGAAACTGGTGATAGCCAATATTGTTTTAGGGCCCACAACTCACTAGGATATATTTCATTGCTGGAACTTGGATTTTAATAGCCCATGGATTCTGGGTATAGCTTTATCCACCCATGTGGGGTACCTTTGTTTAAACTCTTCTTTTAACATATATATATATATATATATATATATATATATATATATATATATATAAGTTGACACAGAAAGAGAGAGAGAATATATACATATATATACACACACACATATATATATATAATATATATAATTTGACAGAGAAAGAGAGAGAGAGAGAGAGAGAGAATGGGCACGCCAGGGCTCCAGCCACTGCAAACAAACTGCAGAGGCATGCACCACCTTGTGCATCTGGCTTATGTGGGTCCTGGGGAATCAATCCTGGGTCCTTTGGCTTAGCAGGCAAATGCTTTAATCATTAAGCCATTCCTCCAGCCCTTAATTTATATTTTAATTATAAACATATAATTATTTATAAAGCAGTCGGTTTTAATATGGCTTTGTCATATGTCCTTAATATTTAGTAAAGTCTCTTTAAGCCTGCCAACTGGGATTTGTATGCTTAAATACTAGACATGAAGTGCTGCATGTGTATGTTATCCCAACATGCCTATGGCAAAGGGGAGGAAAGCCAGGAGAATCCTGAAGTTTGAAGCCCAGCTAGTTTGGCCTTTCCAGTGGCAAGAAAAACATCAGGACAAGCCTTGTTTCAAACAAGATGGAAGGAGAGGACCATTACACTAGTGTTGTCCTCTGACAGGTGAGCCTATACAAACATACACAAAACACAGAAACACATATAATAATGATGACTATAATGATAACTCTGAGAGTAGAACTACTGTATAACCAATGTATACTACTCCTGGGAGAGGACTCAAGCCTCACCACAGAACTACTTGCATACTCATGTTAATCACTGCATTATTCACAATACCAAGGAAATGGAACCAGCCTAAATGTTCAACAAATGAACAGATCATGAAAATGTGGTATTCTCATTCTAGGGGCTTTTATTCACACACAGACAAAAACGAAACCATGCTGTTTCTGGGAAAACAGATGGATCTGCAAATAATTAAGGTGATTTGGACTCAGAAAGAAAAACACAATAATTCTCGATCAGGTTTGGATCTTACATATGTGTGAGTAGGTGCAAGTATAGATCTTGAGACTGGAAAAGGTCTTAAGTCAGGTCTTAAGGAAGAGGAAAAAGAATTTTTAAAAGTGGAGCTAACAGTATCCAAGTAACATGAAAGTGGAAAGGGGAATGCTGGGGCATGAAAGATCTAAGTAGGAGTATGTGGGAGTATGGAGGAGAGTCATGAAAGAGAAGGATCATTAAAGGCTAAGTGTACGTGGAAATGCCAGAGTGAATCCCATGACTTTGTATGCTAATTAGAAAGAAACCAGGGCTGAAGAGATGACTTAGTGGTTAAGGTGCTTGCCTGTGAAGCCTGAGGACTCAGTTTTGATTCTCCAGGTCCCATATAAGCCAGATGTACATGGGTCTGGAGTTCGTAGGCAGTGGCTAGAGGCCCTGGTGCACCCATTCTCTCCCTCCCTCCCTCACTCTCTCTCTCTCTCTTTCTCTCTCTTTCTCTCCCTCTCTCTTTCTCTAATAAACAAATAAAGATAAAACCATTTTTTAAAAAGGAAACAAATCAAAATATGGAGAAACGGACAATAAAGGAAAGCTTGTGCTCACTGGGAAATGAGGTTGTTTACTTACACAGAAGGCCCTGGAAAGTGGTATGTGCTTAAGCTATTTCTGAATCTTCGACTCCTGCAGATATTTGGAAGAATTTACTTGTTATGTTTTTCAAAAAAATTCATTAAATTTGGTGCTTAGTGCCTCCCCCTCATGCCAGATTGTCAAGTCACTATTTACATTGCACGTCTCGGTTTTTTCATCTGGGAACCTCCAATGCTTTGGAACTGAGAATTTCAGAGCCATAAGGAACTTTGGAAATCATGTTACTTCAACCTTCTTAATTTACTGGTCTGGAACCAGAGCCCAGATTACCCACGGGACTTCTCAAAAGTCACACAGCTGTCTCGTGGCAGAACTGGCAATGTAGTCAGTATCCTTTTGGATGCTAATCTTTAGAGCAGTTTTTTTTTTTTTTTTATACTAACAGAAGACAGACGTTCTAGTAGACTTAAGTTAAATTCAACTTTAAATATATGAATTAGAATGCTAATTACCAGATTATTAGTTTTCTGACAAAAAAGATAGATGGCAAGTTTTTAAAATTTCTAAGTTGAAATTCCCAATATATAAGATAAGCTTCAGGGTATCCCTTGAAATAACATGTATAGTACTATATTACATTCATTTATCTCTCATAAAAGTAGAGCTTTCATTCAATTCAAGTCTCTGAATCAGAAAAGATGAAGATCCAAAACTTTAAAAAAAAAAAAAAAGAAAAGAAAGCCTATTACCCATTGCTTCCACAATGTCAGTTGCTGCTTCCTCCATAGCACTTAGAGGTCACACACAGTGAGAACCATGATGCAGCGTCCATGAGAAGGCCCCACATTCTGTCCAGAAGGCTGGATATATAATGGCTCAAGTAGTTGATATAAATAACTGCTGACGTTATCTGACTCTTACTTTAGTTCTTTTTCAGATCAAAATCACGGTGACTGCCTGAACAGGAACTGGAGCAGTTGTAAAATTAACCTAATTCTAAAGTCTCTTTCCAGATTGCACATCACAGGGATGTATCTAACATCAGCTGCATTTCATCTCAATTCTGCACAAGCTTGGGTATAGTTCCCGCGTGGGGCCATATCTTGCCCAGTCCTTGAGGTGACTTCCAACAGAAAGGCAGAGGCCAGAGATTGTAACCAAAAGGGAAAAGCCTATCTCACCATCTTAAATAGAAATTAGCAAACCAATGAACTCCCTGAGGAGGTTTTTTTCTGGATAGGCTATAGCAGCAAAGAAGATAATAACTTGAACATTTAATCACAACTTTGGAATGGTCATTTAGCAAGAAAAAAAAAACTGCTCAGTTAATTTGTAACTATACTAAGTATAACTTTTTTTTTTTTTTTTTTTTTTTTTTGCTTTTTGAGATAATGTCTCACTTTAGCTCAGGCTGACCTGGAATTCTCTATGTAGTCTTAGGGTGGCCTCGAACTCACGACGATCCTCCTACCTCTGCCTCCGGAGTGCTGGGATTAAAGGCGTGCGCCACCACGCCCGGCAAGTATAACATTTCTTAATCCAATTCTCCTTGCTAGTAGCTATCAGCTTGTCTGGGTGGCAAAGCATCCAAAATTACTAGTTTTATGAAGATAACAAAAACCAAACACTCCTGAAGCTCTTTACTCTTGCTAAGAAAAAATACAATAAAGGAATATACCAAAGGCAAATAAGGGTTTAAGAATCAGAGTCCATGAAATTGTAAAGCATTTTCTCTAAGTAAAAATGACATTTTTCTTTGTCTTTATGTGTAAAAAGTATGTAGCATAAATGTGAAATCTCCACTGATACTTTTAGCGACAATATATGTTCTCTAATAATGCAACTGGATGACCCAGTACTAGAGTAGTGTGGTTTACTTTTATCAGAGTTCTTTCACCCACAAAGGAACAGGAGTAACATAGTGGGTAAAAACTTGGACCAACAAACCCTACAGCATTGTGGGAGATAGTTGTCTTGCCATTTAACACCATAGAAGTAAAGAACAGCTGCTCTAATCTACATTTATTTTGAGTTCAGCATGAGTCTGGCTCATGTAACGAATTTCATTGAGTAATACTAAGTGCAAGTTCCAGGACAGAAAAGATACCATTTCATTTTTAAGACAGAAATCTTGTAAAGACAGGATTGTTTCCTCAGCTATATTTTTGAATTGAACCTAAATGTGGCTACATTTATAAACACAAAATTCAATAAAGTATAACTTCTATATAAGACACATCCATTAAGTATACTATTGTATAAGGAAGTCCCACATGCATATAATCATGCAACCACCACACCAGTCAGTAGATAATTTCTACAACTGAACAGTTTTCCATACATTTGTAGTCAGTTTCTCTCCTACCTCCCTGTACTAGGCAACCATTGATCTAGCTTTGTTACCACAGATTAATTTCTCTTCTTGCTTATGGAGCCATCTTATCTACTCTTTGTGGTTGTCTTTTGTTGCTCAGCTAAAATTTTTGAGAATCATTCACAAAGTACATATCATTCGTTTATGAATAAATTTATCTATTGGTGGACATTGTCCTAGTCATTGGCTTCTATGAACATTCCTGCTAAGGGATTTTGTGGGCATGTGAATTCACTTTGAATACTTGGTCATGGAACTGTGCTATTTGGATAAGCATGTGTTTAACTTTATGAGAAAACACCAGGATATTTCCCAAAGTGATTGTATTTATAAATGCACATATTTTCATCTAGTCTGTCACTTGTCTTTTTACTTTTATTAATAATGTTTCTTGAGCATAGTAAGCTCTGACTATGAACAGCTTATTGCTTTTCTAATTGATGGATGATGCCTTTCATGTGCTCTCTGTGAAGTCCTTGCCCTAAGTTAGAAAAAACGTTATACTGTATCCTCTTCTTGAATCTATAGCTTTCTTTCTTTCTTTCTTTTTTTTTTTTTTTTTTTTTGGTTTTTCGAGGTAGGGTCTCACTGTAGCCCAGGCTGACCTGGAATTCACTATGGAGTCTCAGGGTGGCCTTAAACTCACGGCAATCCTCCTACCTCTGCCTCCCGAGTGCTGGTATAGCTTTATTTCTTAAGTTTGGATGTATTACCAATCTCTAGTTAAATATTATACTTGATATGAAATAAGAAGCAATTTATTTTTAAAAGATAAAGGAGCTTGGGGAGAGTGTTAGCAGAGAGGAAGGGATGGGGGAAGGGTTAACCAAAACTAAAGATAATATGAATAAGCCACATGGAAACCTACTGATTATTATATATATGGTATATACATATATATGTTTGCTCTGAATATTTATACATTTTATGTATATCCGAAATTCATCTATGATGTTTGATTCCAGTTTTTTTATTTCACATAATTTTTCAAATATTATGGTGATTTCAAATAAACTTAAAATCAGGTGCTTTAATTCCTTTTTCAGTATCAGTTGGAAAATCATTAAATTTCCATATATTTGTTTTAAATAAAGTTATCAACTTCTTCAGAAATATTTGCTGGGATTTTAATGGCATAGCAATAGATTTTGGTGTTAATTCAGGAACAGGCAGCACCTTAACACAATATTGTGCCTTCCACTTCATGAACAGTATATCTGAAAAATTAGCGACTCACAAAGATTGTCTGGTCAGAGCATACAGTCAGTTGATGGCAGAGGTAAAGGAAATCAAGCATATAAAATGACTCATACACTACTGACTCCCTCAACCAAAATCCTTAACTCTGAACGAGCCAGATTATGCCTTCAACTTGCTCATGTGTAATGGAATATTTGGTTATTTCCTTCCCTGCAGAGGTCCTTTTCCTTCTTCAGAGTATTGCTCCCCATTTTCTTGAACCACTAATAAGACACATTATTTCAATGAAAATAGTTTTTTTTTTTTTATGCAATCACGCTAACTTATTTCTAGAGGAAGAAAAGTTTCCAAACAAAAGTCCTGGGGAAACATCAGTACCAGAATGTCTTTGCTATGATCTTAATTTAATCAGAGAATGGATGCAGTTGAGACAGTGTGAAATTAAGGAATGGTTTTATACATTAGTGCAGAATGTTGTTACACAGGCTGGGTTTCAAGGCATTGTTTAATGAGCTCCTCTTTTTAATCAAGGTTTGAGATACAGGAGAATGAGAAAGCATGGATTATAAATCCCACAATACAGAATAACAAACTTCTTCCTTCTTCAGATAAGAAACTCTAAGTTTTCATTCAAACACTTTTTTTTCTTTAATTCCCTGTGGGGGTTTGAATGTAAAATGTCCCCTCCCCCATTACTTCATGTATTTGGGATTAGCCTTATACTTGATCTCTAGTTATTGGTGCTATTTGAGAGGTTTGTTAAATCTTTAGGAAGTGGAGTTCTCATCACCGGACATGATGGCACACACCTTTAATCTCAACACTAAGGAGGTGGAAGTAGGAGGATCATCATGAGTTTGAGTCCAACCTGAGACTACATGGTGAGTTCCAGGTCAGTCTGGGCTAGAGCAAGATTCTACCTAAAAATAAATAAATAAATAAATAAGTAAATAAAAATAAAAAGAGAAGAAGAACCCAAGAAGTGGAATTTTGCTGGAGGAAGTGTGTCACTAGGGGCGGACCTTAATAGCCCAGCCTCATTTGTCACACTCAGCTCACTATTTCTACTTCCTGTAGATGTGGTGATGTGATGCCTGTCTGTCTCCTCCTGATGTGATTTTCCCACCATGATAAAGCTTCCCCTTGAAACTAAGTTGGAAATAATCCCTTTCCTTCCATTAGCTGCTTTTCATTGTGTGTTTTGTCCCAGCAACAAGAGCAAAAAGAGAGTAACTGATAGAGAATGTTGCTCCTGAGCAGTGTCATTGCTGCAAAAAAACCTGATGTTGTGGTTTCCAGTCTTTGGGAACTGGCTGATAGAAGGAATATGAAAAGATATGGACTTTTGGGCTAGAGAAGTTTCACAGTGCTAAAAGCAAGTTTAATGGGTCATTTTGGTGAGGCTTTGAAAGACCAAAATACATGGAGAGAAATGTGGACTGTGGAGGCTTGGCTTATGAGATGCCAGGAGGAAAGAAAGGGCTTCACTAGGAACTGGGCTCAAAGTAGTTCATGCAATACTGTGGCAAAGAAAATGGATGAGTTCTGCCCATATCCAGAGAACTTCAGCAAAGCTGAATTTAAATGTAATGGACTGGGTTGGAGAGACGGCTCAGTGGTTAAAGATATTTGCTCACAAAGTCTGACAGCCTGGGTTTGACTTCCCAGTATCTACACAAAGTTAGATTCACCAAGTGGTGCATTCATCTGGAGTTAATTTGCAATGGCAAAAGGCCCTGAAGTGCCCACTGCCCCTCTCCTTGTAAATAATTAATAAATGAATGAATAAAATATTTATTGTAAAAAATATAATGTACTGGTATAGAGTAGAAGAATATGAAAGATGTAAAGTTTGGCACAGAAGGAAATGTGGACAGATTTTTAGGTCTCAGGTTCATAGACTGTGGCTGCTTCTGCTGCATTTGTTAAAGAGATTACCCTCATTGAGGATGGGCCAGCTTCTCTGTATTGGGACAGTAGGGAATACTGAATTGGTTTGAAGGAGAGGGTCTCAAAGAAGAATGCTGAAGGAGCTTCCTACTCATCAAGGTGAGGTCTCATCTGCACTGGATTAAAAAAATATTAGCAACCTTGCTTACCTGGCACTGTTTTGGAAATGAAAATACAGAAAATACAGGGTTGTGGAGTACAAAACAGTTTCAGGAAGCCACTAAGTCTAGGTAGTTAAGAGGCACGGTCAAAGAAGGAAGATGAACCATGGTTTATAAGAGAGACTCCAGAATTTTGTAGATGCCAGCTCACCAAGGAAAGTTATTGGCTTGGGGTAGAGCCTCTCCAATAGAGTGGACGCAAGCAGCACAGTGGAAAAGGAGGAGATCCTTAAGCCTTTTGGAGCCCAGATGATCTCATCACAATTCCCAAGTACCAGATATGGATCTGCAGGATGTTTTGTTTTCTCAGCTGCTTTTTGATCTTGCATTTGTCTTGTCTTTCCTTGTTATACCTCCTATTTCTCTCCTCTTTATTTGAAATAGGAATTTTTACTCTATGTCATTATGTGTTGAAAGCATGTAACTTTTTTTTTTTAATTTTATATGGCTCACAGTTAAGAGACTATTGAATCTCAACTAAGACTTTGGACTTTTGAACAATGCTGGGGTCAGCAGACCATGAGAATGTTTAAAGTTGGACTGGATGCAGCTTGAGACGGCCATGAGTCTATGGGGACCAGGAATGAAATGTGGTGGTTTGAATGTAAAATGTAGTAATTTTCCCCCTAAAGATTGCTTTGGTTAGATGAGTTCTTTTGTGACTCCAAATGATTTTTAAGATTGTATTTTCTATCTCTGTGAAAAATAGCACTGGAATTTTCAAAGGGATGTCATTGAATCTTGTAAATTGCTTTTGGTAAGATAGCCATTTTCACCATATTAATTTTTTCAGTCTATCAGCATGGATGATCTTCCCATCGATTTAAATACAAGAATAAAGAACTAAATATAAAGTTCTTAGAAGAAAAAATACAAATGACCAATAAATATTATGCCTTCAGCCTCCTTAGCTATCAGAGAAATGCAAAATAAAATGCTCTGAAATATGATCTTACCCCAGGCAGAATGACTTTCATCAAGAAAACAAAGAATAACCAATGCTAACAAGGGTGTGAAGAAAGACGAACACTTATTTATTATTGACGGAACTATAAACTGGTTCAGCTGCCATGGAAATTTCTCAAAAAAGGTGAAAAAAATAGAACTGCCATAGGACCCAAGTATAATGCTCCTGGGCATTTTCCCAAAGGTCTCTCTCTACACTGTACCACAGATGCACTTGTCTATCAGCCTTCAGTGCCGTACCCTTCACGACAGCAAGGAAGCAGAATTAGCTGAGATGTCCATTGACTGGGGAATGTACAAAAAAGATGTGGTCCATGTACACAACAGAATTCTCTCCTGCCATGAAGAGAAATGAAATTGTGAAATGATCTGGGTAATGGATGGAACTGTAAAATATATTAAGTAAGATAACTCAGGTGTAAAAAGACACTGTGTGTTATCTCTCCCATGTGGATCCTAGCTTAGAGCCTTTGTATACGTGTGCATGAGAGAGTATGCAGATGTCAGGGAACTAGAAAGGAGTCCATGAAAGGGCAAAAACTGAGGCTTCAAGGGAGAAGGGTAGGGAAAGCAGTTGATCTTAAGTGATGTGAAAGGCAGGTAGGGAGATGGGACAAGGAGGGGTATGGAAAGGATTAACCAAAACTAAATACATGTGTTTATTCAAAGAATAAAATAGAAAAAAAACTTGGAAAGCATGTGACTTCTCTGACATAAAAAGCATTTCAACAAACATGGCTTTATATGAAAATAAGTAAATATCATACCACATTGCCCTGATCCATCATGCAATTACTTTACACAGATAACATTGTGACATACTTCATGCAAACACAGGATTAAAGATATCCATGAAGTCCTCTATAAGGTTTATTCATGGAAGAGGTGAGAAAAAATTAACTACATATCCAGCAAATTTTCTTTAAAATTCTCTTGGGCCATGAGACTCAGCAAGTTCATTTTCTTTGTCCTTCCCTCTTTATATCTTTTCATTTCTTTTTTTTTTTTAAGTTTTTTTTAAGAGAGAGTATGGGTGTACCAGGGCTTCTAGCCACTGCAAATGAACTCCATACACATGTACTACCTTGTGCATCTGGCTTACATGGGTCCTGGGGAATTGAACCTGGGTCCTTTTGCTTTGCAGGCAAGCACTTAATTAACCACTAAGCCATCTCTCCAGCCCCCTTTGCATTTCTTTACTCCTGAGTTTTCCCTCCTTAATGTTTTTGAGAATGATCTATTCCTTCTTTGGAGTTGCTTCTTCACTAGTTTCTCTCTGATGTCTTTAGAAGTATAATGATAAACCCAAAGCCAGGCTACTCATAGGTTCCTACTTAAAAAGCAAAAAGCAAGCATTTATATCTTGCTGGTATTCTCTGTGCCTCAAATGTTATATAAAGATTATTGATAGTTGACCAGAACAAATGCATAATGACCCTTTTGAGTTTGACACTGTGGTGGTATGAGAACCTGTGAAAAACCTATCCTTAGTGTTAGAAAAGCGGATGAAGATTGTGCCACTGGATAAGCTCACCCAGCCAGAAGCCTGGCTTTGTCCCCTACGACATGTTTGTCACTTATCAAACACATTTTTACTTTACCCAGCACTGTGGTTGACAGTGTGCTCACAGAAATTTGTAAGAATGTCTTCTGAGGAAGCTAGTAATATGGCTGAGTAGAAGGACCTGGTAGAAGGACATAGTGGTTTCATCAACGCTGTTCGTAAAGGGAAGAACAGAGTGTAGGGGAGACCAGCAAACAGAGCAATGTACCCTTCCTGGATAGGCCATGAGGTGTTTTCAATTGGTAGTGATTTTTTTTTTTCCTCCTAGATCAGGAAAGGTGCAGATGTAATTACCAGGAAGGAAATGCAGTTCCTGTTCAGAAGGCATAAATTCAAATGCCTTTAGGGGTAGAAAAGTGATATAAATGTGCAAAATGGAGGATGTGGGTGGAATATTAAACGAGCCTGTGGCAAATTGGAGAGTGTGCCTGTTTAAAGCCACACAAGCTCAGAACAATATTTTAAAAGCTCTTCTGTCCAAATACACAAAACTCATTTCGTAGAACAAGTTTTTACTTTCATCTTCTTAAGGCGTGCCTTGCACTGTGTTTGACGACAAGCATAAACCCCTTGGTAAGAAGTTTGGGGTGGGGTATGAGGCAACTGACTCCGGTAGCGGAAGCTAAGGGAGAAAGGACTTCTATAGTTGTAATGTGAAGGGCCTTCTGTGACGGTATACAGAGGTTGGAGTTTACCTTGAACTTTTCACATAGGTGAAAGTGACATAATAATGTTTATTTGTAGCGTAATTTGTCCCCCAGGAGAGCACAAGGAAAATGGTTTTAATATCATGAACCTGGAGACATGATGAAAGACAGGTCTCCATGACAATGCAATGAATCTTAAACCGAGAGAGTGGAGGTAGAGATCAGGAGGGAGCATGGTTTAAAACAAACAAAAAATGTCATTTGATGTGAAATGAAGCTCATCTCACCACAGTTTTGTCAGAGGGGCAATGGAGATGGGCACGTTTCACATTCTGCCATACAGGTAGAAGTGAGGTTCTGTCGACCTTGGCTGGGGCTTGTGCTGGAGAGTCTTGTGTGCCCTCCCCCTTACATTGTCACCGCCCCTTGGTCAGCCTCTCGGGCAGCCACCTCGTAGTAAGAGCCTTCATAGGCTGACTTCTCCAAGGACAGACTATGATCCAAGCTGAACCCCGGCATTGCTCTGGGCTTTTGCAGCCACATAGGTGGTGTCTTCTGTGAGTATTCATTTTCTTTACAAGAGGAAAACTAAAAAGAGAAGACACTTCTATCTGTAGAAATGTTACTCCATGTGAGAAAAAAAAAATAAAAAACCCACTAATACATCTAACAACTTCTAGCCAGAATCTGTTAGCTTGCTGCTATAGCAACTCCAAAAGGACAAATTCACAAACCTTCCATCCGATTTCCTCCCAAACTCATATACCTGACAGTCACCCTCCTAGTGATGCTGTCTCTCTTACATTACACCCACTAAGTGAGGATCCAAAGCAAAAAAGACAGAAAATAACATCTTCTAACAATCTGCTTGTCATTTAGAAAAAGCTCACTGTATAAATGCCATGGAAACAAGCTGTTCCTGCAGCAAGAAATGAAGAAAGCTATTGCTTTACTTGCTTCCCTTTCAGTTTTAATCTTCCTAATAAAAGGGTAATGCAAAGCAAATGTTAAATGCTTGAAAGCAAATATCTGTGAAGATTGGCCATGGTGAGGTTCAGCTACATTCAACCAGCTAGCAAGGTTGCAAGCAGCGGGCCCTTGATATCAGGAAGTGTCGTTTCAGATCAATGGCTGCCCCAGACAATGCACCGAGAACATTAAGAACTCAAAGCAGAAGTTGTTATAAGATTATGGGTATTTTTCTTCTAATCAGGAATAAAAATCCTTGGTGAAAAGTACCCTTAAAAGCCCATAGATTTCTGTTCAGCTAAAGACCCGTTCAAAGGTAGAGAATGCGCTTTAATGATTTGAGACTTCCCAGATTCTGATGTCTGTGTGTTCTCAGCTGAAGAAGGTAGCATGTCTTAAGCTGTCATTAAGAATGCCATGGACACAATCTGAGAGCCCGAGGAAAGAGCCTTTATCTTCAGCTGGGAGTAGACGCAAAGCCTATAGAGAAAGAGGCACTGGAATTGAGACCTAGAGGAGAAGCGGAGGCGGGGGGGGGGGGGGGGGGTCTCACAGCAGGGTGATGGGAGATAAAGGGAAATCCAGAGAATGCATAAATTAAAGTAAGAACATTAAGGGGACTGGAGAAATGGCTCAGTGGTTAAAGATACTTGTTTGCAAAGCCTGAGGGCCTAGGTTTGATCCCCCAGTACACACATACAGCTAGATGGACAAAGTAGTGCATGCGTCTAGAGTTCATTTGCAGTGGCAGGAATCCTTGGTATGCTCATTCTCTTTCTCTTTCTGTTTGTCTTTTTCTCTCTGTCTCATAACCCAAGAGCGCTAGGAGGCTAGGGAAGGATCCCTGAAAGGAAATGGTTTAGACCCTGAAGTCATTCCATGGGAAATTCCATAAAACTGGGCAACTATATGCATCGCTTCAACATGATGAAGTACAAGGGATGTTTTCAGCTGGGAGTTGACAGTGGTTTCTATGAGTAGACGGTCAAGGTGTATTCTGTCGTACACCTGTTCTGATGAGGCCGGGGATTGAGCAGAATATCTGGAGATATGCAGATAATGGAATGTGCTGAAGAGAAAGGAGACTTTTACAGAAGACCATGAAAAACATAATGACCTAGGCTAGGCTGTTTTTAGACTGTTGGGAAAAGGTAGATGCAGCAACAGGAATCCTTTTGTTGAAGACATATATTACAAAGCTTAACTGGTTGATCAAACATTGGTAAGAGAAAAAAGAAGTAAAAATTTTGGCCAAAAAAAAAAAAAATAGCCAAGAAAATACAGCTAGGCTTCAGATCAGCTAGATATGATCCTGTCTGGGTCCCTAAGGGATTCAGAAGGTAAACATGTAAAAGGGAGTGAACAGTATCAATATTTTACATTTAGCTCATGGATTAAGTGTGGCAATCTATTTAACACAGTTTAAAGTTATTTTCCTTGGGGGGCTGAAGGAATGGCTTAGCGGTTAAGGTGCTTGCCTACAATGCCTAAAGACGCAGGTTTGATTCCCTAGTACCCAAGTACCCATGTAAACCAGATGCACACTAGTATGTGGACAAAAGTAATGAGTTTGTTTTAAACAATACAAAGAACTCATTCTGATATTTTAAGAATTGAACTTTTTTGTGATATAAAGCAGCTTTGGAAAAATCTGTGCTGTGTTAATGTTCTACCACAATGTTTTACAGATTTGAATATGTACTTAGTATATATATGTATATATGTATACATATATATATATATATATATATATATATATATATATATACATATTCATATGGTGCAACATTGTTTCACCAGCATTAGATTTAATAGTAAGAGATAATGAGCTACACATTTGTATTTATATTTAGTCTTCTTATGTCTTTCTTTGCACAAACAAACACAAAGATAATTTAGTTATATTTAGGTCTGTTCATAAAACTATGTTACATAAATAGTATTAAGAACTTCAGCAACTGAATGGCTAAATCAGAAAAACAAAATCACACTGTAACATATTTTACCAAAGAAAAATATTAGAATACTATTATTTACTGTTCTTAGGATTATAACAAAATACCTGAGAGAAACAACTTAAGTGATGAAAGGTGTTCTTTTGCTCACACTGTCAGAGGGATGTTAGCTCACCATGGGAGAGAAGGCAATGCACAGCATCTCCATCCTTGGTGACAGGAATGTGAAGCAACAGTTTGTTCATTTAGTGGCAGACAGGATGCAAAAAGCTAGACTGGAACCTTCAAAGACCCTCCTCCAGTGATCCACTTCCACTAGCCATGCCTCACTTCATGAAGGTCCCCAACCTTCAAAATAACACCCCAAGCTAGCGAGTGGGGATTAAAAACATGAGCCTGTCAGGGACATTTCGTTTCAGATTCAAACCATTATATTCTGCCCCACACCCAGCCAAAAATTCTTCTCATAGCACTACATGTATTTAGTCTGATTTGAAGAGTCCTCATAGTCTTAACCATTTCAATACCGTTTAAATATCCAAACACACTTCTAAGACTCCAGGTGAACTCTTAGAGGCGAGCCCCTCTAAAATCCTAAAGAAAGTTATATACTCCCAATATACAATGACACAGAATAAATATTCTAATTCCATAAAGAACATTTGGAGAAGAGCAAGGGAAGAGCAAACCAATGCAAGACTGATATTCAGTGAGGTAAACATTAAATTCTGTTTCTCCATCCAGTACCTTTTGTCAATTTTTTAAAAGATTTATTTTTATTTATTTATTTATTTATTTATTTATTTGAGACAGAGAGAGGGAGAGAGAGATAATTAGTGAGTGAGAATAGGCTCACAAGGGCCTCTAGCCACTGCAAAAGAACTCCAGATGCATGCGCCACCATGTGCATCTGGCTTACTCAGGACCTGGAGAATTGAACCTGGGTCCTTAGGCTTTGCAGGCGAGCAACTTAACCACTAAGCCATCTCTCCAGCCCTCCATCCAGTACTTTTAACAGCTGAGCTATCTCCCCAGTCCCTTCCCTGATTTTCAGTTATTATTCCACATGGAGTTCTCAGTTTCCTTTCTAAGTTACAACTTCAAGACTTGTACACTTTGGGCCCCTGTCAATGTCTCTGTCTTATGGGAAAAACAATTCTACTATTTTGACATGAATCTGGTTTTGGGAAGCTTTGCTTGGATCTGGCACATAGATCATTGTCAAAGGATGGTGTGAAGAACACTGAGAGTATGTCAGACTATATGCTTAGACATACACACAAACATTTTGTCTCTTCCTAAACTGTGACAGATGTGGAGAATTCTTGAGATTTACCATTTCCCTGAGAATTTCCTATGTGTTGGGACACAAATCCATTTTATTCAATCCCCACATCTCCCTGTGGTTGCCATCTTTCCCCTGACATGGTCTGGGGAAGTAGCAGATTATAAGGCTCTTTCTTAAGTAAATATGAATGTCTAATGTCTCTTTGTTTCCATCTAATTTTTCTTTTAAAAATCCTACAGGGGACTTAAAATTTTTATTCTAATTCATTTAAGTAAATTGACACAAGAAAGGATGTAAATATTATTCAATGAAACCAGCAAGAAACTAGTAAGAAAAGTCCTTTTCTTACTGGATTTGTAAAGTGGTGAACTATATTTCTTAATTTCAGTTCCCACTTCATGTCCAAGTCCTGCTGACCTTAAAGATCATTAGAGCCACAGAGTGGGTGTGAATACCTTGAGGCATGGTCCCCCCACTATCCCACTGTGACTGAAAGAGGCCTTCATGACCCAACAGTAAATCCCATAACCCCACAGAGGTGGGCGCCAGGGAAACAGTATAAACCATTAGAAATTAAACAAATAAGTATAATGATAAAAATGTTTAAATTATCTTTTCAAGTTCCTTGATGTGATATTGAATGAGATCATATTGTTCCTTGATCAACTAGATAAGAAAAATGTCTTTACAATATTGAATCATCCAATCTATGAACATGATATAGCCCTCTCTTTTGGACTTCTAAAATGTTGATGATAATGTTCTGCATGAAAGTCTTTTCCATCTTACATTAAATTTATTCCTATATATTACATATATTTAGTGATACTACAAGTTATCTTTTAAACATTTTAAATTTGTTATTTGTTGCCAATATGTAGAATACAATTGCATTTCTAATTAGCCAATGAACGTGTGTCCCTTTTATTGGTGTTAGAATCTATATTTAAATATGTACATAATCATATTTTCTGTATATAATATGTTGTTGTCCCCGACCACTTGTGGCTCACAAGCCACAGGTTGGAAACACCTGATTTAAAACATCTAGAAAAAATATTTATTGGATGTGTCAACAGGTATGACCTTGTCCTCTTCAGATCTTAAGAGGATGAAATTTCCAAAATATATCTTAAGTAAGATATTTACTACAGGTTGAGTGTTTTTATCTGAAAACACCAAATCTTTTAAAAACAATTTTATTTATTAATTTTCATGGAGAGAGAGAGGATGAGAATGGGCACACCAGGGCCTAGTGCCAACACAAACTAACTCCAGACACATGTGCCACTTGGTGCATCTGACTTTGTGAGAATCCTTAAATCTTAAATGTTCCAAAATCCAAAACCTTTGGAGTGCCAAAATGACACCATAAGTACAAAATTGCATGCAAACAATACACACACAAGAATGCACACACACACATGAATGCACATACACACATGCACACTAATAATGTATGAATGATAAAAAATGCCATGTAAAGTTACATTCATTCTTTTTGTATATGATATATGTGTAAAGTTACATTCATTCTATTTGTATGTGATATACATGAGACAAATAAATTTTGGGTTTAGGCTTGGGTCCTATTCACAAGATATTATATATGGGAAAATATAATGAAATCTGAAAAAGAAAGTCTCAAATCCAAAGCACTTCAGGCCACAATATTTTGGAACAGGAGCACTAACCTTTATAGGACTTCTGTACATTCTTGTTCATGGGATCTCTCCTGCCAGGTCAGATTCTTTTCATCGGATTCAGGAAGTATTTTTTTTTTCCTTTTGAGCTTGGCAACAATACTCTAACATATAAATTACAATTAAATTGTATGCTGTTTTAGATATACAATTCAAAACTAGTGAGAAAGTGAAATAAATAAAAACCATCTCTTTAAAACACATGGAGAATTGCTTCCTAATTATAAAAAATTTGAGACAAGAGAATAATAAACTTTTATTCAGTATGTTTAAAAGAATTCCCTCAAATACCATGAAAATGAATGGTTGCATAAGAACAGTTCTGGCAATCACTATGTGCCAGAGAATACATGAAAACTACACTGAGTTAGGACTGTTCTTTCACCAGAAGCTAATACCGGCAAGGTCAGCTATCCCAAGTGTTGCTGATAGTGTAGAGAAGCGAAAACTCTCATATGCTACATGCTGGAAGACAAGTAGATATGACTTCATTGATTTTTCTAACCAAAGTAAAAAGATATGTTTTCCAATATTTGAAACTCACTTTTATGTCTTTAGAGATATTTTAAACTGTTTCTCATACAGTTTTTGAATATTTATACCCAATTCTTACTGTTAATTATTAGCTATGATCATTTTTAATTGTAACTTGGGGGGGTTGTACCATGTTATATTTCTATTTGATTAGTACTTATTATATGAAAAATATTGATGCTTTCTTATTATTGTTTTTCCAGTTTTCTTTTATCTTTTACTTATTATACAGAGTCTTGGATATCATTATGGAATTTTCAAACACAACGTTTAGGATGCAAACTGTATCTTACATTATTTTAGATAATGTTATGATTCCTGATCCCATGGAATTTTCCAAGTATTCTATAACATTGTTTGAAAGTAGAGAAATAGTTTCACTTTTTATTCCAACTCTTATGCCTCTGATGATCTTTTCTAAATGCAAGGTCTAATATTATCTCTTTCTGTTTGTTGGCATCCTTGCTTTATTTGTGGTCTTAATAGCATTTTTAGTTTGCATTCATTACCGACCAATACATCTTAATGATGCTTCTACACGAGTAATACTAGATCTTCCTAATACCTTAACATTGCTCATTTGTGCTTTTTGAACTTATTCAGAATCTTCCCTATTGTGAACTCATTTTTTCCCTTTAATATTAAAAGCATGGTTGTGTTAAAAATTCACAGACATTGTAGGGTGGACAGTGGTGTCAGAGTTATTCTGGGGTATAGACCAAGGGGGTGGTGTGATGTTTACCAAGGGTCAAGAATATATTTGCTTCCTCTCTTCTCCCAGCTCAAATTATATATTCATTTTTTTCAGCTCCCTAAGTTTGGGCCTGAAATTCAAGAATGGTTTGGCACACTATCTCCTTTCCTGAAATTCTCACTTGCAGGAAGTGTCACCGTACATTAGAATTCTTTTAAGAGAGTGAAATTGAAAGGCATGCATCTAAGATCTCCTGTCCAAAATGTGTGATATCCTTGTAAGCAGTGGCCAAAGTGAAGGTTTTTCTTACTTACAGCACAAGGCTCCTAAATACTAAAAATAAAAATTAATAAAAATCAAAGACAAGTAATGGACAAAGGCTTAAAAAGATTATGGAAAGCACCGATTACTTCTCAACGTTACTATGAATATGAAATAATACTGCGATTGATAAACACCTCAGTGGGTCCAGGTGTCTTGATGTCTGGGGACACGCTTTACTCACTTACCTGTTTATCTGTGTACACACTTGGCCAATGTAACTTAGTGCTCTGATGTTTTTCTTGTCTCCTTTCATGAGAGCGCACTAGCTCCATAGGCTGCTTTACAGGAGCTGGTCTTCTGCCCACTGTAGCTATAGAGTCTTTGACTTGCTAGCAAAGTTTGTAACTTCTACTGTTATTTGAGGAAGGAAACACTATTGTTTATCTATTTCAGGTTTAAGAAAATGCTTGAATTTTTTTTGTTGTTTTTTTTTTTGTTTTTCGAGGTAGGGTCTCACTCTAGCCCAGGTTGAATTCACTATGGAGTCTCTGGGTGGCCTCGAACTCACAGCGATCCTCCTACCTCTTCTTCCCAGTGCTTGGATTAAAGGCATGTGCCACCACGCCCAGCTTGAAATTTTTATGGATCAAAATATATGCACTATAATTTTTAATAAGTTTTTCCAAGTTGCTGTGAACTCTTACTGTGGTTGGACTGTGCAGGTCCCTGATTATCAGTAGTATGGCCTGCTTCACATGTGTATTGCTTGTAAGTTACCTGGAGAAATTTGTTGCTACTTTTTGTTGTTGTTGTTGAGGTAGGGTCTCACTCTAGCCCAGGCTGACCTGGAATTCACTATGTAGTCTCAGGCAATCCTCCTACTTCTGCCTCCCGAGTGCTGGGATTAAAGGTGTGCACCACCACGCCTGGCTTATGTTGCTGCTTTTAAAACATAATTTTGTCTTTTATTTATAGATAGGTTATACATTTGTGTGTGTGTGTGTGTGTGTTCATATATTTCTACTATATGTCTCTACATAATTAAATGTTATCTATATCTATATATATTATAAATAATGTCTTCTCTGTTATAAATTACTGGAGATATTTTTCTTGTCCTTTCTACTTTATATTCTATGTTAGGAAGTTTTGAATTTCTTCCAAGACGAATTTTTAGTTTCCTTTATGGCTTGCAATTTATGTCTTGTATAGGAAGTGTGGCCATACTTCAGAGTCATAAAAACCTTTTCCTAGATTGTCCATATCTGTGTTGTGCTTGAACCTTGCTCTGTGGGAGATGTAACAACAGTGTAACATTGAACAGCGTAATGCTGTGCTGGCCTGCGGCTCTGATACAGCACCAAACACTAGTCATGATGCTGGCCGCCCTTGTTTTGTCTTTAGTGAAAGTATCTCGTGTGTCTTGCTCACTAGGTGTCTAGTAGATACACTTTGCTAGATAAGTTTCTCTTGTTAGTTTTCCATCATTTTCCCTTGATTATTAGATTTTATCACATATGTCTTTGGTACTGACTGATGTAATGATATGGTTATTTGTCTTTATTTTGTTATCTGTTTGTGACACAGTGAGATGTGTAAGTAATGTGAGTAATAATGTGAGTAATCATTACTATACTTTCTTAGTCATGATGTATTATCTTTAGCATACTACCACGTTATTATTTTAATACGCTTTCTATTTTCATATTGAAGATTTATGTATGTAACTTTGCATGCTGATTACCATGTAGACTTTCACTTCTTAAACTTTACTTGCCTCATTAGGTTCTAAGATTATATTCTTAATATAATATAGTTAACTCTATAATATTTTAATACTCAGAGAGAGTTTATATAAGATAAAAATTAAATATTTTTATACATACATCCAGTTTGAACAATTTTTTATTGTTAGGTTCTTTTTACTACATTTCTGTTTATTTTGTGATTATTTTTCCATTCATGCTAGCTATTAGGCCAATATAGGAATATTTCTTTAAAAAAAAACCCTATTGATCTAAGCTGAAGAGGTCTTACAATCTCCTGTGACATTATGTGATTTCTTAAAGTTACAATTTATGTGCTTGATATTAAGTTCATATAACCTATGCACCTGCCTTACCTTTCAATTGAGCTTTTATCACTGTGACACAAACACCTTTCTCTAATTTCCTTTTCCCCCCGAATTACTTAAGTCTGATATTCATTGTGCCTGTTTGTACCAATCTTCATTATACTTTGTAATTTGAATTTTAACTTGTCCTATCATTTATTTTATATCTTTTGTAAAAAGCACATGGGTGTATTATATATTTTCCTTAATATTAGATCTTCCATCATACTATAATTTCTTGTTGGGCTATTAACTCTCTGTTATTTTGGACTTCCTGTTCTGTTCAGTCATATTTACTAGTTTTAAATTTTATTTATTTGCAAAGAGAAAAGAGAGAGAAAGAAATGGGTGTACCAGGGCCTCTAGCACTGTAAACGAATTCCAGGTGTATGCACCACTTTATGCATCAGGTACATTTAGTTTTATTCTTTCTTGACATGTTTTTGGTTTCCAAAAGTTATTTTTACTTTTATATTTATAATAACTCAAGTCAAGATTAAAAGAACATGATTGCCTCTATTTCTTTCCTTAAATACAAACAAGTTTATTCAGTGATTTTATTAAGAACTTTTTCCTCTAAAAATGCAATCTAACTTTTAAGACAGTACTATACTTTTTACTATTTTTTCTAGTCTATTATTTGTACAAAAGAAATGCTCTTTAATGTAGCTCTTTCTGGAAGAGGAGACAGGAATCTCATGAGCATGCTAAGGATTCCCCACACTGGCTGTTTCTCCAGTCAAGTAGGGAAGCCTTGCCTAGTGATTTATCCCTGCAGTGATCTGCCTTATGCGCACCAGAGCTTTGTCGAAGTGACTTATAATCCTTTGAGCTCCTGAAAATATGTCTTAGAACATATAGAAGTAGAATAAAATTAAGTTATTAGAAAAATGGTATAAAAAGTGCCCTACTGCAGTCAGGCATGAAGCATGCCAATATTTCTTTATAATGTACATTTTCTTCTACAAACTCAAAAATATTGGCTCATGTAAAATCCCTTAAATTATTTCGCTGTTAGTTTCCTCCCTAAGGCACTGTGATTTCATTTAATAGAAAATAGTTTTATTTTTTTTCACTTGCATTCCTAAATCCCTCTAAAACATGAATGTTCAACATAATAAACCCATTTATAAGCATCAAAACAAAAGTGGGAGTAAATGAGATGAGAGAATTGGATGGAGTCTGACTCAAAATTGTAAATAGTCACTTTACATGTAAAGAACTCAGAGGGACAGCCGTGCAGCTACTGTAGCCCATCATGAGGGGACAAAGGGTAGCACAAGAGAAAATTAGCTTTTTATTTATTTTTTGAGGTAAGGTATCATGTGGCTGGCCTTAGACTCTCTATGTAACTAAGGATTAACTTGAACTTCTGATTCTCTTGCCTCTGCTTCCTGGGTGCTGGGTTTCTTAATACCATGCCCAGTTTATGTGGTGCAGAGAATTGACCCCAGAGCTTTGTGTATTCTAGGTAAGCACTGTACTAACTGAGCTATAGCCTTAGCTGAAATTTGGCTTTTAGATAGAATGATGTAGATTTAAAATCTTAAGGCTAGCAGGAGTTTTGGTGTGCATTAGATGTTTTTCACAGAATCAATTTTGATCATTTAGAGTCTTCTTCTGTGGTGACAGTACAGGAGACTCCTTAGTTTCTGTCTCTGCTCTCATTGTCCATCTACTCTTGAATGACTTGTGGGTAGCCATAGTGACCTGAGTACTGGCCTAGAAGGCTACTGGGCTGCATTTGGGGTAGGTAATAGGTGGCATTAGCTCGTGATGTAGTGGCACCCATGAGTTTGTTCTGCAGTCTGTAAGGTTGTGACTCACATGCACATCATCAATATCACATACATGTGTTCCCTTGCATAAAACTAAGTCACAGTCCTCAAATGCCTTCATTTTGTTTTAACAAATTTATTTTATATAAAATATAAAAGGTTATACTGTTTTATCCCCTTGCCCAGGCTCCCATTACCCTGAGGACCCTGCTCAGTGATGTTATGGTATTCACTATGAGGCATGAAGGCCTCAGTCACCTTGGGAAAGTTAGGGAGTGTAGAACGTGTCTCAGGGTATTTCTACCCACTCTGTAGCTCTTTCAATCTTTCTCCCCACTTTTCTACAACATTCCCTGAGCCATAGCAGGCTTGTTAGCAGTCTGAATTAGTGTTGAGATCTCTGTAGCCTCTGGATTTCTGCTTTAATAGGTTTTGATTGACCACCGTATCTGCACTATCATCCTGGAGCTGGTTGTCAAACTGGCAGTAAGAGCAGTATTCATGACACCTCTTCCTCTGCAATTTCTCCTGGGCTCTGACAGATGTGGTAGAGGTAGCAAGTCTTGTGGTGGGAGGTTGGTTATCTTCTTATCTTGCTGAAGGATCTTGGCTCTCTTCTGTTTTCTCTGCCATCTGTAAGATAAGACAGCTTCGCCAACCAAGAGCAAGAATAGCTTGAGTTAAAGGGGTATACTAAGTTATTTGAGAGATATTTTTGGTGTGCAAGCCGACTCTTCTTCTACAGACCAGTGTCTAAGTTTTCTGACCATGGAATTCTGATGGTTTCTAATACCTGATATGAGTTCTTTCCCACTTAGCCAGCCTCATGTCCAATTAGGAAACGGTTACCCACAGAGGCTGCATGCCACTATTGCACAAGTGTCTACTTCTTGTCTGGCTGGTTGACTTAGTAGTCTGCAGGGTCCCTGATTTTGGTGACCACTGCCCTCCAGTGGCTCCCATAGAACTCTCAAGCACTGTGAGGTTTAGCCAGGGGGAAGCTAGATTCCCTTTCAGTTCCAGCATGGTATTCCCAGGTCCTGTAACCATATCCTGTGGTGTCTTCAGCAATGGGGTCTTACCTTTTAGCTCTAAAAGTTAATCAAGTGTTTTGGCAATGGCCTACATTGTTTTGGGGACCTCATGGGTCTCCCTGGCCAACAGCTCACTGTGGGAGGTAACCCATTTCTTGCCTTTGGAGTTACTGTCCAGGGTTCATGGTTTTAAGGGTCTTTTCCCACCTCCTATTCAGACTATTCCCTTTGCCCCTTTATTGGTGGTTACATCTTGTAGAATTCTAGTCAGAATGAAGGTGCCTATGGAACTGATTCATGTTGTCTTAACTTTTATGCAATTTCCTTCCTGTCCTCTACCTCTCCAAGCCCCTATTGCCCCCAATATTTTGTCCCTTCCCTGAGCTATCAGGTAATTTCTCTCCTTTCTCCCTATTTCTTTTTCTCTGTACTGGTCTAATTCTAGTGTTATGCCCATATTTGTGGTGCTTACTACAATTTGCACCAATCTCCAGTTAATTCCAACCAGGACCCACAGATTCAAGAGAGTATATGTGGCATTTGTCTTTCTGAGCCTATGTGACCTTGCTGCAATGATTTCTTTCTAAGTCTCTCCATTTCCCTGCAAATTTCATTATTTTATTTTTCCCTTACTGCTGAGTGGAATTCAATTGTATATATGTAATACATCTTGATTATCCATTCATTTATTAGTGGACATCTTGATTGATCCCAGTTCCTGGCTATTGTGTATACAGCACTAATAAAAACAGTCAGAAATGTGTTGCTATGGTATATAGTAGAGTCTTTGGGGAATATTCACAGAAAATGTATAGTTGGATCTAATGGTAGTTCTATTTTTAGCCCTTTAAGGGGTCTCCATACTTATTTCCATAACTGGTGTACAAGTTGGTACTCCCACCAGTAGTGCATAAGGGGTCCTCTTTCCCCACACCCCCACCAGCATGTGCTGTCATTTGATTTCTTTTTTTTTTTTTTTGATAGTTACCATTCTGACTAGAATGAGATAGAATACCATAGTTGTTTTAATTTGCATTTTTCTGATAAGTAGAGATGTTGAACATCTCTTTAGGTGTTTAATTACCATTTGTGTTTATTCCTTTGAGAACTCTCTGGTCAATTCCCTGCCCCATTTTTGTTTTTGTTTTTTTTTGTGAGGTGTTTTTTTTTTTGCATGGGTTGCTTGAGTTTTTTTATTGTTGAAGATTTTGAGTTCTAGATATTAAGTCTTTTTGGCAGTATAACTGGTAAAGTTTTTTTCCCATTGAGTAGGCCATCTATTCACCCTGTTGATGGTTTGCTTATCTGTATGATAGCTTTTTTATTTTTATGAGGTCCCACTTGTTGAGTGTTTGCCTGATTCTATGGGCTGCTGGAGTCATTTTCAGTAAGTATTTTCCTATGCCTATATCTTGTATTGTTCTCCCTACTTTCTCTTCTAATTGATTTAGAATTTAAGGTCTTTTACTGAGGTCCTTGATCCATTTGGAGTTGATTTTTGTGCAAGATGAGAGGAGGGAATCCAACTTTACTCTTCTACCTGTAGCTATCCAGTTTCTCCAGCACCAGTTTTGGCTATCTGTGGCCAAAATGAATTTAGAGACTTCCATATGAATTTAGAGACTGTCTTTTCTAACTCTGTGAAGAATGTTGCTGGGATTTTGATTGGAATTGCATTGAATCTTTACAGTGCTTTTGGCAGGTTGGCCATTTTAGCTATTAATTCTTCCTATCTATGGGCATGGAAGGTCATTCCATCCTCCCATGTCTTCTCTGAATTCTTTCTTCAATGTTTTTTATGTTTTCATTGTATAAGGTTTTTACTTCCTTGGTTAGAGTTACTCCAAGGTATTTGATTATTTTGGTGGCTATTGTAAACAGGACAGCTTCCCTGATTTCTTTTTCTATAATGTTGTCATCAATATATTCAAAGGCTAGTGTTTTGTGTTTTGATTTTATATCCTCACACTTTGCTGAAAGCATTGATCACTTCTGGGAGTTTTTGGTGGGATTTTTAGGTTCTCTTATGTATATAATCATCTCATCTGCAAATAGATTAGTTTGACTTCTTCCTTTCCAGTTTGTACCCCTGTTATTTCTTTCTGTTGTCATTTGTAATTTTTTTAATGTCCCTATTTATTTATTTGTGAGGCAAGAGAGAGAGAGAGAGAATGAATATTAATATAGGTTCACCAGGACCTCTAACCTCAGCCAACAAATTCTAGATGTATGCACTACTTTGTATATCTGGCTTTATATGCGTACTGGGGAACTGAACCTGGGTTATTAGACTTTTCAAGCAAGTGTCTTAACTGCTGAGCCATCTTTCTAGCTCTCTTGAATTTTTTTTTTAAACATTAGTTGTGGGTAGTATATTTCTATTGCTCTCAACACACTTTTAAATGATAAAACTGAGTGAAAAGTAATTAGCTTATGGCTGACTATGGTAGTGGACACCATAAGTCTAGTATTTGGAAACCAAGAAGCAGAAGGACCATGAGTTTAAAGTCCAGCTTAGGGTTTCATACTATGAACCTGCCTCAAGACACTAAACAGTAAATAAAACCTGGTTTTCAGGCTTACGTTTTTGGGTCAGGCAGAACAGGAGACATAAGGAAAACTGAAAGATTTTATGAAAAGGCAACTTATTTCCAACATGTGTACATTACAAATAGCTAGACACTCACTTCAGCATCCTTATCTGTAAAACAAATATAAAGCTGTGCTATTGAATGGGTTGGTAAGACTTGTCTGTAACATATTTGAGAAGAGCATGCGCATAGATAAGCAGGGCTCTCCTGGGACCAGCGGGAGTCTGGGGAAGGTGAGCAGCAGCCAGGAAATATCTGCTGTTCACCTTTCTGCCTTGGCAAGCTCGCTGCCTATTACTTCCTCTGTGTTCAGTGTGTAGCTAAGTCCCATGATGAGCAGCCATCTAATACTTTGCCAACAAGAATAGCTCTAGTCACTTCTGGTCATTTAGGCCACACGTCTTTCATCCACGCACTGCCATCTAGAGAGTTTGGACCTCGGGGCAAAGGAAATCTTAACTAGCGAGAGGGGCATTTTCTTGGGGGTGGGGAGGGAAGTATGTCTAATAAGTCAAATAAGAAACATCGACTCGTGAAATATTTAACCTCAGTACTAGAAAGCATCTTCCTAGCCTAACAAACTAAAGAAGATAATTGCTCATCAGGAACTCCAGAGGTAGTGACAATGGGATGCAGAGAAGTTCCTCAGTCCATCTCCTTGTCCCTGGGTACTCCTGTCATATAACATTGATTAGTGTGTTGTCAATGATAGTTGAATATTTTTTTCCTTAGTGGATGGATAATTCCATTGAAACACACAAATTATAAGACTTCATTTTATACAAACCAGGAGTAGTTAAAGCCCAGGACCCACAGAGGTGGGTTTTAACCCTTTGGTCCCACTCTTATGTGACCTTTGCAACATTTTGGAATTATACTGGTAAGCAGAGTAGAGCATGTTCGAATCACAGAGATAAGGCATACATCCCGGTTGAAATTCCGGGTCACATTAAACAGCAATGAGAGGATTGGGAAATGAATTGTTAATCTGGACTCTAGCAACTTGTTTTAGATAGGTGAGGGTAAGAACTTGTAAGCTACATTCCTAGGTGTTAGGAGTTATTGGGAGATAATGGAAGCATTCAATGCTTGCTTTCTTATACTGAATATACTAAGAAAAAGTAATTCTCTTCTTTAGATGAGGTATATACCAGGCTTTGCAGAACTCCACTAATCTCTGTGTGTTTTTATACTCATTTTACAGATGGGTAGGAGGAGCCTCCAAAGGATTTGCATTGTTCAAGGGCACAGAACTAGGAAGAGGCAGAGTGAAATTCTGAACCCTGGACAGAGTCTTTTCACTTTATCATATGGTTTATCAAGACTGGACAAAGTATAAAAAATAGGAGAGGTGTCAGAAATTTTTTGAGGGGTGTAGAATTTTAATCCATCCCTTGAGGTTCAAGTTAATAGCTTCTTCTCCCAGTCCCCACATGCTGTTCATAAATATATGACTTGATTACAGATACCCTGGGGAAGAATCTCTTGGAAAACATGGACAAAGAGAGATGACAAAATAGAAAGGTACATGAAATTACAAATTTAACACCTGTTATGCATTTGGCTCATCTTCATGTCGTTAAGAGTATGAGGTCTTCTTTCTAGTGGCTGACCCTGACATTATGTATAAACAAGTAAATAAAGAAAATTATGGAGGAAGATGGTACCATTGTGATTTGACTTGTTGAAACCTAATGATCTGCACTAGCTGCAGAGAATCAAACCAGGGCAGTCATCTAACTAACTTGTGCTCAAAGGAGTCTGCTTAATATTGAAGCCACTTTAAAGGAGACTTGATATTTATTAACAAATCATGGCTATAAAATCTTGAAATGAGTGAGTCCATCCCACCTCTTTCAGATTACAATGTATTTACTAGTCTTCATATAGTTGGTATGGAACAGAAAAATTGAGATTAATTTTGAAAGACAAAAGAATAATGTATCCAAATGAGCTTCAGTTAAGAGAATGAACATGTGATAATGAAATCTAAATTAAAACACATCCTGTCTTCTCTCTTCCTCTACAAGAGTAGCAATACATTATTCTTCCTAGTGTCTTTGTATTCTGCAGGGAGATTTCCAACTGATCAGTAAGGTGATAATTAAGCCTAATTATCTCTACTTTGCTTTTAGTCACAACAGAGTTAGAATATACAAGAATTAACTACATCAATTATAAGAATAAATCATCTTTTAAAAATGCTCTCCTTATATTCAGTGTTTATACCAAATATTTGATATATTCTTCTATGTGATCCAAAATATGTAAAAGGAAATTTTAATTTCAACTGCAAAGCAGAAAGATGAAGCAGGATTGTGACATTCATTTAATACCACAATATGTATTCATAGTAGTGTTGTGATTTTTTTTTTTTTTTGAGGCAAGGCCAACAGACTGCCTTTTTTAAATGCAAGAGTGTGAGAGAAAGAGGGAGAGAGAGAGAGGAAGAGGGAGAGAGAGAGAGAGAGAGAGAATTTGTGTGTCAGAGCCTCCAGCCACTGCAATCAAACTCCAGAAACATGTGGTCCCTCGTGCGCATGTGTGACCTTGTGCACTTCGTCACTGTGTGTCTGGCTTTTGTGGGATCCAGGGAGTCAAACATGAGTCCTTAGGCTTCACAGGCAAGTGCCCTAACTACTTAGCCATCTCTCAAGCCTATGAAGTTTTTATCACTAAAATTTTTTTTCTAGTCTTCATTATCATGTAGCATAGACATATATAAGAAGAATGAATGAGTATTAGTTCCGGCTTCTCTGGATAGTTAGTAAATGATAAACAGTTCTCATGTAATCTTAAAACAATCATACTTGATTCTAGAAGATGGTTGATTTTATTACAATTATGGAGAATTGATGTGAACAGTATCTTTTGCCATTGAAATATGCAAGGTGGATCAACTATATCACTGTAGTTTGTGATAAAGGAGAAAATAATGTTAGAATCTCAACATTGTTCTACGTTTGACACCGAAGGGCATAGAGTAAAATGAGGAAGACATAAGCCTCCTTAACATTCTCCTTAACATGATAAGTATGCTTTTCAGAAGTAGGTCACTGCAAGCAGAGTTGGCTAAATGAAGCCTTACTTTCATGATGAAGTATCCCAATTATCAGTTTTTCTTATGGACTCCAGGGACCAACTCTTTGTGATGGAATTCTATGTGGTCATTACCGCAGCATGGTGAGTTCAAGCCTCTCTTCTTTTAGTAATTTTGCAAAGAACTGGATTTGTCATAATGTTTCTTTTCATACAAATTGATTGTAACCACTTGTGGTGGTTTGAACTTGGGTGTCTCCCATAAACATGTGTGCTCAGAATGCTAGATCCACAGCTGGTGGCAATTTGGGAACTGGAGCCTTGCTGAGGGAGGTGTGTTGTTGCGGGAGGAATTATGGGTATGATAGCCAGCTCCTCTTTACCAGTGTTTGGCTCAGGCTTTTGCTGCTGTTTGCCACCTGGTGTGGTAAGGAGGTGATGTTCAGCCTTTGCTCTACCATCTTTTCCCTGACATCACGGAGATTCCCCTTGAGACTGTAAGCCAAACTAAAAACAAACAAACAAACAACCATTCTCCCCATCAGCTGCTTTTGATCTGGTGTTTTGTGTCAGTAATGAGAAAGTAACTGCAACGCCGCTCAAGAAACAAGTGTAGCAAAACCCTGTGTAATTTACCACATTCTATTTACTTGTACCAGACATGGTAGCACATTCCAAGAGGGGACCATAGGCTAAGTAATTGAGTTCTCCTCATATGAATAGAAACTCTGTTTGTATATGTATTTTATATATGCTATACATATGATGAATACTTAACAGATAATCTGGTCCCTTCCTTCATAATAATAAATGAATACATGAGGATATATGAAATCGCTAGCTTAGAACTAAACTTCTGCAATATGATTTCACAATGATTTCCCTCGATGCCCTCCCGTGAACAATTCCCTTATGGGTGTGTATGTATGTGCTCACATGAATAAGCATATGAACCGGCATATACAGGCCAAAAGGTGATGTTGGGTGACTTCTTTGATCACTTTCTACTTTATTTACTGAGGATCTCTCACTTGAACCAAGAGGTCACTGATTTGGCTATCTAGCTAGCCAGCGAGCCCTAGGGATTCCCTGTCTCTGCCTCCCAAATGCTGGTATCACAGGCAGGACAGCATGCACCCCCAGAAATTGCATGGATGCTGGGGATCTGGTTTCTGTCCCTCATATTTATGCAGCAAACATCCCCAGATCTAGAATAAAACCATCCTTCAACATATCTGTGCCCTTATTTGTATGTTTTGATAAAATAGCATGACTTCCCACATTTTTTTGGAAGCAAACTAAACTAAAAATAAGACATGGCAAACTGAAAATAGTCAAGTGGTTAAGTTCAAATAATCGTGCAGCTAATATTTCATAATGAATGAGAAGTTTCATGAACAGGGCATGGAGGAATTTTGGTCACATTTTTTCCACACCAGCTAAACTTTTGAAAATCAGGACCATGGCATGTGTATGCATGTATCTGATGACGACCAGTCACTTTACCTTGCAAAGACCAGGAGATGTGGAGCTGCAGAGATGTCAAGTGACCACACAAGTTTGTGCAGAAATTAACTTTTTTTTTTATTATATATCATATAATGTAGTAGTAAAGTTTGAGTGCATGAATAAAAAGTTAGTGAAATTACAGGAGGAATAATCTATACAGCAATAATAGGTGCATTCCCTGTGCATCTGAAAGAAAAAAAAAAAAAAAGAGTTTTCACTCATATTTTGGCCTAAAACTTAGTGTTCAGGTTCCCAAGATTCTGACATCAGAACCCGGATAACGCTGAGTAGAACCATAGGGGCTTTACAATAAAAGCTAAAATATTGACCATATGATGGCAAAAAGTCTTATTCTGTGGTTAACTTATTCTCTTCTAGCTACTCTCTGATGAAGTTGGTGGCGCTGTAGAGGAGGACCGCCGCCTCCTGGACGAGGGCCGGGACCGCTCAGCGTCATAGGTGACATGTTTGTCGTAGTTCTCCATCTGAGCCTCAATGAAGTCCCTCTGCTGCTGTCTGATGGTCTGGCTGATGAGCCCAGGGAGGGCATGAATGCTACCAATCAAAGTCTCTAATTTTGTTTCTAGGGTAACAATCCTCTTCTCAAAGTCTTCACTTCTCTCATTTAAGTCGGAAATCATGTCGTACATGATATTCTGGGTCTGGAATAGAAGGTTGAGAAGCGGGTCAACAAAGCAAAGTGAGAGGGCTCAGTTAGACTTGCCTCAGAAGCAAACTGTCAACTCGTTGTGCTTCCACACCGGCCTCCTGCTGGTGACAGCCAGTGTAACAGGGGCATCAGCTGGATAAACAGCAAAGCAACGGCAGTGTCGCTCAGTGCCAGGATACAGAAATGTATAATCTGAGGCAATAGTTTGGTTATACTTCAGAAAACTGGGTGAAATTATTGCTGGTGATATATCTAAGTATTGTAGATTATATAAAGGTGGATGAAAAGGTTTCTATTTAACTTTGTGTGAGTTTTAAAGATTCTTATATAAGTTAGCACATCAAATGAATTTTGAAACATATAATACTAAGGCCGATCATTTTTTAATATTTTTAAAAGACTTATTTTTATTTTTTTATTATAGATAGATAAAGAGAGAGAGAGAGAGAGTGAGAATGGGCATACCGGGGCCTCTAGCCATTACAGACGCATGCGCCACCATGTGCCTCTGGCTTGTGTGGGACCTGGAGAATTGAACCTGGGTCCTTAGGCTTCCCAGGCATGTGCCTTAACTGCTAAGCCCATCTCTCCAGCCCCTAACCAATTTTTAAAACAATGAGTAAACTTAAAGGACAAAAAGTCATAGTACAGATGGTGGTGAGATGAAAAAAAGTTGAGGACAAATTTTGAATAAGTTTCTGATTAATTGTTTTCATCAAGTAATTCTGTAATTTAAAGCAAAAAACTTGCCTATCTTTTATTGTCTTCTATTCCAAATCATAGATGTCTTCAATGGAACGAATAAAAATTTTCACAATAACTCGGCTTTACTAGTATGTATGAGTACCGAGGTTTACTTCCCATCACTAGACAAACAAACACCAAAATAAACCCCCCAAATCCCAAGCAACATAAAAAATTTAAAAACTCCCAAAATCCCAAGCAACATAAATAATTTAACAACTAAAATCATTGCAATACATATGATTACTTCCAAAAACCAAATAAACAAACAGCAGATTTGTGTGCTGATTTGTACATTTGTGTGTCACGTGCTGCCTGCATCACGTGTATCTTGATTTCTGCCTGGAGGGTGACACCATCTCTTTACATTTCTTTTACCATAGCTCCTAGTGCAGTGCTGGTCACAGAGTAGGTGCTCAATAAAGACTTGTTGAATGCAAAAAAAATTCACAATAAATGTAAAACAAATAGAAATATATTCTCAATAAGGATGAGAGTTGGAAGACACACCAAAGTTAATAGCCCATGGCAGAGGGTGTATGTCAGTTGTAAAGCACTTGCCTAACAGGCAGGAGACCCTGGGTTTGCACCCTGTGCACAATGTAAGTGAAACATTGCAGGTCCAACTTCTGATGTGGCTTAATCAGAACTAAGGAGTTTGAGACAGGAACATGAAATGCTTTTCATGTTCAGGAAGCTGAAAGTATCTTGATTACAGGGTCCTGAAATAGCCAATAAACTGGGAGAGGGGACTCCAGGGCTAATGAGCTCATATCCAGAAATGGACAAGGCTCTAGAGGAATGGCAGGAATGTGAACTTAGCCAAGTGCCACTTTCCCCAAGTCTGAAGCTCCTTTTGTCTCAGTCTTCCTTCTACTTCATGCCCCCCTATATCTTTTCATACTTAACTATTAAAGGTGAAAATTAATTATTGAGGGAGTTATTCAGACACAGACCCATCTTTCAGCTGTGGCTGGACACACAGTGTTCATTTTTCACTAAATAGACTTGAGGATATGTGAACAACATCCATTCATTCAAAAAAGAAAGACTCACTAAACCTTTATGGACATGTAGTCATAGTAAGGATAATAATAAAGAAATACTAGAAATAAATAAATTCTATGTAATAGATATATTTTGTGTGTGGTTCTGGGGATCAAAGCCAGGACTTCATGTACGGTAGGTCAAACACTGTCATGGTCTAGCTGCTAGGTGTATTATTGAAGTAAAATTATTTATTTACATCCTATTTTCAAGTGGTCTCTTTTATTTGACTTAATTACCAATATTTTTTAACACTTAACCTAGGGGAAATATGGAAACCCACACCACATAAACGGAGGACATTTTCATGCAATGTACATGTGCGCTGATTGGCTTAAGTGAGTGACGCATGCATTCCTCAGGTGAGTCATAAATACTTCCCTCATCTCCAGCATGTTTTTCAAGTTACTGATATGTTACTGATATGCATAAACATGAACAAAATGAGGATGCATTATTTAACAAGACTAGGCCAAATGTATCATTGCCACAGATTATACTTGAGGCTTTAGCAAAAACATAAGCTGCTTTGTGAAATGTAGGATAGGATGTATATATCTAGCTGAGGGTCGCCTCTGCCGGAGCATCTGTAACAAAAAGTCTGAGTACTTCCATACCTACTACTCTTCCTCTTAGAACTACCTGAAGAGGATGCAATATTTGGATGTCTGATGAACATTTATATTTTTAGAGTGGATTTTGCTTGTGGAGAAACCATCAAAAATCAGATAAATTTTATTAAGTGTAATAGAAAAACTAGTGGAATATTAGTTTATATTTTTTAAAGTAACAGGATTATTAAATAATTTGATGGAGAAAGAGCCATAAAAAGGAGCCTGCTTTTCAGAATACAACTTTTATTTTATGATATAATCTCTGGGGTGATTGTTTTTTAGTTTCAGTTTTACATTGCTCTGAGTTTGCTGTAAAAAAAAAATAGTAGTCTTATTTAGCACAGAAAGCCTCACAGCTACATCCATGGTATAGCTCTGTTCTCATAGGGATGAGATTTTACAATTCCAAAGACTTCATCCAATATACCCTCTGTCTGTTTTATAGTATTTTCAATGTGCTTCTATGAGGGAAATTTATAGCATGGGGGTTGCATGTATATGAGGTAAGAGTCTTAGAAAAATGCCTCTAAGGGGGGTCATCATTTTAGGGTGGCTTGTTAGGTCTGCTAGCTTGTGCTAAAGTACTGCCCATGACTGTACCACGGTGAATCCTAATGGGTGCTTGCATGAGAGCCGAGCCCTCAGAATTACCTTTGCCAGATCCACCAAGGTGTTTGCTTGGTCGTTCAGTTTCCTCTGCTCCATTTTTACACTTCTTAATCTAAAAGACAGAATCTAAAGTCAGAAAAGTTCTCTTCTTTCTCTGGACACTTTTATTGTGTTCCAAGAGCATGCACAAACTTGACAAGGGCAAATAACTGCATGGAAAATGCCTTGAACACTGCGGGTAAAGTCCGTACTGGTTATGTGTCTGGTACAATGAGAAGCATGCTTCCCCAACACAGCAAAAAAGAAAGGAGAGCAAGAGATGAGATGTCCTTAGGACAACTATTTACCAGTTAAGTTGAATTCAGAAAGGCTCATAGGGTTTAACCATATGAGAGAAAGCCAAAACATTCCTTAAAGCCCCAGTATCATGACAAATAGACATAGGAAGAAATATGCAAAGCAACTGGGATTTCATCATGTTGGAGCAATGAGCACCTTCCTATGCCTACGTGACTAGATACAGGTATTAACCCTGTTCAGTCTGAAATGAATTGGGTTAGGGTTTTGAACCTGATGAAAACACAGTGATAAGTGAGATTCTTATTAACAAAACAAGACTTTTATTCAACCAGCAGCAAGATAACTCAAAACACACAACTCTTTTTTATCCTTTAGTGTGGTATATTTCAGTTGACTTTTACCTTTAACTGACATTGAATTTGAAGGGAGGCCAGACCATTTCTATGACAGAATCTCTTAATTTTATTGTAGATAAAAGCAAGAAGACAATGTATTGTTAGATAGAATTTCTGTTTGTAAGGTAACTTTTGTTTACATTAAAGTATATTACTTGATTGATGGTCACAAGGCCTTTCTAAAAAAATATTTTTCAGAATGAACTTATATTGTGTGGCTTATTTTTATATTATTTGTACACATATTTATTTCATGCTTATTATGTTCAAGAAATTAAGACATTTTAAGGTATCTCATTATTTTGTAAGCCAAAAGTTTAAAGCCATGTTCCATAAAAAGAAATTGGTATTTCTGAGCTATTTGATATAAAAAGGGACAAAAGAAACCCATGCTAACCTTATTTTGCTTCAGTAATGAATCACTTCATAAAGAACAGTTTTAATGAAAGAAAAGGTATTTTACTATTTTTTTTAAAAAATTTAAACTATGCATAACTACATAAAAAACCACAAAAACTCACAGGGCAAGATTTTACTGCCAGAAGTATTTTTGTAACACATGTTTATTGTGCTCAGAGATTTTGTTCTGAAACTAGGATACTCAGCATGTTATCAAATATGTTCTATTGTGAAAATGTGCTTCTTTCTGCCAGCTAGAGTTCAGCTGAGACCCACCTACAATACAATCCTTAACAAGCTAAAAAAGCTCAAATTTAAAACGCTTCTTTGCGACTATATGTTTATTAGAATGCTTGGAACAAAATTAACTGGCTCCTTCCTATGTTAGCATAGAGAAGGAATAGTTTCTAAACTGAAGGAACTTCACAAATACATATTAAATACAATATATTGTTGAGAGATGTTTGTCTAAATACTGACAAGGGCTCTTGAATTATACCTTTCAAAACCAGCAGAAAGCAAACAGACACACTTCGACCATTGGTGGGTCATTGCAGAGAAAGACAGTAGAGAAAGCTGCAATGTGGGCTGAGGACACCATCCTCACTGGTTCCAATTTGACCTTCATCTCGGTCATGTATGGAAAAAGTGTTAGATTAGGATCATTTTAAGCGACACTCAATGACATTAACACTATAACAGATGGGAGATAGTTATTCCCTTTAATAACCATCAAAGTTTGGATTATTGTAAGAAAAATAAAAACATGTCAGGAAAATCCAGCCCTATCTATCTCCTGATGTCTGCTATTTTCTCTTCTGTCAAAGGAAAGGGGCAGAATCTAAGCTCAAACCCTATCACTAGAAATCAATGTCAATATTTCAACTGCCAGTTGATGATACCTTTATCTCTCCTCCTGTGAATGATAATTTTTATGACAGGATTGATATCAAGGTTTTTTTTCTCTCACATTTATTAATGACTAGAGTTTGGCACTCTGGACCAGGTGCCTCTACCAATCTGTGAGAACAGTCTTGAGCTTTGCCTATCAGGTGTAAGGGTGGGTCTGGTTCCTTAGCTATAGTGGGCACTTCGTCTTAAAGCAATGGAGCCTAACGTCCTCTTGGATTCTAGGTTATATCTGACAGTAGAATTTTGCCCATTTTATTGGTTATTAATTCAGAAAGCTGACATTGAGTAGTCTAGACTTCCTTTAGCTCCATGAACTTAATTTGTGTTGTCTTGCCTTCCTACAACCTGTTGTGTAGGACAGTAGATTTAAAAATAAAAAAAAAAGCCTGCTTAAGCTGCCGGAATAAAAGGTAACATGCACATGTGTATTACAACACTTTTTCCCCACAAAAAGAAGAATAAGAAACATATGTTGATTTCTTCCTTGTGAACTTCACTTATCACAGGAAAATATCATGATTTTGGGTCACATTTCCATAGCAGCAATCAGACTATTAAAATTCACAAATAAAGGATCCGCTGGGTGCATGCAGCCAGTAGAAAATTCTGCAAATGTTGAAAGGAGCAGCTCACACAACTTACTTCCGAGCTCTATTTTCATTTTGTAGAAATAAAAAAGACAAAACAAAAGAAAAGCAACTGTAAAATATCTGGAACAAAATAACATAATGTGGTGTTCAGTTGTGCACAGGGGGCTCGATTCATGAACTGGAAGATCTTGTTATAATCCTGCAGGATTTTGACATATTTATTGGCCAAAGAGAAACACTATTCAATAATATCACCATCCTCTCTATTGCTACTACTTTGCCCACCTGAAAGCTCTTGGCTTCCTCTTGAGCCAGAGTTTAGAAGGAAGAACAAGTATAAGGTCAAATTGACCTCTTCATACTTGGTGCTGAAGTAAGTAATGGATTTTTTGCCTAAAATGATAGTGTAGAAAGCTATTTTTTTTTTGAGGAAGGGAGAATATATTTTCCAAATTGGGGCTATTTAGAATCACCTCTAATACACATAATGTATATTAGATTCTTGGCTCTGAGATAAGTTCATATCGATCGATGTGTTGAGATAAAAGAATGACAAAGTTAAAACTGCTACCAGAAAGTTAGACAGAGAGAAAACACTTCATGGCATTAAGTGAGTGACAATCCAAAAAGACAGATCTACATAACTGAACAGAGGGTACTGGCTTAAAGAGTTCAGCACCGTCAGAGAGTACAGAGGTCATATGTTGGGAAGAAATATTAAGTTTGGAAAAGAGAAAAGAGGAAGGCAGGCAAAGAGGAGGTATCTGCTAAAAACATTCTCAGAGAAAATCAGAGATTAGCAGAGACCAAGAATGCTCCATAAAATAAATGAATTATGATTTTTTTTTCTTCAACTGGGAGGTCTGGTTCACCCAGTGCTAGCAGATGAAGTTGGAGGCATTACTAGATCTGAACAGTGAGCAGGGAAGGCCTTGTCCTGAAGAATCGAGCCCTGTGTGCTATTCTTCATGACTTCACTCCCCAAGTCCCAACTCTAAGTTAATATGAAACGTAATTATGCATGATTTGAATAACCTAGCCAGGCCCAGCCCACATAAACAAACATACTTTTGCTGTTCTTGTCTGTAAACTTTAAGTGTCTCCCAAAGCAATGAAAAGCCAACAACCATCAAGAACTAATTCGTAAAACTATTTTGAACAAATTCAGTGGCTTGAAGTTCAGCAGCTTTAGGTATGCACATGGCTTCAAAGGAAACAGAATGAGGAATTTCCAATGGAGGTGAAAGAGTCTTAGGGGTTTTCTCTGTCACTCTATCCAGAGCAGCTTATTAAAGGGCTCCACATGAGCTCCCTAATGGGATACTTGAGATCAAGTCAAAATGCCTTGTAGGGCACTTGATGCTTCCTTTGAGACAATTCTTAAAATAAGCTTCCCTAAAGGTTTTTCAAATAATATTGTGTTATAAAAGAAACTTATAGAAAGGCTGAATGTGACAGAAAATAAATGTACCTACAGCCACCATTTCCACACACCTACAGAGCTACATTGCAAAAACTGCCATAGCATGTTTTGCATTTGCTGTCATTTGAAGTATTTATCAAAAGGCAAATCAACATAAAGAGGTTACACTAATAGAAATAAAAATAAAATCCTCGAGGAAACAGGATGTATAGTCACTTAACAAATGGGCCAACCACACGTATTTCCACTTCATCTCACATCCTTCACTCTTGGACACATAAATCTCACACCCACAAAAGGAAGTTGTTATTTTGTTGTTGTTGTTGTTTGTTTGTTTTCTTCATCATGCTAAAAGAAAGGAGTATTAAACTATTAAAAGTATAAAGATGATTTCTCCATGGTTTGCCTTGTCCCCTTTAAAGGAATGCTGGATAACTGTGTTGTATGGCTTTTAGGGGACACCTGTAACTCTAATAGGGTTAGAGTTCTGTCTAAATAGGACTGAAGAATTAAGCCTCTCTTAGGGCCTTGCTCTCTTAGGTGGAGAAGTCAAGGAAGGAATAAGAGCATCTGGGCTGGTGCTCCTGGGTGGTGGCCTTGGGTCAGGAAAGTAAATGAGCCTCTAAAGGGCAAGCTCCCTCTTTGTGAGACAGCTCTCATAGAGTTCTCTGTGCTCTTCTATGATATTAAAAGTAATCTTAGAACTTCTGGTCCTCTCTTTTCTTTACAATGGGTGGGCACTGTTTCTAAAGTCACTGAGTTGAAGGAGAAATGCCATCCCCTTCTTAGGAACATAAGTAGCTGTGAACTGTAATGACCAACTATTTTAACACATGTGCAGTTTCTTGTACTCTCAACCTTGGTGCTGCTTGGCTTCTATTTTCATTAAGTTTTTTAATTACATAGCATAAAATAGGCAGGCATATCTGGACTTTTCAGGGATACATATTTAAGCAGGACAGTGGATTCATAGGTGAAAGGTTAGATGAAATGTAGTGATGCCTCACAGAATGTCAATGACACATTCTTCAGGAATTAGTTCAGTGTGTAAAATAAAAATTCTAGCCTCGCAATTTTCTTGTCCATTATACTAGTTGGGTCTGGGAAGGAAAATCTCATTGCATAGGCAAAGACCTGCTAATTACCCAGCCTTTTCATTATTACCCTAGTAGATCTCATTAAAGAAACCCAAACCCACTTTTCTGAGCCACAAATGTGATCATGCAGGAAAAAATACATTAAAAGCAAGTCTGCATGGCATCATAGTTGATAACCACAAGAGTAACACTTACAGTGAAGAAGCTGTCAGCCTGGAGAGAAAGATCTGTTTCCAAGTTATCACTGAATCTTATGAGGTGCAGATTGTTATCATAACAGACTATAATAAGTCTATAACAATGAAGTGACATGAAGAACTTAAATAACTTGAATAATGGTAGCCCAGATGACCTCAGAATAGCAGAAGAAACAGAAGTACAGGAACTCTAAAATCTATAATGAACATGTAGCAAATAGATAATCCCCATACTTCTGGCTAAGAATTCATTAAATATTTAAGTATTGAGACCATCAAATGGTATGCAAAAAGTCAGATAGATCAGTTAATGCTAATATTTTCAAGATTTTGTAGATGTAAGCTAAATATTTTACAGAAAAGTATATGAACTTACTAAATTAATAAATGTAATTTCAGCAAACATTGATTCAAAAGATAGAAACTGAGGAGACATTTTATTTCTAAATGACAAATAACTGGATTATAATCTTAAAAGGAAATGAAATTTTCCCAGGATTCCATTGATGAGATTGTTAAATTTTCAGATGATGTCTTCTGGGAGTAAACAGGACAATGCCTTTTTCTTTTCCTCCAAGAAAGAAGAATCAGTAAGAACAATAATCCAATAAGCCAATATTAGAAAAAGCAAAATGGAAATGAAAACTTGTACTTACTGATGAATAGCTTGCAAGAATTTTCGTTGATGTTTTCTTACTTTTGCATGATCTATCTTTTTCACTAGCTTTGTATTTTTGTAGATTAGCCATGTTTCCCTGAGTACATTGGCAGCTGCATTTTTCACCTGTTTAGAAAACAAAGCAAATAAAAACGCAGTTGGTAAATTCCACAGCAGAGTTCCAAGAATCGCAGTGAGAGGGCACTCTGGGATAGTTGCCCTTGTAGAATATCTGTTGCTGGCTCAGAACATTTAAATAAAATATTAGGAGACACTACTGATCTTTGTGTTACTAAATTCTACCTCACTGTGTTGGCAAACTTCTCTTTTGATTTGCTTTATAATCCACAGATGCTGATCTCTCCAGTAACTATTCTTTCCATATTGTAACTGTTCTTTCTATAGCCTACCATTCCTTGGAGAAAGGCAAAATGTCTAAGGCCAAGGTTAATCTTGTCCTTTTCAGGCTCACTGGGTCTCTCCGGCGGTGTACACACAGAAAGCCTGTTTCCACTGTGGAATACATGAGGACATCCCAAGCGTGTAGCCTCTCAGAATGACTTGGAATACTACAATCCTTGTTTCACTTTAATATGGAATGGGATCATGATTTTGTTAGAAAATTAAATATACTGTGCTTCAAATGGATGAGACAAATTTGAAGAATTAAGAACATTGCAGTAATATTGCTGAGACCTACAATAACTATAACAGATGGAAGGTTTGACCACTTCATCCAATCACTTGTTTTTTTCTCAATTAAAATCTTCAAAAAAATATTCTGCGGGCTGGAGAGATGGCTTAGTGGTTAAGCACTTGCCTGTGAAGCCTAAGGACCCCAGTTGAAGGCTCAATTCCCCAGGACCCACATTAGCCAGATGCACAAAGGGGTGCACGCATCTGGAGTTCATTTACAGAAAATAAACAAAAAAATTAAAAAAAAATATTCTGCAAGATGATGAAGGCCTTGGCAGGCAGATTTAGTCCTCTTCCTTGCATCACTAAGGAGCTGAGAACTCAGGGCTTTCTCTTCAGCTTGTCATTAGTTACTTTTCTGAAGAACTTGTTCCATGGTAAGGGATAGCAGCTATTTCACAAAGAACACCAAGGCTTCTGAGATGTTGGATAGAGAAAGACTACCTTCTGGGACAGGCTCTGTCTTAAGCAAGACTACAGTACAAGCTGAGATTGAGAAATAGGTCCCACATTCTTGTGTTTGCACTAACCAAGTAAAGTACAAGGGGAAGGGTAGTCTCCTAAGAATTCAGTTTTGTCTAACATGAGAAAGTCAGAGACACTGATCACTAGTGTCCTATTTTTCCTTAGATTTACAGTAAGAAAGTGTCATAGAATTGCACTATAATTATGGTACCAACTTTATAATTTTTTCGCTTCTGCAAAGAAAACAATGGATTTTATGACCAGTAGTATTAGAAAATTTACTATTTATAAAAGTGCAATTATTATGTATTTGCAAGGGGACAGCAAGGGACAGAGAGGGAGGGAGAGAGAAATGGGTATATCACAAGGCCTCTTGCCACTACAACCAAACTCCAGATGCATGCACCACTCTGTGCATCGGGCTGTCTGGCCTTGTAAGCAAGTGTCCTTAACTGCTAAGCCATGTATTCAGCCCCTAGAAAGTGTTCTTTTTGCCTTTCTGTTTTTAGAGAGAGAGAGAGAATTGCCACACCAGGGCCTCAGCCATTGCATTCAAACTCCAGATGCTTGCGCCACCTAGTGGGCATGTGTGGCCTTGTGCTTGCCTCACCTTTGTGCATCTGGCTTATGTGGGATCTGGAAGGAGATCAAACATGGATCCTTAGGCTTGGCAGGCAAGTGCCTTAACCGCTAAGCCATCTCTCCAGCCTGAAAGATTTCTTTTTAGAAAAAAATATTATTTATTTATTTGACAGAGAAAAGTGGCTGAGAGAAAGTAAGTATGGGCACACCAGGACTTCTTGACATTGTGAATGAACTCCAGATGTATACATCAGTTTGTGTATCTGGCTTTGCATGGGTACTGGGGTATTGAACCCAAACTAACAGGCTTTGTGAGCAAGTGCCTTTAAGCACTAAGCCATCTCCTCAGCACTGACAAGTTTTCTAAAACCCATTTTAAGAAAATGAGTGGTTTCTTTCAGAATAACAGCTTTTATGGGTAAATCTGGCTCGCTATGTATTTCCTCTGGATACCTATTGGACTTCCTGGAATGCTTCCCAAAGCTCACAGAACAACAGTGGGAAAATGCTAAGCACCAGCACTGCAGAAAAGTAACACATCTCCTCCCAGTAGCATGAAAAGGCCTTAGAGCCAAAGCTTGCTCCATCTTCAAGTTGTAGAGACACTCTCCCAGACAGCAGCGAGAGTCACATTTTAGAAGACTCTTCCATATGACCTCATTTCTTTCTTGCAATGTAAAGAAATGAGTGAAGTGTGAGGGGAGGTTTGACTACCTTTCTTTTACAGAGCAAGACTGGCCAGCAGTCTCTTCTTCCCTGTTGAAGAACAAGACCTTTCAGTTCTTTGAATGGCTGTGAATAACTATGGAACCCTGGAAGATGGATAATTTTGGTCCTGATGGATATATCCTCCCTGGTTTTACCATTACAAGTGACAACAGAGGACCCTGTGTCTCAGACTGGTGGGAAACCAGGTAAAAACCAATGGGAAAGGAACACAGCACTGAACATAGCAATTGATTTTAATTGGATGAACCTAAAATATCAAATCCCAAATTACTTTCAAAGTTCATAAGCTCTGAAAAAGGTGAGTAACTGCTTATCTTAGATACATTTCAAATGGTTGTTTTTCTTTGGTATGATGGAGGAAGGGCTGAAGGAGAGTAGAGAACCAGAGTGCAATGTGATAGTCTTCCCCTGCAGGATCTGCATCCCCTAAGCACTCCCTGTGGATGATAGGCATACATGAAAATGAAATACAAAATCCTTGAAATATGTGGACTGATTTTGAAACATTCATCTAATTCCATGGTATATTTGCAAACACAAGAATAAATTCTTTAAAATATATTTAACATGAAAGCCACAAGACTAAAATGTACCAGAATTAAAAAAAAAAAAAAAAAAAAAAAACCTCTGCCTGTTACTAGCTATGCTTAAAATGGTAGACCTCTTAGTCTCTCTTAGGGTTGAGATGACAGAGAGCAGTACGTAGAAAGCACCCTGATATTTTACAGGATTGAAAAATGGGGCTGGAGAGATGGCTTAGCGGTTAAGTGCTTGCCTGTGAAGCCTAAGGACCCCGGTTCGAGGCTCAACTCTCCAGGACCCACGTTAGCCAGATGCACAAGGGGGTGCACGCATCTGGAGTTCGTTAGCAGTGGCTGGAGGCCCTGGCGCGCCCATTCTCTCTGTGTCTCTCTCTCTGCCTCTTTCTCGCTCTGTCTGTCGCTCTCAAATAAATAAATAAACAAAAAAAAATTTAAAAAAAAAGAAAAATGAGGAACTTTTATACAAAAATGACATGGGACATTCCTGAAAAACTGGAAGAAGAGCAAGACTCCACATTCTTGATCTTTAGTGAATGAGAAGTTGGTTTGAAATGAATTTCCTTTGCTTCCTCATGTAAGAACTGTGCCATACAATTGCCTAATTATGTAACCTCTCGCCCTTGTCCTCTTTCTTGGGCCTTTGGAAAACTCCCAGAAGGCAATGATCATGTCACTAATCAGTGCAGTGCTTTGGGCACAGCTGGTATTCAAAAGATGTCCCTGGTGTTCATTTCTTATCATAGGATATATAGTTTATACATGAAAAGATTTGATCATTAACTGCACACACACACACACACACACACACACACACACACACACACACACCAATGGACTCATGCAATAAGAAGTACAGAGACCTAGAAAAAAAATATCTAAGATCTAAATAGGTCATGTATTTCCATTTATGAACTCAATTAACATACTGGATCTCTACCACCTGCTAGACACCATGATGATGGGTATGAGGGAGTTGCAGATATCCTGAAAGATGCAGTGAAGATCCAATGTGTTTGGCAAGCTGTGTGTTTACTGAAAGGAAATCTTGTAAGTCTAGAGCTAATTAAAAGGCCCAGATCTCCATGAGATAAAACTGACTTCATATTTTTCAAACAACAAGAGCTGGAGACATAGTTCAGTAGTAGAGTGTTTGCTTGCCTACACCAGGCTCTAGGTTAGATCCCAGCTACTGGAAGAAAAATGTAGGAAGATAGATAATGATGAATAAAACAAGGAGAGCAAGGAGAAGCACTTTTGGACCTTTGTCAGCACAGCGCTGTGTTTACATCTTAGTGACCATCCACACTTCACCCCAGTACACACCAGACAAAGGGAAAATGAGACCATATGCTCTGCCTTCCTGATGTTCAAGTCTAATTAAAATGCTTTATTGAAAACATATTGAAAGGCCTACTTATAATTAAGTACTTTATAATTGACTAAACAAAGGCCTTAAAATAAATAATGGCAACATTACTGACCCAGATGTCTTAAAATGACTGTCCCTAGATGTAAAGGCCATCAAATGTTGTTGGCCTCATAAATAATTATAAAGGAAAACTATAAATATTAAGATCAATTATTTTTAAGTATCACAGTACTTTTGATAGTACTTTTGAAGTCACCAAAGCACTCAAGACAAACCTTCAACAGAAACTTTGTTTTGTATATAAATCTGTGTAGTTTACATCTATTTTTATTTGCTTTTCACTACTTTGTGCCTTGCAATCTGGTTCCTTCTGCCTTTTGCTCTCTCCTCAGAGACCTTTAAATTTTTTTTTTTTCATTTCTTTTGTTCAGGTTACCATATAAAGTAGTAGATTTCATTATGGCATCCTCATACATTCATGTCATTATACTTTATTCTCATTCATTATCCTCCCTTGCTGGTCTTTCCTTCTCCAGCTAGTTTCCTTCCATATAGTTAGTCCTTTTCTTCATGTAATACTTGTCCTCTTAGCAAGTTCAAGGGGAAGTCACCAAAAGCCTTCTCCTGGAATGAGGAAGGACTTTCCTCCACTCCCAGATCTTTAGAACTGGCACCTGGGGGAATGTTGTGCCTGTGAAACATACAAAGCCAAATGCTCCATTCCTCTAGTGTTTTCATCCATTGAGCTATATGGTCAAGGCCAATGTAAGACCTGCACAGACAAAGTGATCTAGGCTTTGTTAAGAGTGATGCAGAAAACACAATAATGTAACTGCAGAATTATGGTATTATAGACCTTACTGATAGGAACAGGATTGGAATACCCTCAGTAGATGTTAGTATATGCCCTTCGTGGTACATCTAGCACCTTTAGAAATTCTGTCAGAATTCTCAGAATTGCCTCTTTTCAAGATTCTTTCAAACACAAAGTTTATTCTAAATAAACTCTGAAATTTCCTCTTGGTACATTCCTGAATGAATAGTACCATGTTCCATGCACGGCACACACACACACACACACACACACACACACACACACACGTAGGTCTTGTATTTCTAAACTAGGTGACAAGTGTTTCGGCATGCTTTTATTTGAAATATTTAATCTAGAAACATGTACCTATGGGCCACTTGTGAATGCAGTATCATGTAAATTTTCACAGAACAAACTCCCTCATGGTGGTATACAAGGAATAGTATGCTTTACTTTCGAATATAGTGTTTTGACAGTTAGTAAAGTCATGCACAGAAATGATTTCTGCACAAAATTGTTCCCCTGAAAATTTTTACATGGTGAATAATATTTTTATGGAAATTGTTTGCTTCAGTAAAGACATACACTAGAAGGTTTGAAAAGTGACTTGTCCCTGGGTGAATACACTACTCCTTTAATATTCAAATTGTTTTTCTTTAGTCACAATCAGGTTGCAGAACATCTGTGACCATTATCCCCATGAGCCACTGGGAAAAAAATATTTCTCTTATGAACTGCCTTAGGAAATACTTGTATTTTTCTAACTATATATAATACTCTTGAATTTGCATTTTTGAGGCAAGCCCAACAGACTGACCTTTTTATGTGTGTATGAATGACAGAGAAAAATAGAGATCAACAGAGAGAAAAAGAAAGAATTGGCACACCAGGGCCTCCAGCCACTGTAATTGAACTCCAGACAAATGTGCCCCCTTGTGCACATGTATGACATTGCACACTTGCATCACTGTGTGCCTGACTTAAGTGAGACCTGGAGAGTTGAACATGAGTTCTTAGGCTTTGCAAGCAAGCATCTTAGCTACTTAAGCCATCTTTCCAGCCCAAAATTGTATTTTAGTCTCTTATATTAGCAACAATATATAGATTACAGGTCCTCATTTACTTCAAAAATTCCCATAGAAATCATTCATAGATGGTCATTGAGTATTTTAGAACTCTTATTTAAAAAGAATTGTAGATAAGTGCATTTGGAATTTTCATCAATAACCAAATGGAATCAAGTTTCAAGTAGACAGTATTCATTAAATTTATGAGTTTGTATAAAATAATGAAGAGAGGAATATAAGAGGGCTTTTTCATATATGGTAAGATAATGGAATAGGTTCAATGAAATAAAAATTTATATTTTACTATAGTGTCAATTTTAAACACTTATACTTGTGCTTAGCAACAGCCTGCCTACAAAACTAGACCAGTTATAAGCCTGATTGCTGGAGAGGCACCTGAAATATTGCATAGTTTCACTGTTAAGAAATAGAAATAAGTGAATCATTGAAGAACAATGGGAAACTTTAGAATGTGAGTTTTTTGAAAATCGAACAGTACCTATTACTGAAAAAGCTCTGGACAAGCAATATGAATCTCCCAGCCCAGGTACTGATAGTATTGCATGAAGTTAATTCCAGAGACAAATATAATCTTCACAGTAAAACAACAAGGATTATATAAGACTTTATAAAATAAGGACTTTATAAAATTATTCTTTTGAAATGTCACAACTTGTGACTCTTACATTTAAACTGTACAGGACAGAACACTATTGCCTAAGCACATGAAGTGTACAAAACATGTATAAGAACTTCTGGATGACATATGGACTAGTGATCTCACATGTATGTATTTTCATTTCCTAGATATTTGAAAAGGCCCAGCCTTCCAGTCAGCTCCTCATTTACCTCTATTCTTCCAGTTTTCCATTTAGAAATGTTTATGAGTCCTGATAATACAAACAGGAGTTGAAAAAAAATTATAGGAATTTTTGGAGGGGAAAAAAAACGGTATTTTGAACATGCAAATCCAGCCCCAAAATGTGGTATCTTCAACTGAGATTTTGATCCTCTAGAAACTGGACATGAAGTCTCACATCAGGTCTGATAGGTGAGACTTATAAACCATTATCAAGGCAACTGGAATCCAGGTTTGCCTTTCATGAATACAATCTGCGTAAATAAGCATTTGCATTCGAATAATTGCTCTACTGGACATATTTGTCAAGATCACTATTTTTATTTATGTATTTATTGACAGGATTTTACTATGTTGGCAAAGCTGGACTCAATTAATCATCTTGCCCTAAAAACCTAGGAACTATACGTATGTATATGCCACTTTGCCCAGCCAAAGATCACTTTTATACCTAGACAGGCACATTTGGAGTCATGCCATGCTGGGAATAACCCCTATCCTTGTAAACATATACTGCTGTTTTGTCTACTAATACTTGAACATTTATCTTCCATCCTGATACTATGCCATTTCAGCATATCTGTGGTGAACTTTATGTTATGGGAAAGGCCTATTTCTGCTCCTACCTTGGGCTTCTAAATTTACAGGCTATTTCTTATCTGTATTTGAAACTCCTTTCTTTATTGACTTGCTCAAACAAGCTCAGTACAATGTCCTTCAATTATCTTATACAATTCCTGTTTTCTACAGACAGTTTGTTCTTTTTGATCCACGCTAGTAACAGTTATTACTTGCATATTGCTCTTAAAATGTTACATATGTTTGTTTAGTTTTGTGATCTACTTTTAACTTTTTATTAAGAATTTTACTATATGAACGTACAGTAATTTGATTGTGTTCCTATCCCTTTATCCATTTCTTTGTCCCCTTTCCCCCAACTCGCATCCCCTGAGGACTTCCCTCTTTCAAGGTAGTCTTTCCTATGTTTTGTTGTCTTGTTCCTTTTGTCCTCCACTGGCCTCTGTGTCAAAATGCTGATGGGCTCAGAACCATGCTGGTCTTGTGAGGGTATCAGTAACCCCTGTGGGGTCATGAATGTACCAGTCAGTTCATGTCGGGAGGACACTGTGTGCCCATGCGTCCTGTGGCTCTGACATTCTTTATGCTCCCTCTTCTGTAATGTTCCCTGAGCCTTGGAGGCCGTGTTAGAAGTCTAATTTAGTGTTGAAGTCTTCACAGCTTACTGTTTTCTACTTTGATGAGTTTTCAGTCACTTCACTTTCTACCAGCATCTCCATAGAGATAGTTCTCTCGTTAGCAGTGAGAGCAGCACTCATATTTAATCTGCCACTTCCCCTGTAATGTTCTCTGAGCCCTAGCAGGTGTGATAGACATAACTCTTCCAGTGGTAATTCCTGGGCTTTCTCTTTGTACTGCCATGCCGATGAGTTTTTTTTTGGTTTCTCTTGTATTTGCTGCCCTATGTGATCTACTTTCATCCAAATATTCAAGTTCTACAATTATTAATTAATTGTCCTAAAGTTAAGTATGATTTCTTCTCAACTTGTGAAAAAGTGGAAACAATTCCAAGAATGCCTCAATTTCAAGCCATGGTATTTCAGCTTCCGATGACAAAATATAGAGGGTATTTCCTAATGCTCAAATAAACACAGGATGCAAAGGTATCAACTTACTCTTTTGGTCAGCTGAGTGTCCATCATGAAATTGTGCACATGCTTTTCTGCTTTGGTAAGTTCTAGCTTTCTTGCCACTACAGCCACCACCAGGGCTGTGCAACCTGCACCCTGAAAGCAAGGAGAGAATTGAACACAGAGAGTTATTTCTTTTTAAATTTAAGCCACATTAAAAATTGTTTCACATCAAATGCACTGTTTTCCAAGATAAAAAAAAAAATCGTGTCTTCCATAAGTAGTACAGGGAAAGGTAGAGTTTACAGTTTTAAATACTGTTCCTTTAAAATAAGTTCACTTGTTTTAAGAACTAAAGCATTATGCTGAATAAAACATTCCCATCATAATAAATAAGCAGCAAAAAGTCAACTTGCTGGATTTTTCGGTTACTTCTAAAAATACAGTAAATCCATTATATTCCTATCATTACCTAAGTATAAAAAATAAGTTAACATATTCTCAAAGGAAGAAATACGAATGGCATATACGCATCTAAAAAAATGTTCTACATCCCTAGTCATCAGGGAAATGCAGATTAAGACTACATTGAGATTCCATCTCACTCCTGTCAGATTGGCTACCATCATGAAAACAAATGATCATAAATGTTGGCGGGGATGTGGAAAAAGAGGAACCCTTCTACATTGTTGGTGGGAATGCAATCTGGTCCAGCCATTGTGGAAATCAGTGTGGAGGTTCCTAAAACAGCTAAAGATTGATCTACCATATGACCCAGCTATAGCTCTCCTAGGCATATATCCTAAGGACTCATCTCATTACCTTAGAGATACTTGCTCAACCATGTTTATTGCTGCTCAATTTATAATAGCTGGGAAATGGAACCAGCCTAGATGTCCCTCAACTGATGAGTGGATAATGAAGATGTGGCACATTTATACAATGGAGTTTTACTCAGCAGTAAAGAGAAATGAAGTTATGAAATTTGCAGAAAAGTGGATGGATCTGGAAAGAATTATACTAAGTGAGGTAACCCAGGCCCAGAAAGCCAAGCGCCACATGTTCTCCCTCATATGTGGATCTTAGCTAGAGATGATTGGGCTTCTGTGTGAGAAGGAAAAAACTCAGTAGCAGAGGCCAGTAAGTTAAAAAAGGAGATAGAAAGGGAAGAGAAAGAAAGGGAGGAGGGCTTTTATTAGGTTGGTATTGTATATATGTAAGTAGAAAGATTGAGATGGGGAGGGGATATGATGGAGAATGGAATTTCAAAGGGGAAAGGGGGGAGGGTAATACCATGGGATTTTTTTTGTTATCATGGAAAATATTAATAAAAATGGAGAAAAAAAAATAAGTTAACGTAAGTGCATGGACTAGAAATAAAGATTTTTTTCTGTAAGGAACTAACAATCTATAATCTTCTCTTGAGATGAGACTAATAAACTTTCCAGCATACCAACTGACATATACCAGGAACTGGAGAGGCAGACGACCTCAGCGAATGCACAATGGCAGACTGCAGCATGCACGTAGCAGAAGGGATCAAAAGAAGAATGTAGTGTTCTGAGCCTGGCACCAATAAATGGTGTGCTGAAATCGAGGAACAACCGTCCTAATGTTTTACAGGGTTAACTAGCAGTAGGAATAACATGGGTCACTTCATTTAGAGAAAGCAACATAGTTCCCTTTCAAGTTACAGGGCATTTCATTGATTATCTAGAAGACATGTGACAGACACTGAGTGGTACCCCAAAGACTCTAGGACTCTCTTTCCACAATCATGGTGTATATTCATTCTGAGTTGCGATGGGTGGAGGTCTTTTTGAAACAGACGAGGACTTCATCCAAGGCCATGGTGCCATAGCCTCCTCACCAGTGTGAGGCTCAGCAAAACTACTGTTGGAAAGGTACCAACGGAGGAGCTGGAGCTGTGGCCTGTGGCAGAGAAGCCACAACTCCCACAAGAATCTCAGTCCTGAGAGGCAGTAGAGAACAAAGATGACCACGCCAATCTCAGTGGACAGGTAACACAAGATAAAGGGCGGGGCACAGGCAGGAGTCCTCATGAGAGCAGCGGAAACACAGGGATGTTACGGTACTTGTGGATAGACTTGAATCTCCCATAACTAGTTTTCAGTAGCATCTCCTTGACATCAGGCAAAGGGTGGAGTGCTCATAGGATAGACATTCAAATCAGAGTGTCAAATTCCCATAAGGTAATCTAATTTATCTGATTATCAACAGGCCTACAAAACAATTACAAGTTAAAAAACAACTCTGTATCTTCAAAGATGTAGTGGTCATCATTTGAAATATCTAATACTGAGTAATAATGTTTTTAACTTGCTACTGTACTCATAAACAATTATGAATGTTTTAAAATTTTATTTGTAAAATAGTTCAAGAGACAATGAAATGTTATAAAAGGTAAGTTAAAGAAGTGTACACACAATATGGTCTTACTTTAATTTTTTGTAAAAGTGGACCACATTTGGGAATAAAAGAAATAACTAGAAAGAAGCCCACTTCTGCAAGGAGATTATGTCCTAAGTAGCTGGAATGCTAGTGATTTATTTTCTTCTTTGTTCTCCCTGGAGTCCACATCTATAGCCAATACATGATTTATATAGATATTGATACATTTCAAAAGTGACAACAATGTGTGGTTTAAGGAAAATCCCAACTATTACATATATTTATATTAACCTTAGAAAAAAATTAAACCTAGGAAAAAAGTATCTCTCATTAATCCCATTAGCTTATTATAGTTAATTGTAGAATATTTTTGTTATCTGAACTAATAAATGTTATTTAGCTACTAAGTTATAGATCAAAGAATAGGTTGTGAGAGTCGTTGAGAATGAGTCGCTGCAACAAATCTGGCAGGAGGGAAAGAAAATAATGTAAATATATTTCTCTACTTGCTATAGCCTCATAATTATAATCATGGACATATATATGATCTTGATGAGCAGATACTATTTAATTATTTTGAGTACAGGATGATCCCCTTCTATTCAGTTATATGAAGAAAATAATATCCTCAGAAATGAAGTGAAATTAATCACATGATTAGAGGAAGGCATGAGAAGATATTTAGCTATGATCTAGTCTTACCCTTGAGTTTTAGAGACAACTAAAGCAGAGGTGATTATTCAGTGTGACATCAGTTCCCATCTTCTACCCCACTCATGCTATTTATATTTAGCATCACATATTTTCTTATGTATGGTCATCTCCACAGGATACATGATATTTCAAAACAAAAGAAATGTCAAAGCCGGGAGTGGTTGCACTTGCCTTTAATCCCAGCACTCAGGAGGCAGAGGTAGGAGGATTTCCATGAGTTTGAGGCCACCCTGAGACTACATAGTGAATTCTAGGTCAGCCTGAGGTAGAGCGAGCCCCTACCTCAAAAAAATAAAACAAAACCAAAAAAAGGAAAGAAAGAAAGAAAGAAAGAAAGAAAGAAAGAAAGAAATGTCAAGTCACCTAGTTTTCTCTGATAGACTCTTTAAAGGTATGAATGTTTAAACATTGAATTGTATTGCTAATTATCAAAATAAATCAACATTTTCCTTTTTAAAATAACTGATGTAAGCTTTAAATCAGGAGTCAACAACGTTGACCATGACCTACCCATCACTGGGAGGTTTTGTACAAATCCTACCTATGGTTAAGACTCTGTGGCCAACCTAGCAAAGCTTACTCTCCTGAACCAAAACCCAAGCATCTAAGTTTTCAAAGCTCCAAAGACAATTCCAACTATCACCATTGTAGATGAAGTGGAAGATAAACTCCATAAGCCACCCAGTATTAAAGAAGACAGTTGCAGAGCCAGATCCTGGTAAAAAGAAAGGACAGCCGTTGGAAACATGTGTGCCCATTTTGTTGACTTTTCAACATCTTTCATGAGTCTACCTAGCTGTGGCAGACCAGTGAGGGGCAGACTGAATCTGTGGCATAGGTTAGCTCCAAAGCACACTTTCTGCTGATCTCTCCAAGATGCTCCTCAGAGAGGGGCTGCAATGCTTCTTCAGTAAGCAGAGAATGTGAAACCCTGAGAGGCTCCTGACCGCTAGAGAGACAGCTATGAGAGGGCAGCTGGCGCAAGAAGATGCACATTGTTCCCTCCTGGCTGGTGGCCACCACTGAGATCCTTGTGGAAAGAAATCAAAATCCTCACAGGAGTGGAAAAACACTGGCATCAAAAGCCTTTGGAAGTAGATTTATTTGTGCTCCTTCTTGGGCTCCATTCTTCCTTGTTGCTGGGCCATTTCTTGCTGACTGTTCTCTCACCCACCAAAATTCTTGCACATTGAAAATGAGCACCTTCACACTAGAGAAGGCAATCCAGCCATTTAGTAATCATCCAACTGATTAATCATCAAATGATTACACAGACACACCTAACTGCATGCCTTTAAGTTGTACCTTCAGAGGCAGTTAGAGATGTTTTGGTTCAAGTCAGATATGGTAGCATACATTTCTAATCTCAGCACTTGGGAAGTGAAGACTGGAGGATCAGGATTTCAAGGTCATTATCTGCTACATAGTGAGTTCCAGGATGGCCTGGGTCTACATAAGAAACTGTCTCAAAGTAAAATATTTTTGTCCAAACATAAAACCTTTTTTTAAATTTATCCTTAAGTATCATTATTCATGAAACTATAAAGTGGTATCTTAGTTCTTAGTATATAGTAAGGGGACCTGATATACTTAAAATTATGTTTCAAAAACTAATTTTTAAAAATTTTTAGAGTTATACCAAACAAAAGTGGCTTACTGCCAAAAGCTTTCTAGGCTCAAGGTAAATTCCTGCCAACACATTAGTGGTTGTAGTAATCGAAGTAATGGCATAGTGTTACTGTCTACTCGGTGTCTATTTCAAGGGCCATTCTGCTTCATAAAGTGAGTGAGAATGAAAGAAAGTACACTTTTACAACATTTTCTCCAAAACTTGTCACCACCACAAACCATGTAGAAACAGTTGGGAAGAACATATGTTCCTCTCTGGAATTAAGATTCTCGTGTGCCTTTAATAAGATGAGTCATATTCCTCTCACCAAAGTTAGAACATAAATCCTGGCTACTTTTCTCTGGTTTCATTTTTGTTTTCAGAGGAGTGGGGGGAGAAGAAGCAAATCACTGAACCTGCCTCTTGGGCACCTAAAGTCAAGTGAAGAAAAATGTGTTTATGACCCCATATATGAAAAGCAGAGTTTCATTTACCTAATTTATCTATCATCTTTCCTCCCAATAGAGTAGACATTAAAGGAGAGAGAAAAGGGAAAAGTGAAGGAGGAGGGGAGGAAAGGAGAGACTGCTTGCCTCAGTGACAGCCACAGCTACTGCTTATGCCAAGCCAGATGCAACCAAACAAAATAAAACGACAGAGAGCGTGAGCTCTTGTTCACTCCCAAGGCCTGTGAGGTCTTTGCTGATTCCATGTGAGAATGATTGTCCATACTTGCCTCCATGACAGCACAAAGCTTGGAAGCTATACTGATGCCTACAATGTAAAAGAAGTTGAGAAGTCTATTTTTCCCAAAATCATGTATTACTTGATGTTTTAAAAATGCATTAGGATGACATATGTTTTTACTCCAACTTGCCTATTTGTGATGAAATTTGCAAATACTTCCAAGAATTATTTCAAAAGGCCACTTGAAATCAAGATTTAATAACTTACGGACATGATGGAAAAGTTTGGACTATTTCCTTATAAAAGAAGGCATCTTCTACAGATTCAACAAAGTAATGAAATTCATGAGTTTTCAGTTTCAGAATACTCACTATGAAGAATTGTCTGATTTAAAAGCAACACTAATGATAAAAATACTCCAGGGTTAGAATAGCCTCCTGTGGGCTACTAGAAGTTCAAATTGCACTTTATAGCCAATTAATTTAAAGTATTTATTAGATGGTAATTAAAATTTATCAAGACATACTTCTGAAACATCATGTTTTATACCTAAAATAAATAAAACTGTACTAAGGTTAACTTTCAATTTAAGATATCTTGTCCTCAAAAAAAAAAAAAAAAAGAATGAAAACAAAATAAATATCTGAAAACATCACCTACTTTTCTGTCCCTGGGGTTGGTTGTCTGACTCAATATTTAGAATCACAAATACATTTTTACTGTACTTACCTGACATAAAAAATTATACGTTCACAGGAAATATCTAAAACGATCAATCCTGGCAAATAAAGTTCTATAAAACACTCAGGTTTAATATTACAACCCATTACAGTATCACAAGGTCTCCTCAGCTCATGAAAATAATTTCCTCTATCAAAAATGTCCTTCCTCTGATTTTCTTCAAATGCAAGTTGATATTTACTGCTGGAGGGTATAAATCAATTTCAAATATCCCTTCCTAAAGAAATGGGGGAAAGTGTGAGGTTTTAGTATAGTGATGACACCTATGGAACTACAAAGCTTATCTCTGATTTGCTGGGTCAGCTCATTCTTGTACTTTGGGGATAGAAAGAAAGAAATACTACATAAAACTGGTCATCAACACTGAGTCATTCCACAGTTTAAAACTCCTTGTTGGAAACCGTGCCAGTGAGAGCCCAGGTACTTAGACAGTAAGGGCAGCTGTGCAAACGGAAAATGCTGATGGTTAAGAGAAATAAGACAGAGTTGTGGAGCCGAGAAACTGCCTGCTAAAAGGTCATAGTAACTTCTAGCTCTCCTTGCCTGTAGCTGTAAGAAAACAGCCATCATATTTCTTAAAAAATAATCTCAGGGAGCATTAGAGCTCTCATTAGGAGCTTCATCAGGAATTTAGTTTTAGGAGCGAAAAAGTCACTAATCCCCTCTTCCTGTTCCTCATAAAATAGACCATGGTAAGAATTTAAAGATACACTCTCTTTCATGGGCCGTATCTGATAAGCTTCAATGTGACCTGCAGCTGGCTCATTGTTCTGTTCAAGAACACCTCAGGACTGTTCACAGTGTGGTTATTTAATGGACAGTTTACAAGGCATTCAACAAATTTGATACTGATGGAATTATTATCCAGTGGTCTTGAGAAAAAGGCAAGGTGGTATAAAGGCTTTTGTCCGGAACTGACATTTCTTTTTACTTCAATAAAATTTAAAAATATTACTTACTATGGTAATTTTCAAATTGTTATGAACTGGGAAGTCTTTATATAATGCTTTGGCTTACATAGAATTACTGCTGAGGTAGAAGAAATTTAAATCACATGTTATCTGAAGTAGCCTGACTTTTGTTCTTTTATCAAAGTCAATGGTTTTATAAATTATTCGTAAAGAACCTTACCTATTACCTGAACCCTAGGAACGGGTAGCTCTTACACTATATTTAAAGATAATTATTTTAAAAATTCATAAAAACGTAAAAGAGATAATTGTGCTCTTGAAGCCAGTCAACCATATTCTAAAGATTCAAAGAGCCAACAAGAGTTGACATTATCTTACAGGAATAGAAAAGCAAAATCTATAAATGAGTGATCTTTCTAGTGAAAGAAAAAGGGTACCTTTATCAATATGATTCCTTTTGAAATAATCATACACATTAATGCATAGCTATCAGGATATGCCATATCTGCCAGTATAATAGGAAATGGCAGGACACACGTTAAGTAAAACCATTACTTTTACCATTGTAAACTTGGAGAAGCTTAGAAACTAGCAGGTGCTGACAAAAACCTAAGGCACTAAAATCTAACAATTTTATTCACTGACCACCTTGAACCAAAAGAAGGAAACCAATTAGGGTACTTTCCATTGGTTACCATGACATCCACAACAGGAACTCCTCAGGTCCATAGGACTTCATCAGATAGAGAAAGGGTAGAAGAAAACAGGGAGAATATATCATTATCATCTTAATGGCTTTCTCTTGAAGAGGAATGGATGTGACTTTTTTTTTCCTACTAGGCAAGTCCATGCATGACTTTGTGTTTTATAAATAATGTCCAAAAAAAAGAAGCTCTAATTTTTAAATACATCTTGGTGTATGGGGGTTTATTTTTTATTCCTTTGATCTGTCACATTTTTTGTGGTACGGTGAATCAACCCAAGATCTTCAACATACTAAGTAAGAGCTCTATCTCTCAGGTGGATCCTCAGTCTTGCACTTAATTTCTTACTAAAAAGTATCACTATCCAAACTCAATCTATTTCAGCCATTACATAATTATCTATGTCCAATATTTTATACATAGCCCAAACATTACAAGAAATGCTTTGCACTTGGGCTGACAATGAACATTTCAGAAGGAAAGGCTATTTTTTATATGATTGTTTATTTTTTCTGTTAGAATTATTATAGAAACTATCTCATGGTTTAATACAGATTGAATGTACTCTAATGTCCTTGGCTCTTAAAAATATGACCTATGGCACAAATTCAGCTATTTAAAAACTTCTAAATTACATCCTAATTTTGAGGTTTGACTAATGTGAACATCTAAGATGATGGCATGGAATGATTCATTGGCTTCTATGAGTTTTAGAGGAAAAAAAACAGCACTGCTGGGTATGGTGGTGCACACCTTTAATCTCAGCACTCAAGAGGAAGAGGTAAGAAGATTGCTGTGAGTTCGAGGCCAGCTTGAGACTACATACTAAATTTCAGGTCAGCCTACGATAGTGTGGTACCCTACCTGCAAAAAAAATAAAAAAGCACTGCTAATTTCCTTATATGTACTTCTTTTAAATATTTTCACTTTTTTTATTTATTTGAGAGAGAAAGAGGCTTACAAAGGGAGAGAGAGAATGGGTACACCAGGGCATGAAGCCACTGCAAACGAACTCCAGACACATTACCACCTTGTGTATCTGGCTCATGTGGGTTCTGGGAATTGAACCTGCGTACTTTGGCTTTGCAGGCAAGCGCCTTAACTGCTAAGCCATCTCCTGAGCCCTTATATGCACTTTTTGAAATAGAAAGTATTTATAAGTGTGGGCATTTAGATGAACTATAATTCAAAATAAAATCAAACCACACCAAAGTGTATGTATGAAAATATCATAAAGACAAGAAGAAAATTCAAATGTTAAGAGACCAAAAAGGCATAAGAGTTCAGATATAATATTCAAGATGATGCAGAGATGACCTGATTCTCTCAGGAGTGCTGGAAATCACATTTCTTTTTTACAATTTATTAAAGGCCACAGACGAGGAGGGGGAGAGAGGTAGGCACAAATGACTCATGGGAACTCTGGCAATACATATTTTACTTAAATATTTTTGCAAATGTTCAAGGAGCAGGTAGAGCATGTAACAGCAAATAACAAATCATTTCTGGCACAGATAACCTGAAATTAACTTATACTTCCCCAAATCAATGGAAACAGCTTGTTTCTTTTAAAACAAACACATTTCATCTTAAGGAAACTACCCTTTTAATAAACTTTTCTTCTTTTAGGAATCCATGTCGTTATCCAAATATTTTCTATGCTTGCTTCTAGCTATCCTCCACGCATTGCTCTCAATCTTTAGGGAGTTGATAGAAGATATGATCAACTCCCAAAAAGTCTCCTCAGAAGTTTGCTCAGTAACCTAACTTCATGTGAATTTGTCTGACAAAAAGCCAGAGAAAGAGAGAGATAGCGAGAGGGAGAATGCACCTCAACAAAGCCACGTCTACAAACATTACTCAAAGATTAGAGAATTTTCCTATGTAAATAAACCATTTTTGATCAGGCTAATTAAAAAAAAAAAATGTCTGTTTCTTATAAGGTGGATGTAGCAGTCAGCTTCAGGTTCACTGAGATGAACTTTCAGACCAGGCACAGTTATGGAGGAAGGGATTTATTGGAGCTTACAGATCCAGGGGAAGTCCCATAAAAGCAGAAGAAACTGGCCTGCTTTCACAGGACCAAGCAGAGAGAGAGAGAAGTACAAGCCTAAAGGTCAAAAGCCACAGCACACTTCAGGAACTCCAACTAGGCACACTTTGCATATCTTTAGATTGTAATCTGAAATCCACCACCACACCTTAAGATCCACACAATGGCACTAACTCCAGCCAGGTGGCTGCAGATGCAAACTACAAACAAACAACTGAATATATTGGGGGCCATCTATTCTATTCAAACCACCACAGTGGAGATGATGGAGCTCTTCAGTGTGACAATGAAGAGAGCTTGTAGAGGAGCAATGACATCATTGCAAATTTCATTACATAGAACTCTCTGTGTCGATACAGATTAAATGATGCTTAGAATTTCTTCACAAAAACAATGTGAGACCAATAGTAAACACTAAGCAAGGAAGCGGGGGAAAGGCACATAAAAGACATGCGCTGTTTGTGGCTGGGGAGATGGCTCTGTAGATAATGTCCTGCTGCACAAGGAGGAGCACCTGAGTTTGGATCCCCAGCACCCATGTAAAACCTGGGTGTAATCACAGTGCTGTGGAGGTAGAGATGAGAAATCCTGGAGGCTCACTGGCTAGCTAGTCTAACTGAATTTGTGAGCTCTAGATTCCGCAAGAGGTCCTTTATAAAAATAGACGAAGAAGAAGAAGAAGAAGAATGTATATATATATCTATCCCAGGCTGACCTGGAATTCACTATGTAGTCTCAGGGTAGATTCGAACTCATGGTGATCCTCCTACCTCTGCCTCCCTAGTGCTGGGATTAAAGGCATGTGCCACCAAGCCTGACTAAAAAATTTTAATTTTACTTATTTTTTATGAGAGAGAGAGAGAGAAGAAAGAGGTCCTTTTTAAAACAATAAAAGTGGACAGAGATCAAAGAAGACACCCAGTGTCTACTTCTCTCCTCCATATGCACATGCACACATGCATGTACACCCACATGCATATGTGTGATCATACATATAGGAACACTCATTCACACACATGCACACATATCCCTGGCAAAACAAGAGACAGATGTGTTGGTAGATGAGATTTCGAAAGAGCAGTTATGGAGATATTAGAATTAAAGGTATATTGAGAACAGACAGAGTATCTATCACAAGATTACTATATCCAGACAGAGTTAAATTCAAATCTGCCTTTGATCCACAGGCAAATGAGCCTATTCATTTGACCCTAAGTACCCGTTATAAAAGAATAAAAAAGGGGGTACGTTTGGATATAAAGAAACATCAAGTAAGTTGTTTCTAATAAGCACTAAGGAAAAAGACTGCAATTACCAGTTCTGGTTTTACACCTCACATCATCCATGTCCCTTGTGGGCTTGTTATGGGGCCTTCCAGAATGCATCTACACACATTTTATTTCTCAAAGTTTTATACCATACAATAAAATGCTATCATTTGAGAAAAGAATGGAAAAGCATTCCAAGAGTGAACATATAATGGGCTAGAACAAGAATAATGAGGGAAGCATTCACTATAATGCACAAAACTGTATTTTTCTTTTACAAGGAAATAATGTTAAATTATGACCCCAAATTATTATTTTCACAATTGAGGCTTGAAATGGTCATCTAGCTACTAATGTTGGCCTTAAAATTGGCACTGGATTTTATGTTCACATATAGCCTCCTTATCCTCATTGAGTACTATCACAGGTAGTACCCACTTTACCCACACTGCGAGCATTCAGTCCTTCTGACTAGAAAACTCTTGGAACAATCTCCCATGGAAGATGCTGCAAGTGATTGCTTCCAAAGGATAGGAGATGGCAGACCTGCACTCTCCCCTGTTAACCAGTACATAGACATCACAGAAGTGTCGAACAGATCTCTCCTCCCTTTAGAATATAAGACCAGTTCCATGGTCTTATATTTTAACACCGGGAGGGACTAAGCAAGCATTAATCTAATACTTGCTATTGTAACCAAATTGCAACTGCAGATAAAAAAATGAAGACAAACCTAGGTCACTGAAAGTAATACTTCCAGGAATGTAAAACCATCTTTGACTTAAATATTTAGAGAAGCTCAGGGCACACTCTAACAACTACTTACTATGCTCTAATTCCATACACCTGAAACTATTAGGGGTAGGCAGGGAATAAGAGAGTTAGAGAAAACAGGGGACAGATTCTAAAGTGCAGGCCTTCCAAGCAGCAGACAGTCTGGCAGTACATGGGAGTATCATGGAGCACAATGTTTAAAGCTTAATGAACAGCAGTAACTTACCTTTGGCTATTTTCACCTAGGTTGGGCACACAGCCTGGTTCTTGTGCCATACATGTGTCTTGGTAACTTATCAGGCACAAAGGACCACTCTTCAGACTCCCAAAAGTGATGCTCCATGTCTAGGTGCATTCCATGTCACGTGCCCGACCATGATGTCCTACCCATGTAGGCACTACTCCCCTTCCTGGCAATATTGCCCCCACCAGTGCATATGCACGTGACCTGAGGGCTCCTCTCACCCCAACTCCATCTTAATCACCAACAAAACTTACAATGGACTCGCGGCTGGGTTAACCAGTTCTCTTCCTGAATTGCTTTTCCTTGGAGAGTGTATTTTTGCTTCATTAAACGCTTGCTTACCTTTCCTCTGGTCTCCATGAGTCCTTTGCCTGGGATAGCTCCTAACCTTAGCCACCTTACTCAAGGACAGAGGTGGTTTGCCAGTTTGCCCATAACTAAACCAATGGAGCAAAGCGTTTTTGACTAAACCAACATGACAGGGTCAAAAAAAAAAATGGGGCTAGAGAGATGGGTTAGCAGTTAAGCACTTGCCTGTGAAGCCTGAGGACCCTGATTGGAGGCCCGATTCCCCAGGACCCACGTAAGCCAGATGCACAAGTGGGCGCATGCGTCTAGAGTTCATTTGAAGTGGCTGGAGGCCATGGTGTGCCCATTCTCTCTCTCTCTCTCAAATAAGTAAATAAACATTTTTTTAAAAAAAATGTCTCAGTTTGTTAGGCATCTTGGAAAAAATTGACCCATCACCTACCATTGCAATAATCCCCCATATCCAACTTTTCCACCTCATGTCATTACATTTCCTGCTTTGCTCTTATTCACAGACCTTCTCAAATGAATTGAACTCTTTGCCTCATTGTCTTTAAAGAAATAATTTCCTTTTAATAGAATGTTTCTCCTTTCTGGCCACTTTCTCTTCTCACTTAAGCTTAAAAGTTAATTCTTCAGAGACGACTTCTCTGACAAGACCTCCCTCCTATTCCCCAGGCCCCTAAATAGTTCAGAATTTATTGGTTCTTGTTATAGTTATTGCAAGTATAATTAACAATTATTCATCTTTTAATATTTTATTTATTTGAAAGAGAGAGACAAAGAGGCAAACAGAGAGAGGGGGCCTCCAACTGCTCTAAACAAACTCCAGATGCATGTGTCACCTTGTGCAGCTGGCTTTATGTGGGTCTTGGGGAATCAAACCTGGGTCCTTTAGCTTTGCAGGCCAGCACCTTAACTTGTAAGCCATCTTTCTAGCCCTGTCTATTATTTTTTAACCATAGAGTTTAGCCAAGTGTGATGGAATTCAAGGCCATCCTAGGCTAGAGAATGAGTTCAAGGTCAGCCTGGCCTAGAGTGAGACTTTGCCTCCAAAAATCAAACAAACAAACAAACAATAACAACAAAAAACCCCACAAATCCTCCCCCCCCAAAAAAAACCCAGAACTTCCCTGAAAGTTTTATGAAAGCAGGGCAGAGACAGTCTGTGTCTAATATTCCCATTATTGGTCTCTAGATAAATGCCTTTCACTCAACAAATATTTGGTAAATGAATAAAATATACTTATATAATGTAATACAGATCTTCACACATTTTAAGATGGTTGTTATGGTCCATATTTTCCAAACTAGAAAAATAAAGGTCATATAAAATGACTCAAAGTAGCAGAACCCAGACTTAAGGCACTTCCTGTCTCTGAGGCCCAAGCTCTAAGATGAAGTTGGTTAAAAATCAGTGAAGAGCAACCCAGCCACTCTGTCTTCAATGAACCCTTGGGGAGAATTAAGATGAAATCTACTAGCCGGACATGGTGGCCCAAACCTGTAATACCAGTAGAGGCAGAAAGATCACAAGTTTGAGGCCAGTCAGGTCGACACAGCAAAACTCTGTCGCAAAAAAAAAAAAATAAAAATAAAAAAAAATAAACCTGCTGATATTCTGATAGTCTCTCCTTTACAACACAGAAGTGATTTATTTATACTGATGTCCTACTGTTGGAAAAACGAATAGCTTATAATCATCTATACACATGGACTTGCTTCAGTGCCTTCCTGAGCGTAAATAAAAGACATGTGAAGGGGAAGGACACTTACCATGATTCCAGTAAGCAAACAGACTCCTTTCCCACAGTATGTGTTAGGTACCATGTCACCATAACCAATGGAGAGAAAAGTTATGGATATCAACCACATTGCTCCAAGGAAGTTGCTAGTAACATCCTGCTGATCATGATACCTGAAAAATAGCAAACAAAGCCAGTACTTTATGATTAATCTATAGTACGGCAGCTGAGTGAAATTTCATTCATTCGTTTGATGAATTCCCTATAAATAATTCAACTTAGACATTTTCAATAAAACTAAGAGTCTACCTAAGCAATATCGGAAAATATCAGAAAGTACCTCAACTCTAAAAATAGCCTGTGAGAGTACTTATACAATATGAAAAGTGACTTTCTCACTGGTGCGAGATGAGATGCACATATTGATCTCTGTAGACTCCCTTCTCTTGACGGTTCCCCAGCACTCCTTGATAATGGACCAGACCTTTGAGACAATGAATCTCATACCATGCCTATGTGACAAGAGAAATCATGCTGTTCCCTTTGCTGGGACAGTGTTTGCTACCTTTGTTGTCCCAGTATTGCCCAACTCCTCATTAAAACAAACTCAGGCAGAAGCCTGCAGACACACAGTCTACCAGAAGCACATACAACAGACTGGCATGTAGGTTGCCACCCTTCACACATTTGTCTCTGCAGTCAGAGGGCACTCCCTCCTCTCATCTTTGGTCTCCACCAGAGTCAGATTCCAAACTCGGGTCAGTAGTGGAGGCTCTTGCTCTTTCCCCTTCTTCCTCTAAGCACCACTTTTACTTCCCATCTCTCAGACATGCCATATAAGAGGCCTTTACTGCCCTCATTTTTTGCTCTGCCTTCTTCTAAAGAAAAAAAAAAACAAAACAAAAAATAAACTAAGAATCGTTTTTTGATGCTACTTGTACTAGAAAAAGATGCCATCTGTTGGAAGGATTAGAAGCCCAGCATGACGAGAAGCGAGGGTGACCACTTTATTTTCTAAAGAAAGGAAAGGGACAGAAACATGACTTGACAACACCAGAAACATCCACTTTATTGTAGCTGTAAAGTCCTCATTCACACAATGTCTGGATGAAGAGGCTGTCCCTAACCAAAGAGCCCGAGAAGTATTCCTAGCATGCCATGGAAACAGGCTAGTGCATGTCTACTGAGTGTCTGTGTGGCATAATACATACAATAATATACTAACATGTGAATGGTACTGTGGTCAGCAAGATCACTCCTACGGACTACTGTTTCACAGCATGACCCTGAGAGGTCAGCTTTGAGTCAGAACCTATCCATGATATTGAGGTGTTCTGATAAGACTCCCTCACCACACATCCTTAAATATGGACTATATTACCCTTTTACTGTCACTGATTTGGATACAGGAGAGGGGAGGGGGGACGAAAAAGAGTTCATTTCTATTCCAATTTTATTTGTGAAATGAAATTTCTCCTTGAGGAAACATGATTTAGACCTAGCTCACATATAGGTAAGAGTTCAGGGATCTAGTGTACATATTTTTTAAGGGCAGTCAGTGCTCAGCACTTGATTTGAATTTTTTCCATTTAACATGTATATTATTACGTGGACCACCTTTGGCTGAAACCACTCTTTTCCCTCCCTATATCAACAAACGGATGTCCTAGATACTTTTACTTTTAGACACTTGGGAGTATGCTGAAAGAAATCTTCATTTTGAATTACTTCCACACTGCCACTATAGAGCCAGAGCACCCATCTGCAAAGAAGAGATCAAGAGTTAATACCTCAGGCCAGGGTTTTCAGGTGATTGTTTCTTGACTGTTGCCTCCAAGGAAATTTCAACCTCAACATGGCCAGCTCATTTGTTGTTTCTTTTTCAAAAAAAAAAACATTTTTTACTTGGATTTCACGATTTGGAAGAGTAAATTACTGATGATGGCATTGTGAAGTATTCACTGGAAACTATTCAGTTTGCTAATCTGCGACAAGTACATGTCTGAAATGTATAAATAAATTTCTCTCATTTTCCTATGACTCCTCACCAAATGCTCTGCAGCATTACGCCACCATATTATTCAGTGAATGTTTGTCATATGCTGCACATGTTACACTGGGTCTGAGACTGTAAGCTTGCATTTAAGGGCTTAACTAAAAACAAGTATGTTTCTAGAAATTGGTGCTTTAGGGTTTAAAATTCACTGATAAATTATTCTTTTTTATTTATGAAATGGTAAACCTGTCTGAAAAAAAAAAACTGCCTCAGGATGGAAATACTAAAGTTTATGTTGTATTCAGACTGACTTAGTCATGAATAGTCAAGATGAAATCAAGAATGAATTAGACACTATTAGAATAGTCACCTGATTTCCTTCTTGGCAATTCTAGAACAAATATTACATTAGACTTATCAACATGATGACACTATCACTTAGAACTTCCCTCAGTTTTGAATCAATGCCAGATTCATACCAACAGGAATGGTTAATGGGTGAAATTTAAGACTAAAGAAATTGGTACAGATTTCTTTAATGTAAGTTTATTTCAGAGTTACTCAAGACAATTCCACCCTTCTTCACCAAGAAAACTGTTCTGAGAAAGCCATGCAGAAAGAGCTCCTTTGCTAGATTTCAAATTCTGATTAATATAAATGTTAACTGAAGGAAAGATACATCAATTAAACATTAAAACTGGAACAAAGAATGCCTCATGATCTCAAGCTGTTTATTTGTTCCTTTGTTTTTGTTTTTCAAGGTAGGGTCTTGCTCTAGCCCAGCCTGACCTGGAACTCACTATGCAGTCTCAGGGTAGCCTCGAACTCATGGTGATCCTCCTAGCTCTGCCTCCCGAGTGTTGGGATTAGAAGAAAATAGGAGACACATTTATTACTTTATTAAGTTAATTTATTAAGTTAGTGTGACACTATGAAATGTGATTTCAATCTTAACACCTGGGCCATGTGCTAGACTTCTAACAATCACATAGAGACACTGAAAAGAATAGGCAAATGATTCTTGCTCCTCAGTCAATGTGAATTATATTTGCCATGTTATAGCCCAAGATCTTTATGTAACTTATATTTTATAGCTATATAAAATAATTCAATAGTGGAGGTTAACAGCTGACAAACTATATTCATGACTTCCATTAAACATTTTATTAACTCTTGAAATGACAAAAGTATTTTGAATGTCTGCCCTTGACTCAAATTTAAGACTTCATTATAAAATGAAAAGCATTTCATCGATTTAAATATGTGTGATCAATATGACTTCACTTCTCTCTTGAACTCATATCTCACTTGAAACATCATCATAGTCATAGCAAGAAAATAAAAAGAGAAACCTGTAGCAACAAAGGGAAAGTCAAAGCGGCACCAGAGGATGAGCACACAGTTTTATGTAAATGAAAATGTATTTTTCTTTCAGCAAAGATGGAACACTAGCAGATTAGATGTATACTTTTTCCTGAAACATTTTCTCATACAATACAAAATTTGTAATAAATGGGCTGGAGAAATGGCTTAGCAGTTAAGGCATTTGCCTGCAAAGCCAAAGGACCCAGGTTCGATTCTCTAGGAACCACATAAGCCAGATGCACAAGGTAGCAACGGACCTGGAGCGCTCTCTCTCTCTCTCTCTCTCCCCCCCCCCCCGTCTCTGACTCTTTCTCTGTCTCAAATAAATAAGTAAATAAAAACAAAACATTAAAAAATTGTAATAATGGTTCATAAGATAGTGGACATCTAACAAGAAATCACAATTATTCCTAAAAGATGGAAGAGAATAAAAGTGAGCCCGGCAACTGTCTCAGTTTTAATGCCTAAAAAGAACCTACAGCATGTAATTCAGAGATGGAAAGCAGACGGAGCTGAAAGGTCTCCCTGTGTTGAAGGACAAGTGGAAACTCTAAGAAAGCCAAGAATTCGTGGGGCTGAAAACCAGAGCAGGGTGATCTACATTAAAAAAAAAAAAAATGATTCAATAGAGGTTTGGGGAGAAGTGTGAGTTTATGAGACAGAATATTTTGAAAAGATTTTTATCAGCCTTTTCCTAATCCAACCCTTTAGTGAATGTGGATATAGTACCCATCTGATAAATAAATAGATTCCCGTTCTACCAAAGTAATTCTTAGTGCCTTCTGCTTTCCATCCCAGAGGGATGAAATTCCCTTTAGAATCCCAGAGATGAAGCTATCACATGCCATATAAATGCAGTCTACAGTTCTTATTATCTGTAGGGATATTGCCACTTAAACACCTCCACACTCTGAATGCTAAAAGCTGTGATGTGATCTCATCTGATCTTGCATATGTTATTTTGGCTTCATTTCCCTTCCTGTTGCTTGAGTCTTAGTTTGTTGGTATTTTCCTTCCACTGATACATGCTGGCACTGCCCGGCCCTGGCTTTGACATTCCACATTCTTCATTTGCTATATATATATATATATATATATATATATATATATATATATATATATATATATATATTTCTGGGGTAGATATATATATATATATATATATATATATATATTTCTGGGGTAGATTAGAAAGGATTTCATGAGGAATTAGTTCTGTGTACTGAAGGAGAGAAGAGAGCCCAAGTTATAAATGCCAAGTTATAGATAGCATAATTCACTGTGAGCAGAACTATATAGAGTTTGTTTCATTTCAATGGTTTGCAAACTAGTGAGCAAAAACAGTTATATCCACACAGTCACTGATATAGTTCGCTTACAGGTTAATCAGTGCTAATTGCTAATTTTAATATTTCTGATGAAGCATCTATAAAATGCTACTTAATTACTGTTTTGGCCAGGTTTTTAGAAAACGAGTTTGAATATTTTGCTTTATGTACTGGTTTCCTCTCCTCTGCTACAAATTTTCTGCTTGGTATGCTTTTCTTGATTCTTGTCTGATGTATTTCACTCTAATGAAATTTTTCAGGTATATATTAAATTTTTGTTAGTAATGAAAAAAAAAAAAGATTCAAGAGATCTGAAAAGAGAGCTCCTTGAACATTCCACCAAGCACTACAGAACCTGCATATAAAACTACCCAGGGCCTGGGGAGAGGGCTCAGTGGTTAAAGGCACTTGCTTGCAAAGCCTGAAAGTCTGGGTTCAATACCCCAGGCACCCACATAAAACCTGACAGGCATTCAATTGCAGCAGCAAGAAACCCCAGCACCCTCTCCTCCATACACACATACATTCACACACACATGCAAAGAAATCAATATTTTAAAATTTTAAACCACTCAAAGCTAGAGAAGTGGACGTACTTTACAGAAAACAATATAGCACCACTTGAAGACAGATAGTAAATGAGGGACTATTAAGTGGAGATGCCTGTGTTAACTTAGGCATAGTAGACTTAAGTGTATAGGCCTGCTATATACATTAAAAAGCATCACTAAAATTAAAAAAAATAATAACTGGTAACTCAAATAAAGGATATAACATTTAAAAGTACACAATTCCAAAGAAGACAGAAATTTCAGGGTGGGGTGGAGAGGGAAGGAACAGAGGACAGATGAGATGCAGAAAGCACAAACAGCTGTAGACAGATTTGCCCAAGCATTTCTGCAATCACATTAAACATGAAGGGCCTCAAACTCTCCAGGTATAGTTATCAGTCACGCAATGGATAGAAATGGGACATAGGTAATGACAGATGACCTGATTTGACTTAAATATATAGAATGATCAATCCTTGAGTGTCTGTTTGGCCTGGTACCTTCAAGTAACTAACAGAAATGTGGATGTTTATCCCCTGGGTATAAACTGGACACTCAGGGACCCAGGGGATAAACCCAGAGGAAGTAGAAGTGTTTGCAGCTGGAGAAATGGAGTTTGAGTTCAAGTCTATACATGAAACAGCATTTTTACCCTTCTTCCCTGTCCCTGACCCTAATATGATAACTTGCTAATAGAATTTTTTTTTCTAGCTCCAGAAAAAGGGTAATTATATTCAAGGAGTTGACAATTACCTAATAAAAGTCTTAGCTTTCACCCACATTGAGTTTTATCAAAACAAAAATCTCTTTTCCTATATAGAGATTCCAACTGGCCCCAATTCCCATCCTTAAATATAAAATAGCAACTAGTGGTTAGCACCCATTTTTATACCTTCTGAAGAAGAAAATAACAGACAAAAGAAGGAGGGGGGAAAAGGAAGAAAATTAAGGCAATAAAGAGAGATCGGTGGAGCACCTAAGATTTGTAAGCTATATTATGGGAGATCTAAAGGAACATCATGTTAATAAAACTAGGAATAAAATTCAAATTATAGTGCAATCATAATTGTAATAAATTCAAATTAAACTGGCAGAAATCTCCCAGAACATAGAACAAAAAGATAAGAAGGAAAGGGGGTGTGAGAATAAAATGGTGCATTCCCAGACAGTCAACAAAGAGCACTCAACAACTGTCTTCCTTAATGGAAAACACGTGAAGTGGAAGGGGTGAAAATGTTCTCTTACTCCTTGACAGAAAAACTAGAATGCAGATATCTTCTCTACAGGAAAGATTTTATGAGAACCTGCATACTGAATAAGAACAATATAACCAAGCCAGGGTATATCACTGTAAAAAAATTAATACTAAGACTAATGAAAAGTTGTTAACATTTTTCAAAGTTGGGAAAAGTAGACTAGAAATCAACACTGAAAAAAATGGTTGTTTTGAACATTATTTGTTTCAACTGGTATGTGGGGATTGTGAAAGGGGCAAACTGTTTCTCCTGGTTTTGTAGAGGGGAGGGATGCAGGATGTAGACGGAGAAAGAATTGAACAGCCCCCCCCCCCACTCTGCTTGGCTTGCACACAGAACTACTTCATGTGGTTCCCTATGTGGCAATCTTTCCTAGGATGAGTGTGACTCCCACATGGGATGAGGTGTGTCTGTGATTCCTTCCAATTCCGCAGTGAATCATGAGAATGCCAGGCAGCGCTTTCACTGCGGTTCAAGTGATGATGTCCAACTTTGATTGTCAGTAGTGAAATTCCATGCCCACCAGCTGCAGATCCAGAGAGGTGAGAGGAACATAAGTAATTGGCTTCCAAACTGCAACTATGTGCACACAGACTTCATTTAAAGTGAAAGCTAAGCCAATACCAAGGAAGTATGCAAAGAGGTCAAAAGAAGGGAGACAGATGTGAGTTCAAAGAAAGATGAATGGTAGTGGCTGCAAACGGACAGAAAATGTGTCTCTCACTTGCCACTGCTCGATATCAACCAAGTTCACCTGGAATCCATTGAGAACGGGAAGACTGTTAGAGCCACATCTTGGGACAGTATGCACAGAGACATTGCCTCTTCCCCGTAACTGATGGCTAACCCCACAATGCATGACCCACATCCCCCAACGAGGAGGGTCACTGCAGAGGGGGGAGGACAGGGAGGAGACTAACGATGGTACCAACATGGCTGAATACACACTGTGTACATAACTAATCAAAAAAACTATAAAATTAAATTTAACTTTATAAAGTGAAATAAAATCACCTGACTTAAAATGTTATGTTTAGGTTTAAGTAGCTTTTGGGTTACCTGTACTTGTGTGTTGCCAGGACCAGATCATTATAAAATTAAAAATAAAAGTATCAATTAAAAAATATATTTTGCTCTCTTCTAGAAAATAAAATAAATTTTCTGGGAAAAATAAAGAAAATATCATTGGGCTACAGTGGTTGAGTGCTTGCCTATGAAGCCTATGGAACCTGGTTCGAGGCTTGATTCCCCAGGACCCACGTAAGCCAGATGCACAAGGCAGCACATGCAATCTGGAGTTTGTTTGCAATGGCTGGAGGCCCTGGTGTGCCCATTCTCTCTCTCTATCTGCCTCTTTCTCTCTCTGACTCTCTCAAATGTAAAAAGAAATATTTTTTAAAGAAGAAAATATCACCGGGCATGGTGGCTCACACCTTTAATCCCAGCACTCAGAAGGCAGAGGTAGGATTGCTGTGAGTTCGAGGCCACCCTGAGACTCCATAGTGAATTCCAGGTCAGCCAGGGCTACAGTGAGACCCTACCTCAAAAAACCAAAAAAATAAATAAATAAAAAAAGAATATCATCCACAGCCTCAACCACCTAAGCCCAAATTTGTAGAGGGAGGATATGACATAGGGCTATTTTATTTTTTTAAAGCTTCCAAAGTGATTTAAATGTGATATTAAGTTTCAAAAGAATCACTTAGTCTTTGTTTTTTTAAGAGGAGTCACATACAATAACATGTTGAATACCTACATATATATAAAGGAAACTTTGGAGGTACTGAGCATGTATAGAAGAATAAGAAATAGTGTACATGAGAAGCTTAAAATCCAGTAAAGGAGTAAGAAGCTAATATCTAACTTTTACTAAATATAAACACCTGGGGCTATAGACATTCAGCAGTAAAATGTGCTTACTTGCAAAGCCTTTTTGCAAGAGTTCAATTCCCCAGTACCCATGTAAAGCCAGAAACACAAAATGGCACAGGTGCCTGGAGTTTGGTTTTAGTGGCAAGAGGCCACAGTGTGCCTATATCTCTTAAATAAATAAAAAAATAAAGTCATATTGAAAAACATACCAATGACTGAAAGTAATGACATGAATAATATAACAATGATGCATGAAATCATAGTTTTAAATTTAAATAAAATCTGGGCTGGAGTGATGGCCTAGCGGTTAAGCACTTGCCTGTGAAGCCTAAGGACCCTGGTTCAAGGCTCAATTCCCCAGGACCCATGTTAGCCAGATGCACAAGGGGGTGCACGCGTCTGGAGTTCATTTACAGAGGCTGGAAGCTCTGGTGTGCCCATTCTCTCTCTCTCTCTCCCTCTCTCTCTCTGCCTCCTTCTCTCTGTTGCTCTCAAATAAATAAGTAAACAAATTTAAAAAAAATTTAAAATTTACATTTAAATAAAATCTAAAATCTAGTAAATCCAAATACTTTACTAAAAACCTGAGGGTGCTCTAGACTCTGAATGCTATCATTGTATGTATAATTATCGGTAATGATTGGGAATAGCTTACAGAAAGTTTATTTCAGAGCACAGAGGGTGAGCTGCTCTAATCCACGTGTCTTTAACACAGGGTTTTCCTTACATTCTTCCTTTTCTGTGCATCACTGACTCATAAAACAAACATGGCTTTTAGGGCCTTGAGGGTCCCCACAGAGACTTCCTTTAAGTTAACAAAAACAAGAAGCAGGTGGGGACAGCATAAGGTTAATTTGGACTTGAGCTAGTGTATCCAATAAAGAGTTTTCCAAGTTATCCAAGTCTTTATTTTTTTAAGTATTTTATTTATTTGTTTATTTGAGACAGATAGAGAAAGAGAGAATGAGAGAGAGAGAGAATGGGCATGTTAGAGACTCTAGCCACTGCAAACAAACTCCAGCTCCAGACACATATACTGCATTGTGCATCTGGCTTATGTGGTACTGGGGAATTGAACTTGGGCCCTTAGGCTTCACAGGTGAGTGTCTTAACTGTTAAGCCATCTTTCCAGCCCACAAGTCTTTATTGACTTATCCTCAGATTTTTAATTTTATTTATTTGTTTGCAAGGAGAGAGAGAGAGAAAGAGAGAGAGAGAGAGAAGAGAAGAGAAACAGACAGAGAAAGAATGGGTGCACCAGGGCCTCCAGCCACTGCAAACGAACTTCAGACACATGCACACCTTGTGCATCTGGCTAATGTGAGTCCTGGAGAATCGAAAGAATTGAACCTGGGTCCTTTGGCTTCATGGACAAATGCCTTAACCGCTAAGCCATTTCTCCAGACCATATCCTTAAATTTTTATCTAATTTTATTTTGTTTATTTGACTTTGGGATTTCCCAAATTTGTTTATTTGAATTTGGGAAATTTTCCTCTCCAAATTATAGTTAGAGGAAAAATGTTAAAATGCTAACCTCTAATGTTTCTCTCTCTCCGTGTGTGTGTGTGTGTGTGTGTGTGTGTGTGTGTGTGTTGGAATGGTTCTACAAATCTATGATTTCTTAGCTAATAAGAGTTTCATTCAGCTGGGCGTGGTGGAGCACACCTTTAATACCAGCACTTGGGAGGCAGAGGTAGGAGGATTGCCATGAGTTTGAGGCCACCCTGAGATTACATAGTTAATTCCAGATCAGCTTGGGCCAGAATGAGACCTTACCTCAGGGGAAAAAAAAAAAAAAAAAAAGAGTTTCATTCATACTTTGGATATAGAAACTTTGCCTTTGAGAAGAGACCATCAGTCGATATATTTTAAAAGGATAAGGTGAGCTTAAAATCAAGCTTAAATTCCCTAAACATACAGAGAGAGATGAAGCTGGGCATGGTGGCGCACACCTTTAATCTCCATACTCGGGTGGCAGAGGTAGGAGCATCGCTGTGAGTTTGAGGACACACTGAGACTACATAGTGAATTCCAGGTCAGCCTGAGCTTGAGCTAGAGTGAGACCCACCTGGAAATATCAAAAAAAGAGAGAGAGAGAGAGAGAGAGAGAGAGAGAGAAAGAGAGACAGAGAGGAGGATAGAATACATACAGATTTGCAAGCTTGAAGAAAAACACTATGACACTGTTTTCTTGAAAAGAGGGTAAAGATAATCTGTTGTCCAACTTTGTTATTCATTTGTGCATTTTAATTTATATTAGAATAATGACTTCAGCAATATTTCCTCTGTCAGCAAGTTAACAGTCTTAGATCTGATATGTATATGATTATTTGATAACCTTTGTTTTAAAAAATAAACTTTCAGGGGCACAGATAGTATCAAATTAAAATCTTCTTAACAGCTGAAAAGATGAAGAAAAGACACGTTGTCCTTCAGATTCTCTTGGAAGAAGGTGATTAGGGACATTTGCAGTCCTTGAAGGGAACTTAGAGGCTGAGAGGCATGGCGATACAGCTTTGTTCCTAAAATGAAGACACAAGACTCCAAGTTGTACACAACCATCTCAAGAGATGTGTCTGTAATAAGGTCACCAGTGTTTCTCAAGTCCTGTGGACCTAAGGAAATTTAAAAAGTACAACTTATCTTTTCACAGGTCTTAAAAAAGCAACAAAAAAATCAATATGATATTTTCATAGTAATGTGAAGTAGAAAAACAGAAGCAATTTATAATAAACCTTTCAATATCTGGATATTCCAGTAAGACTAACCTAAAAAGTAAGACGCCGTCGGTAGCTTGCACCTGCAGGTGTGGACACTCAGACGCAACTCGACCTGTGACCATGCTGTTCTGGCAAGTCACAAGCTACAGGCGCAACTGTCATAGATGATGTGATTTGTTTTTTGAAAAACTTCTGATCTAATACTAAATAAAGCAAATGCCAATTTTCTCCTTACAAGCCAGGAACACTATTTAAAAAGTAAATGTTGGGGGCTGGAGAGATGGCTTAATGGTTAAGGTACTTGTCTGCAAAGCCTAAGACCCATGTTTGACTCTCCAGGTCCCACATAAGCCAGATGCACAAGGTGACGCAAACACAAGGTTGCACATGCGCACAAGGTGGTGCACACATCTGGAGTTCGATTGGAGTGGCTAGAGGCCCTGGCATGACAACTCTCTCTCTCTCTCTCTCGATCTCTCACATGATAAAATAATAATAATGATCATGATGATGATGATGACAGTCTGTTGGGCTTACTTCAAAAAAGAAAGTAATTGTCAGGCTGGAGAGAGGACTTAACAGTTAAGGTGCTTGCCTGCAGCCAAAGGACTCAAGTTCAATTCCCCAGTACCCATGTAAGCCAGATTTACAAGGTGGTACATATGTCTGGCATTCCATTTGTAGCAGCTGAAGGTCCTGGCATGCCCATTCTCTATCTGCCCCTTTCTCTCTCTCTCAAATAAATAAATAAATAATAAAATAAGAAGTAAATGTCAACTGAGCCACATTATTTTATGTTCATATTTAAAATGGATTTAGTTTTAAGGTTTAAAAAAACTTACAAAGAAGTTTTTGCATGTGGAAAACACCCAACATGTTCTAAGGTCAGATGGAATATGCAAAACAGTTTGCAGCATAGTTATATCACATGCATCTCTTGCTGGACAGATCCAGCAAAAAAAAAAAAAAACAACAACAACAACAAAAAAGGAACAAAATCTAAACTCTCACAGAGAGAGAGAGAGAGAGAGAGAGAGAGAGAGAACAGAACAAACCTTGGGATGTGTTACAAGTGCCTGACAGGAATGATATCCTCAGGGCCCTTGTACTCAGTAGGCACTCAAGGGAATAGCAAATTCAGAACAAAGTTTAACTAGGGCTGACTAACAATTTTTTGAGCAAATTTCTCTTCCCTCTTGTTTCTTCCCTAATCTCCAAAGAGCGCTTGTTTTAATTTTCTGGGGCAACTACCATTCATTCAGCTTTTGCCCTATGCCAGACACCCTGCTGTTCTGTGAACCCCTCTAAGGGAAGGGAAGGTGGCCGCAGTGAAGATGGAGCCATACTCGGCTGGGACAGATTATCTTACTCAAAGTCTTCAAAAGCACATGATATAGTCCCCGCTGCCCGGTGGACAGGCTCCACTTCTGGCAGAGAGAGCGCATATGCACTGGCGGGAATTCAAGACACTGGTGTTTGAAGCCAGCCAGCCAGGACGTGCTGCACTTCTTGGAGGTAGAGTGCAGTCACTAGGTGGCAGTGCCTCCCCAGTTTATCCTCACCTTCACTGTGCGGTTTGCCTGACCAGTGCCAGGACTGTGAGGGAATGCTGGGGTTGCCCTTCACTGAAACCCATCTTCCTTCTCCTGGACAGACATTCTGGAAGCAAATGATCTTTTTTTTTTTTCTACAGGGGAAACCACAACCACATCAGAGACAAAAAAAAATTTAAAAAGCTAGGCTACTCCCATACCCAGCAGTCCTAGAGTGTCATGATTTGAGAGGCTCTTGAGTGTGTATGTTTGGAGGTGGGGCAGATATCCATCTGTATGCTGGTCCATTCTAGAGCTCGTCTGGTGGATATGAGGTAGCAGCATAGCTCCACATCTCTCTCACCTGGGATGAAAAGATTCTAATTACCCACCTATAATAAATGAAAATCCCTCTGGATGTTTCAGAATTGGTGATGTTGAAAGTGAACCAGCATTTGATTCAAAAAGCGTGAGATTGAGTAAGAAGAAAACTTAGTGAATTGAGAGGTGCTGCCCCAACTCTTGGCTCTGTGTGACCCAGAATAATCATTCAGCCCCTGAACCTCACTTTCCTCTAAGGTGAGAATCAAACATTTGCCTCATGGGCATGTCCATGAGCAAGCAGATAACGTGCAGTCTGCAGAGAGTGTACTCTATACTGGCAAGGCCTTGGTTCTGTGAAAGTAGACATGAGGAAAGGCATTACTGCTGGGAGCAGACTTTCTCACACTCAGGTAAGGTGACACATAAGGAGCTTTGGGTTTTGTTCCCTTCTACACTCCTGTGTGTTTTGCTGCCACTGTCCCTAAGCACAGTGACTAGAAGTACTAACACCCAGAGGAGCCAACAGAGGGCTAGGGAAAGAGAAGAGGTATGTCAGGAAGCAAAAGCAATAGGGGACAAGGGTAGATCAGACACACGAAAAAGGAGACTGGGAGGAGAGATGGTTAATAAGAAAACCACACAAGGGCCGAGGAGACGGCTCGTTGGATTAAAGCCTTTTCCACATAAGACTGAACACTTGAGTTTGGATCCCAGACCCCATATGAAAGCCAAAGTGGCAGGCAATGAGGGAAACAGAGACAAGAGAGTTTCCCAGAAACACACAGACCAGCTAGCCTAGCAAATCCAGTGGGGAAAAACAATGTGAATGAGAGACTCAACTTTTTTTTTGTTTGTTTGTTTTTTCGAGGTAGGGTCTCACTCTAGCCCAGGCTGACCTGGAATTCACTATGGAGTCTGAGGGTGGCCTCGAACTCACGGCAATCCTCCTACCTTTGCCTCCCAAGTGCTGGGTTTAAAGGCGTGCAACACCACACCCGGCAAGACTCAACTTTAAATGAGGTGGAAGGCAGGACCTATGCCTGAAAATTGTTCTCTGACCTTCACACGTGCACCGTGGCTCTCTCTCTATGTGCACATACACACACCCCCACCAGAATAAATAAAAGAAGGTATAAATCAATAAACATGTTTTAAAAAAAAATAAATGCATGAAAAACAAAACAAAGTTTCTGTGTCTTTCCACTCTTCCCTCCTCAGTTACCTCCTCTACCAACCCTTGGCTTCTGTCTTCACGCCTGCAAGGAAAGGGAAAAGTACATTGCAGGGGAAGGGTCTAACATGAACCTTGAGTCTCCGAGAAATGTTTGATAGGATTTCTGTGTAGGATGCTCAGTGAACAGAAAAGCTTAAGCCAGACTGACCCCAATCCAACCAGCCATAAGGGGCAACAGTTATGGTAAGCAGTAGTCACCATGAAACGATCCTTAAGTTTTAATATTCCCAACATAGCAAATGAAATACCAATGTAGACCATATAATGATAAGGCATTTCAGCCCCAGCACTTCGCAGCATCAGTTTATGCTCCCAGGGGTGCAGAACATCCATCAGTTGCTCTATTCCTCAGAGACAGTTAAGAAGCACGATCAGAATACGGAGCCACCAAACCCACGGTGCAAAGCGAGTTCTCAGAGACACTCCAGCAAATTTGAGAGGAAGCATGACAGATTTCTGCGGGTCATTTTTCCCACTTCAACTCTACATATTAATCTTAGAGTGCCTATGAATGGCATCTAGTTTGACTGGGCATGGACAGCTAAAATAAAGACTGCAATGCCAACATGTCCTGTCTAGGTTTATGAAGGAGAGACTAGGTGAAGTTCCTCAAATCAACCTAACTACAGTTAAAGACCCACCGAGCCTCTGCACCACCACAAAGTTCCAAGAACCCTCTTGCAGAAATGTGCATTTAAAGCAATATGTTTTATGGAATCCAGAAAAAATATATTTATATTGGTAAAAAAAAAAAACAGTAAAAGAGAAGGGGAATAGAGCAGGATAACAAAAAAGGAAAGGAGATGAGGCAGAAGTTAGGAAGAAAATGAGCATTGGAGAGGACTCTACATAATGCATGAATGGTTGCAGAAAGACTATTACAAGATCATAAAACTAAAAACAAAAAAAACAAAAAAAAAACACCCTTTGAATCTAGCGAGGCTACTAATTACTGAAAGAGTCAGTCTCATATTCCAGCACCATGCACAGCTATATCATGTGGTTTCTATTACTTCCTGCTAAGTTTCCAACTATTCAGGAGAGAGCGAGGATGGGAGAAATTCAATTTTCTCTCATTTGACTTCAGCTTTGAATAGTTAATGGTTGAAAATTGACATTTTGGTTCGAGACTCTCTGCGGAAGCAAGGTGGGGGAGTGCATGCGTGGTGAGAGGGCCACACAGTCAGTTTACCAAAGACACTGTAGATAACTGCCTATTCCAAACCCAGCAGCCATTTCCCAAAGAGAATCACAAGTCTGACTTGTCTACTTGGGGAGATTAAATCTTTTATACTCAGGAAGCTCAGGAACTGATGCCAAGTGACACTGCAAAAGGAAGCCTGGGCAGAGAATGGCCACTGCACTTTGGCTAACCTGCAAAAGGTTAAGCAAAGGCCGGAAAGGAGTAATATGGAAATCAAAGGAATGGATCTATGAGCTGCTTCTCAGTTGTGCAATACTGCAGGTCAACTCTTCAATGCAAGCAGCACTTGACAATGATCTGTCTTGTTCATTTCTACTCCTATTCAACTATACTCAGCAAATGTGAACCTGACAGCCTAGAGACATTTTTCTATAAACATCAAAGAATCAAGGTGATGGTCATCAAACACTTAGCCAAATGCACCAGCTGGGTCTAAAAGCACGGAATCCTCTTTGCGGTGAACTTAGACAGTGAAGGATTAGGTGTGCAGGTCAAAGTCCAGAGGATCAACATGTGAAGCTGTCTCCTCTAGTCCACCAAATAAGACTGAAATTTGCTATGTGCACAGCCTGATAACCACGGGGGCACTCTCAAGGCTGTAGCTAAGTATTTGTGTGTGCTCCACATAGAATTTAAGGCAGCTTATAGGAAATACCTGACCTAGAAACATAAAAATCAGAATAGAATGTATGAATTACATATTAACACTGCCTGAAAGAACTTTCTCAAAAAGTAATGAAAAGGTTCAATACTGAAGTTAAGCACTAGCTACACGTATCTAGTAAGCATTTGATACATGAATATGGCAAATGACGAACCAAATTTCCAACTTTCTTTTATTTTCATGAACTTAAATTTAACTTTAGTAGCCATGTGGGACCGCTGGCTACCATCCTGGAGAGTGAGCGTGTGAGGGTCAAAAGCGTGCAAGAGAGGCAAAGAGCATATGTCATCATGCCTTGACACAACAACTAATAGTTCAGACCCTGTGAACTCCCTCTCTGCCAAGGAGAAATGCAGAGACACAACCCAGGCGTCAGATGCAAAACACAGATGCACTTGACACAATGGTCTATGCTTGCTTCTTATTCGATTGCTTAGTTTGTTGGTAGGCTATTGCAAAGAAATGACTTAGCTTTTGACTCAGCTCTGTATATTAATTTCATTAGTTCAAGAGGCTCTTGAGGGTGGCTGAGCAGAACAGAGAGCTTTTCTAGGATGTCTGGTCTCCTGACTCACTTGGAGAGACAGGAAGTGCTAGGCCCCCAGGACGGGGAGATATGCACACAGGGCTGGAGCTGAGGCGGTGGCCAGATACTGGTAGGTGTTGTCTCTCATGCATCTCACTGACACAGCTGTCTTTCCTTCCCATCTTCCCATCATCTGGGTTACTATCTCCAGACATCAAGCTGCCGCAAATCACACTAGCTGGAATTGTCTTCACTTGTGCCTCATTCGTGAGGTAAAAGGGTCATGTGCTCTGGAGGATTTACCTTCAAATGCTCCCAAATTCAACAATTCCTGCCTTTGCTCTCTGCGCTTCTTTAGCTTTGACTCTTTGCATCCTGAGCTCCAACTGAAGGATTTTCCATTCATAAGACATATGTTGGTGCTACTCCAAGGGGGCCCTCAAGTTGCCCCCCTTCTTTCATAACATAAACCACTTTTTAGCCTGTCTTTGGTCCTCTGTATTCCACCTTCAAAGTCACTTCACATTTCTAGCTCTCCTCCTTCTAATTGCTTAGGGACCCTTGTGGTGTTTAGCCTCATGGTATGTGGAATTAATCTCTCAGCTTCCGATGGGCTGTGATTAAACGCACGTACCACCAGGCATGGCTCACCACAGACATCTAACCAGTCTACCAGTTTCCCCTCCTCTGGCTGCCTGCTTAGATCCACCTTTCTGAAACACGACTTTGTTACTTTGCCTCATAACCTTTGGTGGGACGCTATTTCCTAGAAAGAAAAGTCCAAACTCAATAACATAACATCCAGGGCTATTAATAAATTGATTGTAACCCACTTTTCCTGCCTTTTCTCCTAGCACCAGCCACTTTCCCAACTCTGCCACTGTTGCCCTTGGCATCTAGCTGTCCTTCCTTGATGGCTCCATCTTTAGCACTATCTCCATGTGAGAACTTGTCCCTGTTTCCTTAGCACCAGTCCTGTTGCATTTCACAGAACGTGTGCTCAAGTGTAATTTTATTTTAAATTTGTTGGTCTCTGCCCCTAGTCATTGAGCACCCACAGAATTCCACTGATTGGCTCAATGCTAGATTCCCAGTAGGAGCCCAATGAAAGTTTGTATATTGAATTAGGAGAGGTCAAATCTTATGAGCTGAAGAATAAATAAACTATACTTCTAGAAAATAATTGCTTTAAGTGGAAACATAAAAGTAGTGTAAATCAAATGTATCAGAGCTGCATTTTTATTTTGCAGCTGAATAGAAAGATAAAAATGTAACAGAATATTCATGGTAATGTTCTTATTTGTGGAATTTGTTTATTTTTTTCATGTGTTTGTTGATTGCTTAAATGGGTCTCCATTGGGACAAATTAACAGTTTCAAGAGTACTTGGATTTTATATCCATTTTAGTTCAACACAAACCCATCAAATTGGTTTGAGATTAGTATTTACCCCTCTCAAAATAAGAGTAAGGTCCTAAATTATGGCATATTATATTTTAAGCATTTGTTAACTTGTGATTCTTATTCTTTTTTGTAAATTACAAATATGACCTTGTCTATAAAAGAAAATATTCCTTATATAATGCAAACATAGTAGTGTGTAATGACTCCAGTCATAGGTGACAATTAAAATTATGTGATAAAATGCTAGGAGCAGCCTATGAAAACTCAGGTTGAAATATAAACAAATCTGGGAGCAGGAGCAACGGGTCAGTGGTTAAGGTGCTTACTTGAAATATAAACAAGCTTCTCTGTAGCATTCATGATAATAACCAGGGACATGCCTCACTCTAAAGGTTCTAATAATTATATATACAAGAATAAAGGTAACATGAGACTCTGTAGAGGGTGAAGACGTAATTACATAGTTGCCTGGTTTTTAATGGCAATCAACAAAATAATCGATTTAAATAAAACCATATGTTCCTATAAGATGAAGCTATAACATGGAATGACATCAAAATAAACAAATAAATTGACCCAAATTAAAAAAATAAAAAAAAACTCAATAGCTCTTTATGTCACTTTCAGTTGAGAGAGAGAAAATAAGAAGGCACTAGTAACAACTTACATTTCCTCTTCCAGAATTTCTTTTTCTTAGAATTCACTAAGATATTTTTTTCTGAATATTCATTGTGTATATCCTAACAGTTAGGAATGATGAATGGATCTTTGACCCTGTCCAGTTCAACCTTCTTATTTAATAGCTAGATAAACTAAGACTTAGAATCATGAACTAATTGCCTAAAGTCATCAGACAAGAATTCAAACCCAGGCTTCTTCATTTCCTAACACAAGCAGAGGCTTTGTGCACCCTTAGAATCACCAATTGACATCCAGATTTCCTTACTGGCCTCATGTGGATCTATCTCATGTGCTTTCATGGGTCATTTCAACTATAAATTGTAAAAGCTTCTAAAATCAGCACCCTTCATTAAAATGCTTTCTTGAGAGTCCTTAAGGGCAGAAAAATAATTTTAGTAAAATCCATTTATTCAGAGGAAATTAAATATTTTATGCAATGGATAATTTGAGATCCTTGTGTTCTTTTTATTTTTTAACTCTTCCATCTGATTTAGACTCAGGAAGCAAGACATCCCTTATATAATATTCCTGATGAAGGAGCTCCTAATGACTCTAAAGTTCTTTCTTCATGAGAACAATGCACATTACGTGATCAGAAGCTGAAAATAGCCGACAAGATTTCCACTGAAGCAGAAACATTTTAAATCGCCTATTTGTACTACATTAAAGACCCTCCATGTTCTCAAGCATTTAAATAGTGAGTTATTCCCTTATCAAAAATCCCTCAAATCCCTTAAGCTGGCACTTGGACCTCTCAAGTTTGGATTTACCTTCATGACCTTGTGTCCACGTGCTATACTCTCAAGCAAAATCATGGAGTGTCCTCTCTTCAGTCTTCTTGTCTCTTCCTTGGGTCACAAGAGTTTTCTTTGTTAAGTTCTAGCTCAGAAGACACAGTTCAAAAACTACCATCACCTTTTCTTTCCCCCTCCAACATCTCTTTCTAACCTGCATGGCTCTTACTAGCATACATCTCTCATCTTCCCCTCTAGACTGAAAACCCTAGAGGTGGGTCCAAAATCTAGGTCTTTCACAATCTTCTGTTCTTTTTTATTATTATTTATTTTTATTTGAGACAGAGCAAGAGAATGGGCACTCCAGGACCACCAGCCATTGCAAACTATTCCACACACATGTGCTACCTTATGCATCTGGCTTACGTGGGACCTGGAGAATTGAACCTGGGTCCTTGGGCTTTGCAGGTAAGTGCCTTAACTGCTAAGCCATCTCTCTAGCCCACAATCTTCTATTCTTAAGCCCCCACAGCATGTGGTAAGGCACCTGTCAAAGACCAGATGCTCATGGTGATGGACTGCACTAGGGCATGGAAGAGACAACTGTATCCCAGCATAGCAGCAGGAGCGTGACCTTGGTTACTGAGGAAACTCAGTTCCGGACTGGTAAAAGGATTTGCTGAAGTTCAACTGACATAGGTAAATTCCTGGCAATTGAAAACCAAATAACTAGGTAACTGTATACACTGAACCATTCTTTGGTTTTTATTGCTTTTATGATTTTTAAATTTTTTCTCTAAAATTCAATATTGTAAATGTTCCATAACATCTATACATCGAACGGATATAACTTTTTCTACACACACACACACACACACACACACACACACACCTTGTTCTGCTGTAATACTGGTATGCTGGTGGACATTTGCCCCCATATGGAACAGCTGTAGACTGTACTTTCTAATGAAGTCACTTGCTTACTATTTTGTTTCCTGTTGTCGGACTGTCAGGAATTGCCATCACTCTAGCAGCTTCCCTCCCTTTTAAATTTACAACTTTTTGAAAAATGGGACCATGAGCTGTGCTACAATCGTATCTAATATAAGGCAGAAAGGTCTTCCTGAGACCACAAATAATTTATTTTTTTTCTGTGAACAAACCAGTTCAGCTTTAAAACCAGTTTTTCTGACCGTTCATTCAGTTTATCATCCCTAATTATCAGAGAAATGCAAATTAAAACAACTATGAGATTCCACCTTACCCCAATAAGGAGAGCAAACATCAAAAAATCAAATAAAAATAAATGCTGGCGAGGATGTGGAGAAGTAGGAACACTCATCCACTGCTGGTGGGAATGTAGGATGGTACAACCACTTTGGAAAGCAATATGGAGACTTCTGAAAAAGCTGAGTATAGAGATACCAACAGACCCAGTTATTCCCTTACTGGGCATCTACCCTAAAACCTTCAAACCACAGGCTAGAGAGATTTGCTCAACCATGTTTATAGCGGCTCAATTTGTAATAGCTAGGTGCTGGAATCAACCCAGATGTCCATCACTAGAAGAATGGATAACTAAGATGTGGTATATCTACACAATGGAATTCTATACAGCAGTAAGAAAAAATGACACAATGAAATTTGAGGAAAAATGGTTGAACCTGGAACAGATCATTCTCAGTGAACTTACCCAATCACAGAAAAAAAATCGCCACATAGTCTCACTCATCTACAGCATTCAGTTTTGATTCTTGCTTAGTTGAATTCTACAGCTACAGGCTTTGCTAAAAGATCTATGGATGTAAACTGAGGTGACCCAAGGCCAACTGCCTATTTTCTGAAGCTCTTGTTTTAGAGATGTGGTTGTATTGGAAACCTATGACAGAGGGACATACTATAAAGCAATATATTGGTGATCATCAGTGAAGCAAAGAAAAAATACAATGATATAATCACCAAACAAGTCTACTTTTGAACTTTTTTTCTATATTGATACATAAGTTGGGAAGGACATCAGCCCCATGTTATGGAGTCTTCCAAGGAAAACAGTGGCTATTAATAGGGAGTAGAAAAGAGGGCAAGAGGATGTTTTTAGTTTAAATTAAGCTACCTCTGGTATTTTGTTTTTAAATTTCACTGTACTGGTCTGAGAACACTGACTGTGCTGATGTTAATTCTATGAAATCTCCTGGGACATATTTTGTGACATGCATATGGTAATTACCCCACAAAAAGCCCACATAATTAGAAAGGAAGGTATAGTCACTAACTTCTGTCCACTGGGTTTAGTGCTTGCATACTGAAAGGAAGGTATATTCACTAACTGCTGTCTACTGGGTTTATTACATCAGTACTAGATCATGGACACTCATAACCTTTTTTGTTGTCTGCATGACCCATAGATGAAGAATTTTATTATTTCTAATTATGGATGGATTATATGAATCTCTAATTATGGTTGTGGATTGTGCCCATTTCTTTTTGAATATGCTCATTGTTTTATGATATAAAATTTAATGCTACAAAACTCCATATGTAAATGAGTTTTGGATTATATCTTCTTCATAAGTTGCATTTTTACAAGATTTAATAATCTATCTTGTGTTTTTTTTTTTTTTTTTTTTTTTTTGGTTTTTCGAGGTAGGGTCTCACTCTAGCCCAGGCTGACCTGGAATTCCCTATGGAGTCTCAGGGTGGCCTCGAACTCACAGTGATCCTTCTACCTTTGCCTCCCAAGTGCTGGGATTAAAGGCGTGTGCCACCATGCCCGGCTCTTATCTTGTTCTTTTTTATTATTTATTCACTTACTTATTTAAGAAAGAAAGAAGCAGACCAAGAGAGAGTAAGTATGGGCACACCAGGGCCTCCTGCCACTGCAAACAAACTCCAAATGCATGAAACACTCTGGACTTTATGTGGGGACTGGGGAATTGAATGCAGGCTATCAGGCTTTGCAAGAAAGTAACTTTAACCACTAAGCATTTCTCCAGTCCCCTTTCTTATTCTTAATAAAGTCTTTGCTTTAAAAGGCCACTTTTATATGATATAAATATTGTGACATCAACCACTTTTGATTTATATTTACTTGTTTTACCATTTCCCAATATTTTATTTCCAACTCATTCATGTATGCATATTCTCAAATGTATATGTATATTCTCATATACATATATATGATATGCACTACATATATATAATGCATATGTCTTAAAAACTTTCCATAGGTAGAAGCTAATATCAAATTATTAGAATCACTTGTTCCTGCAGGTGTTTTTTATCATATTTTTTAATTCCTTGTAGCTCACTGGTAATATGTTTACACCATACCACACATTGTTCTATCTACCTTTAAACTACTTTGATGCTATACATTCAAGTTACTTTATTAAAACCTTAATAGTTATACTTACAATAAGAGATATACCCGATTTAAAATTCAGTAGCCCCTCATGATGGTTAATACTTACTGTAAACTGGACAGGATCTAGAATCACGTAGGAGAAAACCTCTGAGCATATCTGTAAGAGAGTTTCTAGATTGGTGTAGTTGAGGTGAGAAGGTAGACCCTAAATGTGGGTAGCACCATTCCATGGGCTGGGAGTCCTAGACTGAATAAAAAGGAAGAATGTGAATTGAGCACCGGCGTTCGTCTTTCTCTGCCTCCTGACTGCGGATAGATGTAAACAGCCCCTGCTGCACACCTTCCCTGCCATGATGGACCACACCCTCAAACCCTTCCTTTAGTTGCTCATGTCAGGTGCTTGGTCACAGCAAAGAGAAAAGTGACTTATATGCCCTTTCCCTTAGAGTCAGGTCTTAAATCTAATCAAGGTTCCTATCTGTTACCCAACACATTAGTTAGTGTTTTCCACATGCTGAAGTACTCATTTCTACAGTTTTGTACAATTTGGTCAGTGTTTGTGCACATCTTCTATATGGCTACTTTTCTTTCAGCTTCACTCCTTCTCGTACAGTAAATTTTCACAATCAATCTAGGATCTCATTCTTCTCTCTAAAGGAAGGCCTTTGCTAAAGATCTAGTAGCTATAAAACCTCTCGCTTTTTACTATCTAGGGCCTTTGTTTTATGTTTGTATTAAAATAAAATTTAGGTGGGTAGAGAATTCTAGGTAGATGCTAACTTCTCCCAGCAATATAGTGATTTGCCACTATAGGGGCTGAGAATGTGGCTCAGCTAGTAAATCATGTCCATGCAAGCGTGAAGATTTCCATTTGGATCCCCAGCACCCATGCAACCTCTGGTGGCCTTGGTGGCCCTCCAGTAATCCCAGCACTCAGGAGGTGGAGACATCATCCTTAGGGCAGGCTGGCTTATCCAAATCGATGAGCTTTGAAACCAAGTGAGAGATGTGGTCTCAGTAAGTAGGGTGGAGAGTGAACCAGGACATAAACCTCTGGCCTCATGTATATGCACATGCATGCGTACCATGCACACACATACACTCCACACACCAAAAATCTGCCAGTACATTTCTCTTTTATTTTTATATATTTTTTAATATTAAGATGTCTACTTCAATAAAAATAGAATTCTGAGGGGGCTGGGGAGGTGATTGGGCAGTTAAAAGTGATTGCTACTTAAGCATGAGGGTCTCTTGGGCCAGAGACCATCAAGTTCGGCTCCCCAGGACCCACAAGTGAAAAGCTGGTCATGACCACACAGGTATGCCCCATTGCATGGGATGGTGAGATGGGGTAGCAAGGAAGACCTCTCCGAGCCTCTGGGGCTTGCCAACAGACAGCAGCTCCAGGTTGAGGAAGAGACCTTGCCTCAAGGGAATATACAGATGAGCAATGAGAGGACACCTGATGTTCTCTGGCCTCTTCACTCACATGCATGGAGTGCACACATGTGCACACACACGTGCAAGCATCACACGTCATTCACACCCCACCATACATACTCTACACACATATACTAAAAGTAATATTTTTTAAAACTTCTCTCTCTTTCCTATGTCTACATAGAGACTTCCTTCTTTTTTTTTTTTCTTTTCCACATTGCTTGGGATATGCTGGGCTTAAAGAATTAGATTAATTAGATTTCTAGCCCCCAATTTAAAAATAAATCTCTAAGCCACATTGCCAGTTTTATTATTTTCTCCTTCTAGAAGTCTTCATTGCAGATACTGAAGTAATCTCATTTTACACACGTGTCTCCATTTTTCCACATGCTTAGGAGGTAAGGATATGTAACATTCAGTGAGTATTTCTTTCGACTCACCTGCCACTTCACTGTCCTGTGAAGGAGCTGTGTCTCAGCTGCTGCCTAGCCTGTCTATCTACTAAGGTTCCTCTTTGGTTCCTTTAATATTTCTCAGTTTTGTGCTTTCACTTGATCTTTCTTCAGTTGGTTAAAAAAAAAAATGCACTTTTCCCTCTTTCATCTATTTGAAGCACCAAGGCGCATGCTATTCAAATTTTCTGTTTGTTATTCTTTGTTATTCTCAAGTGATTTGAATGCTCATGAGCTCTGGGGCCTTGGCTGGCTACTGTGGGGAGGGGGGCTTATATTTTATATGCAGACATTGTCCTCCTGAATCTAGGTTAAGGTGTGTCCCTCAACAGTTTTGTGTTTGTTTCTGCCATGTGATTCAAATGTCGATTGCTCAACTTGTGGTCCAGCATATTCAAAACCAAGCTAGAGTAGGCCTTTGGTTAGCAGACTATTCTGTCCCTCCCAACACCTTTGAAAACATGCTCCACCCAGGAGAGCAGGCAGGTATGGTTTTCACTTGGCTTACTTGTGGCCAGCTTTTATGTTGGAGGTATATCCTCGTATGTGTATCCAGACTGCTGGGGATTCCCATTAATACACACTGAGATCAGCAAAGTGCTCTGGTATCAACCCTGCCTCTGCATTAGTGTCGTCATGACATATTTGCTATTTTGTCCTTCCTCCCTCCTCTCTTTCTCTTTCTTCCCTTCCCCTCCTTTCCTCCCTCCCTCCCTCTCTCCCTTCCTTTTTGGCTTTTTTAGGCTTAAGCATGTCGTTACAACCCAGCCTAGAAGGGAACAGACTATGCAGCGCAAGGTAACCTCAAACTCACACTTCTGCCTCAGCCTCCTGAAGGCTAAGATTACAGACATGCACCATCACACTCAGCCAGAGACTATTTAAAAAAAAAAAAATCCTGATTCCAGGGTTACAATGCAAGTCCAATTAAATCAGAATCACGGAGGGTGGCACACAGCCAAGCGTATTTTAGTGTGTCTCAGGTGAGCTGGTAAGCAGGCAAAATTGAGAACCACCAGTACATTATGTAGCAAAATGGAAGGTAAACCAATAGAAGGAAGGGTGTGAGAGCACAGCTCCTTAGTATGGACTGTCATGCTGCCACCAAACCGGCCACGCAGTGGTCTGTGGGACCATAGATCATGCTCCTACATAGATTATATTGTTTGTAATATGATTTTGCCTTGAAACACAAGACCTAAGATGTGAAGCTCCTTGGTTAGCAGGATTAAAAGCTTTTCTCAGAACAGCTCAGCGGAAGCCCAAGAGCCAGTTACTGCTTGCATTCCTGCTGCCATACGCACGCACACGCTTTTGTACGTGGACGCTCCTTTTCCTGGATGCTCAGCAATGCCACCTTGTCAGGAAACATAGGTAATTTTTTTTTTGTTTATTTTTGAGGCAGTCTCATTACACAGCCTAAGATGCCCTGGATGCTTCCATCTTCCCAGTGCTAGAAGTACACATGTAATTGCCTGGTTCTCTTTTTAGTTCTAAAGGTGTTTAATAAGAGACCATCAGGATATATCAAGTCCACAATACAGATTTCTTCGCATACTTCTGTTTTCTTTGAATTTCATTGTGAAGCATGCCTAACGTCTAAGTTTACATCTACCGTATGTTGGAATTACACTCTGTTGACGTTTACATGTTCTGTAATGACACCACACAAAGGGACAGCACACGTGCTGCTGAACATATCTGCAGAAGGGGTCTTTAGGATCAGAGCTCAGCGGACATGGTTGCGCATTTCATGAGAGCCACAGAAGTTTACAGAAAGTTTCAAGAAAGTAGCCAGAATCCATAAAGAGAAGCCAAGGCAGGTTGTTTTTGACCAAGTCCTAAAGTAAGATGGCTGGTTATTATTCTGACGAGATGCCAGGAGCACATCTGAAGCACGGCGACATGGCCACATCTCCCATTAAATCAGCACAGGAGGCATCATAGAAACCAGGCTTGTAGTTTTTTGTTGTGGCTGGTGTGGCTAAACAAGCCATGGGCAGATCAGAGCACTTTCCCAATGATCTTCTAGATAAATATTTTTAAAGCGAGCAGTGAGATTAAGGATTCTAACTGTTAAGTCCTCTCTCCATCCTGTCTCCAACACATCAAAGGTGCATCAGAAACATATTCTTTTCTATTGCTGTCATGTCTCACCTCTGGAATTCTACACTTTCTCCTATCTTAATCCTCCTAAATGCCACTGACCCGGTCAAAATTCCACCCAGACACATGGAATGGTGGGAATAAGCCCATATAGCAGTTCGTCCAAACAAGGCTGGCATTAGTGCTCCCATGCAAGTCTTTCAACCTCCTTTGATATTGCCACTGTGTCTCTCCTACATTTCGGACCGTGAGGACAGTCTGTCCATTCTACTGGACTTGTCGTGTCAACATGGACCACAGAACTCGCGTCTGGCAGGCTGCTGGCAGGTGAACAGCTGCACAGATGCTTCAGGAAGACTAAAGAGGCAAAGGCGATAGGAAATATATTAACAGGTTGGCTGAGGACAGAGAGGCTTTGAGTTTTATTAACTGGTCAAGACATTTAAATCTATTATAATGCTGCTAGAACAGACGGTAGTCCTTTGGAGCAGAGGAAAAGCAAGAGCTGTTCATACCTAAAGAAAAGGGAAAGCAACACAGAAACAAAGCTCAGGAGAACCAAACTGCTTATGATGCTAGAGGACTAACACCAGCCAGGCAAACGCGCATCTAGCTACTTCTTGATGGTCCCCTCCCCCAGACCCATGATCTGCCACCATCTCAGTGGGATCGAGGTACTCTCACACAGATTCCTACAGGAAAGCTGGTTGTTTCGTTTCAAACTATAATATAGGACTACATCTCATTAGAAAAGTCCTCCAAGTTTACAAGAAATAATTGAATGATGTAATATTTTGAATCCTCCCAACACCCATAAAATGAGCCCTCTTAAAAAAATATTCTGGTGCCGGGCGTGACGGCGCACGCCTTTAATCCCAGCACTTGGGAGGCAGAGGGTAGGAGGATTGCCATGAGTTTGAGGCCACCCTGAGACTACATAGTGAATTGAATTCCAGGTCAGCCTGGGCTAGAGTGAAACCCTATCTTGGGAGAAAAAAAAAATTCTGGGCTGGAGAGATAGCTTAGCAGTTAAGGTGCTTGCCTGCAAAGCCTAAGGACCTGTGTTTGACTCTCTAGATCCCATGTAAGCCAGACGTGCACAAATGTGAGGCAAGTGCAAGGTCACAGATGCCCACTAGGTAATGCAAGCATCTGGAGTTCGATTGCAGTGTCTGAGGCCCTGGCATGCCAAATTTTCTCTCTCTCTCTCTCTCTCTCTCTCTCTCACTATATGTATATTCTACTCTTAGTTCTCTCCATCTCGGATATGAAAGGTTAACTGTTTGGATAGAATAAGCAGATTTTGCAGGCATTGTTTACTTCGCTATAACTCAGGCACCTTCACTATGGAAAGCAGTTACTTTAAATGAGCCCATTCCCTCATCGAAGTAGAGAGCATATGGTAACATTGCGTCAGTTAGAATTTCTAAAACGTCACTGAATGACTCTCATATCTATCCTATCCTCTTTTCCAGTTCTTTTCAAGGTAGGGTCTTACTCTAGCCCAGGATGACCTGGCACTCACTCTGTACTCCCAGGCTGGCCTTGAACTCACAGCGATCCTCCTACCTCTGCTTCCCAAGTGCTAGAATTAAAGGTGTTGGCCATCATGCCTGGGTATCTTTTCCAGGTCTCTTTTGCCCACCCCCCCCCAAGCATCTTTTTCCCTGCTTTTCTGCAGCTGACACTGCTCTCACTTCCTAGACATTATCTATCTCCATTGCCTTAGGAAGAAGTGGGGATCAGCCTGCAGACCAAGGTCACCAGGCTTTCAGCACACTCTTAGCTAATCCTTTCAAATTCTAAATAATCCAAATTCTATCGTTTCGTGCCCATTTTTCTCTCTGACTTCCTTGAATAAAACAATTGTGGTCGATCTTTCACTGTCTTTTTTTGTTTGCTTGTCTTTTCAAGGTAGGGTCTCACTCTATCCCAAGCTGACTTGGAAATCACTCTGTAGTCCTCAGGCTGGCTTTGAACTCACAGCAATCCTCCTACCTCTGCCTCCAACGCACTGGAAATGAAATTGTGCACCACCGTGCCTGGATTTTAGCTGTTCTTATCATATACAAATACACACACACACACATACAACCCCCCCAAATTTTCAGACGTAAAAATTGCAAGCAATCAGCAAAATGCTCCATATACCTGCTGTCAAATATGGTAGCCTCTAACTGAAAGTGACTAGTGATAGCTAAGTTACATTTACTGAAATGAAAACTTAAGTATTATCATTTCAAAAGCTCAAGACCGCAACAACTAGTACCAATCTGATTGGGCTGCCATTACTGAAGACAGTCTGTTAGAAATCACCGCTCTGAAGCAGCTATAGATTTGGGGGGAAATGCTGGAAGTCACAGTACATGAATACTTCATTTTTTCCTTTCATGATTACATGCCTTTTATAGGTATACTTTCCACTAAATGTCAATATTAGATATAGTCAATAAAGATGGAGAAACAAGCTTCAGTCTAAAAATAAAAAGAATAAGTCCTCAGGCCTTTGTACATCCAGTGGAGTTTCAGAATAAGCAGCATAGGCCACAGTCAGAATATGCAATGTTTACTTCACTGGGGTTGAAAGTCTTAGCCAGCGAACCACATTACATACAGCAATGCCAAGACTGTTCAATTTAAGGCATTCTCTGCTCTAATTTTACAATAGTTTAATGGTTCCTTAAGAAGAAAAGAGAAGTACTTGACATTTATTATGACATGGATATACAACAATAGTCCCAAATAGTATGGTAGAGATGATCTCAAGGGTTCTAAAAAAGATTCTTAAATCTACTATGCCATGAAGGAACTAAAACCCAGGAACTACTTCAAAAGCTGAGATACAGTAGGTACTACAGCCATGCTGAGAGCTGACAGAGCGCTTCTTAAGGTCATTCTCTCGGCTCTAGAGGCTGATGAGCTGCAGGTTGTCATTTAATATTTCAAGTATAATGAGATGACCTTGACTGCTCCCTTACAGGAGGAAGTGTGAAGTATGGCTTCGCAGAGCAAGGGTAAGCAGATCAGAACAGACAAGCTGCCCACTAACCAGCTCGAGGTCTCCAGAGAGAAGAGCCCAGGCTATGAGGAAAACTGGCACTAGCTGACTCTAAGACAATCTTTATGGAGAAACCTTATCACCACGGCACAAGCCCAGTCAGTGCTCATTGGCTGATGCACAGTGCCACCCAGGAGACAACCCCAAAACAAAAGTAATTGTCTAGTAGAAAGAATGACTGAACTTCAACTCATTTAAATAAAAAAAATCCTTAGAAAGATTAGATGACATACCCAGTAACATTTAAATGAATATTTACCTGAAAGTATGGAAGGGAAGGCTACAGTGAGACTCTATAAATCTATAACTAAATAAAATTATAAGTGTCTCAAATAACATGGGTTTCAGGAAGTTTTGTTTTTCTTTTCTAAGGCAGAAAATTATGTTGTTGTTTTACTTGATTCCAAATTTTCTTCCTTCTTGCAATATATATATATATATATATATATATATGGTTAAGAGGCTGGGAAGATTGTTCAGTGGTTAAAGGTGCTGTCTTGCAAAGTATGCCAACCAGGGTTCAATTCCCAAGTACCCATGTAAAATTAGATGGAAAAATATCTGGAGATTTTTTGAAAACGACAAGAGGCCATGGTACACCCATTCTCATTGATATTCTCATTCTCTCTCTCTCTCTCTGTCTCTGTGTGTGTATGTGTGTGTGATCTCTCACCAGAAAATAAATAAAAAAACAGATCTACCTGGTAGAATACTATGTAGAAATTGAAAACAACGCTTCTAGATATATAGCTTCTGGTACAACATGTAAGGAATTAGGAAATAATCACTCCCATTCTCATAGTGAGGTAAAATATGCAAAACTGGAAATCACCAACTATTTTTAGGTCTAGAAGAGTACTGAGAGCACAAGACAATTCCCTACCCCCAAATTAGGGACAGATAGATATCAACAAGCACGGTTCACATGGAGTAAAAACCGCCAGAAGCCATCTCAAAAGTCAGCGGAGGCAGTGTTCTTAAGACATTACTGATGAACCCCGTAGTCCAAGGACAAAGTCGTTGGAGAGAAAGGAAATGTTCTAGAGGCCAGCAAATAGGATGAGGGCTGCCAGCAGACTTTTATTACCTCTACCTCAGCTTTGGGAGAAAGTTCCTTGACTACGGCAAGAAGGGACAAGTAACAATGATAAGGCCAGGACATTTTGTTCTCATTAACAGAAGCCTGCTGTCCTAGGAAAGCACCCTACCACAGTCTTAGCATCTTGGGTTACACCAGAGTCTAAGCAAACAGAGAAATACCAGGCACCCTCAAACCATTCCATCTGGCAGAAGGAAAAAAAAAAATAAACTCCAGCATCCTCTAGTCTTCCAGCTTCACATAGAGAGGGAGAGCAAGAAAAGTCTGAAAAAAGAAAAATGTGTAAAGTTGCAGCCCAGGGACCCAATCACAGGACTTCAGAATGCTTTCTTGCCTCCCACTTTGGCCACCACATCAATGGGGTTCCTATTTAGTAGTATGAAATTACAGTGAGAGAAAAACAAACAAAACACATGGATGTGGCTCCAGTGGATTAAGTGCATGGTGAACTAGCATGAAGACATCATGAGTCGAGATCCCCAGTATCCACCAGTATCCAAGTGACTGGCAGGCATGGTGGCACAACAGAGATAGGCAGATTCCTGGGATTACTGGCTGGACTATCTACCAGAATCTTTGAGATCTATTTATAATGAGGAAGCCTGCTAAAAAGAAAAAAAAAAAGAAAGGTGTTGTGCACTAGAGGAAGATACACAATGTGAACATCTGGCCTCTACATGCACATGAACACAATACACCCCTATAAAAACATGTACCCACATGCATAATAACATACATGCATGCCACACACACACACACACACACACACATACACACACACACACACGCATGTAACCTGGAAGTCTTGTCCAGCAAAATTATACTTTGAAGGTAAAAGTCAAGTCAGGGAGGGCTGGGGTGATGGCTTAGCGGTTAAAGCACTTGCCTACAAAGTTGAAGGACCCAGTTTCAATTCCCCCAGTACCCACATAAGACATATGCACAAGGTGGCACATGCATCTGGATTTCATCTGCAGTGGTTGGAGGCCCTGGTGTGCCCATTCTCTCTCTCTCTCTCTGTCTCTCCTATTTCTCTACTAAATAAATAATTATTTTTTTAAATGTAAGGGAATGGAAAAAGATTCACTGTGGTGTTAACACTAATCAAAAGGAAATTGAACTAGGGGAGAGGAAACCTTGGAATGAAAAAAAATCATCAGGTGTAAAAAGGGTAAGTAATGTTAATAAGAGGGCCAATGTGCCAACAAGACATGTATTCCTTAGTGTGGATAGACATCACAACAGAGCATCAAAATATGTCAAGTGAAAACTGATGAAAATTCAAGGAATAGGGGATAAAGCTTCTGTTACAGTTGAAGACCACAAGGCACTCTATTAATTGGCAGACCCAGCAGGCAGAAAAATCAGTAAGGACATAGTTGAAGTGAACAGCACCATCAATCAATGGGATCTAATTGACATTTATAGAATACTTTACACAGCAGTAGCAGAACACACTTTATTCTCAAGCTCACCTAGAACATTCATCAAGACAGACCACATTCTGGGCCATTAAACACACACCCGAAGAAACTTAAACATAGACATCATCCAATGTAGGTCTTCAGATTACAATGGAATAAAGCTTCCCATTAAAGCACCCCAAAATAGCTGGAAAATCCAACTCCTTGGGGATTAAACACACTTCAAAGTAACACATGGATCTTTGAATGAGTCTCAAGAGAACTTTAAAAATATTTTGAATTAAATGAAAATGCAAGCAGCTTATCAAAATTTGTGAAAAGCAGTGCTTAGAAGAAAAAATATAGCACTGAATGCATCTATTAGAAGAAAGCTCTGGAATCAGTCATCTAACCTCCAAATTTAGAAAACCACAGACATAAGAGCAAGTTAAATCCAAAGCAAGAGGAAAGAAATGAATAATTTTAAACATTAGAGATGAAATTAAAAATAAATAAAAACAATAGAGAAAATAAATAAGGCCTAACCCCCCCCCCACCCTTGAAGAAACATTAGGAAAATTGATAAATTTCATACTGGGCAAATGAAGTAAAGAAAGCAAAATTCAAACATCAGAAACAAAAAGAAGTCACTATTCCTGATTCCATAGTTATTAAAACAGGTGAGTTATGAACATCATTGTGCCCACAAATTTGATAAAAAGGATGAAAACACCATTCTTTGAAAAATATAGTCTTCCTCCAGAACTCACACAAGAGGAAATATTCTTTGGAGCAAATACGTGTGGGAGTGTGCATGCACTTCCGTGCACATGTGTGTGGAGGCCAAAGGGTAACCTTGGAAAACCTCAGGAAATGTCTGCCATTTTTTTTGAGGAGGGTCTTTCTTTGTCCTGGTGCTCACCCAGTAGGCTAGACTGGTTAGCCAGAACACCCCAGGGATCCTCCTATTCCCACCTCCACAGCCCTGGTATCACAAGCACATGGCACCCATGCAAACATGCCTGGCCTGTGTTTGTTTGTTTGTTTTTTGACATGGGTATGAGGATCACACTCAAAGCAACCACCCTGCCAACTGAGCTGTGTCCTCATCCCAAGGAAAAATATTTTTAATAGGCCTACAGTTATTAAAGGACTTCAGTAAGTCACCTAAACCTTCCAAACATAAGTACCATGTTCAGATATGTAAACCATTGAATTCTCCCCAAAGTTTAATGAATAAATTATGCCAATTCCTATAATGTCATCTAGAGTTAGAAGCAGCAAACATTAATCCTCTAGGCCAAAGAATATATCCCATGTAAATATAAAACAGCAGTTCATTGAAATAAGGAAAGAGTTATAAAATATGAAGAGGAGTTCAATAAAGAGATAGAAATACTGAAAAGGAAAGCCAGACTAAAATACTAGAAATAAAAAGCATAATAAGTAAATTACAAAGCTCTGTGCAAAACCCTAGCAATAGAATGAATCAAGAAGAGTACGGAATATCTGAGGTGGGAGACAAGGTAGAAGAACTGGAACCAGAACATTTCAACATGTACACAGTGGGACTGATATGATGTATTTCAAGTTCTGAAATAAAACTTCCAGCCAAGGTTACTGTAGCCAACAAAGCTGTCCATCATAATTGAAGGAAAAAGGATAATATTCCATGTTCAAAACAGGCGCAATGAATTTATGACCACTGAACAAACTTTACAGAAGATAGCTGAAGAACTTCTCTGGACTAGAAAAAAAGACAAATCCATGAATCCACAGGGAAGAACAAAGCATGACTGAGTAATATTCAAGCAAGAGAGAAAAGGAAAACCCTAAACACTACACCGCAACACAAGGATATAAAATAACACATACCTTTCTAGTAATTACTCTGAATATTAATGGTCTCAAGTCCCATTGAAATTACATAGCTGAATGGATATGAATATCTTGAGCATCTGTATTCATCAATTGACATGTTCATTGATTTGAACTGCTTTCAGAACAATAGTTTTTAACTGTTATTACAAGAGTTGGAAGAGTATTCAAAAAAGGTTCTTGGCATGTATACTGAGTACATCACATCAGAGAGGAGATAGAATCACCCCTTCATAGCACATCACATTCGGTGAGGTGCTTTCTGAGGTTGTCATTTTACCTTTCCTTTTTTTTTGGCATATTTTCTAATGGAAGCCCAAGAAATTAACTTTCTAAATCATTTCATGGGATTAAGCATATGAGAATTTAGAGGAAGGGAAAGTTTCACATTTCACAGACTACAGGAAAAACTTGTTCATTATGGGATTTGAAACTTTTACATCATTATTTCTCAAGGAACCAATAAAAGATATGCCCATGGCCAAAGTCATCTCTGCCTCAACTCTGCACACACTGTGTTTCCTGATAATTCCCTTCTCACCTTGTACCCCTTCCCCATCAGAGAGCAAGAAGCCTGGGAAGTTCTTGACTTTCAGGTACACAAACGCTCTGGTCATTTCTTTGAAATATTTTTCAGTGAGCAGTAATCAAAAGTATTTGGCATGACTGTACAATAGGAGTGTTCACATTGCAAGAGAGCAAAAAGGGAAGGGAGTAACTAGGGCTATGTGGAAGTAGAGCAGGCTGACCACTGTAGGGCTAACTCCATGGGTCAAGCCTTAGTGGGTTACAAGTGACAAGAGCAGTCTAAGTAGCCATTCAACTATTTTCTGGCTTCTAAATTCCAATCAAACCCATCCCGTTCATTTTTATTAAATTCAGGATCATAATAATGTTGATCAGAAACTATAATATCTGCACTCTGTATACTCTGAAGTTTTTACTCTAGTTGGTAATGAAAAGAATGGTAGAACATATTCCTCACCTGTGTGTAATTCCACCTGTGTGGATGTTACTTTGTAGCTTTCAGTAAATGAGGTTTTCTGCAGTTAGAGGAAGTCTCTGCCTTGTAACTTGTTTTTGAAAATTGATTTGGAATGCTTATTTATGAGGTGAAAGAGTTAAATAACAACTTTTGGACACTGTTTTATTCTGTGTAATATTTTATTTACACCTTTTGGTATTCTTTTTTTTTCCCTTTTGGTATTCTTAGCATGACATTGTAACAGAGTCAATCATAGAATTATCTATTCATAATAGGTAAACTAGTAGCATTAACTTAAAAGTTTCAATTCGGTCTTATTGTGAACATACACAGATAACGATTCTGCTTTCTGTTGTCAAGCTCCCACTAATCTTGGGCTATAAAAGGGTATACACCCTTTAAATTCTCTCTAAATTAATAATGGCTATCCCATTTAACCAGTTCTGACTTCACTCTCAATTGGAGAATCTGCTTCTCTTTTTCAGATGGGAGCTGGACCTGAGAGAAATGAACCAACATGTCACAGGGAATTTTACCAGAGAGGAGGTGGAAAGATTGTTAGAGCCACAAGTTGGAACATTTTGCACAGAGACATTGTCTCTCCCCCATAACTGACTGCTGCCCCCATAATGCATGACCCACAATCCCCATGGGGTTGGCTAGCAGGGAGGAGGAAATGGATGGCACCAACATGTGTTGTTTACATACTAAATATGTCCATATGTAGTAAAAATAAAATTTAAAAAATAGTTCTGGGATAACTGGCACAAGGACATAACTGGACAGCAACAGTGCAGAAATAAAACCTATGCAGCTTCAGTACTAATTAGGCTCAAAATATAGTAATTGTCACCAGCACAACAGACTTTTGTAGGAGATATTTGTAATGCAAAGTTTGGAAATAATCCATTGTTCCTAAAATGTGATTTAAACCTATGCTAAAAAACATGGTCAAGTTTGTAGAACACTGTTACGATGTTGGAGTGAATTTGATTTGTTATAGACTTCATTCTAGATTAATGTAAACAACTTAAGTGTTTGAGCATTTGGCTTATTTGGATTGTAAATGCTTCTTACCAGGCATTTAAAATGCTTCAAAAGAAAATGGATTCCTTAATTATAACATAAGTTATCTATTGGAGGCAATTTAATTAGCCAGGTCTGCAAATGAGAGACTGTTTAAGAATTTAGTCTGATATATTTGAATTAATCAACCATTAATAAACAAAGCAGTATGTTACTTTTGCAATATTTATAAAGTGTGGATTGCTATTTTAACATTTCTTCTTTTAATACTTAATTTGAGAAACAGAGAAAGGGGGGGAGAGAGAGGAAAGAAAGTGGACACATCAGGGCTTCCAGCCACTGCAAACGAATTCCAGATGCATGCACCACTTGTGCATCTGGCTTTATGTGGGTACTGGGAAATCAAACCTGCATCCTTAGGCTTTGTAGGCAAGTGCCTTAACTACTGAGCCATCTCTCCTGCCCCTGTATTGCTATTTTCTTTTTCTTTTCTTTTTTTTTTTTTTTTTTTTTTTTTTTGGTTTTTGAGGTAGGGTCTCACTCTTGCTCAGGCTGACCTAGAATTCACTCTGTAGTCTCAGGGTGGCCTCGAACTCACGACAATCCTCCTACCTCTGCCTCCCGAGTGCTGGGATTAAAGGCATGCACCACCATCCCTGGCTGTATTGCTATTTTTAAGTTAAACTTAATTCTTATGGGAAGCTAGATTTAAAACATCATATATATACACATGTATATAAATTCACAACCTAGGTGAAATATACTCTTATGTAAAAAAAAAAAAGCCCCTTTCAGATTTTCATGAAAATACTAATCTTTACATAAATCTCTTTAAACAACAATATGATGCATTTAAATATGGAATAAGATAGCAGAACTCATTCTGTTCACTGATTAAACATTCTGGAGTGTGTTAAATGCCAAGCAGTATTCTAGGTAGGAAAGCCATGGAAGTTACTAGAAGAAATCAAGTCCCTGCCCTTGTGGAGTTTTCATACTGATAGAACAAACAAACATACATTATGTAATAGTTCTAAAAATATGTATGGGTATCACATATAGGGGTAAGGAGCAGAATAGCATAGTGATTTAGGGCACAGATTTGGAAGCCAGTTGGCTGAGTTAAATTTCTAGCTCCCACATGTACCTAACAGCTGTGTGATCTTCACAAGTGACTTAGCCTCCTGGCGCATCAGGCTTTTCATTTGTAAAGATAGAGCTAATAACAGAGCTCTACCATGGTGTTACTTATAAAGTTAGCAAAATTAACATTTGCAAAGCACTTAAACAAAGGGTGGCACACAGAAAATTACAAGTAAATTGTTACAGAAAATGTCGGGTAATGCATTCTATGAAGGGAAATATAGCAGGGTAAAGAAAGAAGGAAGCTTCTAGGACACGAAAATAACTAAACCGTATTGATAGGCCCTGTCTTCTGGGGGAAGAGGCATTTGAGTGGGAACTGGGGTTAGCATTTCAAGCAGAAAGAAGTGCAAGGCTAGGAGGGTGGAACAGTCTTGATGGGTGGGAAGAAGAGAAAATAAGCACGAGGAAGTCACCAGAAGCCAGATCTAGTTATGACCCTTGTCTCTGTTTAGAAATGTAAAAAAGAAGTCACCAGGTGGTTTTGACCTAAGCTGTGCTGTAGAGCAAGACTGACCACTGCCAGTCCATGTAGAAGGCAATTTACAGAAAAGCTTTCCCATGCTGTTGTCCCTTATGAATGAAAAACAGTGGCACCTGGGGACAAGAATGGTAACCAGGGGGCTGGAGAGATGGCTTAGGGTTAAGCGCTTGCCTGTGAAGCCTAAGGACCCCGGTTCGAGGCTCAGTTCCCCAGGACCCACGTTAGCCAGATGCATAAGGGGGCGCATGCATCTGGAGTTCGTTTACAGAGGCTGGAAGCTCTGGCGCGCCCATTCTCTCTCTCTCTCTCTCTTTCTGCCTCCTTCTCTCTGTCGCTGTCAAATAAATAAATAAAGAAACAAAAAAAATTAAAAAAAAAAAAAGAATGGCAACCAGGGTACTTACTAGGAAGCACATGGATTCACAATGTATTTTTTTTTCTTTTTTTTTTAATTGACAACTTCCGTAATTGTAAACAATATCCCATGGTAATTCCCCTCCCTTACCACACTTCCCCTTTGAAACTCCACTCTCCATCATATCCCTTTCCCCTTTCAATCAGTCTCTCTTTTATTTTGACGGCATCATCTTTTTCCTCTTATGATGGTCTTGTGTAGGTAGTGTCAGGCACCGTGAGGTCATGGATATCCAGACCATTTTGTGGCTGGGGGAGCACAGTTGTAAGGAGTCCTACCCTTCCTTTGGCTCTTATATTCTTTCCGCCTGCCTCTTCTGCAATGGACCCTGAGCCTTGGAAGGTCTGATAGAGATATTGCAGCACTGAGCACTCCGGTCACTTCTTCTCAGCACCATTTTTGCAAGAAGACCCAATGGGGCTGACAGAGGAGAGAAACTGAAAATGAGCCCGGTGGCATGTGTGCATGTTCTCCAGCCATGACTGGGGTTGGGTATAGATAGAGGTTCAGAGGGAGAGTTTGGTTTAAGTGAGGCTCTGGTTTATACAGGTCGAGATGATGGTGAGTGAGAGAAGGGAGGAATTATCATCATGGACCCCGTGGAAACTCAGCTGGGAAAGAGAACAACTGGAAGTGCCCTCCAGGGTTTCAGCATCCAGGGATAGAGACTCTGACAATCTAGGTTTACTAGTCAACTTCAGTCTTGGGGCCAGCAGCATCAAGATAATGCAGGAGCTGCAGGAAATGCAGAGTCTCTGGCTCCATACCAGACTTTCTGAACTGAAACCGCAGTTTAACAAGCACCCCGGGTGATCTCCATGCACAGCATAGGTGTGGAGCACAGGCCTAGTTTATCAGCAGAGCACTGGTGACTAAGGTGGCACAGAGGACCCAGACAGAAAGACCAAGGAGCTGGAGCCAAGGGGGTAGGTGTGCTATCTATGTGGGCACCGACAGCACCTCCACTGATGACTGCCTTGGTGGGGAGATGACTGGCGAATGCAGGAGGTGTGTAGCAGAGCAGCCTGGAGGAAGGCAGAAAATTACCATGAGGAGGAGTAGCAGAAGTGCATCGTTGCCAAGGGGCTGGAGACTTTTGCAAAGTAGGAAGAGAAAAACAATGAGTCTCAGAGCAGAAACCCACAGTGCAGAGGTAACTGAGGTGTGTGTGGGGAAAAGAGCTGCCACCTGAGAAAGTTTCTGGAAAAGCAGTGTCCTCAAAGGCAGCCAGTGTGGGTTACAGCCTGTAACACTAACACCCCACCTGACCCAAGGCTGTCAAGGCAGCAAACACATTATAGGGGGCAGGTTTTGTTTCTTAGGGTTGCAAATACACGAATCTTTAGCAGCATGCAGAAGTTTATTTAAATCATTCCCTTACAGATAGGCGCAGTATGTGAATGCAACTTCAAAGACAGTTTTTAAGCTGCTAAGTGAAGATGACAAAGTCTTTACATAATGTCTTTAAAAGACTGTATTTTAATAAACTCATATCTATCACATTAAAATATTAGCTTACTGAAAGTTGGGTGTGGTGGTGTGTACTGATAAATGCAGCACTCAGGAGTCTGAGGCAGGAGGATGGGAGGTTTGAAGGCAGCCTTGGCTGTATAGTGAGACCTTGTTTTAACCAAACACACACACACACACACACACACACACACACATATCTTACTGAATCCTAAAAGCACCCATTCGAAGCAGCCATTACTTTATACCCACTTTGCAGATGAATAAATAGATTCATAAGGTTAAATTATGCCAGATCCCACACAGGAGAAGAGAGCCAGGTCCACATCAAGGCCATCATCATGGGACAAGATCAGTGCTGGAACCACTGGCTGCCTCTCTTCTGCCCAATATGTAAAAGATTCTTTGTAAAACAAATGACAAATAGAAGAACAAAAACTTTCATTCGCAGCAATTCAAGGCCATAAGGAACCCTAGGCAACTTGTGTTTGTTCTAAAGGCACTCTTGACATCAGATTTCCTGCACACAGACAGGAGGTCAGTATTAAATTTAAAAAGCTTAGAGAAGACCACATCATTGCTACCATTCAGAACTGGTCTAATCTGAATACTTTCCAACTGCCAGCATGCCCTTCCTCACAATCTGAGGCTTCCCTGTTGCAACTGAAGCCCATTTTCTTTTTGCAGTCAGTCCAATGCAGACCAGTCCAGTGGGCTCTGAAACTTGAAACCCATTCCATTCCAGCACACTTTCCTCACACTTTCTTTCCTTTCACATTCTAGAAACTTCCTGTGTTTGAATGAATTATTGCATTCAAGAGACTCAGTCCAAAATCTATAATGTACTAGCTGGGATTGGCCACCAAATTCTTTCTTGGGGGAATTAGTGGCCAAGGACATCTAAAGATGTATGGTAGCAGCATCTTTAGTGTCAGGAAAGGGGAAAATCCCCTGTTCCTTGAGAACAAGTACCGAGAAGCTGAGCTGTTCATAGGTCGTGATCTCAGGAAAGAGAATTCAGAGGTTCTGGCTAAGTATACATGAAGTACCCCAAACTGTGGCATGGCACTTAGAATCCATCTCTACCAGGTTAAATACCTGCCCACGACAAGAACCTGTGCAGTGATGCAACAATTCAATAAGAATTCAGCCAGGTAACCGAAGTGCAGATTACTTAACCCTCTGAACCTCAAATTCTGTAGCTGAAACAGGGTAATCTGCAATTCTCAAACACTGATACAATTCCACCCCCTTTAAGAGGCCCTTTAGACATTTTTATTTCCTAATCATACTATATTTCAGTGCCATAGGGTCCTGTGGATCTAATGTTGTATTTTATGTCTACTTACATATAAAGCATAAAACGTGTCCACTACTACCCTATAAGTCAATGTTTGTGCACTTGGAAGTGACAAGTGTTAAGGGTACATGAAATAATTATGTCCAGTTTTTAGGGTAGTTCAGGAAAGAGGTAGTGAGCATTGGATACAGCAAAGATGTTTCCTCTCGTGGGGCTAATACTGCAGGGTTTATGCAAATGCACACATATCCATAGGAACATGCTACTGGATCTTAAATGTCCCCCAAAGTCCCATGTATTAAAGGCTTAGTCCTCAGACTGGTGTTGCATGAGGTGGTGGGGACTTTCACAGTCAGGGCGTCAGGGCTTGTGACCGTGAGAGGACTAAGGTTATTAGGTCTGTGCTCTTGAAGATGACGTACAATCCCTGCTCACTCTCTCTCACTCTCTCTCTCCCTCCTTCCCAGTTTTCATGAGGTCAGTATCTTGGCCTACCACATGCTTTTCTCATGATGTTCTTTCTACCTCACAACAGGCCCTGCCAACCCAGCCAACTGACTGACTTGCCACCTCCAAACTGGGAACAAAAATAAACCTTTCTTCTCTTACATTGATTTATCTCAAGAGTTTTGCTAGAAGTAAAAGAAACTGACTAGTACTCATTTATACCAATATGGTTTACTGTAATGCTTGACTATGCTACACATGACTCGATGGTATGGAATAGCGTCGACAGATTTACAAAAGTTGACCACTGCAATAGGCATATTCCTCTAGTATCCCTTTTTAGAGCTTCCAAATCACAGAATGATGAAATCAAGGGAATCTAAGCTGAGGAAGACTGACTTTCTCAACGGCCTCTTTCATTTTGCAAGGTAGCAAGCCAGGTCTCTTTTTGAGACAGAGAAAGAGAGGGAGACACAGAGAGAGGGTCGATGCATACATGTTTTCTACTTAATTTCTCAAGAAAGACGCTTTTAGAAGCTATGAGTATATTCAAGGTATTAATTACAAGATTTTCAGCTAAATGCATCAAAAAAAGTCTATGTATCTTGAAACTTTAATGAAGGCATACCTTATTGTTTTATGTCTTAATTATTATCATTAATGTTTTTTTTTTTTGAGACAGAGTCTCACATTGTATTCCAGGCAAAATAAAGTTGAACATCTAGCAATATCTAGAAAACTAGCCAATTTAGTTTTATGTTTTCCTTTGTTTCTCAACTTTTCAGTGAAGGTATGGAATCGTAGAATCTAAAAAAATGGAAGCACAGACAGAGTCATATGGACTCATTCCACAGACGTAACTGAAGGGAATGCTACCTCCCCTCTCTTTCCCCTATAAACTTCAAGATTTTTCTCCTTGACTGATAATATTCAAATCCTTGCTTCCAAGGGGTTTTTAGAAATAAGTCATTTCTTTATATATTTTGACCTAGCCCGAATACAAATACAAAGAAGAATAATTTTCAAAGCATTGCAAGTATTTTCCCCCTTAGGAAAAATAAAGCAAAATCATGCCCAGGGAGGTGAAAAACAGAACTTGCCACTCTAACATGGTGACAAGGTAGCCCGGAGCAGGAAAGGAGCCCTGTTTAAGGCGTAAGCAGGTCCTACTGAGAGGGGGGTAGAGTTAGGGTGACTAGACCCGTGAAGGTGAAAAGCGCAGGGAAAGTATGTACCTGCTAGAAATCCAAGATGCTCTGACTTATTATCTCTTGTCTAGTGCCCCAGACCTATTTTTCCACAAACAGTCAGGCCCCTCCTGGGAGGGAGGTCTTTCATAGGATTTAAACACTGTGGTTGGTCAAATTCAGCCCCCGGAACTTGGTGCCAGAGCTAATACCTTCCTGAGACAGTCCCTAACCCTAACCCTAACCAACCAGCTGGCCCTCTGGTTCACCTGAGCCAGAAGACAGCCCACCACCCTAAGGTTGTAAATACCTTTGCAAGGGGAGGGCAGGCTCTCTGATCACTTGGGACCTTCTAGCTATGGGTGAGTTTTTCCCTTCAGCTGGGCCTGGGCTGGCTCAGTCCCAGCCAGGAGGGCCTCTAGCCCTTACTCTCCTAATGGGTTCTTTATCCCCTCCAGCTCTCCACGTGGCAGGAGCTCCTTGAACTTTCCTTTTTCTTTCTACACTTTTTTTTTTTTCCTCTAGGCCCTCTACCTGGGATCTCTAGCCATGTGGGTGCCTTTCCTTGGCTCTACTTCTCTCAATAAATATACTTTAATAATTATCCTTCTCAGTTTTCTTTTTTATTCAATTCTTTGATTAAAATTAGGAATGAACCTAGGGTTTGGAGTTCAAGGACTTTCACGGACCCTTAGCACACTGTTACACTACTGGGGAACTGTAATCCCTCCCTAGAAATGACTACTGCCTATGGCATGTGAGCAGCAGGGACGGAAAGAAGTAACAAGTATGTGACAGGTCACTTCCTGATTGATGCACATGTGTGGTTGTTCTCCAAATGTCACGTGAGGAAGAGAGACACTGAACAAAGTTCAATAACTACTGCCCCTGTGTCTAGATGTTCCTTCAAATATTTCTCATTTTCCATTTTGGTAATATCAACTGAGGTTCCCACAGGCAGAAATAACTCTGATCAGACTAGCCTGAAAGGGCTTCTGACTCTTGGGAAGGATGGAAAAAAGGGGAGGCCATCATCAAGTGTCCCTTTATCCAACTCTCCTGTCACCTCTATTGCACTCACTTACCTGGGCTAGGAACAGGGTACAGTCTTTGCATATTTGTTTGTTTGTTTTTATGCATGCCCAACCTAAAATCCTTTGTGGCTAGAGAGATAAATTTAGGCTTCAGCATCTGCCTTCTCACACAGCAGCAAAGAGTTAGCATGCTCAAATCCATATTTGACAACATACTTCAGGAATTCCCCAGTTGTTTGCGGAGCGGTTGCAATGTTCATGACACTGGCTTGTGCACAGAGGGACAGAAGGATGCAAGCAACCTGCCACTCTTCCCTCCAGAACCTGGAGTAGAATACAGCATCAGACATCCTCTGAGTCTGCAGTTGATGGATGAATAAGTGAGGCAATGCAGGAATCAAGACTGAGTGTAGCATTAGGAGTTAATGACTGGGTTAATCCAACTGAAATAACCACAGTAATATGATTCCAGGTGAACAGTGAAGAGAGACGCCTAAGTTAGTTAGAGAGGAATGTTTTTGAAGCTTCACAGAGAGAAGCACATTGCCTCTTAAAATCTGTGCTCAAGGCTGGAGGGATGGCTTAGCAGTTAAAGTGCTTGCCTACAAAGCCAAAGAACCCAGGTTTGATTCCCTAGAACGAACATAAGCCAGATGCACACGGTAGCACATGCATATGGAGTTGGTTTGCAACAGTTAGAGGCCCTAGCACACCCATTCTCTCCCTCTCCCTCTCCCTCTTTCTCTCTTTCTGCCTATGACTCAACTAAATAAATAAAAATGAAATATTAAAAAATAAAATCTGTTTTCAGTCTTTCACTGCAAACAATTAAACTATTCCAAAACACCAAACAGAAAGAACCCCACATTTGTATCAGGTGAACTCTAGTGTCATTAACTTGTCAACATGATGCTTGTCTAAGACTCCGTGATGGAGGATACAGGTAAGCAAAAAAGAGGAAAAAAACCCTCAAATTTACTACCTAGTAAAAGCAATAATAATACTTTTTAAAATTTTTTGTTTATTTATTTATTTGAGAGTGACAGAGAGAGAGAGAGAATGAGGCAGTTAGAGAGAGAGAGAGAGAGAATGAGTGTGCCAGGTCATCCAGCCTCTGCAAACGAACTCCAGACACGTGTGACCCCTTGTTAATTTGGCTAACGTGGGTCCTGAGGAACTGAGCCTTGAACCGGGGTCCTAAGGCTTCACAGGCAAGCACTTAACTGCTAAACCATCTCTCTAGCCCACAATAATAATATTTTCAATTTACTGTGGGGCAATCTAAATACATTTGAAAAGACAAACTGGGCTAGAGCTGCAATAGCATTTTTTAGGAGTTTGTAAGAGCATACCATACTCACAGGTTTCAGTCACGGCTCAATAACCTGTTGCATGAATAACACGTTTCAAAAACTAAAGTAAAAGCTGGGTAAAGAAGACTTGGAAAGCCCTCCTGTTCCTCAACCTCTAAAATCTTGGGACTACCACAGAAAAGTGCTCATTTTATCACTGTTGGTCAAGGTCATGTGAAATTAGGAAAGTGGGTTTCTTCAGAAATGCGTAGGACTACAGCTTATTAATAGAGGAATTTTCCTAATAAGCCATTTGAATCTGAAGTTGCAATATTTTTAGATTTATACATCATCTGTACTACTTTAAGACATGATGGATAAGCCCCTCATTAATACCATGACTTTAGATAGAACAGATTATTATACTTTTCATGTATTAGTTAAGAAGTATCGTCATTTCATCGCCAAGCCTATGAGAACACATGGCTTCATCCTCCACGGTGCGAGCTCCAGGGTCATCTGATGTAAACTTCCTCAACATGCCTTCTTTTTTTAATGTTTTTAAATATATGTTTTTATTTTTATTTATTTATTTATTTGACAGAGAAAGAGGGAGAGAGAGGAATAAAAAAGAGAGAGGGAGAGAGAGAGAGAGAATGGGCACACCAGGGCCTCCAGCCACTGCAAATGAACTCCAGGCGCATGCGCCCCCTTGTGCATCTGGCTAATGTGGGTGGTGGGGAATAGGACCTGGTTCCTTTGGCCTTGCAAGCAAATACCTTAACCGCTAAGCCATCTCTCCAGCCCTCAACGTGCCTTCTTTAATGCCATCTTGCTGATGACACTCAGCTAAAAAACCCATATGAAAAACAAGGCAAGTATTGTTCCTAGGAAATCCCGGATCAAGGTGGGAGCAGATTCGGTTTCTGGTAAGATCTGCTTGCTGGTTCGGAGACACCATCTTCTCTGTTTCCTCACAAGGTAGAAGGGGCTGAGGCAGTCCCCTGAGTCTCTTTGACCATGATGTTAACGCCATTAGGGAGAGCCTCATCCTCATCACCTCTTCACCCCCTAAAAGCCCCAGCTCCTAATGCTACCACACTAGAGATCAGGTTTTCACCTAAGAATCCTTGAGGGGCACAAACACTTTGTTGACTGTAGCAAGACTTGTCTAAACAACCCCTTTGATTTGGAGATGTGTCTCCTTGCAGCACAAGTTCTCTTTCAGATTCACATTCTTCCTTAGCAAGCTTGAACTACACAGTCTTCTTGTGATTAAACAATCCAAACCATAATTAGGACAAATGTTTTGGGAGCACGCCAGTGAGTGGATAATAAGAAGAATCTAGGTAACAATGGTGGTTCAAAAAACTGTGCTTTAAAAAAAAAAAAAAAAAAAAAAAGAAAGCAAAGCAAAGCCAGGAGTGGTGGCGCACGCCTTTAATCTCAGTACTCAGGAAGCAGAGGTAGGAGGATCACTGTTAATTTGAGGCCACCCTGAAAACACATAGTGAATTCCAGGTCAGCCTGGGCTAGAGTGAGACCCTACCTCGAAAACAGAGAGAGAAAAAAAAAAGCAAATTAGATCTTTTGGCGGGGGGAGGGAGGATGCAAAGATGGCTCAGAGGTTAAGGCACTTGCCTGTGAAGCCTAAGGACCGAGGGTTTAATTCTCCAGTACCCACATAAACCAGATACACATGATGGCATATGTGTCTGGAGTTAATCTGCAGCAACTGGAGGCCCTGGTGTGCTCTCTCTTTCTCTGCCTTTCTCTCTCTCTCTCTCTCTCTCTCTCTCTCTCTCCCTCCCTCCCTCCCTCCCTCCCTCTCTCTCTCAAATAATATTTTTTTAAAGTTTAAAATATCAGGGCTGGAAAGATAGCCTAACAGCTAAGGCATTTGCCTGCAAAGCCTAGTAGGCCAGGTTCAATTCCCCAGGATCCACATAAAGCCAGATGCACAAAGTAGGGCATGCTTCTGGAATTCCTTTGAGGTGGATGGAAGCCCTGTCATGATTCTCTATCTGTCTATATCTCTCCTCTCTATCTCTCTGCTTGCAAACAAATAAATTTTAAAAAGAAACAAAATATCAACAGTTTTAAGAAGGAAACAGTTTCAGTTTTCTATTCTAACCTATCTTGAGTAGCAAAAACATGTCTATAAAAAACAATGAGGAGGGCTGGAGAGATGGCTTCGCAATTAAGGGGCTTACCGGCAAAGTAAAAGGACCCAAGTTCCATTCCCCAGTGCCCATGTAAAGCTGATACACAAAGCAGTTAATGTGCTTGGAGTTCCTTTGAAGCAGCTGGAGGCCGTGATACACATGAGTGCACTATCTCTCTCTCTCTCTCATTGCCTCTTGTCTCTCAAATAAATAAAAACAATGAGAAGGGCTGGAAAGATGGCTTACCAGTTAAGGGGCTTACTGGCAAAGGTAAAGGAGAGACGTTCGATTCCCCAGCATCCGCACAAAGCTGGATGCACAAGGTGGCGCATGCATCTGGAGTTCATATGCAGTGGCTAGAGGCCCTGGCATGCCCATTCATAACCTCTTTCTCTTCCTCTCTCTCTTAAATAAATAAAATATTTTAAAACACAATGTGGAAGAAAGGGGCACATCATTATTTCCTAGATTAACAGCTGCTATGAAATATCCCACCTTTTGCACTGAAATTTTTCTGTGGAATTCCCTGTAAGTTGTTGATAAGTGAGGCTCCTGAAGCCTCCAAAACAATGCAGTCCCTGACCACTACACTTTTAGTTGCCAATCAGAACTAGACATATGACCTAATCATGAAAGATACCACATGCTGTGGTTTCAGGACAGAGATATTAATTTAAAACTGAGCTGGAAGCTTCCTTCCAACCTACTAGCTTTCACAGTGCTAAAGGTGTGACTTAGGGTGCTTACACAGGCTGCTAGAGGAACATAGGTGACAACAGACTTACAGAGCTGTGGACCCTGTGTATTGCAACACTGCCAGGCAAGATGTGCCTACTAATGCAATAGTAGCTTGACCATTATGGGATTACCAACCACCTTCTGATTGGATGTGAGGCCCACTCCACAGTTAATTCATGTCTGGTATCATAAACTTACTCAAAATTTGTGCCTGAGGAGGTCATAGTTACAAGGGGGAAGCTATGCTGCTGTTTTGCTAAATGGTCATGTTCCAGTCAAAGGGCCTTCTACATATTTATGTTTATGCCCATAGATTAGTGCTGCTCTCAGTTTTGGTCAGGGGACTGCTTTTATTTTGCAGCAGGTGGTGGTTACTACAGAAACTAATGACTGGTCAAAGTGCTGAGAATAAGCAACTCTTGAATACTCAGTCCTCTATGGGATATCTACGACGTCTCTTTCCTCCAAAGATCAGGGAACCTCATGGAAGAGAGGGACAGAAAAAAAAATGTAAGAGCTGGAGAATGGGGAGGAGTGCTGTGGGGCACTAGGGGGCACGGCATGACCACATGGCCATTGCACCATAAACTCACAACAGTTGTGATTACCTGTACAACACCTGTGCAAGATTAGGCCCACCAACATTCCATCATGGATGGGGAAGGATCACAAGACCTCATCCTCTGAGGATCTGCTGGAATTAACAGTAGCTGGTGGAGGTTTTCTTCAGTGGTGAAGCCACTGGGAAGGCAGGAGAAAACTGGTATGAAATAAAATTATTTGGGGCCAGTCAAGTTGAGCCTGTCTGAAGTGCAAGAAAGGAATGAAGGAGGAGGGGTGTGAAGCTACAACTAGATCATAGCTTGAAATTCTTATTAAAGTTCTGAATCTCCAATAAAATCTGTTGTACTTTCTTAATTCAATACAAACATGTCATCATAACAATGGCACGATTCCAGACATCTGGTATCTTTGCTGAGCCACAGTTCTCCTTTTCTATTCTTCTAAGAAAAAAATATGCTTATGGGAGAGGCGGTAATACTTAACAGAAATCACAAGCAAATTTCACAAAAGGTCATTGCAGAAATTTTTATAAAACATTAAATGGATCATTTTAATGTCATCAGTTTTTCCTAGGTTAAGTAACATGGGATTCACTTGGTAGACGTTTTCATTATTATTATTAGTTATGTGCACAGTGTATATACAGCCATGTTGGTACCATCATTGGCCTCCTCCCTATCCTCCCCCCTTCAAAGGGACCCTCCTCATTGGGGAATGCATTGTGGGGTTAGCCATCAGTTATGGGGAGGAGGCAGGGTCTCTGCATAATGTCCCAAGGTGTGGCTCTAGCAATCTTTCCACCCCCTCTTCCACAAATTTCCCTGAGCCATGTTGGGTTTGTTTTAGGTCTACTTCAGTGATGAAGTCTTGGTGGAAGTCTTTTATTTGGAAGTTGATACCATGTGTCCAAGGCAATTGTGGTATGGTATCACAACATTTCACTATATAACAGCAATACAAATTATCTTAGCCTAATTACTAAGAAAGGAGGCACTGCTTCTCACAGGTAGCTCAGTTACATATTGCAGAGCCATCTTGCAAGGTTTGACATGTGTTTCCCGGTAAGGGGGAAAGCATTTGACCATGTTCATTGACTGTGTGTGGATGCTTCAGTTACAAGACCTGCTCCTCCACAATGTCCTAATTAGATTCCTTAATAATTTAAGCATTTGTCCTGAAAGCCAGGGTCAGTGAAGATAAAAACCTAGGAGACTAAAGGGGTGGAAAGATGACTCAGCAGTTAAGACACTTGCTTGCAAAGCTTGAAGGCCAGGGTTTGGTTCCCCAGTACCCACGGAAAGCTAGGTGCACAAAGTCGCACATGCATCTGGAGTTCATTTTCATTGGCAAGAGGCTTAGTGTTTTCTCACAAATATTTTTTTTTAATATAGGACACTAGGTTCCTCCTGAGATCAAGCAACTATTTCATAACTTGCTGCATTTTTTTAGGTAGACTCAAGATACATTTGTTTCACATATACAAAAATTAATTATACAACATCTGTCTAGTACTTTTCTCTAAGAATGGCTTAGGGGTTCTGATTAACATCAGTAGGTTATTTGCACCTATCGTTACTTATTCCAAGGTCAGTGATCATTAGTTACTAAACATATTTAAGTCTAGAGAAAGAGATAATACAGATGGGGGGGGGGGTGTACCTACTGATTTAAGCTGTGACAAAATATAAAGCCACTGCCTAGCCCCAAAGAAACTTATAAAGTACTTTGTAATGTTTGACACTAATGAAACAATATAGATAGCACTCAGCAAACTTACGCCATACAAATCTAGCTAATAAATATTTTAGCTGTTGTAGACCACATGTGGTCTCTGTCACACATTCTTTTCTCCTGAAACAACAATGTTTGAATGTAAAAACTGTCCTTAGCTTGAGGACTTTTCAAAATCAAGTTGTGCTCCAGGTTTGACCCATGGGAGTTAGCCTGTCTGCTTGAGGTAGCTCCGTACCCTGAAACTAAAGATCTTGTTTCCTCAGGTTTTGCTATTTGTCCCTCAAAAAAAAAATCTCTTTAAAAGTAAATCCAGATAAAGAACCATGTATGAAAATATTTGTTATCTTTCAAATTTCCACTTGGACTTCTTTGGTGATGTGGTAACTTCAAGATATACTTGTATGAAGAAGTTAAACCTAGCCAGGTGTGGTGGTACACGCCTTTAACCCCAGCACTCAGGAGGCAGAGGTAGGAGGATCACCATGAGTTCGAGGCTACCCAGAGACTACCTAGTGAATTGCAGGTCAGCCTAAGCAAGAGTGAGACTCTACCTCAAAAAAAAAAAAAAAAAAAAAAAAAAAAGTTAAACCAGGTGGTTTAAAACTCATGATGTTCCCCCCCCCCCCACAGGCTATGGTGAAAATTCTCAGATCTTTTTTATATATATAAATGTTTTGTTGTTCTTGAGACAGTGTCTTTCTATATAGTCAAGGCTGGCCTAGAACTCCATATGCATCTCAGGGTTACCTTCTGCCTCAGCCTCCAGAGCACTGGGATTATAGGCATGTGCCAGCATGCCCAGCTGGAGATTCTCAGAATTTCTGTGGACCACATGAGCAGCATGTGCCCTGTGTGCTTCTAACAAAAGGCATGCTGGACCATCTATTACAATTAATGAGATTTTTCAGGAAGTACCCATGAGTTAAGTGCACAGGAGACTCAACAACAACACTATTCTTACAACCCAGGCAATCTCATGAAAGGAAAGATGGATCATTGACTCGGGGGCCACTCACCTCCATCTACATTTCTTGGTACTTTAGGACTCAGTCACTAATGTCTCTCTAGAACAGGGTCCCTGATGCCTTTTCTTTGCAAATCCTAGCCACACCATTGCTGAGAGCCCTTGAAGCAACAGCCCACATCAAATGCCAAGGAACTTCATCTGAAGTCTGTGCGCTCCAGCACAGTCAATGGAAGTATTTCTAGGCTGAAGATGGAAAGGTTTCGAGCCATGCTCTACCATGCCTGCCACATTTCTGAGGCCTTTTGCTGCCCAGCACATAAGGGAGGTTTTAGATTCCCAAACCAGTGTTTCTACAGTCTTCAAATATTCACCACTAAATTTTTCAGAAATTTTAAATTAACACACAGACACACAGCTCCTCATTAACCCATGACTGAATAAATAATAAAACTAACTACTTACAAACGAGCCAATTTTAGAGGATAATAATAAGATTATATATATTCTGTATCTAACAACCCTTGCAGAGTTAAGTGTTAATGCATGAAGCCACTCACTGTTAATAACCAGCCTTCTACCTGATGGGGGCATGTTTGTGCAGAAGCATCTGCCTAACAACTATGCTAATTGGTCTTGTTCGTGGTCTGATAAATTACATGTAGGGTTTTATCTGCCCAAGATATTAAAGAGTTGTTACCACCAAGGAGCTTGATGAATGTTTACCTCTATTTTCACAAGGTGTAGTAAACCATGGGCACTCAAAAAAAAAATACCATTAAACTGACCTCATCACATAAGTCAATCTGTATCAATAAGCGTTGAGCATATACTATTGACTACTGATTATAACAGCCTTACTTGTTCAACAGACCATGAACAACCTTCCTATCATAGCACCTTCATTCTCTTTACTATCCAACCATCCATCACCACACACCTTCCTAAATGCTTGTCTCATCAAGATAAAAGCCAATGACCTTGGTATGGCTGGAAAAAAAAAAAAAAAAAACACAACCAGTATCCCAATGATAAAGTGCATGGTGGATGAGAAGAGAAACAAAAGCTGTCATACGATATCATAAAAACGGAGAATTGTTACAGGAATAGAAATGTGAACTTTTTTTTGCTGCCTGTGTGTGTGGTGGTGGTAGGCACATGTATGTGCTCTTGTGGCATCCCATGCACTTGCCTAAGGTAGGAACAGAACATCAGGTGTCCTGCTCCATTGCTCTTCTGCCCATTCTTATTTGAGCCAAGTCTCTCACTACTGATCCCAGAAGCTTACCATTTCCCCCACCACGAGAGCTAGAAGAACTCATTGTTTGATTTGTATTATATTATTATAATTATATATTATATATACTATATGTAGTATTATATACATGTATTAAGAATACCACACTATCTCATAAATATGTATAATTATGTGTTAATAAAAACTTAAAAAATATTTTTTAAGGAAATGGAAATACTAACTATCCTGATTTGACTATGATCCATTATGCATAATGTATTAAGCTGTATCCCACAAGCATGTATAGTTAAAACACTAATTAGCAAACAGTGGCAAGTATAGTATGCAGACATTCATTGTAACAGTAGTGAACATCACCCACTTTCAGAAATACAGCAGGCCAGAAATTCTAAGGGTGCTTCTGGCACAACTCTACTTGAAACCCCTCTTTGGTTCACTTCTGAGCCAAAATAACACCAAGGGGAATGTCAGAATGACTCTCCATAGATGTCCAGCACAACCTCGGTTTTGTTCAAACACAGACACGCACAATCCCATGAAATAGTGGGAGGTTTTTTTTTTTTTTTTTTGTTAAAGCAAGAAAGTCACTAGATTTATGTCTTCACCATTATCACTGACACAAAAGATATCTGCTAAGCCAAATGGCTCTGGATACTCTGTGACTTACTTTTTGGCTTTCAAATTTACTAACCCTGATACATGAAATTTCACTCGAGGTCCTAAAGCTACAAATTAGATACTGAAACTCATTTAAAACTTATTTATTGTTCTTGAAACATAATGGAGAGAAGTGAAGAGATAAATAATAATGATTTTCCTAGACTCAAGATACACACTACACTAAAGAAAACAGTTGCTTCGAAATGCAGATTTGATAATGTCACCTCTGTTTACATAACAAATTCCTTGTGCTGTTAAGATAAAAATCCTTTTCAAAGCTGGTAAACCATGCTGTGTATCCCCTTTACTCTTTTTTTCCCCCTTATCCACTGCTCTGTGATAATTCTTCCTGATTCAATATTTCTGCTGGTCATTTTTTCTACCTGGATTGCTTTCTATCTGTTCTTAAATTAAATTTAATAATCCTCTCAAAAAAATTGAAAATGATTCCATAGACTAAAATGGCACATTTTATGTAACAGAGAATATTTGTAATCTATTTCCTTAGAGGAGACCTGGAAACATAGAAATCAGACAGCAGTCACCTAAATATCTTTTGCCTCATATAACAATGTGAAAACAAAAAATACTGTATACCAAAGTCATATATGTCACCTCCTGTAAGTTGTATGCCTACATTCTGTCACTGTAATACACAGCAAGTTAAGAATTTTCAAATAATGGCCACTGAGTTAGCAAACTGAAGGCTACATGTGAGTAGGTGGTCATAAATCCAGCAAGGGCACACAAGAGAAGGAGGAATTTGGTTGTTCATAATGTCTATCTAAATGCCTAAAGTGCACCAGGCATCTGTGCCTTTGAAGACAGCTGAGGATCAGTCAAAAGAAACCAAAAATAATATATACCATGTTGTAATACTATTACATCAAATAGGCAAGTCAGAATCACCTTTACCTTAAGTTTGAAAGCAACATATATATTCAGCTGGAGGAACCTGAAGACGGGAGGTCACTGTATTTCTTTGCTGCATTTATACACAGGCTTCAGAGGAGGCGTGATGATACCATCAGTCATAGCACTCAGAAGGCTGAGTTAGGAAGAGCACTATGAGTCTGATGGCAGCTTGAGACTGCAGAGTGAATTCCAGGTCAGCCTGGGCTAGAGTGAGGCCTTGCCTTCAAAAAATAACAAAGACCACCAAAAAGCAAATACATGGAGACAGGTAGCATATTACTGTCGCTAGTAATAGAGGAGGGAACAAGGGACTAGCATGCATGCATAGAAGGAATCTATTTTAGGGTGAGAAAAGTGTTTTCAAAAATGTTTGGTGGTGATGGATACACCACTTAAGTACACTATACATTTCAAATTGGTAGATGTTATGACATATAAATTCTGCCTCAGTGATGTTGTTTTTAAAATAATAACATTAGCAATCCTCTTTTTCAATACACTTTTGCCAAAAATTATGGTGAACCCTTGGTGATACAATTTTATTTTTATCATTCCTATGTTTATTCTCTAAGCATTTATTGAATAATAGCCAGTAAATCAAAATGACTTTGAATTTAGCACCACACCTAAATTTAAATATCTCATGACTGGGTCTTTTCCAGTATCTCTAGGAATTTTTAAGTGAGCAGAATGTTTATTAACCTATGGGATTTTGATTCAGGAACCCATTAGTGTTGAAATTGCCAGGGTGAGGAAGTTCAAGGGCTGACTCTACCCTTCTTGGGACATCAGGAGCCTTCCACAAATAAGACATTGCTCTGCTAGTATAGAAGCTTGGGTCATTCCTCCCAAACGAGTCAAGGTAGGCAAGCCTCTCACAGTGAATACTGTTTTCCTTGCCGCTAGCTCTGGCATATAATGCTAAGTCACTTCATTAGTATCTACTTCTAGTAACACTAAGCAAGCCCATTTCATGAAGCAACACTATAAAAGTTTAAAATTATAATAAAAGTCTGATTTGTCTAAACTCATTGACTATCCAAAATGTGTACATTCCTTTTTGCATGAAAGGCACATTTTGTCTTGGACTATTTCTTTATTTTAGTATCATCTTGAATTAAGGAAGCATTTTTTTAAAAATACATTAAATTTGAGAAGAAAGAGAATGGAAGACTAGAGATATTGCTCAGAAGTAGAGTACTGCCTAGCATGCTCAAAGCTCTGAGTTTGATGTTAGTACTTTGAAAAGCAGACAATCTTGTGGGCAAGTAGGGATCCTATTTGAGTTCAAGAAGTATGTTTATTAATTTTCTTAAAGGTAAAATTGTCTTAAATGCATTTTCTTTGTATCTGGCACAGTGGATCTAAAGCTGAAGCTGAATTCTACAAATCTGCTGCCCAAGCTCTCATGCATATACCCGAGGTCCTGTGCACACACACCCAAGGTCACACACACACACGCACACACACACGCACACACACACACACACACCGGAGGTCTTGTGCACACAATCTGGCTGATAGTCTATGTGGGCAGTTCCAGGAATTTCCCAAAGCTGCAAGATACTTGAGACTCTTCATAAAAACTGGATTTCAGCTGGATCTCAGGATGGGTAGCTTGTCATGAACTATGATATGAGCTTGAAATTCTACTGAGGTTGGGTTCCTAAGCTGTTCAACTTTAATGTTCTCTGCTTTAATAACCTCTGATGACATTTTCAACCTGAATTTTTTCTAACCAGGATACCAAAGACCATTACTCCAGTGATCACTTCTCATTGTTCCCTTAGAAAAAGACCAGTAAAACAAATCACATCTACATAGGAACAAAGCAAAGACAGCACTTGGGAGAATGCTGGCTTTTCTTTTCATAAGACTGTAATGACCAATTTATTTGAGAAACATAACGCTAAGCATTGAGGCTTTGCGAGTCACAGATGCATGATGCACGCTTCCAAACTGCAGACTTTTATAACTTGAAAGGGCCCGTTCTAAAGTTGTGACTCATTTATGAGCCTGAAAATGCTATATCCGTATGTGTGAATCAGACCTTGGAAGTATAAGTTTACAAAGTGTTACATTCCCATCAACCACAAATTACAAATCCATTGATGAAATGCTTAGAGTTGACTTAGCAGCAGCTGAAAGTTGAAGAGGTAAGAAATAATGTAATGCAATTATCCAGCATCCTGAAATAAATGCTAGTGGCAACAGGATCTTGCCTAGCATCACAATGCATGTTTTACGATTACTTTTGCAAATACTGAAGAAATTCAATCACAAGTAACATATTTGAAAATTTGTGTAAGAGGTAGGAAGCTGGCACCCCTAATAGTCAGTGGTTAAAAAGGAACAGACCTCTGGGTTAGTCTCCTAAAAATATTAAATAAAATCATAGCTAGCAAACTCATAAAACAAGGCAGCCTTTTAAAGTACAACTCCCCATTTCAGATTCTGCTACATGTAATTCTCCATCAATAATGAAAACCATAAATAGAACAAGTGAGATTTTCACATGTCATTTATCCTTTCCTGCTTGAAAGGTTACTTGTAATATATAAAGACCAACAGGAAAAGGAAAAGCTAAAATTTGTTTGAAAAAAAGTGAAAATTAGTACCCAGCCCATTAAAACCCTCCAAATGGATTTTATTACATACTCAAATCTAAAAGTCAGTGTTATTTTCAACATGAATCTACCTAGAGAAAGTGATAAACATGGTCTTAAATGAATGGACCACTATGGTTTGAGAAAAATGTATTACAGCAACGCTAAATTAATTCATTAGATATAAATAACTATTATGGGGGTCCTCGGAAATGAGTTCATTTTAATATATAAAAGTCACATGATACTCAGAGCCCATACTCCATAGAAAGTATAACCCCAAATCATACGTCCTGTATGAATTGGTGCCAAAAAATGAAAACTCACTTCTTACAAAACAGGATATTCTTATTCCATAGGAGTTTTCTTTAGCAGTCCATTTAAAACTCAGGTGTTGGAAGACATAATAGATCCTTGTGCTGAAAGTGGTTATTTATGTGAAACTTATATCACCAGTAGTTCTACCATGAGGCATGATTTGATGACAATATTTTGCAATACATCATACAATATTAAAGTATGTTTCAAATGTATTTCAGAAATTACACCCAGGCAATTGAAAACAAAACTTTGGAAACACAATGTAAGAGTGTTAGTTAAAACCAGAGAGGAACCTAACTAAATTGCTCCAATGAATGACAAGAAACATACTTTATCAGACTGAACAGGAAATTATAAACATACTGAAACAGGCCTCTCTGGTCCTCAGGTTATCTTTGATGACTTAAATGATAGATACCATATGAATTTTCATCTATTAAATTTTAATAACAGAGTTTAGCCTTAATTTAATATGCATCTTTAAGAGGTAGAAACTATCCCAAATAAAGTCCATTGGTTATTTTTGGAACTCTCTCACTTTCAAAAATACACCATTTTTAATTTATTTTCCAGAAAAAGTTCTCAACTAATGCATCATAGTTAAAAATATTAACATGCGCTTATCAATCAGACAATGGGATAAAACAAAACCATTAATATCTTAGCTAAAATAACATTTTTTTCCAGCAACAGAAGCACTACCTGACGCCTTTAATTTATTAGTACCACCTGAATTCACATTTGAATTCACTTGTTCACATTTACAGAATTCACGGGATTCACTTACTCACATTTTCCCTCCCTTTTCTTCATGCCCAATTCAGCTTTCTCCTCCAAGTTACAAAACTCTGACCAAATAAGAAAAGAATATGTTAACCATAGAAACTTCTTTTTTTCTTAATTTCTAAGCTCTACAGAAAGTTGCAATCTCTCTCTCTCTCTCTCTCTCTCTCTCTCTCTCTCTCTCTCTGTCCTGTATTAGCAAATGCCAAGAATGTGTCCACAAGATACATACAAATAAATATCACTTTTACCTCCTGGAAATTCCTAATGTACATTCCCTTATTGAATGCTCTCCAGACTCCTAGCGCAAAAGAAACAAAAGAAAGGAACAGCAAGGTGCTTTTCTTTGTGTGAAACAGCATAAGCCTGCCATCTATAGCCCCGACCCTTATAAAAACAGCTGCTATTGTCCTTAACCGTATCCACTGTCAAATCCTAGATTGACAACTATCTAGGTGACCTTGACAAAACCAGAGAAGCCTTAAGAAGCACAAGTCAGGATCAGATAATCCCCAAATTCCAGGACCTCAAACTCTAGAGATCAGGTTTCTTCTAAGTCATAAATATCCCCAAAATATTTTCTAATGCATCCTGATTAAATGCCTCCCTCTGGGCCCTCTTGGATTTATGATCATTGAGCAGCACCAACCCAGTCTTCTCAGGTTGCTTCAGACAAGATATCCACCTCAACATGAGGTTACACCAGAACCACAGAGTGTGACCACTGTGGTCAGGTCAAGGGTAGCTGCCCCCTAACACATGAAGACCACAGAAATCAAGCTAGATCCCTGCCTCATCTGTCTCTTCCTAACATTCACCAGATAAAGAAATATACAAACACACATATATGTGCTTATGTGCATAAAATACAAACTTGTAATTTTACATTTATATAAAATTATATACACATTTTATACACACATATATATTACCCACAAGTAGGTAAATAAGGGTACATGATGTACCAGGAGGAAAAAAATCACCACAACAAATAGACACCTCCTATAGAATACCTCCCCCATCAGTAGAAATTTTTTCCAGAAACCTCTAGAAACTTTGTACTTTGTACTTTGTACGACAGAAGTAGGTTTGCAACACAGCCTTCAAATATTGTCTGACTGCCTTTCAAGTTTAAAATACTGTTTGAGAGCTAGAGGGATGGCTTAGCAGTTAAGGTGCTTACCTACAAAGCCTAAGGAAACAGGTTCAAATCCCCAGTACCCATGTAAGCCAGATACACAAGGGATGCATGCATATGGAGTCCGTTTGCAGTGGCTAGAGGCCCTGGCACACTCATTCTCTCTATCTGCATCTCTCTCTATCTCTCTCTCTCTTTTAATGCATAAATAAATTTTTTAAAAATACTGTTTGAATTATTCTAACTAACTAGAAAGAGATTTTCTATTAGAGAGAATCTCTCTACATAAAGACAGGAGAGTGAAAGAAAGGCAGGCAGGGCAATGAGACATTCAAGGAAGTATTAGATGCTGGTATCATGTTCAAAATCAAAATGTTGTGGAACAATACTATCTGTACATATCCTTTTCTCCTAAAAGCACAATCTGGTGATGTTCTCTAGCAAAATGGAAAATTCACAGACAACTCAAATATGGAAGACCTATCAAAATGCTGAGTAATGGTTTTATTTCTTTTCACATTTGCGTAATTATAAAATGATAAGCTAGCTGATGGCTGATCAAGCCATTTAGTTCGCAAATGATGAAAATTAAGAAAGACGACGTGACTTAGCTAGGCTGGGGTCACCCACTCTCTATACCACAAAACTGTGATTCAATCATGTGGTTTCAAATCTAAGTCTGATTCTCGTTCCTTTCCCACAGCCCCATGGATGTATGGATTTATTCCCTCATGCTACTGCTGGTTACAGATGCAACCTCACTATGACAGGGCTAACATTTGCATTTTTATTGCTTCTTGACATGAAGATAGGGATGGTCATCATCTAACAACCTGAGCATGCTAAAAGCACACATCCTTTGGGCTGCAAAAAGTTGGCACAGCTTGCCTCTGACTTTCAGCTTTGGGGTAAAAACAGCTAATATGAACCACTTTTTAAAAATGCATGACACATGAACAATCTGAAGGTTATTTTAGTTGCTCTTGGGAATAGACACAGCAGAGACCACCCTTATGTATACAAATACTGTTAAACTATGCTTCCCCCCCACTCTACACCATTAGGCATATATTTTATTGAAGTCTAGATTTTATAAATGGAGTAGGTATGTCAGCTAAGTTTTCTACATTTAATCTTCAAACTTTATGAGTACATCTGCTCCAGAAAATACCATAAGCCTGTAAATACCATGATTGCTAGGTAACAAAGCATTACCATAACGAGTCTATTTTTTCTTTAAAAAGAACACTTTAATCCTTTAAATGCCATATTTATGTGGAAACATTTACAAAGGTTAAGATGCATGATATTAAAAAGTCTAGCCACACAAAAGAAAACTTTTGGCAAAAGCAGGGAGAATAAACCGACATACTAGCTCTAACCCCTTCACTTATCCCCCCCCCCAATGACTATAAATAATTCTTCCATTTTTATTTATTTTGTTTATTTATTTGAAGGGGGAACAAAGGACTCACTGGGGCCTCCTGACACTGCATATAAAATCCAGACACATGCACCACTTTGTGCGTTTGACTTTACGTGGGTACCAGGGAGTCAGAGCCAGGCCAATAGGCTTTGTAAGAAAGTGTGTGTAATTGTTGAGCTCTCTCTCCAGCCCAAATAATCCTTCAACTTTTCATACAAAATATAAATACAAAAGGGCAAAATGAATGAGTGACAAGACTGTATGGAAAGGAATAAGAAAATCTGCCTCACGAAATCATAATTCTAGCTCAACAGATTTAAGAAAGCATAATTCTAGTGCAACAGTATTGGAAATTCACAAAAAGGCATACTAAGGGCACTGGGGACCCACACTCCCATGACTCAGTCATTGTCTGTTTCGGGTGAGAACAATGACAGAGCCTCACATGGAAGGACAGATTCAATCAATCTAGACACCTAGATTCACTCCCTCTTCCGCTCTAAGGAAATGCTAACTGCTCTTTGCCAGAAGAGCAAGAGTCTGGAAGTAGGTATACTGTCTGCAGAGGGCAATCTGGTCTGCGGACTGACTGGAGGCATCCAGCACTGGAGGGAGCAAGACTGCTCACTGGAACCAGGGGATAAATAAACATCTGCATATTAACTGTTCAGGCCTCTATGTTGTCCTGCTGTCTCAGAAATTCCCACAAAATGATTATGCTTTTTTTTTTTTTATTTTGCCTACATGGCATGGTAACCACAAAGACTATTTGTGGGCTGGTCAGATTTTCAGAGGAAAGAGAAGATACAGTGCTCCTCGCTTACCCCTCAAGTGACAGCTAGTGAAGCTCACAGCTGGCAAGTTCTGGATATGGACAGAGAGCTTGCAGAGGGATCCTTGGTGCCCCACGACTCACTGTGAGCATGCAGCCAAGGACACCTAGATCTTAGCTTCTAAAATAGAAAAGCAGACGTCAAAGCAAAGAGGAAAAATGCATTGTTGGGAAACAAACAAAATACAAAGAGAAAAAAAAATTTTTAAAGAACTCTTAATATCCACAGAGAAGGGAAATAGTATATAACCACAAAAAAACTTCATGTCATCAAAACAAACACGCATCCAGGAATCAAAAATTCGACACTAGAAATTAATATACGGTACAGAAGACATTAAATCACAACAAAACTATACCTACTTATTTCCTTATATACTATTTATTTATTTACAAAAATTTTCCAATACAATCAGCAAAACAGAGATGGAAAATAAAAGAAAAAGAATATAATAGAACTAAAAATTAATATAGGATACCATTATCCACACACAAAAAAATCCAAGAACATTATGTAACTTTAAAAAATTCTAAGAACTAAAGAACATAAATTCCAAAGTTGAATGGGTCCAATCAATTCCAGGTAGCATGGATTAAAACAGATTCATACCAGCATACATCCCTGTGTGATTTTACAATGCCAATCATTAGGATATTTATCAAAGAAAAAAATATGAAAGGTTCAGACAAAAATAGTATCAAATTGTAGAACTTCAGGCATAGAGGAAAATACAGGCTTCAATATTCTGAAGACAAGTGATTCCCAATCTGGAGTGTTCTATCCAGCCAGAATATTAATTATGCAACAAAAGAATAGAGACAAGTTCACTCTCACACACTCTACCTTTTCTTAGAAATTACTGAAAGATGGACACATGACCAAAGTAAGTGAAGGAATAGAGAAGAGTGTTCACAATAGAGAGGGATTCTATACATAAGCAAGGGAAGGAGACACTCAATATGAAGAAGCAAACAAAAGGTCCTAAAAGTCATTGTTTCAAGGTCAAAATAACAGACTGCTTCATGTACTTGAATATAGTCATTAGGATGTGAGGGTGATCTGGCTGTGACATCTGTCACCCCTTAATCACCTGGGTTGAATATAGTCATTACAGTCTTCAAAACAAAACGCATATTGAAGTTTATCTTATTATACAATGTATTTGAATAGAGAAAAAGAATATTTACACAAGGATTTAGTGGTGAGTATATATTAAGCTATGCAAAAGAAGAAAAGAAACAATGAAAGAAAGAGAAAAGAAGAAGGAAAGAAGAGAGAAAGGGAAGGAAAGAAGGAATGAATGAGTGGAAGGAGGGAAAAAGGGAGGGAGGGAGGGAGGGAGGGAGGGAGGGAGGGAGGAAGGGAGGGAGGAAGACAGGCTGCCTAATTCTAGAGGAAATAAAAATGTACCTTACACAGTCACAGCAATATAAGTATGTAAACATGGGCTATAGAGATTTTGGATTATAATTAATTGGAGGATTTGTGGACAGAAATCATTTGGAGGCAGTGAAGTTGTGAAAGGGTGTGTACAGGAAAGGAAATTAAAACCCTAATTTCCATGAACAGGTAGCTCTAAAACACGAAATGTAGATGTAATAATAGGAGGTATAGTCTTTACAAATACAAAGTCATTAACCTAAGGAATGTCTAAAACAATTTAAAGCATTTGTTTTTGGAAAAGCAGCAATGCAGTGGGTGGTGTGAAAGAATACTTCTTATTTATTGTAGCAACTCAGATAGAGATTTCTTTTAATCTATTTAAGTATATAATTTTGATTCTTAAAAAATAACTAAATAAAGGGCTGGAGAGATGGCTTAGCGGTTAAGGTGCATGCGTGCGAAGCCTAAGGACCCAGGTTTGATTCTTCAGGTCCCAGATAAACCAGATGCACATGGTGGCACATGTGTCTGGAGTTTGTTTGCAGTGGCTAGAGGCCCTGACATGCCCATTCTCTCTCTCTCTCTCTCTCTCTCTCTCTCTCTCCCTTTGCCTTTCCCTCTCCCTCTCTGTCTCAAATAAATAAATAAATAAATAAATCTTTTAAAAAGCTAAATAAAAAAGATTAATTTCTACAATGGCTTACATCTGAACATGAGCAGTCCTAGAAAGTTCTAAATCATTCCTGTCTCTCCTGTGTTCATTTCATTTTAGATTTTCCTAGGTAAGGACATATAAAAGGTACTCTTCACCTAGTGTTATATAGATCTTTCTACTTAAGTGATGCATAAATGCATTTCATTTGCTACCTGACACAGTGAACATTATAGATACTGTAACTGTAACTGTAATTCAGATTCTGCCAACAGCCTCTGAACCCGACAGCACGGCAGACTCTGGACTACTGGAGATCTTCAGATGAAACAATCACACACTTCCTCTTTCAGCTAGTTCATGACAGTCCAATAAAACCAGTGCATTCATCCAAAATCCACTGACAGGGAATCAAATAGTACAAACCCTGTTTTAAATAGGCACTACAAACCACCAAATGTGTATGCATGTATATGTGTGTAAACACACACACACACACACACACACACACACACACATATACATAATATATACCCTAAAGTTAACCATGTTGCTTCGACATTTTTCCACGGACAGCATGTGCTTAAAACAGAAAGAGTTCATTAAAGTGATTCCAACAGGAATTGCCACAAAAAAAGTACTTGGTCTCCAAATTTTGACAGATTATAAAGCCAACTGTCTATTAAGAACCTATCAGGATTGAAAGGAAAGGACACAGTCGTGAAGGCATTTGCTCTACGCAGCAGTCTTCAGAAAAGCTTTGTCACCACTATGCAAAAGAAGCCAGTCAGAGAATCCAAAATTTTCAAAAAGTAAGGCACATAATGTTCTTTCTCTCACTTTTGATGATACCATACGGCAAATTATTTTCTCAGGAAAAGAAACAAACTTACCTTTCACAAGCTCGGACAGTCCATGCGGCAATTATCCATAATGAGATACTAAAAACCAAGAGCACAGTTCCTGGGCATATAGTCATTAAAGTCTTCATAACAAAACGTGTATTGAAGTTTATCTTATTAAGTGCTCCAATGCTTCTAGAGGAGGCATCAGTGAAAAGTTTGCTATGTAAAAGCATGACTCTGGCAATCAGATAGAGTCTTAAGAACATTGGTATAGATAAAATAATGTCCACATCAGCGGTGGTTGTGGATGGGGCATAGGAGAAGGCAAGCCGGGCCGTCCATGTGAACGTATAATTCCCAGGTATGGGATGAATAGCACACACCAGTATTTCCAAGCAGATGAAGAAAATACGCTCATAAGTCATGGCTATTCTCCAGTCATCTGCTCCATTGTCCACCATGAATAACTGAAAAAATAAAGTAGAAAATCAGCTTCAGTATGGCATGAATGGTCCACAAACGTTAGTGCAGTTCTTAAAAAAAAAAAAAAAAGACATGTCAGGTGACTTGTAGCAACTGGGCAAGCTAATGCTTATAGAATTTAAATCCTATCCAGGCATACTATGTATAGAATGGGGTATTGGTACCAAAGGATGATTTCATTCTGCAAAAATAAAAAGCTTGCTACATAGGAGCTAAAATGATCTTGGAGTCCATGTCACTGGACAATCATGTAAGTAGCATTATTTAAAAATAAAGGGCTTACAGCCTGTTGGAATGACCCCCACTTGAAGTAAAAATAGATTTGCCTTATAAAAAGTTACTGTCCTTTTTAGGAGGCCAGATTGACATGTAACTAGGGTTAAATCTATTTGGTGGTACCTCTGCAATCATTAGATCCTATAATGCAACAACACATGAGCATGCTTATAGGAAATCGTATCCGTGGCCTCAGAGAAATTCATAAGAAACCACAGATAAATGTGGTAGAGATATTTCTTCCAGTTTCCTCACTACTATTTTTCTATCTTACTTGAATTATTAATTTGCTCTCAATTTTTCTTTAGTAAATATTCTTTTTTCCCTAATTTTCATATCACAATTAAAGAAAGTCAGCCTAACAAAAGGAAGCATATGCGTGCACGGACAGAAAAGGATGCCTTTCTCTCTTCCCTTGCTGTTTGTCAACAAATATACCAGGGTCCTGACAGCCCAGGAGCAGCCAGAGGCATTTGGAAATGTGTGGTCATTTTTCCAGCTGATGATTTGTGGGAGTTGCTGGCATTGAGGTGCAGGAAGCTGCAGATGCCAACCACAGTGTGATGCTGCATTCCCACACACCAGGAAGGTCTGTCTGCCTAGATGCCCATATTGCCCGCCCCCCAGAGGAAGGCTTCATATTCTCTGCCTTCTGCTAAGTAGCCAGCTTAAGTAGGAAGCATCAGATGAGAACATCCCAAAGGAGAACAGTGCCTTCTCTGGTGCGTGACTGCGGGGATGGGAGAAGCAGGTTTCCACACACTGCATCCTGTGTGCTCTTCTATAGTCAGGAGTTTCCCCCCACCTAAACACACGCACACAGAGATCGTGATGGATCCCTATTCATGCTTAATTATTTACCAAATTATTTACCAAAATATGAATCAGACTGGTCACTGCCTGGGTGTTACTTCGCAAAAAAATGGAAATTTGGGTGAAAATTTGTCTTTTCCTTCTGGTACTTCAAGGAGGTGGAAAAACGAAGAGACACTCTTACCAACAGTGTAACAGAATTGAGACTGTATACTTCATTTGCCAAACTTGGCTCTGAATGACCTGGCAGTTTGTAAAACTGAACTCTACCTTCAAAGGGGCACACAATCACCATGATCCCAGCGATCTTTAAGAGAATCTTCAAATGCCACCTCTATTTCCACTCTTGGAATACACGCCTACCTTCTATTTTATAGTTCAGCAATAAACATACCTATATCTGCATCCTTTCTCCTTACTTCCTGTCTCCTGAGGCTCCGTGTGACTAAAGCAAATGTTAGACCAGAGTCCAGTTCCCCTGCTTGAGAGCCTAGTTCTTGCACTCATTATCGCTTAAGTGGAATACACAACTGAGTTGAAATCCTCACCATTTACTAACAGTAAAACAAAAGATACTAAGCAGCCCAGGCAACCGCCCCAGTCTGAGTTGTTCTCACTTCTCCTTCAGTTCCCCCACACACTGCCAGGTGGATTTTGCTGCCACTCTTGTGAAGGTCATTAAAGATAGCTCCATTATAATTTTTCCAGCTTTATTTTTATCTTACTTATCCTGTCATTGCTTCCTTTCTGGGAAAAGACTACTTTTCCAGGCTCCTGTGACATCTCCTTTTCATCTCTGCCCCTCTCGGTGACTTCAGCCTCCTCCCCAACTCTGGGGTGCTGTCTCCTTGGATCCATCTCTAACTCTTGCCGAGTGAATCTTCCAGGGTGATCTCATCCTTTATCAGATTCCTCTTTTTGTAAACCATGCCCTTTGTCCTATGACTGTCTTACGACTGTCAAGATCAAAACCATTCAAAATCTCTCTCTACTGTCTGATGGCCACGTCTAATCTACATCCATAGCAGAAAAGGCATTTTTCAATCTGGTTTTGCCTCTCTCTCACTTCAGTGCCTACTACTCTCCTTACAATTCCTTATGGCTGTATATTCTAGAACATACTTCACCCCTTCTGTGACTTCTACATTCTTTCTTTCCACATTTTCCCCCTAGATTCTAGCCCTCGGAAGTTTCCACCTACTGAATTCTTATTCACTCAAGATGAGGGTTCCCATCACTGAATGGTCCATGCCCCATGAAAATCCAAAACTTCACTACTTGTTTCTACCATCCTCCCTATATGTACCTCTTGTTGATGCTACCAGAGGACAAGGAGTTCATTATAGGACTACCACTGCTTTCTGTCTCTGAGGGTCAGTGAGACATTCTTGTCTTAATTGCTTGCTGCAGGAAAGTCTTTGATGTTTCTCACTTAGTAATGGCTACCCTGATTACCACATAGGTCCTAATGTTCACTAAAGAAAAACACAAGCAAAGCCCACAACATTTTTCACATTTATGGAGAACACATCCTACTAAGTGATAAAGCCTTGTAACTATATAATTTTGTGATTCTACAGAAAGTACAGATAGCTTTCTTCTTTAGTATCTTTCCTAGGGGGAAAAATATTCTATTTCATAGTTTCATTTTATTATCAGGGACCTCAACACTCAAACCAATTTATTATTTTTTTGGTTTATTTTATGGCATTACATTTAAATTCTAAGTTCAGGAAGAAACTTTCTCCTTCTCGCCATACAATTCTACTCTCTACATTGCATATTTTTATTCATTTATTTCATAGAATATCCAGAATGCTAAGCACTGAGAGCAAGTGTCTCACCCTAGGGGCACACCATAGAATTTACAGTAGACAGAACATCTGCCCATTGAAACTAACTTTCCTAGAAAAGGAAAACAATATCAAAAGGCAGACTAAAATAAATTTAATAAAGCAATTATGTTCTTGGACATTGTTGTGAAAGAAGCAAGGAAGGAATGGAACAGAGAACAATAAATGAGAGATGAGAGCAGTTGTGATTATCTACAGATGCTCCACGTCGAGCAAGTAACAGGTAACAGAGAAGCAGCCATGTAAAGAACATCCTTGCCAGGGAAAACAGCACGTGTAAAGACCCTGGGCTTTACCAAAGTCTAGCATGTTTCAGGAAATAAAGCAGGAACCAGAATGACTGAAATTTAATGGCCAAGAGGGCAGAGTATAGGAGGACGACTTTGAAGGTACAAAATAGGACCAAATGATCAGACTTTGTTGGAAATGACATTGGATTCGATTTCATTCCAAGTGCAGTGGAATGAACCCACTATACGTATCAGCAAAGGGGGTGACCCAGTGGGATTTACAGCTTATAGAGCTCATCCTCAGGGCTATGGAGAACTCTCGCTAAAAGAGCCAAGCGTGTGGAAGGACGAATACAAAAGAGCAAGAAGTGTGACTGCATTTGAGGCACTGCAACATCCCTGTGACCTGAACCACAGGCTGCCGTGGGAATGGAGAAGGTACACTAGCGTGTAATGCTCATGATCGTCCTACCATTTGCTAACCGGCTGAATGCGGGGCCAATAACACAAAGAGAAAGATTCATAGAGGGCTACTGAGCTTCTACCCTGAAAAAAAGAAACAGAGTGAATGGTGAAACCACTTTCTAAAAATGTTTCCTGCACCCTGATGGGAAGTAAGAAATGAAAGGCTCTATTTTAGCCATGTACATTCATGTACGAATGCCTTGTGTATAGTAAGATATGCAAGACACACTGAGAAGTCTGGACTGTTAAGATAAATTTGAAAGACATCAATATTTAAGAGGTGTATGAATGAAAGAAAAACATCAGGAAAAATAGAGAATACTATAGGACGGTACTCAAGGCCAAGTTCTGAAGATCCCCAAAAGTGGAGGCCACCTAGGCCATAGGCAGTCTGTGAAGCAGTGAGAAAAGCTGTCATCCTAAGACTCAGTCACAGGCTGTCAATTACAAATTATGTAACAGTATTTTCACAGTAATGTTAATGTATGTACTAATCTCTACAGAAGACAAAAGCATTCTAAACATTAGGAGTCCTACAACTACTCATTCAAAGTAAAATATTAAAATTAAACTGCAGACATATCTATATGACCTGTTTAAATTCACAGGTAGGGATATATATTTGGTTTTTTGAGGTAAGGTCTCACTCTGGCCCAGGCTGACCTGGAATTCACTATGTACTTTCAGGGTACCCTCGAACTTACAGTGATCCTCCTACCTCTGCCTCCTGGGTGCTGAGATTAAAGGCATGTGCCACCATGCCCAGCTATATGTTGTTTTTAATTCTGATATTCTTAACATAAGGAACATTTCAGGGAAACACAATGTTTTAATCTACTTTAATTCTAGGGCTGCAGATAGTGGCCTTCACCGTAGGTCTAAAGTGACTTGCACACCTGAAACAGAATGTGTCCTCATTGCTCACTTCAGCCACTTTCATGTTAGGTTACTTCAATTTTAAAAAGCAGAGGGATGGTACTGGGAGGGATAAGGTTTATGTGAGGATGAAGGTGGGGGAAGGTGATTCAAAACTAAGGATGTATGAAAAAGTCATGTGGAAACTTCTACTGGATAATTAAAATATATTTTAATGGAGATGTAGTTGACTGGGAAAAAATGAATTTATCCCACATCAGGCTTTAATTCTCCAGGAAAACATTTGTATTTGTTCAGATAGTGAAGTCCACAGCGGAAGAGGGCCTGGAGTACAGAAGGGCCGGAGTACGGGACCAGGTGACCTGCTGGTACGAAAGGGGATCAGCTACAGAGGCTCTGCTTGCCTCTTGCATGTGTTTCCTGTGCTGGGTTCAGGAACAGCGCCTTGCGCTTTCTTTTTTTCCCCTAAGGCATGGCCCAGGCTAACCTAGAATTCACTATGCAGTCTCAAGCTGGTCTCAAGCTGACAATGATCAGCAGAGAAAGAGAGAGAGAGAGAATGGGCACACGAGGGTCTCTAGCTGCTGCAAACAAACTCTCTCTGGTGCTGTCTTGCATTTTCTGTGCTTCCTTTCTAGACAATAATCCAGGGCACTACTTAGCACAAAACTAGGACTTAAAAAATACTCACTGAGTCATTTGTTCATTAAGAAAATCTGAAAAGGAACAGTAGTAAGGGAGAAGTAGCCACAATCAAATCTAAAATAAATGAATAACTAAAACCATGTGAAAATGACAGCATCAGACCCTGTCTCAAAAGAATGAGGGGAAGAGGGCTGGAGAGATGGCTTAGCGGTTAAGCGCTTGCCTGTGAAGCCTAAGGACCCTGGTTCGAGGTTCGACTCCCCAGGACCCACGTTAGCCAGATGCACAAAGGGGCGCGCACATCTGGAGTTCGTTTGCAGTGGCTGGAGGCCCTGGCGTGCCCATTCTCTCTCCCTCTCTCTATCTGCCTCTTTCTCTCTGTCTGTTGCTCTCAAATAAATAAATAAAAATAACAAAAAAAAATTTAAAAAAAAAAAAGAATGAGGGGAAGAGTAACTAAGAATAGACTCCTCGCAACAACATCAACCTCTGGCATCCTCCACTTGCATGTTCATACATACAGACATGCATACACATATGTGCATATGCTATATGCATATACATGCAAAAAAGAAGTTACATTAAGAAGCTAGCAGTAGGAACAAAAATAGGTCTGGGGGTATAGTGCAGTAGTCGTGCACTTGCCTAGTACACAGAAAGCCCTGGTTCAATTCCTGGTACTAGAACAAAAATATGCTGTACCAGTGAAGAGGTTGGGAAACAGGACTTGACATTACTTACTTACACATACCGAAGGTGGAATTGTAAATTCAGCCAACCCAGGAAGAGGAACATTCATCAAATTGTACATACACACACATCCTCATTGGTCATGCAATTCCATTTCACCAATCATTTGCATGTGTGAACAACAGGGAACATATGTGATTACTCGGGGCAGCACTGCTTTTGTATGCACAAAGGGCTGGAAATCATCTGGGTAATCTGATACAGAAATGAGTTTAAGAAATTATGGCTACCCTCAAAACAAAACAGGATGCCACTGAATAAAAGATGAGGAAACTTGTCATATATTAGTAAAGAGAGCAGTCTAGAAAACACTGAGGTTTTAAAAAATATATTATTTATTTAAGAGTGAGAGCATATGAGTGGGCACATCGGAGTCTCCTGCAGCTGCTAAGGAAGTCCAGATGCATGTACCACTTTCTGCTTTTGTGTTTCTGCTTTTACATGGATACTGGAGAATCAAACCTGGGCAAGCAAGTTTTACAAGCAAGTGCCTGTAACTACTGAGCAATCTCTTCAAACCCTATTTTTTTTAAGTAATGTTACTATTTGTAAATTTTGTTAAAAGGGAAAACATATATGTTTATTTTATGTGTATAAAAGAAAACCAGGAAGTTAATGAGAAGAGCTACTTAGGGAGGTGAACTGCGGGCCTAGGGACTGGAAATGTAAGAGAGATGGCAAGATAAATGATCTTAAATACTTTTAATTTTGAAATCACATGAATAAGATTAATAAAAACTAATGAAACGTTGTTTATAGAGAAAAGAAGACAGGAAAATGAGAATGAGCATTGTCGTTAGACATTCAAATCCTTCTTAGCAAATATTCTACGTACAAACCGGAAAGTACTAACAGCTATTATGAATGATAGCATACAGAATCAAACACATAAATCCAATTTATTGCTAAAATATTCTGCTTACCAAGGCAAAACCTTGGACCATTACATTGCATAACTGTTTTGAACAGCATGAACAAAAATAAATAAGATTTCTTAGTTAACCTTTAAACCAGTATTCAATAAAAACCAAGCTCTTGTTTTTAATTTGCTGATTGAATGCTCCTATCTGCGTGGTTCTGTGGATACAAAGATTAGAAAGCCTCCCAGTGTTTGATGAGAAAGAGTATTATAAAAGAGACATTTATATTTATATTTGAATGCCTGGGAAAAGTGCCATCCAAAGAAAGATACTGTGGAAATAGAGAGGAAGGTGAGAAGGCCACATTTTAGAATACTACACAGTGCCTAATCCACCTTCCACAGTGGCTTTCTGAGATATTCATGTGACTCATTTCTGTGAACTTCCAAGTTCAGTTTTAAGGCATTTGGGGGATAATCGCCTCCCCACCATAACACAGCACAATGTTAATAAAATAACAACAAAACCCAAAACAACTTCCTTCCTTAAATGTACATTGTAAATTAAATTGATTTAAAAGCCTCCTACAAGAGGTAACATAATTAATGAGATTTTGCTTTACCATTGCCAAGACTCAGCCAACGAGAAGTTAGACCACAATCACAAGTCACAGACAAGGTCAAAGGAAACACAGCCGAAGAGAGAAGAGTTTTCACCCACAAGACCCACAGCTCAGAACTGCAGAAGAGGTGGAGACACCAAAATGTTTAGAATCTAACTCTCCTGAGCAAAACAAAGAGGAAAGCATCAAACTTAATGTTTGTCTTACCCTCACCAGCCATTCGGTAGCCTGTCCACTCTTTCATCATTTCATACTGCTCTGAAATTATTCTGAATCCTACAAGGAGATTTCAAACTGAAAGCAGTAAAGTGTTAATTGTGGAAATGCCAACTCCTCTCTGAAAGAAATAACGGGAGGGGGGGATCCTTACTTGAATTCAGGATACTAAGGTTTGGATCTCAGAAATGCTACAAAGTTGTCACCTACATGACCTTGGGAACTCATTTAAACCTTGTTGATCTTATTTTTCTACCATGTGTAAAATGGGGGTAATGCTCTCCGCTGTGTCTAAAGTACTGGTAAGGATGAAATGAGCAATTCAATGAATTTTATGCTGTGGTAATGCTATTAAGTGGCTAACCAGACACCATTCACATCCTTTTCTCCACTATAGAAATATCTACTTTCCCACACTCCTTTGCAGTTGTATACTACCTTTATTTTCTGTCTTTCCCTCTACTTTCCCCATGATGCAGTTTTGATGCCCAGGCATAAATACATGTTTGCTAGAGGGCTAAATAGGATGTCTTTGTTCTATTTTCAGATAAAAAAATAACAGATATGACTTACATAGCTCTTGTCCTTCCCTTCCTCTGTCAATAAATAAAAATGAGGTTTGGATCTGCTGACTGGAAAAAAAAAAAAGAATCAAAAGGAATCCCAGGAATAAGCAACATTGGCATCACAGCCATCGAGCCAGCAGCCATGTTTACTATTTGTTTAAGCCACTGTCAGCTGGATTTTCTATTATTTAAATAGAAGAAATATATCCCTATATTTAATTAAAACATTAAATTCTGTGTAACTATCTATAAATGATAAAGTGCTTATTAACTAAAGCACTGTATGGATGGAAAAGTCAAGAATCACATGGAATGCATACCAAATACTGAAGTTTAAAATACGACAACTGCTGAGTGGTGGTGTTCTTCCTGGGCGAGCAGCTTTTGTTCCTAACTTTCAAATAGGAACTAGCTTCCTTGAATATCTGTTAGTGTGGGTCAGAGGAAACATACACACTTCTTGGAGAAAGACATGGTTTTAAAACATAGCTTGATCACTTACTAGTTGAGTGGTTTGGGGCAAAAATCCATCCAAAACTTAATTAAGCATGCACAGGTATAAAAATAAGCAAAACTCATCAACCTTCAAGATTATTGTGAGGTAACACCCACTCTGCAGATGCTAGTAAACAGGAACCCATGGATGTAGAATAGTATTCCATGAACTCTCAAGGGGAGGAAGTCTATGAATTAAATGGTAATTTGTGCTGTGAAAGTGGAAAAATTAGCCATGGAAGATGAAGAGGAAAGGAAGTTGATAAGCAAACACAGAGTAAAATCAATATTGGGAAGAGCTCTAGAAGGGACTGATATTTACTTCTGACAGGGTTCTTATCAATTGCTGAGACAGTAGGTTTCTGAGCTTCTCCTCCTTTGACCTAAACAAGGGCTTTGAATACAGACTAAAATCTTAGAGTTATCCACTAAGATCCAGAGATAATTAAGGTGATCACAAATTCAGGTTCTACTGATATTAAGACCTAATTAAAATCAAATCTTAACTCTTTTGACAAGTTTCTTACAACCCTACAGGCATAGGAAAACCACTCAGTTATTATTCTCACATTGCATTGGAATTTATTTGAGATGTCTCTAAAAAGTCATGATAGGCAACGATAGGGATTAGGTGCAAAGTAACCCCACTTTGTAAGCAGCTAGTCAGGGATACAAGCCCAAAGGGAATAAACAGATAATCTGTTTGTCCTGTCAGAGCAGATGAACACAGGTTTTTGTTTTTGTTTTAAGAGAACAGGGTTAGTGAACTGAAATCCAAAAGCCCTTGATGCAAGTAAAGGTCAAAAGCCCTGACTCATACTAGCTCACCAGAAGGCCACATGGTCCACACATCCCAACAAACCAGTCCTTCGTCTAACTCATCAGCCTATCAAAAGCCCTCACCATACATTCACAGTAACCAATCCAAGACTTGATACTTAGTTTATATCTTTAAGGTTATTAAAAAGCTGAGATCTGCTGGGCATGGTGGCGCACACCTTTAATCCCAGCACTCGGCAGGCAGAGGTAAGAGGATTGCCGTGAGTTCGAGGCCACTCTGAGATGCCATAGTGAATTCCAGGTGAGCCTGGGCTACTGTGAGACCCTACCTCGAAAAACCAAAAAACTAAAAAAAAAAAAAAAAGGAAAAAAGAAAAAAAGAAAAATCTGAGGTCCAAAGGTCCAAGCCATTATGCAACTACCTGCTCAGGACCCTGCCAAGCTCAGAGCTTTTCTACTTTATGTTCATTTGATTCTCTCATAACCCCTTCCTTAACTTGTCCTTCTGCTGTGTGTCCACTTATCATTCTCTCTGGGTCACAATACAAAGAATTTGACAGCCAGCAGCTTGGGGAATTTTAGTGACTGCACAGAGTCCAATGCTTTAACCCCCAAACTGTCTGTCCAGTGCCAAGAAAGTGCTCTCAAAACTTGCAAAAGCACTTGAAAACTTTTCTAGAAAGATCAAATAATCGTTTCCTGGCTTGTTTCTCTTAGTAGAATTTATATCACAGAAGACACTGGAGTATATGGCTTATGCATCCATGCTCTAGAATCTAGAATCAAGTAGATGTAGGGTTCATTTTGACTTGCCACCATTGATTAGCTCCATGAAGGCAGAAACGTTACTAGACTCTCATCCTCAGTGCTACCAGCTGACTTAGAAGTAGGCCTAGGGAAGAATGCTTCTCTCACTGTACTGAGAGAGGGGACAGAGTGCCATTGTGTTCAACAAGTATTTCATCACAGTTCACTTCAGTGCTATGCCAATGGTTGGAAAGTATCAGCATTAGTAACCAAACATGGACTCAGAAGAAAAGTACACAGAGACCAATGTCACTTTTGTGGCCACTCTAACAGATGAAAATCAGTTATTAAAAGAAATAAGCAATTCAAAATTATTTCCATAACCACAATCTACTAATGCTTTGGCATTCTTAATTATTGATAAATTTTGGTGAGCATCTTCAAATTATTTTCAGAAGTAGGTAAGGAATCAATTAGTAGGCATAGAAAGTCTCAAAGCCAAAATTAAATAACAGCAAATTCATTTGATTCCAACAGTCTAGTCTGCAATGATGGAAATTTATGTATTTCCATTTGAAGCATTTGGTAGGTACTTCATAGCTAATGTATATTATCACCACTTTCATTATTTGAAGTACTTAAATCTATCTAAGGGCCAATTCATACTTATTAGGACATTTGTCCTTCTAAGAGTCTAATTAAAGTACAAGCAGTTGAAAGAATTTGGTTATGGTCACCCCATGAGTTAATGAAAACCCTGAAGCCAAAGTTCAGGTCTCCCAGCATTCACATGATTTGATGAGAGCATAAAGCAGTACTGAAGAGGTGAGAAAATCAAAAATTTATAAAGCAAACAAATGCCTGCCCACTAATTTACATTACAATTTGTGCAATGTCACATCTGACTCCCCTACGCTCTTAGACAACCTGTGATTCTCTGGCAGAGACAAATGTTGAAATAACCTTTCACGTTGCATGCACCGCCCTGAGGGACAGAAATAGACCCCATTCTTGTCTTGTTCCAAGTTACATCTTATTCATCCTAAAAACTTGTTTGTTCCTGATTCCCACTGTACAGAACCTCACATTCTACACAAGGTTTGAGATGAAATATGAAAGCTCCTTTCAAAGTGTCCTTAACTCATCACGTTAACACTGTCAGAAACTGCTCTACTCCTTGTTGTTGGTGTGTGTGTGTGTGTGTGTGTGTGTGTGTGTATCACCACCATGAGGGGAAAAGAGGCTTTAAGGATGGCAGCACAAGGGTAGCAGAATGTAGGTGATTTGAAAGCAGAAGGGCTCTACTGGTGTATAATGGAAAAGGAGGCAAGAGATGGGGAGAGAAAAGGGTAGTGAGGAGGGTCAAACAAAACTAAAATGTATGAAAACGTGATAAAGAAATCTGATACTTGATAAGCGAATTAAAAATAAAGTTTTAAATTAAAAAAAAAAAAGAGTGTGAATCAAAGTACCCAGTGTGGGTGGATGAAGCTGCACAGAAGCCATACATTATTAAGTGAATATCCCCATGCCAGGGGTACACTGCTCCTCTAGGAGCTGGTCAGGGAGGTCCTCAAGGCTCCCAGAACAACACAAGCAACTACCACTGCTATAGATGCCCACTAGGACTACATGGTAAGACCTTACTGCTGAAGACACAAAACACTCTGGTTACAGGCCACAGATAAATCAAGCTAGAACCAAGCTGGACGCACCTCCCTACCAGCAAGCTTGATAGTGCTAGAAATGTTACATAGTCATGCAACCCTATTGACCAGTGAGGCATGATGTGCCTACTGGTGCAATCGTGGCAAGAATATTATACATAACTAACCGCTTTATGATTAAATTTGAGACCTGCTCTATAGAAGGGAATTCACATTTGGTACTATAACCCTGGTCAAAATCCCATGGCCAGAGAAGTCACAGGTCCTAGGAAAGAAACTATTGTTGTTGTTTGGCTAAATGGGCATGATGTGGCAATCAAATTGCCTTCTTCATTTTTCTTTTTAAATTTTGGCTTGTGTTTTGAAACAGGGTCTCACTCTCACCTAGGCTGACCTGGAACTCACTCTATAACCTCAAACTCACGGAGATCCTCCTACCTGAGTCTCTCCAATTCTGATATTAAAGGTATGGCCACCATGCCCGGCTAAATTGCCTTCTTAATAACTACATTTATGCTCACAGATTTTTGCTGCTGTCATCTTTGGTCAAAGAATCTTCTCTTTTATAATGTGTAACAGTCACTGTAGCTACTTATTACTGGTCAAAATAATAAGAATTAGTGTGAGAACAATTGATAGATGGATGTTTAGCCATAAACTGGGATCTATATTGGCCCTTACAAGTCTCTGAGAATAGCATGAAAGAGGGCACGGGAAAGAATGTGAGATCCACAGAAAAAATGAGGAGTAGTGTTGATCACTGACTCCCAGGCATGTCATGGCCGTTGCACACATGAACATATAGCACAAGATTGGGCTTGTAAATGTGCTGGCATGGAGTAGGAAGGAGCTTCATAGAGCCTCATCCCTCCCTGAGGATCTTTACAGCTCATGGTCAATGGAGGATGCAGAAACATTTGTGGTATAGCCACTGGTAAAGATACCCATGCTCCTGTAAACAATCCCTCCCCCACATTCCTGTAAACCATCTTAATGAAGCTCATTGGGTCAAGACAAACAAACAAACAACAAAAAAAATTACAAGAAAATGGAATGGGGACTAGTTTGGAAGAGGAATGGGAAGGTAACAAGAGATGGTAAGAGCAGGGGGTGTAAGAACAGGGGGTGAATATCATCAAAATACATTAAATACGTATAAAAATATAATGGAGTCCATTGTGTATAATTAATATACACTAATAAAGTCATTAAAAACATACAATCACTCAAAAAGATGTACACTATCGTTGTTATCATTTTAAAAATAAAGAAACTGAGGGTTCAGAGTTAAGGAACTGGTCAGAGTTACACAGAGTGACATGTAGGGATTAGTTATGGATACAAGCAGTATGTCAACAGAACCTACATCTGCAGCAAGAGACTGCTACTTGTCACAAACTTAAGCAGCTATAAAGTAATTTTAGGTATAGCAAAGAATAGTTTCCAGTGATAAAAATTAATGAAGCTATATATTCTTGCCTAGTTTATTTACCTACAGCCTTAGCTGTTGGAAAGGGAGAAATAAAAATATTCAGAGGGGAAGGAAACAGCTGATTTAAGGAAGAGACCTATTATGTCCAAGTAAGTCAGCTGTAGCAGGGAGTATTGACAGAGAAAACACATACACATACACACAGTCACACACATAACTGTGCACACACTCATTCACAATAAAATAGACTAAGGTCTCCGAAACCTAAGTGTGTGAACTCATTTAATGAAGCACCAAACAATCCTGCATCCTACCTTCATTGCAGGACATCACTATATCACAATGCAGTGAGTGGTCTCAAGTGCAAAAGAATAGCACTGACCTCAACAAAGACTATGAGACTTAACTGAGCCCTTGTTTGAAGTCATGGATATGAAGAACTCTCATACCTATGTGTAGAACTGAGAAATATTTCTTCCAGCTTTTAAAACTACAAATTAATATGAATACTTATTTTAAACATATTTTTACTGTTTTACATAAAAATATTTTCATTTATTTAGTTATTTGCGTGAGAAACAGAAAGAGGCAGACAGAGAGTGAGGACAGGGCTTCTTGCCACTCCAGATGCATGTGTCATCTTGGGCATCTGACATTGTGTGGGTACTGGAGAACTGAACCCCGACCATCAGGCTTTGCAAGCAAGCAAATTTAATCACTGAGCCATCTCTCCACTCCAGAATAATTATGCTCTTCAAAGTGCTAACAGAAAATAATAGCCTGGAGGCCTACACATCTTTGTAGTAGTAAACTATCTTTTGGTCAAGGGGATCTTATATGGCTACTTGCTAGGACATGAAACATTTCCCCCACAAAAGAAGTAAATGAAACTTTGAAAGGCTGGGGAAGCTCATGAAATTTGTTAGGTTCAGGAAGCTCAGGAAGTTGAAAAATTCATAAGCCCTCCACCTTCTGGCAACCATTAAAAATGCTGTAAACAGGGCTGGAGAGATAGCTCAGCAGTTAAGGTACTTGCCTACAAAGTGTACAATGAGAATTTGATTCCCCAGGACCCACGTAAAGCAAGATGCACAAAGTGGTGCATGCATCTGGAGCTCGTCTGCAGCAGCTAGAGGCCATGAGTCACTTATTCTCTCTCTCTCTCTCTCTCTCTCTCTCTCATCTCTCTGTCTCTGTCTCACTCTGTCTTTCTCTGTCTCTCTCCCTTTCCCTCCTTCCCTCCCTGGTGTGGTTGTGCACATCTTTAATCCCAGCACTGGGAAGGCAGAGGTAGGAAGATCACTGTGAGTTTGAGGCCAGACTGAGACTAATTCCAGTTCAACATGAGCTATGTCTGGGAAGAGACTCCTAGGTGTAGTTAACTGTAAACTGGGCAGGGAACTCAGGATGCACACATGCTGGGATAGGCTTCTTGCTGAGGCACCGTCACTCTGGGTGATGCAGATACATTTTATGTCACCCGTACTTCTCTAAGTGACTCCAATAAACTCCAATGCTCACTTAGCTAGACTCAGGTAAAACCATTTCTTTGGTCTATCTGTTGCTTTATCTAGGGTGAAGAGATGGTTGTTCTTGTCTTCCCAGGAGAAGTCACATAGCATAAGGGGGTAAAAAATAACTTCAACACATAACGATGGAAGAAGAGCCTGGCATAGTGGTACATGCCTTTAATCCCAGCACTCTGAAGGCTGAGGTAAAAAGATCACTGTAAGTTTGAGGCCAGCCTGAGATTACATAGTGAATTCCAGGTCAGCCTGGGCTAGAGCAAGGCCCTCCCTCAAAAAGCAAACAAACAAAAAAAGATGGAAGAATACTGTAAACAAAGGAAAGAATTGCTGCAACAAGATTCAAACAGAAATCAGAAAGGTTAGATGAAAAAGAAAAAAATCTAGTAAGTCGAAATAAAAACTAGTTGTAATCATCATATGCAGAATGAGTAATTTGGAGGAGGCTAAAAACGTATCAATAAAATACTGGATATCAATAATAAAGATGGAAGGATATAAGAGGGCTGAGAAATCTGAATGAAAAACTCAAGGTTTATCATGTTGTATAGAAGGACAAACTCCCATTAACTTTAAGCCTTGCTAAATATAGGTATTTATTAAAAACTGAGTATTCTCTAAATTGTGTAATATCTAAACTGTCACAGAATGAAATGACCATATAAAAGAATGGGGCAGAAGAAAACAAAAAAGAAAATTACAACAACAGTTGCCTCCTCTACCAGAAGGTGTATAATGAGACTCAGAAGAAAATGGAACGCATTTCAACTTTGGCTATAATATTCTTTTTCTCCTCTGATAATGAAGCCTAGGAGGGAAAGAGATGAAAGATGTCTATGCTGAGAGGCAAAAAGCTCAGCAGCCTGTAAGAGCAACAACTTCTGAAAGGTCCGGGAGTCTAGGCGCAGAGTCTCCCTTGCAGCTACTGGCTGTCAGGTCTTTCTTCTTTTCTTCCTCATTACAACAGAGCTCTGCTGGAGCTGAAACCACTGAGAAGCCCACCATGACTCTCAGACTCAAATGATCAGAGTCTTGGCAACTGGGAACACATTCGAAAAGTATGGAATCCAAGGGCCCAAAGGTCTGAGAACAAACCAAGAAAATTTTTGCTGTTTTTAAATTTTTTTTTCCCCAAAGCTAAGCCATTGAAATTTGTTAGAATAAAACATTATGCAGCAGTTAAGACCTGTTTGTTATTAGCAAAATACACTCAATTGTAGTTAATATTTAATTCCCAAAACTTCCGTTTAAAAACATTATACTTCATTCTTTAATGACTGCTATGACTGTTAATGTTAATATTCTCTCAAAAGCTAAAAAAAAAAAAAAAAAAAAACACATAGACACTAAGTGGCAAGTCTGTAATTACATCCAAGTCATGGAACTAGTTCTGAATACTCACATAGTAGAAGGACCAGTCAGAGCTGATGTTGTGGATCTTTAATAAGTGTTACTAATTTATATTTTTTAGATTAAAAAAATACTGTTTTTCAGTGCTTCATTACAGAGACGTTTGGAGTGGTCACAAAGAAGTTTAGTTTTCTTTAAAGCATACGTTAGGTTCCATTTTTCTATCCTTACACTATAAGGGATGACACATCCAGGAAGTATTGCAGGATTGTCAGCTGATCTAATATAAATGTACTGCAAGGGGTCAGGAAAGGCTTGCCACAGAAAGACTTGAGCTGAGAGTAAAAGTTGATGGGGAATAGCAGTATATGTCAGGTTCAAGATACAGCCTGCACAAAGGTACAAAAAGCTCGAAGTATGGAATGTATTTTAATCTCTAGACCCTTAAATATAACTCCAATAAAATGTATACACCTACACATGCTGTCTATGAACACTAAGGCCAAAGGAAGGAGAGAACTGAGATCAAAGAGAACCATCTAGGACACAGATGTAAGTTGGCTGGCCTTCCATATTCACTGCTCTAGGCATTCACAATGACCCCCATGATGAAATCAGTGACACAAATCACATGAAATGTGTATTTGCAAATGCCAAATATGCAACCGTAGAACAAAACATTAAGGTTTCAGTGATCAAATAGTACGTTCTGTTCAGTGTTATAAAGGAAGGATTCAAGGGAAGGAAAGAAATTAAAACTGAGAGAAGGAAGAAAGAACAGTGAAAAAGAAGGTGGAAGAAAATGAAAGAAGAATGCGAGTATAGGCAGGAAGGAGGGAAGATGACCTGATGGCTCATTAAAACTTCAGATGTACTAATTTTAATAAGAACAACATGGGGCAACACATCTGCACACCTTTGATGATATAAGACAAAACATTTCACCACACCAAATTTTCATTATTTATTAAAATAAACTGTGATAACAGCAGATCTGTAGGTAGAAAATCATATTTAAGATCATTTCTGTCATGATTACTTTTGAAAGTGAGTCTCTTCGTTTAAGGATTTATGAACTTTCTTCAGAGTAGTGGACACAAGTTGCATATTTCAGATAGCAGAAAGGGATTCAGCATGGCTATAAGTGCCTGTAATTAACACTTGGGAGGCAGAGGCAGATGATTCACAAGCTTGAGGACTATGTGTACAACAGAGCAACTTTGAGGCTACCCTGAAGTAGATAATGAGGTGCACATCTCAGAAAACCAAGGGCTGGGCTGGGGAAATGGCTTAGCGGTTAAGGTGCTTGCCTGCAAAACCTAAGGACCCTGGTTCGATTCCCCAGGACCTACATAAGCCAGATGCACAAGAGGGCGCATGCGTCTGGAGTTCATTTGCAGTGGCTGGAGGCCCTGGCATACCCATTCTCTCTTTCTCTCTGCCTCTTCCTCTCACTCTCAAATAAATAAATAAATAAAATATTTAAAAAAAAAAAGAAAAAGAAAACCAAGGGCTAAGGTGTAGCTAGTGATATAGAACTTTCCTTGCATGTACAAGACCCTGCATTTTGCCCCTCAGCAGATGTGGAGGAATAGCAGAAAAGGGATGGCAAATGTGTGACAAAGGCACAGGTTGCTACTTTCTGCTCCCTTCTATAGTCGTGGCAGACATTACTAATCAATCAACTCCTTACTAGTTCAGCCCTTCTGTGGCCTAAGAATCATTGTAGCCCACGCAGGTACAATGAGAGGATAGATATCAAGTGACAGGTGAGAGAAAGCTGACTAGCCATTTTCAACTAGAACAACGCATTTAATGTTATAAATGTTTTTCACTGGACCATTATACCACTTAATTGAGGTGGGGATATGGCTACATTAGGCAAGGATGACAAAGGAAAAGCTGTCAGAACTGAACTAGGAAATTAGGATGGGCATCCCAGAGTGGGGCACCATTACAACAACATGGGCTTCTATTCACCCAGATTTTATGGCAGTCATCAGAATTCTTTCCTATCCTCTACTTCACTTTCATGGATAATTGAGTGTTGGCTTCCATCCCATCACTGTGGCTCATCCCTAGAGACAGATGAAAGAGACTAAATAAGACATATTTTATGGAACAATTAATTATGGATAAAGATTATTCTACCACAGTCTCCTTGAATCAACAGTGGTGAGCTAAAGGTAACATAAAAGTTAAAGGAAGCTGTTTCCTTCATCTATCTTAAAGTAAACTGGTGTTTTAACACATGTAAGTTTCCAAGAGATGGGTACTTCATTTTAATGGTAATAACAGAAATGAAAATGGTATAATAATTCTCTTATGTTCCAGATAAAATTCTATCCAACTGAAAATTATACATAACCATGTTGCAAAAGGTAACCTTTGAAGTTAAAGATCTGAAGATCTGAATTTGATTATTCGCAGCTGTGCTACTCTCCAGCTAAAAAGAATTACAATTTAGATCAAATGAAATAGTATAATATACCTAAAACGGTGCTTGTTCACAGAAGGCACATTACATATTAATTATTATGATATATGTCAATTACTTCACTAATAAAACCTAAAGACAACAAATCTTGATCAGTGATTTTCTACATTAGTCACGTTGGTGGTTAACTGTCCCTACAATACATCAACTGAAAAGCATTAATAGGGCAGGGATGAGTCTTCCAACATTCTCCCTTGCTTCATTTTCCCATCTCAGTTCATATGTGTCCTCACACAGTCAATGATTTAGCATATTTTTAAAGTCACTCTCCTTTTATCATTATTGGGACCACACCTAACATTTGCAAGACTCCCCAAACACTGTACAAATGAGAGAGCAATAAGAAAATGTAGGGTCAAATTGCTGGATTGGGATGGGGATGAGCATGCTATGATGGGATGAGAGTAAGCTTCTGTGTGATGCCAGAACTAAGAAAACTCAGGAAAACGAGATGCCTTCCATAACGCGCAAAGCACAACGATCATAGGACAGCTGGAAATCCTGGAGTGAAAAGGTTAAGGAATGAAAATGAGGAGGCAGTCTTCTTGCTCTTGGGTAGAAAACGGGGCACCAAAGATTCTTCCAGTGAGCCAGAAGGCCCTGATTTAAGGAGACTGGAAACTGACATAAGCCATAGGACAAGCCTACAATCCTCACACACTGTACATCCAGTTGGGTGTGAGAGTGACTCCTATGTGACAAAACAGATCATCCCTTAGACAAATCAACGAAAAGAAAGAGAGGATAAAATTCGAGATGGCAAAGGAGATGCTGCAACATAGCAATAAAGTCTGGAGAATCATTTGGGAAATCTGAAAGTATACATTCAAGAAGACAGAAAATCTAGAAGAAACTGATACATCTCTAGACACTTAGGACCTAACACAATTAAATCCATAGACTATAAACAGCCTAATCGACATATAAGACTGAAACAGTTTAAAAAAACCATGGGTCATGGGTCTTCTAAGAAGAAAAGTCCCTGGTTCACTGTTGAAGTGTATCATTAGGAAGGGAAGAATAAGTCATCTCTGCTACCAAGTTCATTCAGTGCAAGCTACTATTACCCTGATACCAGAGCCATATAGGTTGCAACAACAAGAGAGTACAGACCAATATTTCTGCTGAACATAGACACAAAAATTCTCAATAACATTCTTGCAAACAAAACTAGTAACCCATTTGAAAGATCATATGAGCCAGGCATAAGGGCACTCACCTTTAATCCCACGGATGCAAGAATGGTTCTACCCAAACAAATCACTAAGTACAATATATCACATAAATTGACTCAGGAACAGAGTCATTAGATTCAGGAAAAGCCTTTGCGAAGTTCAATATCCTTTCATTATAAAAGCCCTGAGGAAACTAAATATCAAAGGAACACTTTACAGCTATTCACAACAGATCTATAGCCAACATTACTTTAAATAGCAAAAAACTGAAAGCACTTATCCTAAAATCAGGAATGAGATAGGAGTGTCCACTCTACACTCTTATTCAACATAGTGCTTGAAGTCTGAGCTAGAACAATAAAGCAACACAAAGACATAAAATATGTATAAATAGGAAAGAAAGAAATCAAGTTATTGTTACATGCATATGACATGATCCTATGCTTGCAAGACTTAAAGGTTCCACTAGAAAAAATCAACATTAAAATATCAATATCATAAATATATATATATATATATAATTGTGAAGTGGCTATCTTATTGAAGGTGAGCTACAGTTTCAATGCATTGCTCTTCAAGATTCCAATGACATTCTTCAAAGACATTTTAAAATATCCTAAAATTCATATGGCAGCACAAAAGACCCTGAATATCCAAAGCAATCCTCAACAGAAAAAGTAATGCTGGAAATATAATACTATTTCAACTTTTTTAAAAAAAAATAACAGTAACAATATGGCACAAAATAGACACGTAGACCAATGGAATAGAGTAAAAGACCCAAGAATAAATGTATAACCAGCTGATTTTCAACAAGAGTGCTGAAAACACAGACTGAAGAAAAGAGCCTCTTCAACATGGTGCCATAAAAACTGGATATTCAATTGTGGAAGAATGGAGCCAAACCCACACGTGTCACCCTATGCAGACATCAGTCTAAGCTGATCAAAGACTTTAATGTAGGATCAGAAACCTGTAAGGAAAAGCATTTCAAGCCACAGGCATGTACCAAGAATTCCTGAAAATGCTCCAATAGTGCAGAAAGTAACTGCACGAATTGAAAAAAAAAATAGGATTAGATGAAATCAAAAATCTTCTCCCCATAAAAGGAGACAATTATCAGAGTGAAGAAACAGCCTACAAACTGGGAGAAAATAATTTAACTAAACATCTAATGTGGTAAAGATTCAGACTCTATTAAACAAAAAAAAAATCACCACCACCCCCACCACCCCCAGATTAAAATTACATTGTGATTCTATCTTATCCCAATAAGAATAGCTATCATTAAGGAAAGAAATCACAGCAAATGCTACCACAGATGTGTGGAAACGGAAACCCTTATTCACTGCTGATGGGAATGTAAACTAGTAGACTATTGTCAAACCTAGATTTGGGGCATCTATATACACTATACACACATGCACATGAAAGCAGAAGGGGGGTTATTTGTGGGGAGAAATAAAACCATCAAGAATGGAGGGGCTAGATAAGGGCACAAGGAAGGTGATGGGGTGCAAATATGCACAAAATACAATAATATATGTATATCAAAACCTCATGAAGTAACTCACTACTTTATATGTTTACTAAAAGTATTAATTAGCAAAGGAAACAGCATCCACATGTATAGACTCCATTTCAGGAAAAAGGGTCATATTCAAAGAAAAGGGAGACTAAGAAAAATGTATGTGACCGCTTCAGACAGCTGCATAAAATCTATCCAAATTGTTCCTCCGCTAAAGGACATAGCTAAAGTGTTAAAGCCTTGCACCTGAAAAAAATTGGAAAGTACATGCTAAGACCCCATTTACTCTATTAAACTCACTGACTATACTCAAGAAGGTTCACACATGAACAATAAATTTGCTGAAACTATTTTATAAACTAAGTTTATGGTATTAAACACAATTGTTCAGGGTGAAACTCTGAGATGTGAAAGCCTAATTACATGGACATAACAAAGTGAGCTAAGTCTTGGAGAGGCCAGCTGTTAGAGGTGGACATCTATCCACTTTTGTTTCTTTTCTTTTAGAGGTATAGTCTCACTCTAGTCTAGGCTGACCAGGAACTCACTCTATAGCTCAAGGCAGGCCTCAAACTCACAGTGATGCTCCTATCTCTGCCTCCCAAGTGCTGGGATTAAAGGCATAAACCACCACACCTGGTCCCCGCTATCCAGTTTTCAGAGGTGAACATATATACAGTTTTCAGAGGTGGACATCTATACAGTGTTCAGAGGTGGACATCAATCCAGTGTTCAGTGGTGAACATCTATCCAGTGTTCAGTGGTGGTCATCTATCCAGTATTCACAGTTGGACATCTACCCAGTGTTCACAGGTGGACATCTATCCAGTGTTCAGAGGTGGACATCTATCCATTGTCCAGTGGTGGACATCTATCCAGTGTTCAGAGGTGGACATCTATCCATTGTCCAGTGGTGGACATCTATCCAGTGTTCAGTGGTGAACATCTGACCAGTGTTTAGTGGTGGACATCTATCCAGTGTCCAGTGGTGAACATCTATCCAGTGTCCAGTGGTGAACATCTATCCAGTGTTCAAAGGTGGACATGTATCCAGTGTTCAGAGGTGGACAGATATCCATTTTTCATCTATCCAGTTTTCAGAGGTGCACATCTATCCAGTTTTCATCCATCCAGTTTTCAGAGGTGGACATCTATCCAGGATTCAGAGGTGGACATCTATCCAAGGTTCAAAGGTGGGCATCTATCTATCTAGTTTGTATTCATCACAAGCACAGCATTATTGCATGCAGAAAAATCTATTTCATTTTGCTTTCAGCCAAGTCTTATATCAAAGCTACAAAATTTGTTTCTTTTGATAAAGAAATAAAAAATAGAAACAAATGCATAGCTGCAATTTCAATCAATGATATCTAACTCTACTTCCATTCATCTCAAAAATTTAAATTCAAACTAAACTTCAAGTAGGTCATCACAGGCAGGAGAACGTGGCTAAGAAAGGGCACATTCACTAAGCTATTACTAGTAAGTCAGATTGTCACATCACCTCTGAAATAATGTACTGAACACACATCCTCAACCAGCCTTTGGTACACTGAGAAGGAGAATCAGGGGTGAGACAGCTGCCTCTGCTTCACAGATGAAGCCACAGAGACCCTGTGTATGGCTACTATGTAGCAAAGTGCAGGTAACAGGGAAGCAGCCCTGGCAATGCTCAGCAGAATCAAAGGTAACACCTGTCTTCAGGGAGCTGACAGCTGTGGTGGAGACAGAATCTGGGAAGTGCTGTTATAATAGCAGCCTCCATTAGTAGAGCTTGATGGCCACCTGTTATACCAGGTACTTTATTACTCTTTCCTATGCTGATTGCCCCCCAAATCCATCAGGCATTCATAACCATAACCCGCAATGCCTTGTCTTCAGTCACATCTAAGAAAGAAACAAAGATGACAATGATTGTGATTAACGATGCTGAAGACTATACAAATGTGGCACCTTGAGAAGATGCTGAGTCCAGCCCTGGTGAAGTGGAATACAGATTCCCAAGTCGTTTTGAGAGCTTTGTAAGCTAAGCCATATGCGCCCCTACTTCACAGAGTTGAAACTGAAGCTGAAATGTGTTAACAGGCTATCGGAAATCATTGATGCAAAATTAGGAAAATGTGTGCTTGAATTATGTTCCACTGCACTTTGGAACCTGTGCATAAATGGTAGGAGCAGGTGTTTTATGCTTTTATTGTTGTTTTGAGGAGAGCTAAACCACTGAGTCGCAGGGTTAGGCAGAGACGGTTTCATGAGAGGAATAGTCCTTGAGATAAAACTTTTATTCACCAGCAGGACTTGAGGAAATCAAGGAAGAGATGCCTTCCAGACTTAGAGAGCAGAGAGTGGTGTGACACCCTTTGGGAACTGTAAGCAATTTAGTATTACAATTCAGTGGTGTGTCTGGGAGAGAAGAACAGGGATGACAGAGGTCATCGCACAAGGTCTTGAGAGGAATCTACATTATAACCTGTTACCATGAAACAAGAGATCCGTGAAGTCACTTTTAACAGTTGTGACATCATGTTTGGGGCACATGCTTCCCAGCAGCAGCAGTAGTGACGCAGGGGAGTAAAGATATGAGAGTTCACGTGCAGAGACTATGTTAATCCAGGTGAAAACTGAGAGCGATAATCAAAACAAAGCTCCCAGAAGTTTTACATACTCCTTTGAAATGAGGCCAGGCTGTCTGTTGTCCACGTATAGGTTTATTACATTACATATCAGAAAACACAAGTAACTATACTACAATCTATAATCGCATGGTATAATTACTTATGATGAGGCTAAAAGAAGAAAGTTGCGGGGAGGGGCTGGGGAACAACTCATCAGTTAAGAGCACTTGCTGCAATAATTAGGGCCTGGGAGGACCTAAGTTTGATTCCTCAGCGTCCATGTGAACATCTGAGTGTGGCCACACATGTCTGGAACCCTAGCCGTGTGGGGTGTGGAGACTGGAGAACCACTGGGATCATGAAAACTGCAGTTCCAGGTTGAAAGACTCCATCTCAAGGAAATGATGAGGCACGAACAAAAGAAGATAACACCTGATGTTCTCAGGCCTCTGCACACGTGCACAGGGTGTATGCATCTGTACATGCACGTGCACACACCACACACGTTACATACATTGGGCACATGGAGCTGTACACACATGAGTGTTTACCATGCACATACCACATCACAGACACCACTTATACTACATACATACACACACACACACACAAAAGAAAGTTGGTTTAAAGAAAAATACTAGGCTGCTATAAAAATGATAGATGAGCCAGGCATGGTGGTACATGGCTTTAATTCCAGCACTCAGAAGGCAGAGGTAGGAGGATTGCTGTGAGTTTAAGGCCTCCCTGAGACTACATAGTGAATTTCAGGTCAGCCTGGGATAGAGTGAGAACCTACCTCAAAAACAAACAAAAAAAGATAGATGAACACTAAAATATGTAATAAAATATGACATATAATACATGCTATCTATTATTTTTTATATTACATATACATATAGTTTTCATATTATGTATAATATGGATATTTTATATATTACATATGTTATATACTATGCATTATAAAATACATATATAGTATGCAATATAAATAATACAAATATAAATACATTAAATACAGTAGAGACTCCGAGAGAATTGAAGAAGTCAAAGTTGGGAAGTCAGAACAGAAGTGTTGCATGTTTGCACAAAGCAGAGGGAATGACAAGGATACCGTGGCATAACGAGCCACAAAAGTCAGCAATGTGACGGAAGGGTGGGAATGGACGGCAGGGAGATGACTCAGTGGGAGAGAAGAAAAGCAACGTTCTCCCTGAGGCCCTCCTTGAGAGAGATGCTGCAAGAAGGAAACCTGCGGGAATGAAGAGGCTAGCTAGGATGTGGTGAGCTGGGACCCAGGGGACTCCAAGGGGAGTTGTTCAGCAGACAGATGACAGCAGAAGAGATTATCTACATAGAAAATACCTTTAATCACGAGAATGGAAATCAGCAAGCACACTAATCAATTATATATGCCGGCAGAGTTCCAGGCCTTAAAGAAATAAACAAAACACACTTTACTACTTCTCAACTTAATTAATAATTTTAACGATAAAGTACTGTTAGAAAACAGACAGCTATAAAATATTTTCCTCAAAATAGAAGCAAATGACAATCACTTACACCAACAGAGTCAGGAAACAATAAACAGCCTGAGACGCTCCTCTTTTGAGACAGAGTTATATATACTGTGAAGGAAAGGACAGCACAAGACTGGTCTCTCCACACAGGCCTCCCTGAGAATGACTCCAAGCTCCAGAAGTTTCTACCACAGTCATTCTACCCACATGTCATGATGACAATCTACTGCAAATATGCAGAGGCTTTATTATACCTAGGGATCTGCATTTCGTAGGCTGCCTCCACTTGGAATCCTATCCACTACACATCCTAGTAAGCAAGACCACAGCAGCGAGTAAACAACTCTGTGCAAAGGCAAAAGAACACGTTTCTCCTTGCTTTTGATCAGCCATTCTCTTCTCTAACTTGGGGGTTGGCAAACAGTTTTTTTTTTGTGTGTGTGGTTTTGTTTTTGTTGTTGTTGTTTTGCAAAGAACCAGAGAGAGTAAGGGCTTTTTATTTTGCCTGCCATATGGTTGTTATTGTACTCTTCTGTCAAAGCAAAAAAAAAAAAAAAATGCAGCATTATATAATACTCCTCAAATGTTTCAGGACTATAGGAAAAAAATTTATTTTTAAAAACAAAAAAGCCAGAACTTGTCTGCATTGAGTGTAGCTTGCCAATTAATCAAGCATTATGCCTTTTCTGCTCGATGTCATTGTCTCTCAGAAGTTGTCCTTGCCCTTAAAACATATCACATTATTACCCCTAGCCCCATCCCTGCAAGAACTGGACTCTTGGTTCTGCTTCTCTACCAGGGCTAAAATCTTTGCTTAGTAATAAAAATCATGGAAGAATAAGAGGAATATTCTGGGTGTCATGCTAAACTTTTTATAATCAGTGTCTCACTAAATCCTCAACACAATCAAATAAGAACTATAATCATTTCCACTCTATGGATAAAGAAATTGAGGTGAACATTTCTTTTTCCTCGTCACACGGAGTGAAGCAAAGTTCTAAGCCAAACGTGTGGACTCAGAGCCATAGTCCTCACTGTGGCCTGGGCTGCATTCCCCAACATCCCTGCCAAGAAACACATGTGACCATCTTTGTAGAGCTATCTATCTGGTCTCCTCATCCAGCGGTCCCCTGGGAGCCTCTACTTTTAGTGTTGCTATTCACCCCTTAGTGGACAGTGACAAGCCAGGCAGGTGGCATCTATCACTTGTAAGCCGTGGGTTTCAGGAAGTTTTAACAGTCACAGTACAAGTGATATATGATCCACCATGACTGGAAAATGCTATGTGTATTCCTGTTTTCCTACCCTGCAACGCTGGTGACATACTCAGGAGTATTTGAGATCACAGATCATCACACATCCTCAATAAGTCCAGTGAGAACCAAAGGCAGATGGGGAATCCTGACGTGGCTGGTAGTCTCAAAAGACATGTGTTTCCCCAGAATATTCCCAAACGTAAACAAGGCTGGAGACTGAAAAGCAAATGGGTTATATGAATACACCCAGCTGAGGCTGCAGAGCAGGGATGCTCCTCACAAGCACCCACTAGAAAAACAAGTGTGTGTGTGTGTGTGTGTGTGTGTGTGTGTGTGTGTGTGTTACTGGGAATTGATTCTAGGGCCTCTCACATGCTAGAAAAGTGCAATACTACTGATCTATGTCCTCTGTCCCCTTTCTTTTTTTTTTCCTTTTTATTTTGCACAGAGATTACTAAATTGCCGAGACCAGCTTTGAATTCACTATGTACCCCAGGCAGATTTTTGAGTTTCCGAACTTCCTGCCTCAGCCTTCCAAGTGGGTGAAGGGATTATAGGATTGTATCAGCAGGCCCCAGCTTAAACCGGTTTCTTTTTGTGCTTTTGGTCACAAGGACTAGATTTGTAGCATTTCACTGTATTTAATAAAAAGTATTAAAAAATCATCAATGGCTTGGATCCTACCAGAAATGTACAGGTCATAATTCATGCCAACGAGAGATGAGATGGGGACAATGAACATTCAGCTATGTCAATGAAGCCAGAGTGTATATCTCACAGGAATCCACACCCATCATTTTAACCCACCAGCGTCCTCATTCTACGGCTTCTCATTTGCTGAACTTTGTTCCCACATGGTAACAGGTTATAGCGCAGATCCTGAAAATATGGGCTGCTTCTCCCTCCTTCAGTGAAGTACATCTCTGTAGCTAGTGGGCCTTTCAAACAAGGCAGCTTGCTGCTGAATCAAAGCTGCAGAGCACAGGCTAGTCTATTAATGGCTTCCTGTGACCCCTGTACTGGATGATGTAACATAGAGGGGACTCCAGGGTTCAAATCTGAAACCCACGTCCATTTTCCCTCTGTGGTTAGTTCTATCAAACCATAATGAGAAGCACTTGACAGATAAATTACTTCTAAAAAGCTTCGACTGAAGCAATTCATATACCCCATATCAGAGTAAGTAAGTAAGTAAGACAATGAACATGACAGCTGGACTCTTATTCTCCAGTGCAAGAAACACCCAAGGGCCACTTCCCTGGATGTTAGACAGAAGGTGACCAAAACTCAACAGCTAAAAAGGACAAAACAAAAGGATGAAAGAGATTGTCAAACAAATATCTTGAAGGAAAATAAGAAACAAATACAGAAGACTGCCTCTTTAAAATGGTATAAAATTTCTAGCAAAACACTTAGAGATCAGTTCAATAAAAATGAAAAAAGTACCTTTCATCCATGAATACAATGTTTTGTGTGTGTGTGTGTGTGTGTGTGTGTGTGCTTTTTTTTTTTTTTTTTTTTGTAAAAGAAAATAAGCTAAAAGCCAGGCAAAAGGGCCCAAGGCTTTACTCCTAGCACTTGGGAGGCAGAGATAGGAGGATCACCATGATTCCAAGGCTAGCCTGAGACTACATAATGAATTCCAGGTCAGCCTGGGCTAGAGTGAGACCCTACCTCAAAAAAAAAAAAAAAAAAAAATAAAAAATAAAAAAGCTTATCAGATACTTCTCTTTATATCACTCCTGCTGAAACTTTGATAGTCTGCTCAATCACATATTCATTCATTAAAATATCCTCTTTGATGCTGCTATGAAGATAAACAATTAAGTTCTTGACTAAAATACTGAGAAGGAAATAAAATCCTAATTCAAAATATTTTCAACAACAGCATTAAAATCCACAATTTACTCAAGCATTTAGGTAAAGTTTAAACCAATGACATATCTAACTCAATAGATATATGTATAATTGGCATATATTCAGATTTTCTTTTCTCAAAAGACAGTAATTCTTGTCCTTTGATATAAGAACTTCTGTTAAGTTATGGGGTGCCTTTCCTATATAGTAAGTATCTATCCTATGGCAAGTTGTAAAAGTAAAAAACTTCACTCTCAAAAATTTATAGCTAATTTCGCATGAAATGAAAGTAACTTTTCCATCAGCAGCTTTGCTTAGGTACATAACCAGCAGTACTGCACACTGAAAACTAAGATACATTTATTACAAATCCCTTGGTCATCACTTCTATATTTTCTACTTGTACCTATAACTTCAATAAATAACCTAATAACTATTTACAAACATCTGAAATATTCTATGACTATTAAAAATATATCCAGGAAGGGCTGGAGAGATGGCTCAACTGTTAAAGGTGCTTGCTTGCAAAGCCTGATTGCCCGTGTTTGATTCCCCACTATCTGTGTATGGTGATTTAAATGTGAATGTATGTCCACCATAGCCTCAGGTATTTTTAATTAAGGTTAAACTCCCTGCTAAAGTCTCTAGCAGTCTGCTGGAGGGGGTGTGTCACTGGGAATAGATCTGATTCCAGCCCAAAGTTGTGGAAAGAGAAGTTGTGAGTTCTGGAAATCTGTGCTTGCTTGCTTTTGGTATTTGCTGGCTGTTGGAACTTCCCCTGGATTTGCAAGCTGAAATAAACTCGTTCCTCCCATAAACTGTGTCTGGTAAGATGTTCGTTCCAGCTGATCACACCACCATATAAATCCAGATGCACAAAGTAATACATGCATCTGGAGTTTGTATGCAGTGGCTGGAGGTCCTGGTGTGCCCATTGTCTCTCTCTCTCTCTCAAATATATAAATATTTTAAAATACCTAAGTTCTAAAAGAACTAAATCCAATGTTAGGATGTAATGTCCTTCAATCACTCAGTAAAGAACTAAATATCTTAAGGATTAGTATTCAAGTAGTTTGTAACCAAGATGACAATAGACACTATTCAAGGTCAAAAGCATGATAAACATATTATATGGCTTTATGCTTTCTTCTAGAAGTTCCACAAACTTGTATTGAAACTATTATACAAATATCTGCTAGAAATTTTTTTATTTGGTTTTTCGAGGTAGGGTTTCACTCTAGCCCAGGCTGACTGGGAATTCACTATGTAATCTCAGGGTGGCCTTGAACTCGGCAATCCTCCTAACTCTGCCTCCCAAGTGCTGGGATTAAAGGCACGCAGCACCACGCCTGGCTCTGCTAGAATTTTGTTGGGGCTTGAAAGCTTCCTGAGAGAAGATGAATATCTTAGCCGAACAATCAAAGGCATGTACCCAAAATACTCAAATTATTAAGAAACAACCTCATTTTAGTGTAGAACAGTCATTACAGAAAAAGACACAAATTGAATAAAAAATGCTCAGCCCATTCAAGGAAGGAAAGGAAAAGTTACTGAACTTGTCTACATGATAAAGTTCAAAATTTTTAATGTCTAACTCCCAAATGTGTCCCATGAGTTCAAAAACAAAGTCCAACATTTAACCAACAGGGCTGGAGAGATGGCTCAGTGGTTATGTGCACGTCCTGAATAAGCAAGAGAGCCCAAGGGGGCATGAAGACCCCGGAGTTTGAATCTCCACATCCCACACAAACAGCTGGCCAAGCACACCCGTAACCCTAATCCAACCAAAGAGAGCAGAGACCAGGGAACCCCCTGGGCTTACGGAGAAACAGGAAACTCTGGTGTCAGCAAAGAAACCATGGCTCAAGTAAGAATGGGTAGAAGGGGCATCTGACATTCAGCTCCAGCCACTACTGCAGGCAGGCACCCCCTGCCCCATGCAAGTCCATGAGGTGCTTCAAGGACAACACACATGCATACATCACACCTACTACACCATACACATACACCACATTACATACACATAGGCAAAATGAAAAAAAAAAAATCAACCAACAGTAATATATTGCATAAAAACACAAATGGGCTGGGGAGATGGTCCAGTGGGTGGGTAGCTTGTCACTGAAGCACAAGAACCTGAGTTTGGGTCCCCAGGACCTACGTACAACACCGGAAGTGGTAATGCGTGCCTATACCTCCAGTACTAAGGAGAGGCCCAGCCAGGGAAGACCTGAGTTTCACTGGCTAAGTAGTCTAGCTGAACTGAATCTGTAAGCTTTAGGTTCAGATTGAAACTTTGTCTCAAAAAAAAAAAAAAAGGTGGAGGGTTAGAGTGAGGTTAAGGTGTTTGCCTGCAAAGCCTAATGACACAAGTTCGATTCCCCAGTACTCATGTAAAGCCAGATGCACAAAGTGGGTGCATGCATCTGGAGTTTGTATGCAGTGGCTAGAAGCCCTGGCATACCCATACTTTCTCTCTCTCTCTCTCTTCCTGTAACTCTCTGCTTGCAAATAAATAAATAAAATTAAGAAAAAAAATAAGCTGGAAGGACGTGGGGGTGGGGGAAAGTATTTAAATAACCTGTAAACCTACAGTGAACACAGGCAAAGTGTTGCCAATTGCCATGCTAGTTTACATGTTTGCCTTGGGCTGTTTTCTACCTCTCTCTTTCCAGCAGGAGTTTCACGCCAGAATTTTCCATAATCCAAATTATTCCCTATGCTTGTTTTCAAAGTGCCTGCTTAACTCCTTTAAGTCACTAGGGTCCTAATTAGTGGTGAGGAGATGCAGGCAGCTGTGCGGCCTGAAGGAGTTAACTCACTCAGAAAAAGCTGAGCTTCCAGCAGAAAGCCAGACCAGAGGTGGGTGAAAACTTTTAGCCAGGAAATCTCAGAACTTGAACATTCATTTATGCATCAGGAACTCCAACACAAAAACAAGGTGCTGCTTGCTTCCTAAGATAGACAGTTTCTTCACAGACAGAATCTGAATGAATTCTGCTTAAACAAACAGACAAGTCTTTAACAGACATTAAGAGCTTGCATTAAGATAAACTAATGAGTACTGTTTAAGTGCCCATTTTTTTTTCTGTACCTTCTACTAAATTGAGTAAAGAAAAAAGAAAAAAACCTCCCAAAGCCAAGAATGGATGGGTTCCAATTCCACTCTGCCTCCAACCCAGCAAAGACTAAAACAGCACACCACCAGCAGCTGACAGGTAAACACCCTTCACCACCTTTCAGGCAGTGTTGGAAGGTCATCGCATGTAGTCAGACAGTTAATGTTCATCAGAGCCCACAGAGGCAGGTACTCTATGCCCATTTCACAGACAAGGACACTCAAATTCAGAGAGATTAAGTAACTTGTCCAAGGTCACACAGCTAATTAGTGACAGAACTGGGAAGGAGTCCAGACAGACTGGCTCCAGAGACAGCGCCCAAAGCCACAAGATAATGTTGCAAAAACAGCAAACAACCAAAGGAGAATCTGATCACTCTGTGAAGCAGCAAAGGTTATAAAGTTCAGAAATTATAGTTTTAATTTGGGCCAGGCATATCTTCAAATAATATGTTCATATCCTTTCGGGGTTTTGTTGTTGTTGTTGTTGTTGTTGTTTTGTTTTGTAGTTTTTTGGTTTTTCGAGGTAAGGTCTCACTCTAGCCCAGGCTGGCCTGGAATTTACTATGTAGTCTCAGGGTGGCCTCAAACTCACAGCGATCCTCCTACCTCTGCCTCCCGAGTGCTGGGATTAAAGGCGTGCGCCACCATGCCCAGTTTTGTTCTTTTGTTTTGTTTTTGCAGCAGGGTCTCTCTAGCTCAGACTGACCTGGAACTTACTCTATAGCCCAGGCTACAGCCTCAAACTCATGGCCATCCACCTACCTTGACCTCATGAGGGTTGGGATTAAAGTCATGCATCACTACACCCGGTGCTTTTGTATTATTTCTGTGTAAAAGATAATTATTAAACAGTGATATCTTTTTCCCAAATTGTCACTCAATATGCAAGATCATGGAGAAATGGTAGTTTCTATACTGTAGAAAAGCAATTCCTCAGATTTGCATAGCACAATACTCAAGACCCTCCCTAGCTGGTACATTGTACCTAGATACTACAGAAAAATAACATCAGTGTTTAAGAAAGTGATAACCAGTAATAAAAGGAGGGATATCAACTTTTGAGTGGCTAATTTTAGAAACTGCAATTGTTTTCAATAATATCCTTTAACTCAATAATTTCACTCTTGATAGTTTATCCTTAAGAATCACTGGGGATACTCAGAATAAGTTTGTCTCAGGTGTTCTATTTAAAAAAAGGCAAAATTATTTCTAATTTCTCTTTAACATACAAAACTAAAGCAAAGAATTCAGTTGTGGATATCTATATGGTGGGGGAAATCTTGGCTATTAAAATTGTGTAGTGGCTTAGGAAAAGCAATTGAAAATTCATGAAAAGGATACAAAATTTCTTCTTTTAATTTCTTTTTAAAATTTTTATATTATTTCATTTTATTTATTTGACAGAGAGACGGAAAGAGGCAGAGGGAGAGGAAGAGAGAGTGGCCGTGTCAGGGCCTTTAGCCACTTTTGTAAAGGAACTCCAGACAGATGTGCCACCATATGCATCTGGCTTATGTGAGTCCTGGGGAATTGAACCTGTGTCCTTTGGCTTCACAAGCAAATGCCTTAACAGCTAAGTCATCTCTCCAGCCTCAAAAATCTCTTTATGTAGATACATAGCCAGTGTATGTCTACTTGTTCCAAATAAGCACACTGTAACACAAACATCATTACTTCTGGGTGATGAGATTAGATTTGTGGCCCGTTTTTATATTTCCCTAAGATTTCTAAATTTTCTAACATGTATAATTAATTTTATAACTTGGAGGAAGAAGACAAAAATTAACTGTGGGCTAACTCCACAATGCATGACCCGTATACCTCAACAAGGAGGGGCCAAGGGGAGGGGGTAGGTCACGGATGAGTCTAATAATGGTACCAAACTGACTGTATTTGCTGAATACAGAACTGACTAATAAAAAAAATTTTTTAAGAGAAAAGACACTCATATAGTAATGCTTAGAATTATGAGTAAGTCAGCCCATGTCCTTGGGCATCACTAGTAGTCTAGGAGATCATGACACTGCAACTCACTGAAAATATATGGTATTATCATAATAACAGACGGTCCTGGGGAGGCTGATTAATAATCAGAGCTCATAGTCATTACTACTTGAAAAACTTTACCAAACTTCCCTGATGAGCAGATGTTGAACAGCAAAAAAAAAAAAAAACAGGTTCAAATTCAAAGCTCTGGCTCTGATGGGCTCATGCCGTGGGCATGAGTTCCAAAGCACAATTTGTAAGTGTGCAACCAGCATAGAACTAAGAAAACAGAGTCACATGTGTCAGTGGCAGGTGTGAGATGTGGCCAAGAAAAGTGAGACAGACCATATTTCTAAGACAGAACAGAGCACCGATGCGAACACTGGGACCTTGCCAGTTCCATACACTGTCCACACACAGGACTTTCCAGACCTGAGAAAGCATGGGTCAAAGAAGCGTCAGAATTATGATTCAAACAATTCTGACAGGTTCAGACACTGGACTGAAACCAAAATGCTACTAAACGGGATCTGTAAATGTGCAGCCATCTATTTAGTTCAGTAATGATTGTAAGTATCAGTTCCTGCGAAGCCAAGACCACTTCAGATCAACAGGAGCCAATCTGAAGAAAGCAGTTTTTGATGAAGGGAAATAACCCCACAGGCAGATCCTGTCTGAATGCACTGCTTCCTTTCAGATCTTCTCTTTGAAAGATGATCCAGAAGAACGTGTTCAAGGACATTCAGAGTCTCATCAGGGATGCTCGAAGAATCAAGTGAAGGATACTTAACTATGAAGGCATTTAAAGGGACCTCACCGATGTTTAAATGTGTACCCCATGAGCCTGTGAAAGAATCAATTTATTGTGTTATACTGAAAATTATAGTTTGTCTTCTTTCTATACCCCTCCACGGTAACTGCTCAGCAAGGTCAGCAGTGACCTTCAACTTGCCAAATCCAAAAAGCACTTCTGCGCCCCAATTAACAGACCTGGGCAACATTCGATACAGAGTGCAATGCTCTCTTCCTTAAAGCACTCCCATGCCGGTCGCCTCCACCCCAGGGGCAACTGGTTCTAATTCCTTCTCTCCTTTTTTTTTTTTTTTTTTTTCCTAATTCCTCCTTTACTTAACCTCCAGATGTCAGATGATGATCTAATCAACTCTCAGCCTTCTCATATTACTGTTCTCTCTCACAGATTTGAACAGTTCCTGTGTGCTTAATTTCTTTGAGTTGTATCACTAGATCTCTCTCCTACTTTAAACTCTTCAGTGACTTCCCAGCTGCTCTGAAAACCCTTACCATGGTCTGGTGAGGCTTCCATACCAGGCCCCTGCCTCCCTTCACCTTCACCTCTATGCCATACCATTTTACTGCTGCTTGGACCACACTGATTTGCCCTCATCTTTGTAGTGTGTTTAAGCATAGGAAACTCCATCTAGTCACCAGGCCTTTGCACAGGTTGCTCTCACAGCCTGGGGATTCTGGCTATGTCTTTTCTTCTGTGTATCAGTTTAAATGACACTTCTTAGAGAGTTCTCCCCTGATCTTCCTGTTTACTATGTCCAACCCTTAATCTCCAGTTTTCTTATCTCGCTCCCTTATACCCAACATGGCATTTATCATACTTCCAAAGACTTCATTTCTTTATTTAGTATTGGTTTTTCTCCTTAACTCACATCCTTGGAGTGTCAGTACTAAGAGTGAAAAGGACCTTGACATCTTGTTCCTCACATTTTCTTGTCATTTTTTTTTTCTTTTGAGATTTTTGGTTTGTTTGGTTTCTTGATACAGGGTTTCACTAAATACTCCAGATTGCCCTTGAATTCACCATGCGCCCTTTCCTCACCCCCAAGCTGGCCTCAGATTTAACAGCAATTCTCATATCCCAGTATCCTGAGTACTGATATTAAATAGACGTGAACCACCATGCCCAGTGGAAAAACCTTTAAAATTCTGATGGCACAATGAATAAAGCCAGACTTCACCTCACCTCATTATAAAGAAAATCCTCCCAACCTCCTCCAAACTTCTTATAATGGAACAGACAGCCTTACAGGAAGAGGGGTCAAGCAGCTTTTATCAAAGATGACATGAAGGGTGTTCTTAAGCTGGGTGAGACAGTAGGCCAAAAGATGATTAAGTCCCTTCTAGGCAGTTTCTAGACTTATACATAGAACTCTTAAGGAATTTCAGGTTGAAATTTGTTTTCAAAGTAACAATGATCAAATTATTTCCTGACGACATGAAATCATTTCTAAAACAAAACCACCAAATTCCATTATATCTTGACCACATGTAAGCTTCCCTACCAGTAAATCAATGCAGGTTTCCTCCATCTACCCTACCAAGTGTGGTCTTGGATGTGTCCTTGTTTTCCAGTTGCACAAAATGTGGCCCAGAAATGGGATGGAAGCTCAAGCAAGGCCACTTGTGGTAACTAAGCATAAAGTTCCACTCTTCATTCACTTGTGAGGCTGTGCTGTAAACACCCTGGGATCACTTTATTTAGTGTCACACCATGAATAATGCAGAGATCTTTACACGCAAGGGCAGTGGAGAAAATTAGTCCTGAGTGATTTTGTTACGACAGTGTATGCCCAAACTCAAAAGGCTTAAGAGTCTCACTCCTGCTCCTGCTGAGGTTGCAAGCAATCGAGCCCACTACCACATGATAAAACGGTACAGATGAGCTTCCCACCCACCATCTGGTAGAATCTAACAGTTACCCTAGAGCTGTATCTCCTACCTACTTCACAGATACAGCAGAGAATGATGGCCCATCTAAGATAATTTCTTCTAATGTTCAGCTTCCTTCATCGTTCCTAACCTCCTTCAAAACTTTTAAAACAATATGTGTTAGATACATTTTCTCAAAAAAAAACCAACACATTTTACAGAAAGATTATTACCTTTTTAGACTTTGAGAAGCCAGGGAAAATGAAAATTTCTTCTTGGACTGTCCAGGGAGGTGGAAAGGCAAGAATAGAAATGCTGATCTTCCTGAAGGGGGTTTGGTGCTGTGGCTCCAACTCAGTCTTCCCTATGCTATGCAATGAGCTGCAACCCTGCACCTCATATTGATCCCACAGTCTTGGAAATTTATCACATGTATCTTATGGTTTGTAGATTAGTATCAGTCCACAATGCTTATTTTAGTGTGGCTTGCAGTAGCAAAAGACTAGAACACTCCAGATTGTCTACCTGTTCTCATCATACGGCTGACAAATCAATCCATAGTATATCCATAAGATAGGATAAAACGTATCTGGTGGACAGGAATGAGCCAAGTCTGTCAGCACTGATAAGGGAAAACCTCCAGGAGACATTAAGGAATAAGAACGAGGTGTGTATGTATATAAATACTTCTAAATATTTATTGTAGAAATTTTGGGATAGTTGCATCAGAAATAGAACTGAGAGTATGCAGAATGTGACTTACACTATTTTACACTCTTCTGTACTGCTTGAATTACTTTTACCATGTAAAGTTGTTATTTTTAAAAGAGACTAATGGTTACATGCAGAGTTTTCTGCATGTTCTAAAAGCACTGGCTTACTCCCTATGGTGGGAAAACAAGCACTGTTTCCTAGACTTCTCAGGGCAAACCACAGATCACACTAACTAGTGAGGAGGAGATATAAAAGGACACTAGAGCCCCTACCCTCATTCACTGCTTCCTCCTTTGTGCAGCCTTGATGCACAAATGAAAAGAAATCTTAATTTCTATTCTTCTAGCTAAAGAGCTATGCAGTCCATCTCTGAAAAACTAAATTAAAAGAAACACACAAGAATTCCATTGCAAAAAAAAAAACACCAAAAAATTATCAGTGTTTTCCCTAAAGCTATTTATCATAGAATTATATTACCAAAACAAGAACAAACAGAAATCCTTTCCTACTTCATGTATACTACCTGTTATTTTTCTGAGTTCTACAAGAACCAGAGTGATCAGTGACCAGTCATGTGAATTTGTTCCCACTTCGAAATCTTTTGTTTGCAAATTTAGAAATACTAAAATATTTTTATTAAAATTGCTGCCATAATAAAAAAAAAACAGTTGTGCAATAAAGTTGAAAAGGTCAAATGAAATCTACACTCAAACCTCCTTAAGGAGTATCCAAACTCTATATACTTATTCTGCCAGAGAAATGTCTCCAGCCCCCGACAGAAAGAAAAGCAAGTGGAAACTGTGCTTCTGTTTCTCCTATTATTTGACCTTGAGACACAAAGTGGGAAGGTATTTATTATCAAGTATATAAAAAAATTCCTATAGTATTTTGCCCTTGACAGCAGGCTATAGTGATACATAGGCACTAAAGTTTGTTTACATATGCATTCATTCCTCCTCTCATTTCCTTCTCTTTTTGCTGTATTTATTTATTTGAGAGAGAGAGGGAGGGAGAGAATGGGTGTGCCAGGGCTTCCAGCCACTGCAAACGAACTCCAGACGCATGCGTCCCCTTGTGCATCTGGCATATGTGGGTCCTGGAGAGTCAAACCTGGGTCCTTTGGCTTTGCAGGCAAATGCCTTAACCTAAGCCATCTCTCCAGACCTTCTTTCTCTTTTTTGATGGGGGTGCTTTATTGATGAGAAAGAAAGCAAGGCCAAATACATATTTGAAAAAGCCTAATTTTCACCTAGCTCAAAATATGCTGCATTGGATTTTATATAAGCATTCTGACAAAAAGAAATCACCTCATTTTTGGTTTAGGAGGAGTAATCAGTGAAACCAAAAACTATATAAAATCTGGGCATTGAGCTGTCTGTGGTACTGAAAAATGAAACCAAAGCTGAAATTTACTGAGCCACATTCTTATAAAGTCTCCTCATCACACTTTTCTAATCCAAGCGCTTCCACCCATGACTCACCTGAACCATTTTATTTTGCCACACTGTGTATAAAAATCTTATAAAAGGTCACCCTGACTTGCTTTCCAAGGTTCCCCATGGAAATGTCAAGGTATCCTCAGTTTGGTTAAGTGATTCCAGTGAAAAGTCAGAAGAGAAGCTAACGCACTTACTTCACCTGAATGGAGTTGGAAATTGTATCATGTACCCCAAACTCATCCTACTATCTGTCACTACCCAATCACCACGCTGCTATGCTAAAAATGAACATAAAAGCTGTCATGTGAGATTTATTCTACATCCAAAGACATTCTCTGAAGGCATCATGGCTCTTGAATCTGCTTTCTTATCTTAGAGCTAAGTCAATATATTTGGGATTTTTAATAGTGAACCGAGAAGTGCATGTTAGCTCTTAAGTTTTATGAAGAAACTACATCCTCCACAGTGGCATCAATAACATGAATTTCCACGAATATCTACAGGCCTGGCCTTCAGACCAAGGGGTTATGGCTGCTTTGATCACTGTGTTCTTTGGACACATGAGAACATTCCTACTTGTTTCCAGTTCTTGACTTCCAACTCAGGTCTTCACATTTGGTCCTTTCTTCTTATTATTATTTTTATGAGGTAGTGTCTCGCTGTGGCCCAGGGTTGACCTGGAATTCACTATGTAGTCTCAGGCTGGCCTTGAACTCACACAGACCTTCCTACCCTTGCCTCCTAAATGCTGGGATTAAAGGCATGTGCCATCACGTCTGGCTATTTTATTTCTTTTTAACAAGCATCTCAGATGACAATCTGGAGTTTCATCTTGGGGGAGAAATCCCTCTAGATATATTGAGTGTAAAAGCTACATCTGGAATACCTAAATGCTAATTAATACCCAAACCTCTAATTGAAATTCTGAGTATGACAGGTATAACAGAGGCATGGACCCCACAAACAAACCCCTTTGGGAAACCTGGTCTTCTGTGAGGTCTACATTAGGCAACGGTGGAGAAGCTCACTGTGCTTACTGACCAAAGATCTCCAGTCTTCTCCTCATTGTCTCACCCAGGCAGCACCTATCCAGGCATTTGAATGATAGAAATAACACACGTTCATAATGTTTTCAAACTTAAAATAACCAACAAAGAATGTTTTTCTGTATACTTATTATTCTTAATCATCCCTCCTAATTTTAATACCATATTATTTTTTTAGGACAAATAACATTTGGCAGTTCCTGGGTTGTTATTAAAAAAAAAAAATCTCCCTGTAATTCCTTAAATGTCCGTGTTTTTAAGAAGACACTTTGTTTTTGATGATAATACATATGAGTGCCTGTTAAGTTGTATGCTTTTTAGAAAGAATAGTCAATACTAGGAAAGTTTATGTTTAATAACTAAAAAAAAAAAAAGTTGACAGACTCTCATTCCGGGGTGGATTAAAGAAAACCACTCTAGTTTCCGTACAAAACAGCTTTAAAGTTACTCAATTCTTAAAGTAATATTATAAGCTTAACCCTATTCATATATGAAACTTTTTAAAGAGAAACTGCAGTTTCTGTGTGTCAGGCTTTGGATAAACAGTGGAGAGAAAGGCAAGAAGCACTGTGCACAGGAGGCTGGGAACGCCAGGCCGGCTCTCACCTTGCACCATCGACTGCTGATCAGCACACAGCTCTTCACCTCCTTTGACTGTTCCTGTCTATAAACTGAGTCAAGGGACCATTCTGTACCTTCCAACTATCAGTACCTATTCCTCAGGTCAAAGTGACTGACATTTAAATCACCCCAGAGGATCGCTTTAAGCCACCTGAAGCTCTCAAAAACTGAGCATCACAAGGACACAGAATGTATGTAAGTTTCTGAAAGTGAAAATATTTAAATGTGTTTGTGGTGTTATTGCTGATTTCAAATACTTTCAGTTTTTCTAATTCCCATACTCTAACCTAGTCATCCCTTCAAATCACATTGCTCAAAGTTCTGGCAAACATAAAAGTAAAGTGAGGCAATTTCTCTCCCCCACCCCCGACTTGCAGTTATTTGCATCTTTATTTACTTTGGGCAATCACTAACATTAGTTTCTTCTCTCTTAGTGTGTCCTGGATAATCATTAATTCAACTTAAATTGTTAGGACATTATATGACAAACCCATAGAATATTTTAAGTTCCAAAAAAAAAAAAAACAGCCTAAGTCTTAAATTTCCTAATCCCACCAAATGCCTAGCAATACTAGAAAACACTTATCTGTGTAATTTCTAAATTTAAAAATAATCCCAATCTAATCTTTGAAATACTCTAGTGATTTTAGCTCACAGACTATAACTCATACTTGACTGTGGGCTACCGCAAAGCCACCAACTGACCGATGACCCAGGAGCCTTTTCGAGTAGCTGATATTGTCGGTAGCAGCCAAGTCAACAACAGAGCTCCTGGCTGCACCTGAGGAAAACAAATGTTTTCCTGTCGAGGCAGCTCATGAGGGCAGCAGCCTCAACTTTTAAATGACATTTTAGTGGTGCACGCCTTTGATCCCAGCACTCAGGAGGCAGAGGTAGGAGGATCGCCTGTGAGTTCGAGGCCACCCTGAGACTACATGGTGAATTCCAGGTCAGCCTGGGCTAGAGTGAGACCCTACCTCAAAAAACCAAAATAAATAAATAAATATAAATGACATTTTAAAAATAAGTTAATGACTGGAGCCAATAATCCATCCAACTAGTAAATATCCAAAATGCTGCTAGCTAAATGAACTGTGGTTTAAAAAAAAAAAACTGTTGGCATTAGGAATGGGGCCAGGGACTAGAGAAAAGAGGGTACCAACGCATGATGTATCCATACAAAACATGTTAATAATACTACTACTAATAAGAAACATTTTAAAATGTTGGTGTTACAGGAAAGGGGCAGTACTTTTCTCACGTTGATGTAAGTTAGCTAGCTACCTCACGAACTTACTTTCTCCTTCTGCGGTATTGCAGAAGACAATACAGATTTGCGCAAGGCCTCCCATAATGATTCAAGAAAAGGTGTCTCTAAAAACGCAGGTTTACTGTGTGGATTCAAGCTAGTGTACGGAATATATGATTGACTGGAGAATGGGTCTACCTAAAGCAGACAGGGAGAATCTAAGACTGAAACAAATACACACCCTCAAAGCGGCTGCATGTTTACACATGCACTGTCTTATTTTCTGAACTTCCGGAAAGAACAGGTCAGGGGTTGATATGAGAAAACACTCTGTGCCTTCTGTAACCTCAAGCAAGGACACACAAGCTTGAGAAAAGCCCCCCTGTTGCTTGCTTCCTCTCCCACCCACCCCCCACCAGGCTGTCTGCATGGCTTTGGATCATTCATAAAAGTTACCTGTATTTCCCTGGCGTGGTACACGATGATCAGACCCAGCAGGATGATCGTGGAGAGACTGATAAGGCATTTCAGAGCTAAAGAATACAGCGATGCCTGCAAACACAGTCAGACGGGAGACTTAAGAAACAAGCACCTTTACCCACTTTCTGGGCCCCAAGGTAAAGTCAGACTCGCTCCAATGGACCTGAACTCTAGGCACTGGATGCGGGTTGGGTGGGGGGCAACCTATCCTGACCCTAGGATGTAAATTGCTGAGCCTCAACATCAAGTGAGAGGAGCCACGGAACGGGTGGCTCTTGGCTTAGCTGTCGGGTCCGCACCATCAGGGACTGCAGCGTCTGACTCGCCGACCCCGAGAGGAAGTTCCTCCGGAGTGTTTCAGCGCTGCCGGTTGGAACGTGCCTCCCATCCCCGAGCACCAGGGGAGAAAATCCGCATGCTTTTCCCATTGGTTCCCCGGGAACCCGGTGGTGCCGGAGAGAGCGCCCGCCGGGTCCGTCTCTCAGTGCCCCGGAGAACTTTGGATGCACGCTCTTCGCTTTCCTCTCCGAGTTGCCTAGCGGCGCGCGCCCTGGCAGCGCCCTTCGCTCCCAGGCACTCCGGAGATGGCCCCCGGAGAGGCTGCGAGCTCCTGTACGCAGGGGATTCCCCGAGCCAGGGCCCATCCCAACCTCTCCCTCCACCCCCCGAGGGTGGGCAAAAAGCTCGGGGAGCCTGTACCTTGTCGTAGGCGCCCCACGACAGCTCGGTCTCGATGACCATGACCACGATGCCGAACATGCCGAAGATGAGCGCGTAGTCGCTGAGCCTCTTGCGCTTCTCGAACAGGGCGCGCCGGTGGCCCAGCTTGTAGCCGATGTTCTGATTCTTCTTCTTGCTGGACTTGGTACCGCTGCTGCTGCCGTGCCCGCTGCCGCCGCCACCGCCGCCGCCGCCGCCACCGGTGCTGCCTCCGCCGCCGGTTCCATAGAGCGCCAGGTTGTTGGAATTGTTGTGCTCGGGCTTGGACACCACGATCTCCGGAGCCGAGGACGAGGCGGCGGCGGCGGCGGCGGCGGTGGCCGACGGGGAGGACGCGCCGCCACCTCCCAGCAGGGACGCGGGGGGCTGCAGAGGCTGAGCCTCCGAGTCCATCTCGTGCAGGTTCCGGCGGGACGCGCTCAAGTTGCTGAGCGGACGCATGACGCCCCCGTTGTACCTGCAGCTGCTCATGGCTATTTCGGTGAAGGGGTTGCTCTCGCGGCGCGCCTGGGGCGGCTGGTGGTGCTGGTGGTGCGGGTGGTGGTGGTGGTGCTGCTGCTGCTGCTGCTGCTGCTGTTGATGCGAGAGCGGAGGCCCCGAGCCCAGGCTGCCCAGGCTCCCCGTGGGACTGGCGGCGGGTTGCAGGCTGTGGCACTGGTGGTACTGGGAGGCGGACGCGGGCTGCTGCGCGTACTGCTGCCGGAGCGCACTGGCATGGCTGGACGGCGTCAGCTCGCTCACATTGAGCTGGCTGCCCCGGCGCGACGAGCAGCAGCAGCAGCAGCAGCAGCAGCACGAAGAGCCAGACAGAGGAGAGGAGGTGCGGGTCCGGAAGGCGCCGCCGGGCGAGGAGGTGCGGAGCAGGAGGGACAGGTTATCCCCCGCCCCCGCCCCCGCCGCCGGGGCACCGGAGGAGGCGCAGCTGTTGCACCGGAGGCATGGGCTGCTGCCGCCGCTGCCGGGCTGCTGGTGCGCGAGGTGCGGGTGATGAGGGTGATGAGGGTGAGGGTGAGGGTGCGGGAGGGGCGCGAAGGGCGGGCAGGGCTTGTCCTGGCTCGGCGGCGGCGGCGGCGGCGGCTGCTGGCAATGCAGGTGCGAGGAGCGCGCCAGCGGCGGCGGCGGCGGCGGCGGCGGCGGCGGCTGCGGCGGCGGCGGCTGCTCCGGGAAGAAGCCGCGCTGGAACTGCAATGGGGTTTCCATGTCAGGGTTGTTAAAGCTGCAGGGAGACCAGGCGGTGGTGCACCCTGCGCAATGCGTTATGGTCGGGAGCGGGGACTCCTGCTGCTGGTGCGAGGAAGGGCCCATGCCGGCTCCGGTAGAATCCAGGCGACGAGTCCGATTGGTTGGGTGCACCAAAGCAATGGGCATGACATCACCTGCGGGGACCGAGACGGAGTTTGCGGCGCGCGCGGCTTAGGGGAGCAGTGTGTGTGTGTGTGTAAGAGAGAGAGAGAGAGACAGAGAGAGAAAGATGGGGAGGGGAAATCTATAGAATGAAGCCCCTCCGGTGGGAGGGCGCGGACCAGGTCCAGCTAGGGCCAGGACCTGGGCATTCGGTGGCGGGGGACACCACCTGCTGCTTCCGCGCGCGCCCCGGGGCATTGCCAGGATGCAGAGCTCCCCCACGACCCCCGTAGCGGGCCTGGGGAGCGGGGGGTAAAAGAAGGACGTCTTTCCCCTCCTGGGCCGCCGCCCTCTCCCCCTCCTCCCCCAACTGGCGCGGGACGCAGTGCCCGAATGACCTGTCTCTGACACTGCAGCCCGTCGGGGCCACCCGGGATCACGGGGCAGGAGCTGGGACAGTTGGAGATCCCAGCCGCTCACCCGCCCTTGGGCCGCCTAGGGTGGCAAGGCAGCGCCCGCTCGCCCCCACGCCCACCTCTTCCCCCATCGTCTCGCGGACAATGTGGGGTGCTGCAGGGCTACCGGCCGGGCAACCGTGGGTGGCATGGGCTTTGGAGAGAAACCAGTTTGGTGACTAGCTTGGCCAGGGTATGAATGTTTTGGGGCACACTCGGGGAGCGGGAGCCTCTAGAGCCCCAGCAGCTCCTGTGCGGGATCACCACCGACCCCGACCGGGGGCGGGGGGATCTTGTCCCTGTCCGCCTTAGGTCCAGAATCCCGGAGTCAAGACTCGGATTCTGCGGTTCTCGCTCTCGCTTTTGGGAGTGCGCTGCGGCGCGGGAAGGGTTAACCAAGCGCGCGTCGCCGGGGGGCCCGGGGAGTGGAGGGGGGCGGGGCCGGAGGAGGGGATCCCCGCCGTCCGCGGGTGGAGCTCGCTCGGGCTTCCCGGGTCCCCCTGGCGGGGGCGGAGGGCTTCCCCCACTCCCGCCCGCTCACATTTGCGCGTTCTCCGGAACATGAGGGGCTGGCGCCCCGGCCGCCGGGTGCTGCGCTCCGGAGCTCAGGCCCTCCTGCAGCCGCGGTGGCGAGGTGTCCGAGGGCTACTCGTGCGCCGCTCCAGGCTGCTCGGCTCGCGCCAGGGTCTAGGGGCCGCCCAGCCACCGCTGCCCACCAGCGCCTCCAGCTTCCTGGGCCTCCTCACCTGCAGCACAGACACAAAGCCAAGGCGGGTCACGGATACGCGAACAGAGCATCCCTAGGTGCCCAGCCTGAATGAAGAGAGGGGCCTAGCGTGGGCTAACTGGTGCCCAGGGACAGCGGGACGGGGAATGATGGACACTGTAATGATGACTTGGGGTGATTAATGGCCGCCTTGGACAGCGAGTTTCGCTGGGCTTGCGTATAATGATAATTCACTCTCTAACAAGCCAATAAAATTTTTTTTGAAAAATTTTGAAATGTGTGCTGATATGTTGTTCTCTTGAGGCATACAGTCACGAAAAGGCAGGCGTGCTTTGGAGAGCTGTCATTGCCCCACCTTAAGTCTATTTCTTTTGAATTGAAAAAAAAATATCTCATCTTACTAAAAAGAAAAAAATAATAATAAACTGGCCAGTTGAGTGTGTTTCAGTTTGACACCATGATTTCAAAGCATAATTTTTATGATAGAGATTGCAATATAACAAATTAAACCACGAAATTAAGACTGAAAGCTGATCACTCTCATTAGGTAATTGGAATTCTCGGCTGGATCCGATTTCTCGATATGCTGCTCAGCAGCTGCCCTAACGTTGCTTACCTGGTATCTGCCGGTGAAAGCGCGTGTGCCTGTGTGTGTGCTCGATGCCACCGAGTGAATAATTTATTTCAGGATGTTCTTTGAATACGTGTCCAACAATTTTAAATTTTCGTACATGCAAGTAAATAGATTCAGAAAGCAAAAAAAAAAGGGAAGGGCTGCCTTTGAAACCACAGTCCTTCATGTGAGATAACAAATACTGTCAGGGCTTGAGTTTCTTCATGACCTTGGTAAAGAATAGAATTTTAGTGGTGAAAAAATAGGACACAGTATTCCTATAACCTATTACAATATTTTTTTAACTCCAGAGTGGAAAGAAATAAAATATTTGTGATAATGAAGTTTATTGAATTTTGGGGGCAGCTGAGCAGCATAGAATGCATGAGGAGCAGGACTATTAAAATAATTTGAGTTCACAACGTGGAAATAAGATGAAATTCCACTTGTACGTAGGGAGAATTTGATCTATTAAATAAACAATAAAAATTGAAAAATATAGTTTGGATGAAAGACAGGCATGAAGCTGGACACCCATAATCATACGCTGGGAGTAGAGGCCCCCGATGCCTTGGAATTTAAAGTCATCCTCAGTTTCATAGTGAGTTTGAGGCCAGAATGGGCTATTTGGAAGCCTGTCTCAAAAGGCAAAGAAAAAAAAGAAGGTGGGGGTGGGCATGGTGGCACATGCCTTGTAATTGCAGAGCTCAGGAGGCAAAAGTTCCCACAAGTTCAATGCCAGCCTAGTCTACATAGCAGGTTTCAAGTTAGCCAATACTATACAGTATGATCCTGTCTTAAAAATAATTGATTCAGATGAGTACATATAACTTAAAAATAAAGACTTCCAAATGACAAGCTATTCATCCTCTTATCTGATAAAAGAAAAAGTAATTCAAGCACCAAATACATCAAATATTTATTAGAACTCTTATCAACCAATTACATAGCCTTCTTAGTTACTCTTCATAACTGACTGAGTGGAAGTTTTGACTAAGGCTTATAAGTCAAAATACTTCAAAGACGTGTATGGTAAATGACTGTTCACCACCTGTTCATAAATTTAGATGGAAATTACACATACTTCCCCCAAATATTAAGAGATGTTACCAGCATTACATAATTATGTAAGGTGCTAGAATTACTAAAATGCCATAAGGAAAATAAAAGTTACATCCCCTTGCGTTAAACTGAATTTCTCAAATACCAACTTCCAACCTCAAACTATACTCCACAAATGGAATAGGGGGGAGAAATTACCTTAGTTTGGGTTACAGTATAAATTTTGTAGAAACAGAGTGCTCACTGAGGTTTAAGGAAAAGCTCCAGGGCCTCTCAAGGACGGCGCACAAGTTAGGGAAATAAATTGGAATCTGGTCCATAGCATGAGGAACTGTCAGAACACCCAAACTAAGATTGTGATATGTCAGCATAGCCAGTATTTTGAAAAAGTTCACACAAAATAATAATGTGAGACTCATTGTGACTAGAGAGGGAGCAAGTCAGTTATTTACTGCCTTTTCATTAGTCAACCGTCACATCTTGATTACATCACCTTGCTAACATATGTTGATGCTTTAAGACCGTGGTGAACATCTATAAGAATGCTGATGAAAAACTAAATTTAAAACTAAAGCACTCTGTGTATGAAACAACTATTTGGGGCATTTTAGACTATGCCGTAAGTCATGAAGAAACATGTTAAAAGTTCTTATTTTCGCTGGGCATGGTGGCGCACACCTTTAATCCCAGCACTGGGAGGCAGAGGCAGAAGGATCGCCGTGAGTTCGAGGCCATCCTGAAACTCCATAGTGAATTCCAGGTCAGCCTGGGCCAGAGTGAGACCCTACCTTGGAAAGCAAAAAAAAAAAAAAAAAAAAAAAAAAACCCTTGTGCATCTGGCTTACATAGGTCCTGGGGAATTGAACCGAGGTCCTTTGGCTTTGCAGGCAAGTGCCTTAACTGCTAAGCCATCTCTCCAGTTATTATTTTCAACATTTCTGTCTCTCTTTATAAAAAAAAAGGCAACAGATATTTAAGCTTATAGGCCAAATTTTAAAATATGGATACTGTCACTTTGTAGGATCATTTCATTATGACTAATATATGTACATACATATTAAGTCAAGTTAGCAATTCGATCACTTCTCAGCCCTTTGACTAACATAAAATATAGCAACTACAGCAACAAAGACATTATTTTTCAATGTAGATAGTGTTTTGCATATAACAGATACTTATAAGTGTGTGAGTGAGCAGGGAAGGACAGAGAAAAGAAAAAGATAAAGTATGAAAAACAAAGATCCCTGATTTCCACGATAAGCTTTCAGAAAATTACATTTCCTTCTCTTTCTTCCATTAAGGAATATAAGTGCTGAAATTTCCCTAGATTAACACCAGAGGTCATAGTCATCCATAAAATGCATCTGAAATCTAATAAATTAAATTGTTCTATTTTCAACATGATTTTTCCTAAAATTTTCCATTTTTTTTCTTAATGTTCACTACAATGGCTGTCTCAAATTTTATTGTATGTCAAGTGTGTGAACACACACCCCTAAATACATATTATCTTACAGTAGGTTTCACAACCACAGGGGACTAGGTCCTAAAAGGGGCCTGGAAAGATGGCTTAGCAGTTAAGGTGCTAGCCTGTGAAGCCTAAGGACCCAAGTTCAATTTCCCTGTACCCATGAAAGCCAGATGCACAAAGTGGTCTATGCATCTGGAGTTCCTTTGCAGTGGCTAGAGGCCCTGTTGCACCAATTCTCTTTCTCTCTCTCCCTTTTCCTCTCTCTCCCTCTAGTTCAAATAAATAACTAAAATATAAAAATAAAATGGAAAGCTTAAGGTTGTTTGTACTCCAAACTCTTATTTTATTCAGACTAATATCATGGTAACGTTTATAATAATGGAATTGTATGATTTCTCTCCTCTCTTTCCCCCTCTCCCCACTCGCTCACTCACTCTCTCTTTCTCTCTCTCTCTCTCTCACACACACACACACATTGTGCCTTTAAAGGCAGAACTTTCTTGAATTTGATATATTGGGATTATCTCCAAGACAGTCAAACCTTGGGTTCACGGCATTTGTTTCCCACATTGAGTGGTCTGAGAAAAACTCTGACCTAGAAAATAAATGTTTTTCTGAGATGTGTGTGTGTGTGTGTGTGTGTGTGTTTTCCTTATTTGATGGTACTGAACCCATAGGTTGTGATAAGATACTGCCTCTTTGCATTTATTTTCCTTAACACTAAATCCAAGTGGAGAAGCAGGACCATATCAGTTGTTTCCTTAGCACTGCAATAATAATACCACGCTTTCTGAAACATAACAATTCAAAGTCCTCCCCTCAAACACCATTACTTTTAAATCATATGTTTTCCTAATGTCATATAAATATACTATATTTGAAAAAGACATTAAACAATGATTATATGTATTTATACTTCTTTTTAATTTATTTATTTATTTATTTATTTATTTGCAAGCACAGAGAGATAGAAGAGAGATAGACAATGGGTTCACCAGAGCCTCCAGCTTCTGCAAATGAACTCCAGACGCATGTGGCACTTTGTGCATCTGGCTTTGCATAGGTACTGGCGAATGGAACTTGGGTTGTTAGGCTTTGCAGGCAAATGCCTTAACCGCTAGGCCATCTCTCATGCCCATTATATTTCTTTATTATGATTATGAAGTAGCCTGAATCAGCCTATTGATTACAGCCTTACTCATGTTTAGCAATAGTCCTATTTAACCAGCCACCTTCTGCTCCCCTGCTATGCTTCCCACACCAGAATGAGCTGCATCCCCTGGAACGCTAAGGCAAACTACATCCTCCCTCAAGGACTTTTCATCAGGTGTTTTGTCATAGCAACGAGAAAAGTCACTAATACCTCTATGGAGCCAGGTTTTCATAGAAATGACTCTTATTTAGTGTTGCTACAGTTTTATAGCTGAATATCCATTTGTCTTTTGTTCTTTCTTAGTTATTAATGTAAATAATTTCGCATTTGGTGCAAAGTATCATATTGTACATCAGGGAAGAAAATCCCAAAAGATAGATGATAGATAAATATAATTTAAAAATTCATTATTTAACATGGTGTTTGCCCTTGTTTCTTAGGGCAAAAGTAACAAAAATGTTCTAATTAGTTAAAAGTGCTGTATGCTTTCTATCACAAGTCAAATTCTACTAACAAGTGATTCATACTCCATGGATTTTTTTTTTGTAGAACATTATCCTCCTGTTTATGTACTGTCTCAATCCTCTAGGTAACTTGTCTCTTAGCAGCACAAATGACCCTTGAAGGCCTCTTGTCCACACACACACACATGCACACACACACACACACTACACTCATATCTATGTATGTACCACATCCCACCCTCTTGTCCACACACACACATGCACACACACACACACACACACACACACACACACACACACTACACTCATATCCATGTATGTACCACATCCCACAGTAAAAGGAAGGTATGAAAGGACTAACTCATGGAACAGAGAACAGGAATAAACAGGCAGTGAAGCCACAGTTCTTTTAAAGCATCAACAAAATTAACATATGTTTAGGTGGACTAACCAGGAAAAAAAAAAATAGTAAAAACTAGCTTGAGGACATTACAGATAGTGACCTTACAGATATCAGAAGGATTATAGGAGACTTCTATAGATATATGCCAACAACTTAGATGAAATAAACAGGTCACAAAGTACTAAAACTGACTCAAAATTAGATAAAAACTTGAATAGGCCCGTGAAAAGTAAAAAAATGGGATTAGTCACTTTAAATCTTTCTGTGAGGCAAGACCAGGTCCAGATAGCTTTAAATATGAATGCCCAGTATGTTTGAAAAGTAGTTAAGGGCTGGAAGGATGGCTTAGCAGTTAAGACATTTGCCTGCAAAGCCAAAGGACCCAGGTTTGATTCCCCAGGACCCACGTTAGCCAGATGCACACGGTGGCGCATGCATCTGGAGTTCGTTTGCAGTGGCTGGAGGCCATGGCACACCCATTGCCTCTCTCTCTCTCTTTCTCTCTTTCTCTCTGTTAAATAAATAAGTAAATAAATAGGTGTTAAGGGCTAGAGAGATGGCTCAGAGGTTCAGGCACTTGCTTGAAAAGCCTAAAGGCCCAGGTTTGATTCCCCAATTTCCACTTAAAGCCAGATGCAGAGTGGCACACACATCTGGAGATCATTTGCAACAGCAGAAGGCCCTAGCTCTCAATCTCTCTTTCTCTCTCTCTCTCTCTCTCTATCTATCTATCTATCTATCTATCTACCTATCTATCTATCTATCTCTCTGGCTCACTCATGCTCTCTCTTTCACCTTATAAATAATTTTTTTTAAAAAAGCAGTTAATATAATTCCCCATAAAATCTTCTAAAAAATAACACTTCCCCACGTCATTTAATGAAACAAATACTGATCCTAAAATATTACAAGAAAAGTACAGATGGATATCACATATGAATGTAGATGCAAAAAAATCTTCGAAAAATGGAATTGATCCAAATACAGAACTATTTGCAACTTATTATGACCAAGTGGGGCTTATTTGACATGTGAAACATTAGTTTAAGGGAAAACCTTTAACCTCTGAGCCTTGACATAATGGTATTTATAGAAAATCCTAAGGATTTTACTACAATTGTGCTTGATCTAAAATATAGGCTCTAGAAGATTTCTATATTACTAAGTCAATATATAAAAATCAATTGTATTTATATACTCTAGCAAGGCACAATTTAAAAATCAAATTGAAAAGGAATTCCAAGTGCAATATCAGAAAGAATAAAATCATTAGTTATGTAACAGCAAAAGTCATACAACTTGTACAATAAAGCTTAAAACATGAGAAAGACATTAAGAACATAAATTAATGAAGAAACAGTCCATTCTTCCAAAGCAGAAAACAATGTTTTCAAAATGGTAATCCTTCTTAAATTCGCCTATAGAGTCCATCAACTCTCCATCAAAACCCCAGCTGAGGGTTAGAGAGATGGCTCAGTAGTCAAGCACATTTCCTGTGCAAACATAGGGGCCTGATGAGGTATGAGACTATATGAGTTTGAATTTCCAGAATCTGGGGCTGGGGAGATTGCTTAGTGGTTAAGGTGCTTGCCTGAAAAGCCTATGGACCCATGTTTGATTCCCTAGTACCCACGTAAGCCAGATGCACAAGGTGGCACATGCATCTGGAGTTCCTTTGCAGGGGCTAGAGGCTCTGGCGCACCCATTCTCTCCCTCTCTCTCTGTCAAATAAATAAATAAATAAACAAATAAATAAAATATTTTTGAAAGACTCATTTCCTTGAATTTCCAGTATCCACACAAACACCTCTGTGTGGCCATTAACATCAATAACCCCAGTCTTATGGGGAGTGGAGACTGGAAAATTGCTGGGACTTGGAAAGGGCAAGCTCTGGGATCAGCAAGAGACTTAGTCACAAGGAAAAGTACAAACAGGCAGGGAAATGATAGAGGAGGATACCCAACAGCAGGACAAACCCACCAAATGCCATGGGTGAGTGCTCCACATTAGCACATACATTCATATGCACACACCCCCCCACACACACCCCACCAATCACGCCATACGTACCACGTGTGCGCATGTGCACACCTACACACACACACACACATTGTAGTTGACATCTGAAACTGAAAAGTTAATCTTAAAAGTCATATGAAAATGATAAAAGCCCAGAACAGGCAAAACATCTTTTAAAATAATGAAATGTGAAGATGGCACTTGCTGAACAGAAATTTATTATAAGGTGACAGTAGTCAAGACAAGAGAGTGCTGGCTTAAGCATAGGTGCACAGATCAACAGGACAGAACTGGGAATCTAGAAATACACCTTTACACTTATGGTCAACTGAGTTTTGAAAAGTAGGTCAATATAACTTAATGGAGATGATATGAGAGTCATTTTTTGGCTTTATTTATTTCTATTTATTTGTGTGTGTGCACACGTGTGTGTAGGCACATCAAAGTCTCTTGCCCCTGCAAATGAATGCCAGATACTTGCACCACTCTTTGGTTCCAGCTTTACATGGGTGGCTTGGGAATCAAACTTGGGGTGGCAAACTTTGTAAGCAAGGACTTTAAACCATTGAGCCATCTCCCCAGCCCCCTCATGGTAGTCATTTTGACAATTGGTGCCAGGAAAATAACCATTCTATTATAAGAACATGAAGAAGCACCCCCTTCCTTACTTATATTATTTAAGAAAAATAAAAAATGAAACACTTAAGTATAATAACAAAATACCAAAAGTTTCAAAAAAGCATCAATGTGGGCTGGTAAGATGGCTTAGTGGTTAAGGCACTTGCCTGTGAAACCTATGAACTCCTGTTTGAATCCTCCAGATCCCAGGTAGCTAGATGCACCAGTGATGCAAGAATGCAATGTTCCATGCCCACAAGGGGGTGCACGCATCTGGAGTTTCTTCAGAGCTGCTGAAAGGCTCTGGCGCTGCCCCCCCCACCTCTTTTTCTCTCTCTCTCAAAAAAAAGAAAAAAGCATGAGTGAGTTACTGTGATCTTATGTTGAGTTTCTTGAGTATGACACTAAAAGCATAAAATAAAAAAGAAGGGGGTCTGGAGAGATGGCTCAGCGGTTATAGCGCTTGCCTGCAAAGCCTAAGGACTCGGGTTCTACTCTCCAGGTCCAACATAAGCCAGACGCACATTTACACAAGCACACAAGGGGCACTCATGTCTGGAGTTCGGTTACATTGGCTGGAGGCCCTGGTATACCAATTCTCTCTCACTCTCATTCTCTCACATAAAAGAAGTCAATGTGTTGGGCTTGCCTCAGGGGGAAAAAAAAAGAAGGGGCTGGAGAGACTGCATAGTGGCTAAGGTGCTTGCCTGCAAAACCTAAGTACCCAGGTTTGATTCCCCAGTACCCACATAATGCCAGAAGCACAAAGGTGGTGCATGTAAGCCAGTTGCACATGGCAGCTCACGCATCTGGGGTTCATCTGCAGTGGCTGGAGGATCTGGCGTGCCCATTCTCTCCCTGCTAACCCCCTCTCATAAGTAAATAATAAATAAATAAATTTTAAAAATGTAAAATAACTCTTTAAAAAAATCAGTAATAATAAGAAATAATCCCAATTCAAAGTCCCTAATAGACATTTTGTCAAAGAAGATTTAAGAATGGCCAAGGATCATATGAGAAAGAAGGCATGGCTTTATTGGTCACTAGGGAATACAGATCCTGACCACCACTAGATGCCACTCAATATCCAGAAGTGGCTTTTGATCACAAAGGTAAGTAAAAACAGATGTTACGAGGATATAGTGAAATATGAGCCATTACCACATGTTGCTGGAAAAAAAAAAAGTAAAATAGTGCAGGTGCTTTGAGAAATGGTTCAGAAATTTCTCAAAATATGAAACAAAATTACTATATTACTCAGATATTCCAATCCAAGGTGTGCACTCAAAATAAATTTTATATAAGAATATATAAAACCTTTAAATAAATGTTCATAGCTACATAATTTATCATAGCCCAAAGTAGAAACATTTGACTTATCCATTAGTTAGAAAATGTATAATAACAATATGTAATATAGAATCTTGTCAGCAAAAGAAAAAAAAAAAGAAAAAGAAAAACAGTACCAATATGTGGTACACATGGCTGAACCTTGAAAGTGCATGAAGCAAGTCACAAAAGACTACATGCTATATGGCTCCCTCTATAGGAAATGTCTAGAATAGGCAAAAACATAATATTGAGGGCTAGGAGAGAGAGAGGCTCCAAATCAGTCATTATTTATAGGCAGTGTTTCTTTGGGGCTTGGTGAAAATACTTTTAAATTTATTGTACCACATATATGTAGATATACCAAAAACTGTTGGTCTTTACACTAAAAGGATTGATTATATGATATAGAAAATTATATTAAGAAAGTTACTTAAAACTGAGCAAAAAAATTCTCAATACCACTGAATGTCAAAATGGAGTTACCAGTTTAAAATAAATATTAGTGAAGAGAGCTTTATTTTATAAGGTTAAGGAGGACTAAGAAAAAGCTTTAACTAAGTGACATAAGTAACTACCACCAATACTGCTTATACATAGGTTGTGTGGCTTATGACAATTCTTTGTCTCATGTGATCCAGAGAAGCTGAAAGTTTGGGCAACTCTGTTAAAGCATTTGAGGATTCAGAATCCATTCATATTCTCTCTTGCATGCATACGCTGTCTCTCCTTGACTGGTTCTACCTAAGTAAGTGCTATGTGTTCTAATCGATTATCTTTACTTTCCTTCCTAAATTAATCAAATCTCTTTAGTAATTTATAATATGGATTCCTTCATGGGTAGTTAAAAAAAGCTGATTTTGGCCAGGTGTGGTAGTGCACGTCTTTAATCCCAGCACTTGGGAGGCAGAGGTATGAGGGTCACCATGAGTTCAAGGCCACCCTGAGACTACATAGTGACTTCCAGGTCAGCCTGAGCTAGTGAGACCCTACTTCGAAAAACAAGCAAACAAAACAAAACAAAACAAAACAAAAAACCAACTGACTGTGTCCAAGGAAAGTTCTGTCCTTTGTCCCCTGGCTCCTGCAAGGTGCCCTCTAACCCCTTCGATTCTCCCATGAGGTAGGAGAAGCTATGTTACTCATGCCAGGTCCTTCATCCCCCCACCCCTCTCTCAACTTTTAACCAGTAAGTGAGTAGACCATGAAACACTACACCTACTCTCCCCTATGAAAATCCAGTGTCTTATTAAGTATAAGAGTCCCTTCAAACGCTGCATATACTGTTTTAGTTGCCTCCCTGTTGAAATATGCATTTAGACTATAATCTGTCTTATTCATTTCTACCTATGCACACTTATGCTTTAATGTTCATTAGAACTAGGGTAATGTTGTATTTCAGTAACCAAGTCCACCCAAGAATTTAGTGAGATAGCACTCTCGTATAAATAATCTATATTTCTAGAATTTAGCCAAATACTAAGAATAAACTATAACCCTTAGGAGTCTAAATCAATGTCAAGAAGGCTGTAGTTATTCCTAAATGAGCCATAGACTTTCAGTAATCCTGATTGATTTTCTGACCCACCATATATCAAAGGCTTAAAATAAAACCAAGAAGAAAGATTTACTGAGACTGATAAAGGAAGAACAGCAAGAAATGGAGGTATGATTACCTGAGAAGCTATCTAAATGCATTTGTAAACAAAATTCATATTTATGCAACATCAGAACTCAGAATGCAATTGGAGGCAAATGGTCTTTCACACCTGATTAGACTCCAGTGCCATACCTGAGTTTGTGATGAAGGTAACGTATGTTTCCACGGTAATCATGAGTAACCAAGAAAACCTGAAATTAGCCAGATGTGTGACTCATATCTATAAATCCAAAACTTAGGGGACTAAGGTAAGAGGGTTGTCATAAGTTTGGGGGTCAGCTTGGGCTGCATAGTAAGTTCCAGAGTATTAAGAGTATAACCTTCACAAATATTCAAACAAAAATCCCATGGTCATAAGTTTATCTCCCAGCTCGGCTTTTTCTATTAGCAATTGTAGATGTCCAAGAATTCGTCGTCGTTGAGTTTGTTAGGGCTTTCTGTGGAGATGGGACTTTCAGGCCACTTATGTTGGTGACCTAAGGTCTGTGAAGAAATCGTTCTGGAGGCAATCTCTGCTCTCCATTCCACAAGCGATCATCACGCCAGCCCACCTGTGGCCGCTGTCACGAGAGCTCAGACAAGCGGTGTGGTGCACAGCTTCTCATTCTCGTGTGCCGGCACCACCGCCGTTGCTGCTCAGCGGATGCTGTAAGGAGTGCATCCGCTTAACTTGCTTTCCACGCTTCTCACAGCGCCATGGCCAAGAAGACATGAGTAAGAGGACTTGAAAACCAAAATTCTGGTCAGATCATTTTAATAAAATATTAGAAAAACTTTTCAGTTTCTGCTTCATACCCCTTTTTAATGAACAGCAGGTTTGCGTCATCATCAGCTAAAACTGAATAGATTAAAAGTTCCTAAAGCTTCCTTAATTTGGCCATAAAACTGGATCTAAGAATAGGAGAGTATAAATCTTATCATTATTATCTTATGAGTAAAATCTCTACGACTAACAACATAATTTTATAGAAATCATTGAAACAAATTTCAATAGCATTTTATGCTATAACCAGGGATATTTTCTTTTCTAATTGCTCTGAGATACTGAGGTCACATCCTAAAGTTTTGATTTTGGAGTAAATATCTTTCTGAACCATACTAGGCTTCTTTGCCAATTACAATGATACAAAACCAGGGGTTAGTGAAGATCTGGTTGTGATACACTAAGCAAGTAATCCAACAGCAGAAAAATTTAATTTATAATTTCATATCCAGCATTCATATCTATTCATCCTCATTTTATTTTTATCTCCTACAAACTTTCCTTGTAATCCTTTTTATAACTCCACATTTACTTGCAAAACTGAACTCTAGAGCCACATTCATCTTCCTACATCAAACTAGCATCTATGTAATAGTTTCCCTTCTGGATAGCACACAACTTTTATATCTATATGGATAACATTCCACAAGTTAGATAGTTATAGTTAACTTTTATTACACTAGCATGCATCAACCTTATTCTTTCTTTAACCACAACGATTTTCTTCCATACTTAGTGAGCCACTATTCCAATAGAATAATATTTAGTAACAATGTCTCTGTTGTTGAATAAAGAAAGAAAATGCAGTAGACACATATATAACAGGAAATATTATCCAATCTTGAAATGAAAGGTAATCTTCTCAACTACAATAACATGGATGAAATTGGAGGACACTGTGCTAAGTGAAATAAGACATCAGGCAGGGCTGCTCAGGTCCCATGAACTGAGCAGCAACATCAAGCCATAAATCAGCATTTATGGAAGGTGGGAGAGGAAGTCAGGATTAAGTTTCAAAACTTTCCTTTTTTTGGAGGTAGGGTTTCACTCTAGCCCAAGCTGAACTGGAATTCACTCTGTAGTCTCAGGGTGGCCTCGAACTCATGGAGATCCTCCTACCTCTGCCTCCAGAATGTCAGGATTAAAGGCATATGCCATCAGGCCATCAGGCCATCAGGCCATCAGGCCATCAGGTTTCCAATCTTAAAGCAGACTGTGTACCACTCACTACCGAGCAAGGTCTGTGAACACAGAGGCAAAGCCAAGCAAGCTGGGGAACCAGCCTGGGTTTTGAGCGAAACAGCCAGGCTGAACTGAAGATGTGGGCATCCACCGCTCCAGGTAGATCCACCACTCCAGGGAACAGGCTTTGCAAGAAGCCCCTCCCTGACATTGTCCCAGCCGCATTCAGAGAGCCTCTGGTCACTGCTGGTCTCTGCAGGGATTTGCATGGTCACAAAGGTCAGCAAGCCCACAGGCTTTCTTTTTCTTTTCTTTTCTTTTCTTTTTTTTTTTTTTTTTTTTTTTTTTGAGTGTCAGAAGGGAATGTGCTCCTCCCATCAAGCTGGATATCACTAGACCTTCTCTGAGGCAGTCCTGATCAGGTGGGACAGCTAACCATGACCTTGACAGTCAAATTCAGTAAAATCCCAATGTCCCTGGAGCAGGGGGTTATGCAAGTCCATGGTCATTCCTACTGCAGTGGTGCTTTTGGTCTAAATCTCATTCCCCTGGGACTACTCTAGGACCAGACATTCCAGATTTTCCAGAACTATCCTGATTTTATGTTTGTCCTCCAGTCTCCAGGAAAACACACAGGCAATGTTTTGTCTCACAAATGGTCACCATGCCCATGAGATACAGCTGACACAAAGCTGTAAAACAGCAATTTGCTCTCAGAAGAAGCTACATTGCATGGTTGAGAAGACCAAGCATGAAGGACCAGCAGGCCAGGGCCACCAAAGCCCTGAACAGAGACACTGGGCTGCACATGCCCTGCAAGGGATTGGTACCACAAAGTCACTGGGCAACCTAACAGGACAGAGTCTTCTGTCCAAGACAGGGTATAAGGATGATATTTGGGACAAGGACTGGAGAGATGGTTTAGTGGTTAAGGCACTTGCCTGCAAAACCAAAGGACCCTGGTTCAATTCCCCAGGACCCATGTAAATCAGATGCACAAGGGGGCACATGCATCTGGGGTTCATTTGCAGTGGCCAAAGGCCCTAGCACACACATTCTCTATCTGCCTCTTTCTCTCTCTCTCTCTTTCAAATAAAAAATAAAATAAAAAGTAAAAAATAAGTAGCATGATTGTATTAACTATTTCACAGTGTGTATCTCTATATGAATTCATGTTATGTACTTTAAATGTATTCAATTTTTATTTCAGTGGGTATATTTGATCATTTTCATGAAAGGTAACTGCTGCTTAAGAAAGCAAATTAACCATGGGGCATAATTTATGAGATATACATGGAAATCTTTTAATCATGGTTATTTGGTATATAAGTGGCTGTACAATTCAAATATTTTTAAATATGTTATAATTGATTAGGGAAGTTTAAATAAAATACAATTAAACAATGATACTTCATTCAGCTTTTAGCAAATGATCATCTGAATTTTTTTCATATGTGAAAACTACTGAGTGATAGAATCAATAAGACACTTTTTGAAAAAAAACATGTGATTTCCATTTTATTTCATAATGCAATTTTTTCAGTGCGTAATGGAAATCATTTGGACTTCAGGATTCAAATCCTGACTTTAGTCATCTATTCACAAACAAGCTTTTCATCTTTTCTAATTAAGGTTCTCCTACTGTACATGGCAGGTGCAGGAGACATTAACTTTTAAGCTGTTTTCTTTCTTCCTTCATACCTGCAAGAGGAATGTAGGGTTTGTATGTCAAACTCAGTCTTATCCAGAAGGTGGGCAGCAGGTTTTCAGGTTTGGAGATGGAGGTATTGGTTGTTTTACAAAAACAGTACTAAAAGGGTGGTAAGACTGTATCACGAGTTGGCTGTCTGGGTGACCACCAGGAACCATAGCAAGAACTGCATTTCTGTTGGGGGGGGAAGACATTTATGACACCCCTTTGTTGGCTCTGACAGAGAACCACCCACCAGTGGAAGTGAAACTCTCTCAGTGACCAAAGATCTTAAGCATGTATCAACAGCAAAGCGTGCCATCAAAACTTGGCCACGAAAGTCCCAGTGTTCTTTAATGTTTCAAAGCCATCGAGACCTTCTTTATCTCCTGGAATTCACATTTCCTTTTGTTCTTTTGCCAGCTACTATTCCCACAGAGAAATCCTAAACCCAGGAATCCTATTAGATCACCCAAATTAGTAATTGTAATACTGTTCCTCAACGTTCCCATCATTTGCCTTTTCTATGGACTCTGGGTTGAAATGCTGCTCCAGTTTCAGGGAAGGTTATTTAGTCTTTCATAGTTTCAATATTTTTATCTAGAACGTGAAGATAGGTCTGCTTCTCTGGATGTCATGTGAATGATTCACATTTGCTATGTGCTAAATGGTATTACAAGAACCATTAAATGACGAGGTAGACATGGCTTGAGATATTCAAATCCTTTTATAAGTACAACAAGAATATTGTGTTTCCTTGTCCCTAGGTATGCATGCATACGTGGAAGATTTCACTGGGAGTTTTAGATCAACTTTATCATATCTCCTTGTGCTTATTTACTAATTCACAAAAGTCCGTTAATTTCCCACAAGTTTTCAGTATTAAGAGTTAAGATGAAGCTGGACGCGGTGGTGCACGCCTTTAATCCCAGAAATTGGGAGGCAGAGTTAGGAGGATTGCCATGAGTTCGAGGACACCCTGAGACTCCATAGTGAATTCCAGGTCAGCCTGGGCTAGAGTAAGACCCTACCTCAAAAAAACAAAACAAAACAAAACAAAAAAGAGTTAAAATGGAAGAAGCATTGGAGTGATTTGTGCAAACTTGGCAAATTGTGCATAAAAATAAAATATTTTTTAAAAAGCACAATATAAGATAAAGATGTAAAAGCACAAAGCTGGCTTAATGGACCTTAAAAAACTACCTATAAAAAGGTACTATGAAAGGTACACATAGCACATAGCTGACTGATTTTGTTTAAGAAAATGACTTTAAAGCTTTTGAGGAAAATGAAAACATAGCCAGCCTTTCTAGCTGTGGCAAATTTAATGCATTCAATCTTTTGTTCCTTGTGACTGGATTAATCAAAGGTACAGTTCAGACATGTAGACTTAATTTTTCTGTCTAATGAGTAAAGCCAAGCCAAAGGTTAAAAAAATTAATAGGTGAATTATCTGTCCCAGAAAGAAAAGTCCATTTGGGCTAAAGTAATATATATAACATAAGTCAAGTTTGGCCTTTTTTTTTTCCACCTCAGTGAAAGTACTGTTAACTGTGGTCATTCAATAATAGCAGCTTGAAACCATTACAAATTAGCTAACTTCACGACAGCAAGACCACTGGCCAGACGATTACCTTTGATTTTTGTTCAAAGGAGCCACTACGTATCCTGCCAATGATTAACTACACAGTGTCCAGGATTTGATGGCAGTTGTTTACTACAAGTAATTGTGGGTTGTATTATTAGTGCAAGTAAATGTTTTCTAATTTCTCAGGACAAAACTGTTTTGATATCATCACTGCAATATCTTCTAAGTACCTCAACCTTAGTAAGTTCAAGCACTACCTCACTTAGACTTGAACTACCTCCTGAATTTCCTATGTCTGATTAAGATAACTAGTTGCCTCTGGCATGAAGCTCTTTCTCAACTGCCATCTTTGATCCAAAGTCCATTCTGTCTCTTCTTGATCACTCCAATAGCTTCTTAATTAAGTTTCATGCTTCTATCCATGCCCTTCTTCAATGCAATCCCTGTGTAGAAGGCAAGTGCTCTTTAAAAACACAAACAATCAGAGCATGTCAGTCTATTATCTAAAGCCTTACCATGGCTTCTACCTCAGAACTCTTAGAATGCTTTAGAAGTCCCAAAGTCCATAACATGGCTCAAAAAAAAAATCCTCCATACTCTGGATCCTGAGTCTCTTCCTATGACCCCAGAACAATTCACAGCAGTGATGCCTTAAATATTTCAGCTTTGTGCTAGTCTCAGAATCATTGAGCAGGTGGTTTCCTTTTTACCAACAGCATTTCCTTTCTTTTTAAAAAATGGCTGCTACTTCATCTCTTCTTGATCTTTTTTTATGTTGCATTCTCAAAAAAAAGGCATTCTTAGGCTTAGAGAAATTGCTTAGTGGTTAAGGTGCTTGACTGCAAAGTTTAAGGACTCATGTTCAACTCTTCAGATCCCATGTCAGCCATGCCGGGCTCCGCCGGCGGGGGCAGGTAGTGCCGAGGGAAGGACCAGGCCCGCTGGTTCCTCCCGAGGGGCTGAGGAGGAGATGAGCGTCCGACGACTCAGACCTCTCCTGGCCACCGGAGAAAAACCACACTGAGTCGGGAGTCTTGTAGAAGCAGGAACTCGATTTTTTGCTATGAACAGTTGCCTATATAATGTTGGGGGTGAAGGCGGGGATTGTAGGATGGTGGGGAAAGGTAAGGGCCAATAGTAAACTGTGACTATTGAAATGATAATTCTAACTCCCATGTGGAGGTAGCAGGTAAGAAGCCATTAGGCGTCTTGCTGAGTCACGTCTGGCCAGAGGCAGATCACCAAACTTTAGCTAGGCTCAGGAAGTTCCACTAGGCCTCACACCTGGGCCTTTAGAGGCCAGCATCTCCCCCTTTTGTTTTTGTAAGAGCATTAGTCACCATGGCCCCTGTTTTAGGTTGTCCCCCTCTGGGGGTCTTAACCGTCATTGGGTACCAGGTGTTTAGCTCAGAGCATTCATCATGGCCCCTGTCTTAGGTTGTCCCCCTCTGGGGATCTTACCCGTCACTGGGTACCATGTGTTTAGCTCGGTGAGAACCCACCCCATGGCCTGTCTTAGGTTGTCCCCCTCTGGGGATCTTACCCGTCATTGGTCACATGGAGGGCAGAGGAGGTGGCAGTGGGTCATCTGAGGAACTTAATTCCTGAGTTTCCAGCCTGTATTTTGACCTGATGAGGTTTTATTGCCTCTAGCCATTGGTGAATAAATTGTGTAATCTTATTAATTACACAAGGCCCGACAGTGAGGAGAAGGAAAAGGAGAAGAAGGAGGGGGAGGGGCCCAAGTAGAGGGAGAAGGTAGGGTAAGAATTCATATAAGCCCGTCCACAGCAGGTTGTCCTGGAGATCCTGCTGCCACCTCTCCAAGTCTTCCTGGAGCCTCTTAATCTTGTCCTGGATGATTCCTGATTTATTGGCGTAAAAGCAGCATTTTTCCTGTAAAAACAAACATACGCCTCCTTTTTCGGCCGTTAGTAGGTTTAGTCCTCTCCTGTTTTGTGGGACTACCTCAGCCAGGGAATCTAGCTGTTGTTGAAGATAGGTCTCCCTCTGATACAGGGAGGGCCTCATTTCCAGGGATGATATTTACATCTGGGATTAAGGTGGCTGGGGCACAAAGGCCCGTCCAATTGGTGGGCAGAAAGTCATAGGCCATCCCGCCTCCACAAACATAAACCATTCCAGAAGGTGGGCAGCATTGAGCATTGGGATCAGCTGTGTTAAAAGTACAGAAGGAAGGATGAATGTATCCCACATCTATACTGGAATTATTAGGGGAAGGCGGGGCCCAAATGCAAGTTCCAGGGGAAACATTGGGAAAAGCTGGACGGGGATGGGGAAGGTGGCTGAGTAATGTTTTAAGGTCGTACAGGCAACTGTACTGCAAGCAGCCAGAGAGGCCCAGATTGGAGGCAAAGCCAGCAATCCTCCACAAGGGAGGGAATTGTTTAGTTTAGTAGGGTGAAGGACCATTTTAGGAACAGTCCTCAGGGGTGGGACACTCCCTAGAGAAGTGACTGTCAGTGTCCTCTTGTTGGGACAAATATTTTAGGTCTCTCGCTGGTACCCAAATGGGTCTTTTTTCATCTTGAGGGAAGACACATCCAAACCCTCTCCCTGCTGTGAGGAGCGGATCAGGCCCTCTCCAGGCCCCAGTCAATGGGTCCCTCCATCTTACCCAGATAGAACTGTAGGTAATGGATGAAGACCAATGTTTTTGAAAAGGGGAGAGTTGTTTATCTTCTTTAGAAAAGTTCAAAATATTTAGGGTAAATAATGCCTTTTTTAGTTGGTCGTGTGGGGGTAAGGATTCCCCCTTTTGTTTTTGTAATTGAGACTTGAGAGTCTGATTATATCTTTCAACGATAGCTTGGCCCCGGGGGTTGTATGGGATGCCTGTAGAATGTGAGATTTTCCAGTTCTGGAGAAAATCTACAAAGGCCTTGCTTACGAAGCAGGGGCCATTATCTGTTTTAATTTGATCAGGCAGCCCAAGAGTGGCAAAACATTGAAGCATATGACTAATGGCATGTTTAGATTTTTCCCCAGCATGTGCTGATGCCCAGCAGGCACGGGAAAAGGTATCAACTGAAAGAAAAATATATTTAAGTTTCCCAAATGGAGAATAGTGTGTGACATCAATTTGCCACAGATGATTAGGGCGTAGCCCTCTAGGATTGCTTCCTGTAGTTTGAAGGGGGGGTACTTGGAGGAAGGGCTGACAGGACTTACAAGTCCGGACAATTTTTTTAAGGTCCTTGACTGGTACCTGTGGAAACCTGTGCTTGAGGCCTCTCCAGTTGACATGGGTCAATAAGTGGAAGCGTGTAGCTTCTGTAATAGTATTACATTGAGGCATAGAAGCCATTTTATCAGCCAAATTGTTTCCTCGAGAAAGAAATCCCGGTAAGTTTTGATGACCCCTGAGATGTTGAAGAAAAATGGGGTTAATTCTTTGTTTGAGTAGGGAACGAGCTTGAATCATCAGAGGAGATATAGGGTTGGAGTCCAGTCTAATATGGGCCTCAGCCAGGTTGGGTAATAAATTAACAACATAAAGGCTGTCAGAAAATAAGTTAAATGGCTCTTGAATAGTGTCCAAAGCTAGAACGGCAGCAAATAGTTCTTTGAATTGTGCTGACCCCTCAACCTCATGAGAGACTGACTTTATGGGCATAGGCTCTTTTTCCTGTTTTAAGGGAGGGTAAACGACTAGGGAAGCCCCCAGGTGCCCTCCATCAGTAAACACGGTAAGAAAGTCAGGGTTAGGTTGAGACAGAAAAAGCCTGGGGGGCTTCCATTCTAATCTGGAGAAAGAACTCATCCATTTGTGGGGGCCATAATGGCAATCAATTTTACCTAGAAACCCCTCGAGAGCCATAGCAACTCTATTATTATTTCTCTGAAGCCAGGTGAAATCTGTTATCTTAAAGGGGGTGACAATAAGGTGAGGTTCTGTGCCAAACAACCGGACAGAGGTGTCTCTGCCCTTGATAATGCAATCAGCAACCTGGTTGGTTATAGAATAAACTCTGGGGACCCCACCGATTGAGAGGTGGACCCATTGGATGGGTTCACCTTCCTGGGCCAACAGTGCAGTGCATAATGTTTCCCCAGAGAAAATGTAGAGGGAGATGGGCAAATCAGGATTGAACCTCTTTAGGGTCACAGTATTTATAGCCTGTTGTACCTTATGAAAAATTTGTTGATGACAAGGGGACAAAATTACCTGAGAGGAGAAGTTAAGGTCCTTTAGGAGGTCAAATAAAGGGGACAGCTCTTCAGTAGTTATGGGTATCCAAGGCCTCATCCAATTAATTTCTCCCAAAAGCTTCTGGAGTTGAGGCAAGGTGTAAGAATCCTGAATATAAAGTTGTGGTTTAACAGGTGAAACTGTATCTAGGGTAAGGATTGAGCCCAAGATCTTAAAGGGAGGCACAGTTTGAACTTTTTCTGGAGCTACTTTAAAGCCGTGAGTATGCAGGATAGTTAGACATTGGTGGGTAAGGTCCTGGAGTGTGGAGGAATCTAGGCACCCAAGAATAATATCATCCATGTAAATATAAAACAGAGTATCAGGGAGATTGATAAGAGAAGAGAAAATGGATGACAGGTAATATTGACAAATGGGTGGGCTATTTGCCATGCCCTGAGGTAAGACAGTCCATTCAAATCTCCTATCTGGGCCACAAAAATTAACAGCAGGTACAGAGAATGCAAATTTTTCCATGTCTCCTGGATGGAGAGGGATAGAGAAGAAGCAATCTTTAATGTCAATGATAGTAATATGGTATATATTGGGAATAGCTGGGATCCATGGGAGTCCCCTCTGGGGAGTTCCGAAGGGGATCATGCGTTCATTGATCTTTCTTAAATCATGTAAAAATCTCCAGGACCCATTAGGCTTTTTTATGACAAAGACAGGAGAGTTCCAGGGACTAGTGGAGGGACGAATATGTCCGGCCTCCAACTGTTGATCAATAAGTATGTGGAGTTGGTATAACTTAGAAGAAGGGAGAGGCCACTGCTCAACCCATACAGGATCCCCCGGTCTCCACTGGATTTTAAATGGGGGGGGCTGGGCAGTGGCCCTTAGAATTGGGGGTGTTTATTGGAGTACTTTTGTCTGAGTTGCTCAAAGTAAGGGTCATCTCTATAATTGGGATGATATTCCCTCCCTTCCTCAGACTGTTGTTGATATTCTTTTTTATCTAACAAATCATTATAAAAGGCCTTATGGTCAGTAGTGATGAAAGCCTCGGCATCTCCAAGGATGTCTTGCCCCAGTAAGTTAGCAGTGAGCCCAGTCACCACGAGAGGGCGGACTTTTCCCCTGTCCCCACCTGGGTCAGTCCAAGGGAGCCACGTGGCAGTCTCCCAGGAGGTGGATTGCCCGCCAATTCCCAGTAGGGGAGGGCCGGGCACAAGCTGCCAGGAGGGGGGCACTTCCTCCTTTCTCAGGACCGTTCGGTCCGCTCCAGTGTCAATGAGAAGTTTGAATTTTTTATTGCCAATATTCAAAATAATTTTGGGTCTAAGGCCGGGGACCAGGGGGACGGTCCAATAGGCTTTGATGGTCTCTTTCCCCTTATTTAACGGGGCTGGGGGAAGCCCCTGGAGGAGTTTAAAGGCTTTCCCTGTATGTTAAACTTCCATTTACATTCCTTAGCCCAATGAAACCCTTTATTGCATTTAGGGCAAAGGGTGTGAGGGGCGTTGGTCGTCCCCCCAGAGCGCGGAGGAGGCTTTGTCCTGTTGGGGCACTCCTTTTTAAAGTGGCCCTCGTCCCCGCATCCAAAACATGTCAAGTTTTTAGAATTTAACTGTAATGCACAGATCGTATTGGCCAAATCTCTCTGTTTATTTTCCTGAAGGGCGGCAGCCATGGCCCTAGCCTGATGGGAGATAGTGCCAACGTCCTTGGTGGCTACAATCCATCTACTCATGGAGTTGTCCTTGAGACCCGCACAGGCGAGGCGGTGATCGGCCGTCATCCCATCCCAGACCAACATTTTAGTAAACTGATCCCGTAATGCCCCTGGGGGAAATTTTCTTTGGAGACTTTTTTCCACCCTATCTATAAATGTAGCCAAATCCTCAGATGGTTTTTGAGTAATACTCATAAGGGGAGTTTCAGAGGGTCCCTCATCAAGCTTTTTCCATGCCGCCAAGCCCAGTGCCCTGACCTGGTCCCTATACGGGTCAGGTATAGCCGCCTGTTGAGTGCCTGTAGCATATTGATCAGAGGTACCAGAGAGCATCCCAAAAGTTATCGGCACAGGGGGCTGTTGATTTTGGTTTCGTTCTGCCTGTGCATGGCATTCATCTCTAAAAAAGGCACACCACTTAATGTATAGGGGACCTGACAAGACAGCCCTGACTAGATTTTTCCAATCTTGGGTTGTACAAGGTTGATGGGCAAGGCCCTGTAATAGGGTCTCAGCCCAAGGAGAGTTGGGTCCATCCTCCGAGACCGCTTTTTTAAGCTCCTTAAGGTCCTGAGCTTCCCACGGATACCAGGCAGCAGGGCGATTGCCCCCAGGATTTAGATTGACGGGAAATAAAAAAGTAGCTTTATTTTCTGACGGCTTGGCTGCCGAATATGGAGGAGGGGCCGAGGGGGTCCAGAAAGGGTTAGTTGATGGAGGAGGTGGAGGAGGTCCCCCGGAAGGCCAGGGAGCACTCTCAAAGGGATCGAGTGAGGAGCATAAAGATGCATCCTTTTGGGGTTTTTTTAAAGCTGTATCTCCAGGAGGAGTAGCTGGATTAGGCTGTATATTATCTTTTTCTTCTGTCTTTTGTTTATGTTTGGTTGGCCTTGGAGGGAAGCAGGCCTTGAGGGCTGAGATCATAGGGAGGACCCCTGAGGGGGGTATTTGACCCTTCTCCACATGTGCCCGACAAACAAGGGCCTCTACCCTATCCCACGTGTCCCAATCAAAGAGATTTCCTTCCGGCAGCCATGGCGCCAGTTTGAGAAGGCAATCCCAGGTCTGTTGAGCCTGATTATCAGTCAAATTAAGCCCTCTACTCTTTAGGAGTGCCCTGAGAGATTCTAAGGCAGGATTGGATTTACAGTTAGACTGTCCCACATTATAAAGTTGAGAGAAAAATGTCCATAAAATTAGGGCAATAGCAACCCACATACACATGAGTACAATACAACCACAAGGATCTAAAAGATAGGTAAACATGCTGTACAAAAGCCGCAGATGTAGCTTGTCTGCAAACTAAAAGTGAAAGGAAAGAGAAAGAGAACAAAGAGATGTTGATCAACAAGTACAGGTTATAGAAGCAAAGTTTAGCACATTAAATATAAAGACTACTTATAGGGGTACGCTCACCCGCATATGTACACCGATTGACCTCCTCAACGAATGTCTCTCAGGGGGCACTAGTCTGCCGGATTCCAAGAGCCGCACGTTAGGCGCCAGATGCCGGGCTCCGCCGGCGGGGGCAGGTAGTGCCGAGGGAAGGACCAGGCCCGCTGGTTCCTCCCGAGGGGCTGAGGAGGAGATGAGCGTCCGACGACTCAGACCTCTCCTGGCCACCGGAGAAAAACCACACTGAGTCGGGAGTCTTGTAGAAGCAGGAACTCGATTTTTTGCTATGAACAGTTGCCTATATAATGTTGGGGGTGAAGGCGGGGATTGTAGGATGGTGGGGAAAGGTAAGGGCCAATAGTAAACTGTGACTATTGAAATGATAATTCTAACTCCCATGTGGAGGTAGCAGGTAAGAAGCCATTAGGCGTCTTGCTGAGTCACGTCTGGCCAGAGGCAGATCACCAAACTTTAGCTAGGCTCAGGAAGTTCCACTAGGCCTCACACCTGGGCCTTTAGAGGCCAGCAAGCCAGATGCACAAGGTGATGCAAGCACACAAGGTCACACGTGCACACAAGGTGGCACATGCACACAAGGTGGCACACGTGTCTGGAGTTCAGTTGCAGTGGTTGGAGGCCCTAGGGTGCCAATCTCTCTCTGTCTCTCCCTCCCTCCCTCTCTCTCTGTCTTTTTAAATTAAAAAATAACAAAAGGCATTCTTAGAGACCTGATGGAAGCAACAACTATCTCCATTCAGGTGCTCTACGCCATTGTTCCTTACTTGTTTTCTTTATGACAACTACTAAAAGCAATCATATTATTAATATGTATGATTTCTCATGTCTCTCTAGGCCAAGAACGTTTGAGTGTTGGTATAGTGTTTCACCAATGATTCACCCTTACTACTAGATATAGTGTGCACATACAAACTTTGGAATGAATGATTGGACATCTAGAGGTAATGGCTAATATTATTGTTATTTGTTTTTTTGAGGTAGGGTTTCACTCTAGCCCAGGCTGACCTGGAATTCACTGTGTAGTCTCAGGGTGGCCTCAAACTCCTGGTGATCCTCCTACTTCTGCCTCCAAAGTGCTGGGATTAAAGGCGTGTGCCACCATGCCTGACAATGGCTAATATTAAAGAAAGATGGCTAAAATTATCTGAGTATGCTTCATTTTCTGGGAAATCTAGTTGGCACCTAAGTTCATTATACAATTCCTTTATAAGTAAGAATCCATAACAAGATATTTTTTTAAATAATCAATACTAAATAGAACACACATATATATAATATATAATTATATATATATGTATATATATACACATGTTTATGATGATGTCCTATGATCTTATTAAAAATATCTAAAGTCGGGCTGGAGAGATGGCTTAGCAGTTAAGCACTTGCCTGTGAAGCCTAAGGACCCCTGTTCGAGGCACAATTCCCCAGGACCCACATTAGCCAGATGCACAAGGGGCACATGCATCTGGAGTTCATTTGCAGTGGCTGGAGGCCTTGGTGTGCCCATTCTCTCCCTCCCTCCCTCTCTCTCTCTCTCCCTCCCTCCCTTTTTCTCTCTCTGTCACTCTCAAATAAATAAATAATAAACAAAAAATAAAAAAAATCATATCTAAATATATAAAAAAATAGAAAGTCAAATATTTCACCTGCTCTCAGGATTTTAATCTTTGTAGTTAATGATTATTTTATGTAAGTATGCTTTAGAAATTTAGTTTCATCATGCATACTAGGGTAAACACCTGATCATTTTGTGTATATGTTCACAGACTACTATGACCATCCTTCAGCCTTAAACAATATCAATTAATTACTTTAAAGTGTCTTCAGTAGGTCACCTTTCAATCATTTAGTTTTTAAGAGAATACCTAACAATAGTACTATGAATGTGTCTTGTATGCAAACAAGTGCTCAGTTGGGTTTCTGCCATCAGTTCTAAAGACTTATTCTGTGTTTCCAATGATTTCCCCACAATTTGTCTTCCTCTATTTCTTCACTTGATCTTAGCCAAAAGGCTGAGAAGCGATCATGCTCCATTTCTTGGCAGATCTTTTCCTTCTTGGTTGTCCTGATTATGTATGATTCTGGACTGTTGGAGATCACTGTCACATCTCGATGTTGCTGACAGCATAACTGAACAAAAGTAATATGCATGCTGGTGCAAGTTGAGGAGTACGATTGTTCATACCTCGACAAAATAAGTAAATCCAAACCACAGGGCCCCATGCTCTCTGTGTGCCACAGCCAGACACCATCCTAGCAAGCAAGACTGTTCCATTAAAACCATATGCTATAAAAATCAAGGAATTTCTCTCAAGGCAACAAGTATGATATCAAAGTCATTATTTGTGATGCCTAAGTAAACTATTTGTCATAGCTGCATAAGCCTGAGAATAAAAGCACTGTGGGCCATAATCTAGTGCCTCTGATACCAGCTGGGACAGAGAGGCACCCTGACTTCCCCACTTCTCTATGTCGAATTGAGTGTTGTGAGTTTCTTTTTCTATGCATCGCTTCTAGAACCTGAATCCTGTAGCGCTGGCTGCAGCACTGGACCTTGACTCGTTTCCTAATACTCTACTTCCTTTTACCTTCTTCTCTTCACCCCTTAAGTTTGGCAACAGTCAATGCTCTGCCATCTCCTCTTCATTTCTACATTCATTACTTTCCATGGAAAAAAGCTTCATCTACATAGCATGGAGACCACACCTATCTCAGATTTTTTTTTTTTTCAGTGTTGTGCTACTTTTTTTTTTTTTTTTTTTTTTTTTTTTTTTTTGATTTTTCAAGGTAGGGTCTCACTCTAGCCCAGGCTGACCTGGAATTCACTATGTAGTCTCAGGTTGGCCTCGAACTCACAGCGAGCCTCCTACCTCTGCCTCCCAGTGCTGGGATTAAAGGCGTGTGCCACCATGCCCGGCTTGCAGTGTTGTACTTCTTTTTCGATGAAGTCTCACTGGGTTGTTCCGCCTGGCTTCGAACTCCTCAGTTCAAGTGATCTTCCTCTTCCAATCTCATTAGCACCCAGGACAGTGGGCACATATCAGCCACACCAGGACAGGACTGTGTGCATTCTTGAGATTGCTGGTTCAGAGAGTGGTACATGTAGAATGCACAACCCAGAGGATGGCACTAATATTCTTAGAATCAGAGGCTTAAGCAGTCAGGAAAGATATGGAAAAAAAATAAAGAATTTTGAAGGTGTTGCAGAGGTATTTCATCTGAAGTGAAACATTTTCTCCCAGAGGGAGTATGGAGTTTTTCACATTTGGGAAGTAAATGAAACATACATGGGTCAGGAAACAAATGAAACTTATAAGGCTCATGAAGCAATCAAAACTCCTAAGTCTCAGGAAGCTACTAAATCAACCTTATGTCATTCACGAGTCAAATTATTCTTAAATATGTACGCGGGTTTTTTACCCATTTGATAATGTTTAGAATTATGTTAATAAACTTAGCAAGTGTACAGTATTGGTACTTTAGTGTGAAGGTCATGATAACTTCTCTACTTGATTTTTGTTAAAGCTTATAACATGTGGAAAAAAAAATAGCACTATTAGAAAAACCTACAGATTAACCATGAAACCAAGGTTAAACTGGAGTCAATTAGACTTCTGATGTTAAGATGAAAGTCATGATACACAGACAGTGTGGATTACATTTTGTACAGTGGGTCAGAAGATGAAATTTCTCAGTTCAAGAAGGAAATTATAAGATAGTAACTAATCTATCATGGGCTAGGAAGATGAGAACCAGCATTAGCAGATCGCTTACTAATTAAGGTGTAAATTAAGTAGTAAAAGGTTTTGTTTTCTTTTTAATTGTGGCAGGAGTTTGAGAAATGGAAAGAAATGAATCCACAAAACATTTAAAGAAAAGTTGAGCATCCCACTGACAGCCCATCTGTAAGAGGATGAGTGACATCAATTAGAAATCCAATTTATAAAATTAGGGTCATCTTTAAAAAAATAGGAAGGGGAACAAGCTTTTGGAGGGAACTAACATGCTCAGCTTGAGAGGGGGGGAGGGAGTTGGAACAGTGCTGAGTAAGATCCTGAGGCTAAGTGCATGAATCATATGCAAGGGAACTCTTCAGGTACAGAAAAAAAAATAGTTTTTTGAACTTAAAATTACATTGATTTACTTAAGCTATAATTTTAATGTTGTTTTCCTTAAAGCCCTTACAGTGATAAGCATTTGTAATCATAAATCTAAAAATACCCTACAAAATCGGAACAGTTGCTTTCATGGGACTATTTAATTTTTAGTAGATTCAAATTCTTAGAAGCCAGCACCCCCTTTTCTCCTGACATCCAGCCCCATTAAGTACTTGCCTGTGAAGCCTAAGGACCCCGGTTTGAGACTTGATTCCCCAGAACCCACGTTAGCCAGATGCACAAGGGGGCGCATGAGTCTGGAGTTCATTTGCAGTGGCTGGAGGCCCTGGTGCGCCCATTCTCTCTATATATATCGGCCTCTTTCTCTCTGTATCTGTCACTCTCAAATAAATAAATTAAATAAACAAAAAGTTTTTTTTAAAAAAGAAAGCCCCTTAATGTTCGTATCAATCCTGATCTCGCTAAGCTTTTTCATATTCTTGCTTGCCTTCAGTGGCAGTTTTGCCAGATTTTCCTTTTATGCTCTTAGCTTCCTCTTCCTCTCCCATTCTTTGCCCTTACCCCGACTCAATTTGAAGCAAGCAAGTACACAAACAAAAAATTATGATTTCTTCAGGTGTTTTCTGTATTCTTAGTCAAATCAGCATTTTTTTTTTTTTTTTTTTTTTTTTTTTTTTACTTTTAGACTATAAACTGTAGAGGGCATGATTCACTACATTTTGCCAAATAAACAGGACTTTTATAGGTATGAAAGTATCCACTAAGGCTAACAAGGTGTGCTTCCCTGCAACATAGGACTAGGTATTTCATAAAAGTCCAAGCATGAAGGAATGGAATTTCCCCAAGGAGGAGTTAGCTGACCTGGAAAACTCTTTTTCTTAATTCATATTTGATATAAACACCAGTGAGAACAGGCAGTTAGGAGTAACAACAAACTGTGCAAAAAGAAACGTAGAAGAGAATGGATCTGTGAGTCCGTGGGTTTTACTTCAGTATATAATGGCAGCTAAAACTGGTATTAGCTGCCCATCTATGTTCTCAGATGACATCCTTGGCCCCCAAACTCACAACAAAGACTATAGAAGACACTAGCAACTTTGGTAACAAGAAAAACTGTGGTGAAAGCAGGCAAGGTAGGGTCAGCTCCAGGACCTGGAGCACTTCTCCCTGACAAAATGTTTACTACTGTTTCCTAGCAAGACAACGTTCGGCACCTCGCCTCCTGTGTGTAATTTGTATAGTGACATCTCAGGAGAAGTAAGATAGGCATGCTCAGATTGGTACTGGGCACAAGTATAGTGAAGGGCATTCCATTCTTGACATGATCTATCAGGAAGAGTCCTGTATTTACCACTTCATGTGTATGTATGATGATGACGTTTGTACATATTATGGGGCACACAATCCCACACATGTGTAGATCTTGCAAAGTTACAGAACAGCCAATCCACAGTGAGGGTGAGAATACACCCAGCTCTCCACCCCTGGCAATTGACTCCTTCCTTCGTCTAGACTCCTAAAAGGAACTGTAAGAAAGAAGTCCGGGCTCGTGAGCAAGCTGCTAGCTGGCAGTGTAACTTGCCTGTTGATGGCTTGGGGTTTTTGTTTCTTCTTTGAATTTAACCTTTTTCTTGTCAACTGCTTGTGCCTGGCTCCTCAATTATCTAAGTCTCCAAGAACCTGGGACTCTGACTGGTCACCAACACCACCAAATAGTTCTATACCTCAAGTAGTTGGGCAGAAGCCCCTCAATGTCTTGGCTTTCTCAGATTTGACTGGAAAAAAAGCCCAAAGTGGGGGGAGTGCTGGAGAGATGTTTTAGCAGTTAAGGTGCTTGCATGCAAAACCCCAAGGACCCAGTTTCTATCCCCCAGTACACACGTAAAGCCAGATGCACAAAATGGCACATGAGTCTGGTGTTCACTTGCAGTGCTGCAGGTCCTTGCATACCAATTCATTCTCTCTCTCTAATAAATAAATAAAATATTTTTAAAAGAAAAAAGTGAACTATGTATTTCTCCTTTATCTGACCAGTTACATATCTCCCAAGTCATGGCAGGTTGCTACTGGGAAGATTGGCTCATGCTGTAGAGACAGCAAGACGTCAGCATTCTGTGTTAATATCAGTCTGCTCGCTCTCTCTCTCTCTCTCTCTCTCTCACACACACACACACACACACACACACAGCGTCTCCTACTCCACCAAGCTTCCCAGTCTGTCTCTGTTACACCCACTCAGTCTCTTCTCAACACTGCCCCTGATTAAAAATTTTGGGGGGGGGGACAGAGAGTATATTGCACTTTTAATACACATTGCACATAAAATTAAATCTCAGAATTAAAACAATAAATAAATTAGTGTAATGTGCTTCCTTTGTACTCTGAAAGAGCTCATATACTCTTCCTTGTGGTTATTCATCAATATTATTGCATGTATTAAAACTTCCAGATAATTTTTAGCAACTTGAGGAAAGAATTTCACCTTTTTTTCTGATAACTCCGGCTAGAAACACGTATCTTTCAGTTGAGCAGGTGCTCAATCTCAAGATATATGAAAGGCTAAATTTGCCAGTGGGTGTTATCCAAATAGGCCATTCTGCATTTAAGGGAAAAATAAATATTTGTTAAGAACTTCAATACTGTTATTTACAGATACATTTATAATTTAAAGTAACTTGACCAGCAGTACACTGATAGATATTTTTAGAGAATAGATTTGGTCACTATGTATTTTGTTATTTTGAGACAGTGTCTCATTTATCTTACACTGGACTCAAACTTGTGATGTAACCAAAGATGACCTTCTGCCTCCACCTCTTAAGTGCTAGGATTACAGGCCTGAGCTATCACAACCGGCTGCTTGGTCACTTGTTAAAGTAGAAAATTAACCAGTGTTGTTTTATGTAATCAGTACTCCAAAAGTACTTGAGGATGCTTGAAAAGCAGTTGGTTTTCTTAAGTGGAATAATTATTTGTATTATGAAGTTTCATAGTAAATTCGGCCTAGAGCATAAAGTTGCATTTTATCACATCTCCTTGTATTAGCACAAATTTTATATTAGAAGTCACGTTGTTGAAGCTTGTTTTCTAAAGTCTTGTTAGTAAAATGCCAACATGATTCTGTGGACGTCATGTGGCCTTGCCCCGTGGCACACTGCCTTCTCTACAGTACTAGGGAAGACCCCTGCTTTAATGGAGTGGCTCAGTTCCCATCACTCTCCCATGGCTTCCCCTTCTAGCTCACCCACTAATCTTTCTTCTTAATTTTTCCAAACTCAGTTTCTGATTCTTTGTTCCTCTTAAACGTTTTCTTCATCCACTTTTATTTTATTTTTCCTCCATACTAACCTTTGGTTGTTCTTCATGACTCAGAATTCTACCTTGCTTATGACTTGTTTACGTCTAGAGATGACTGTTCCTTCAGGCCCAGCAGAAGAGTCACTAAGCTTGCTCTGGGCTCTGTGGCACCTCCACCAGTGGCAGAATGCCAGCAGAGTATCAGGAACTTAGGTGAGGAGTTATTGTGGTAAAGATAAAGATGTGAGTGTAGTCATTGTCCTCACGCTTTGCCATCCGCTTGATAAAAACTGAGCACAAGTTAATACTGTCTGCATTCAATTGAGATAAAAAATTGACTAAACCAAGGTCATGCTATTTGGCAGGGAGCTGTAGTTTAATGAGAAAAGGTTCTGCTCACAGATAATTACCACACAAGGAGAAGTACCAAGTCCTCTAGTGACCTCAGTAGCAAGAGGAGGAAGAAACTGCAGGCACTGAAGAAGCTTTTGTAAAGTGGCTTTTGAGCTACACTCTAGGGGTTGACACAGAATTTGTTAAATAGATTGAGGGATGTGTGCTCCAGGAAAGAGGGCCACTTTTGTAGAGGACTAGTGATGTAAGGAGAAATACAATGACAAAGTTGTCTATCTAGCATGTTCAACATTTTGGTATTGAGATATGAGGGTTGTCATCTACAAAGTTTCCATTCCAGAACTGCATATTCAAGTAATATTAAAAATAATTGTTAAAAAATCTCGTAATATTTTAAATAAGTGTATCAACTACTTTTGTATTGCTGAGACAAATTACACAGTTGGAAGAGATTTAGGAAAGAGTTTATTTTGGCTTATAGTTCCAGATGGTAAAGCCCATCATGGTTGGGAAATTATGAAGGAGAAGGAACCCCATGTCACTCCATCATGTTAGTAATGAGAAAGGAGAGAGAGAGAGAGCGAGCAAGAACAGCAAGCAGGCTGGACTTTAAAACCTTAAGGCCTGCCTTCAATGACACAGTCCTCTAGCAAAGCAACTTTCCCAAACAGCACCACCAACTGGGAATTAAGTATTCAAGCATATTAGACTATGGAGGGCATGTTACATTCAAACTCCACAGAAAGTTTATGATTTTGTGTTGAGCAGCATTCATAGCTATTCTTGACTTCATGCTGGTAATATAGAGGAGATATAGATGCAAAGGCTGTTTATGAAACTGTTGGAACTTTCTAAATAAGGAATGGTGAGTGTAGGTTCATAGGTTGGGCACTCCTGTGAATAAGACTATTTTCTAGAGTACTAAATGAACGGTAGAAGGAAATGAAGCAAAAAGAATTTTGTATAGGATCACAGCTCCATTCTAAAGCCTCTGCACTGCAATATATATATATATATATATATATATATATATATATATATATATATATAAAATAAAAAGCCTTAGGAAGCTCACACAGTTTAGCTTTTAGAAATGTAATGGACATCTAAGTTAACCCTGGGCATTGTTGGAAATTCAAAGCAGGATTTAGGAATGAGGCATAAATTGAAAAAGTGTGGATTTATGGGATATTCCGTGTGTGGGTGCACGCACGCACGCGTGTGTGTGTATGTTATGAATGATAGTACTCATCCCAGAAACGTTCTGATACAGACACAGTAAGCTTACAACAACAGACACTTAGTTGGAGAGGATTCTGAGTGCATCATTAGCATTGTAGCTCAGACTAAAATTCACTTCTCTTCCAGGGTGCTAAATGCAAGCCAGATAGTCATAGAAGAAGGAATACTCTCACTTGGATCTAATGGACTATTTCAAAACATTGTAACACTCTGCTGCCTTGGCATTCAAGAGAGTAGAACATAACCTTGGGAAAAACATCTGTTTCTTCTCAGCTGCAATCCACAGCAGAAGATGGTGCTCACATTGGGGTTCAGGGCTGTGGCCTGCAGAGGACTGGGCCCAGCAGAGCAGTGACAGAATGGTAGCAACCCTAAGACTGGACACAGAAGCAGCAGCAGGCCCCACTATGCTCAGCAAATAAGGTGTAGTACACAGGGGCCAAGAGAGAAGAGTATAAGGAGGAAAGACAGAAATTAAAAATGCTTGAAGTTGCTGGACTTGGCAGGGGGCTGGAAGTTGAGGCATCAGCAGACAAGTGTACTGTGCCATGATTACTCAAGGATGACATTTGTATTATCCGCCAAAGAGGAGTCATGAGAGGAATTTGAGCTATAACAGAACCGTAAATGAGTTGGTAATACAGGGAAGAAAATACAGGTAGGAGGATTGTGAGGCTATTATGACACTCTAAGAAAGGAATGATGAGGACAACCATGACTGCAGGTAGGGCAGCAGGAACATAAGTAAGGATCGTATAAGGCAGAAACACACACTCCTTTTTTACCAGCTGGAAGAAACATTAATTAATATGTTTAGGTACACGCTATCCTAGGACCAGCTGTGTGAGAGCAGTGATGGGCACTTTCTGAAAGTGACCCTTGGTTTTCATTTGCAGTTGCCTAAATGGTCAAACTGAGCTGAGTCATGGGAGATAAGCTTCTCTTTCTAGGATGGGATGCTTCAAAGCTCAGTTGCTTATAAGAAAAGTAAGTGGACTCTTCCCTACAGAGGAGAGATGCAGTGTCTATCCCCTGAGCCTCAGAATGAGCAGGCACTGGGCAACTGGGTTCCTAGAAGATACCTGTAAAAAGTTGTTCCTGAGGGCTGGAGAGATTGCTTAGTGGTTAAGGTGCTGGCCTGCAAAGCCCAAGAACTCATTCAAATCTCCAGGTCCCATGTAGCCAGACACACAGGGTCATAAGTGTGCAATGTCGCACGTGGGGAGGGGGCACAGGCATCTAGGGTTTGTTCACAATGGCTGAAAAGCCCTGGTGCACATGTTATCTGTCTCTCTCTCTCTCAAAAATAAAAATAATAATAAAAAAATTTGTCATTCAAACTGAGCTCTTGTTACTACGGTATTTTCTCTCTTACTGACAAAGTTGCACACATAGCCATGGGAAATGAAAGTGTAGATGGAAGGACAGGGACAGTGGAAAGGGCAGAGTGCTACCTACACCTTCTCTTTTCTCACAACTTCATGGCTTCATCAGTTTCTTGGCCGCTCCCATCCTCCACAAAGTCTATTCCCATGGTATGTGTGCTGCTATAAAATTTGTGTTAAACCCTGGAGTATGACAGATGATAGCCATTAAAAGACCTACCCAGCATGACCCAAAGTAGTCACAGGGATTGATTCATCAGTAGTTGGCACATAAATTGTCGTAATGGTATACCACATGATTAGACTGGGGTTAGACCAGGGACTCACCAAAAGGCTAAAAGCCACCCACAAATGGGCTATTACATTGACAGCTGTGTAGACTAAAAGGTTCCAAGTGTTCCGCAGAAATCAGAATGAGCCTTGATAGAGTACACTATATTTCTTAATGTGCCCATAGTCCTCAAGATCTATATCTATATTAAATGTCATTTTCCTTTTCAATTAATAGGTTTTCTGGTGAAGTGGAGCCAGAAATCTGCAAATATATTGGCTGTATCAGGTACTAATATTTCTAAAAGAGAATTCTTTTAGAATTAATACTCTGAATATTGGTGATTTGCCATGTCTTTATTACACTTTTGTATTATCTCTAATATTTAGTAAGCCACACTAGGTGAATACTCTATGTGGAAGTGAATAGAAAAGATGCCTTAGCCTAAGTTCTGCCTCATCTTTGGTCCAAAATATGATGTAACACCAGAACAGAAACACAGATAGAAATGACTTGAATGACAATGATGAAGGACATACCACCAATAACAGAAAACTACCTCTTTTTTTAAAACTTTTAAAAAATATTTTTATTTTTATTTTTATTTATTTATCTGAGACAGGGGGGAAGATAATGAGAGAGAATAGGCATGACAGGGCCTCTAGTCACTGCTAACAAACTTCAGACATATGTGCCAACTTGGGCACCTGGCTCACATGGGTTCTGGGAAATCAAACCTGAGCCCTTTGGCTTTTCAGGCAAGTGCCTTAACTGTTGAGCCATATTTCCAGCCCTCATAAACTTTATTTAATGCTATTCTGGCCTTCTATATATTACACTTTAGAAATTCTAATGTCACGACAATGAGAGCCAACACTGTAAGGCTGAAGCAATGGAGACACCTCAACAGCAGTGGTAGTTGCCCGGGCCTATTTGATTCTCAAATTCAGTTTCATCTATATTTTATTAATTTATATAATCTTAGATTTCTGTGTCTCATGTGTCCTGTGCAGCCAAGTTATTCCACAGCTTTTACAACAGTGAAAACCAACCCAAAGAGTTTGCATGATAGACTGTAATTCTATATAGGTTTTGAAGTATTGCAATTCTAATGTCTTTGCTAACACACCCAAAGGCTTTGCAATGAAGTGTTTACCCAAATCCCATTATGAAGTGATGGACACCTTGCTTCTGGAAAGCTGTGGCCCTCTGCTCTCGCATACACCCACCTGAATAAAATCAATGTTTAAACATCTATTTCAAGCAAAGCAAATGAGGGAAATTAAAACCAGTGATGTTTTGATACCCACCAAAACATTGTTTCAATTTCTTATGCAGGGTAAACCCTGAAACCATTTATCTACTTCTCAACACTGTCAAAGCTAAGAATTATTTTCTCTTGGGCTCAAGGAAAATGTGAGATGTTATTGGTAGTAAAATATACTTTCAGCCTATCTCAAGTCTGTGTGTTAGAGAGAGAAAGAGAGAGAGAAAGAACTTAACCTGCCCACCTTTTGAAAGCATGTGATAGGAGGTGCTAGATGGAGCAGGAGAGGACCTCTTGTCTGCCTCACATTCCCTTTAGCCTTAACCAGCACCTTTTCTCTGTCCCAAGTCAGAATCTGCTGTACTCTCAAGACCTAATAGATGTCAGGAACCAGAAGTCTCCTTAAATCTTTCCTCTTTTCTTTTTCTTTATTTACTTGCAAGGAGGAGGAAGAGAGAGTGAGAGAGACATAGACACTGGAGAGAAGAAAGAGAGAAGGAGTGGCACACCAGGACCTCTTACCACTGCAAATGAACTCCAGATGCATGGTATCTGGCTTTACATGGATACTGGGACATCAAACCCAGGCCAGCAGGCTTTGAAAGCAAGAGCCTTTAACTGCTGAGACATCCCTCTGCTCCATTATTCTCTTCTCTTCTCTTCTCTTTTCTTTTCTGATACAGAGTGCCGTGTAGCCAAGGGTGGCCCTGAAGTCACCAGGTAGATGAACAACCTATCCTCCTATCTCCACCTCTCAAGAACTGAAATTACTGGTGTGCACTGTCATGCTAGGCTCCTGGAAGTTTCTACATGCCCTCTCTCCTGCAAGTACAGAACAAGTTAGGGATTCCAATGTACACATCCAGAGCTCCTCGAGCCCTGCTTTCTATCTATCTCTTTCAAAATGAGGTGGAATCCTAGCAGATGGCCCAAGACTGCCTGTGTCACAGGGGCTCACTCAGATGAGAGGCTCTCCCACCAGCCTTTCTTAGGCAATCTTACCTTTGTTTTCAGCATTTGAAAAAAATGGCCGAGGGTCCGGGCTCTTAAGCCTCCTAGATGATCCTGCTCTCGTTTTCCTAATGGTCACGCCTTCCAGGAGCCCTTTTATATGACTGAACATTCTTACTCTGAATATTTTCTGAAATACCAGCACATTGCTGAGCATCCAAACCCTCAACTTTTTCTATAGAACACACATTTTATGGAGAGTTTCAGAATTTTAATGTCTTTTATAATCTGGCAGACCGAAAATATCCTGTATCACTTCTGGTACTTTGTATTCCTTCAACTTTTAGCTCTCTTCTTATGTTTATTATAAGTGAGAAGAAACAAAGCTATTCTTCTAACACTGAGAATTTCCAGAGTCATCACATCTTGGTTTCATTTTCTTTCTTCTGGCATCTTACTGTTGGTAGTTAAGAAGCCAGTCTGTGCCTTCACGACTCCAGAGACTTCAATTAAGTGACTTTATCATATAGCACATCTGTGTTCCACACTATAGTGATGCACAATTCAGTTTTCTGCTACATTTATCAAGGATCCCTTTCTCTTCAATTTAGAATAACAAGTTTCTCATTTCTGTGAGCTATCAACAACGATGTCTTTAACATTCATATTTCCACTAAAGTATGTTCTCAATTCCTTTGATATTTTCTATGTCGGATTTTGTTTGCTGTACCCTGCCTCTCATTCACTTTTTTGAGAATATCTTCATTTATCTATTTGTCAGAGACAAATTCAAAACCAGTATATATGACTCCACAATCCATATTCTTAAATCCCTTGCTTTACAACTTCCTAAGGAATATCTTTCTGTTGGTGGTGGCTTTGTAATTGACTCATCCTAATGTAAGCAGAGAAGGGGGGATCATTGTCTACTCTAAGCATTGATTTGCTTTAAAGAAGCGGCTACTTCACGCTTTCCTGTGTTTAAGCATAATACCATCAAATGCAAAGTTATATTCAGCCTCTCAAACAAGTAACAACACTTTCTTCAGAGCAGGCTCTCCACTCCTACTCCTTGGCACACGCTTTTCTACAGTGTCTATAAAAGTACTCAGCTGTCCTGGAACCGTGTCCATGAGCACCACATATCCACAAGCTTAATGAAAAGAGCGCCTACACACACAAATACTCTGTTTATAGCGTTTGAACTATAATTAATATCTTCGTTTGTAAAACTACTTGATATGGCTATATGAAATTTTGATCTCTATCTGGTTCTAGCAATCAAACTTCTAAGAATTTGGAAACTATATTCAGAAAATTCCTGGGTTTTAGTTGAAAGACCATTAAAACTGAAAACAATACCAAGACAATCAGCCTCTCTCTCTCTTTCTCTCTCTCTGTCTGTCTATCTCATTTCAACCTAACACCATATTTGTCTTTGTTTAAGCTACTTTATATCATTAGCTTCCAGTTATGTTAATTGGTAAGTGGTGTAAGTATTTCAAAGTGTCTTTAAGCTTCAACATTCTGTTGTTCTCTGGTTAAGCAACTCTTAATACAGTGTTTTTTTTTTTTATAAATAAACTAATTGTGAATATTGCCAATAAGTGGATTGTTTAAAAGCACATGTTTATATTGTCTGTAGTTTTACCATGGGCTTTAACAGGATATAGAATAAGGCTCCCTATTGCCTTAAAATATTATTCAACAATTCTAAGCTAAGGAAAGTGAATTATTATGTCTACCATATTATGAAGAGAGAAATTACTTGTTTTTTTTTTTTTTCTTTTTGAGGCAGGATCTTACTCCAGCCCAGGCTGACCTGGAACTATGTAGCCCAGGTTGGCCTTGTGGTGATCCTCTTATCACATCCTCCCAAGCACTGAGAAGTGTGTACAACCATGCCTGGCTGCATGAAGAGAGGAGTTAAATACATCTCTATAGGCTTTTATAAAATGTCCAGTGACCATTATACGTAAGTAACATAAGAGAAGGCAAAAGATCCGTTATAGAGAGGAAACTTCACTGAGGAAGTGTCATTGTTATAATTACTGTAACATCTACCTTTCCTTCCCTCCTATGCTTCCAGTTTCCTGCCACCAAGTCAAGGGGATGAGAGCCCAAGACAGTTACCCATAGACAGCAGAAATCTTCCCATAAGAGGAAGACCAGACCTCATTCACTCCCATACCATATTCATCAGTTCTGAGCTATAGAAACAAGAAGACTTGTCTTATGCTACTATAGGGAAGATGAAAATAATAAAGGTCTTGGAACAAAACATTCAGAAAAACAATCCTGGCATAAAATGAGGAAGTAAGACAAGAGGAGCAAATTGCACTTCCATAATTTTGAAAAGCCAGAACTTTTCAGCAGTCAACTCAAGGCTAAGGAGGTATCTATGTTTAAGTCACCTTAAACACCTCTCTCTGGGACAACATAAAGACACACCAACTGGAACAAGAGGATCTGGGCAGGATCATTCAAAGCCTGTCAAGAGCCAGTCTTATCCCACTAGAGACTTGGTAATGTGGGGTCCTTGTAGTTGGGGTATACCATATGGCAAGCTTTACTAAATGCTAGTGTTTTGGAACTGGGAAGACAAGGTTAGGCATTTGCTTGCAAAGTCTACCTCCTAGGTTCAATTTCTAAGCCACATTATGTAAGGTGAACACAAAAAGTGGTGGTGGCATCTGGCATTCATTTGCAGTGGCAAGAGGTACTGGTGTGCCCATACTAACACAGAGAGAAATAAATACATACATACATAAACAGAATGTGTGCTGTACGTATGTGGTGTGTGTGTGTGTGTGTGTGTGTGTGTATAAAGTTAGTATTTCAGTGCTCTACATGACATATATGACAGAGACTACTTGACAGTTAAGAGAGATGAGAAAGAACACCAGCAAAACATAACACTCCAAAGTTGCTCCTTTTCTTTCTTTTCAGTAAGTGGAAAAGGAAGTATATCAGGATGAAGAGGAACATATCGTACACCACACCATTTCCAACCCTGGCTGTGAAGTCCGTAGTTGGGCAAATGTGGAAAAGGAGGAAGCATGGGATTGACTGATGTTTTATAACATCCTATATAAATTGGACTGAATTATTTTTAACACTTGGTAATGTAATGCTAAATAGTACTGGGTTAAAAACAATAAGTATCTGCATGAGATATCGTCACTACACAGATCAATGAAGCAGAAAATCAACGGGGAAAAAATAGAGCTCAACAACATCATAGATCAACTAGACCTAATGGATATTCACAGAACATTCCACACAACTCTGCAGAATACACATTCTTCTCAGCAGCCCATGGAACCTTCTCTAAAATTGACCATATATTAGGCCATAAAATATTCCTTCATAAAGTTAGGAAAATTGAAGTAACATCCTGCATCATGTCAGATCACAATTCTTTAAAGCTAGAAATTAACAACCAGAGATACATCAAGAACTCCTCCACCACCTCCTGGAGACTAAACAAGACACTTTTAAACAACAAATGCGTAATGTAAGAAATAAAAAAGATAATATAAAATTCTTAGAATTGAATGATAATAAAAACACAGCCTACCAAAACTTATGGGACACAATGAAGGCAGTTCTAAGGGGAAAATTCATAGACCTAAATGCCTTCATTACAAAGACAGAGAGATCCCAAATTAATCATCTGACTGTCCATCTAAAGGCACTGGAAAAGACAAGAAGAATCCAACCTAAAGAGCTCCAGATGGAAAGAAATAATCAAGAGTACAGCAGAAATTAATGAACTGGAAACTAAGAAAACAATTTTAAAAATCAATGAAATGAAGAGGTGGTTCTTTGAAAAAATAAACAAGATTGACAAACTCCTGGCCAATTTGATCATGCAAAAAAAGTCTCAAATTAACAAAATCAGAAATGAAAAAGGAGCGATCACAATAGACACCAATGATATTGAAAGAATCCACAGGGCAAACTTCCAAAACTTCTACTCCTCAAAATTGAATAATCTGGAAGAAATGCATGAATTCCTAGACACATACCACCTACCAAAACTAAACTCAGAGCAGATTAATCTCCTAAAAAAACTTGTCACATCCATGAAGATTGAAAAGGTAATCAAAGACCTCCCCAGAAAGAAAGTCCAGGACTACATGGCTTCTCAGCTGAATTCTATCAAGCCTTCATTGAAGATATAAAACCAAATTTTCTCAATTTTTTTTGCATAATTGGAGACCAGGGAATCCTCCCTGACTCCTTTTATGAAGCTAGCATCACCCTAATACCAAAACCAGAATCACCCTAGTATCAAAATCAGAGATGAAAAAAGGAAAGAAAACTATAGGCCTATATCCCTAATGAACTTAGATGGAAAGATCCTGAACAAAATTCTTGCAAACCAAATTCAACAACACATCAAAAGCATTATCTACCTTGACCAAGCAGGCTTCCTCCCAGGGATACAGGAATGGTTTAACATATGGAAATTGGCCAACATAATTCACCACATAAATAAACTTGACTATAAGAACCACATAATCATCTCAATTGATGCAGAGAAGGACTTTGACAAAGTACAACACCACTTCATGATCAAAACACTGGAAAGAATAAGCATGGAGGGTTTATACCTTAGCACAATAAAGGCTATATATAAAGCTCCTAAAGCCAAATAATACTTAATGGGGAAAAACTCAATGAGTTACCACTGAGATGGGGAACAAGACAGGGATGCCCACTCTCACCACTGCTCTTCAACATAATACTAGAAGTACTAGCCCAAGCAATAAGACGGGAGAAAGAAATTAAAGGAATTCAAATTGGAAAGGAAGTAGTCAAGTCAGCCCTATTTGCAGATGACATGATCCTATATATAAGTGACCCAAAAGTCTCCATCTCAAAACTTCTAAAGGTAATAAATTCCTTCAGCAAAGTTAAAGGTTACAAAATCAATGCACAAAATCAGTAGTTTTCTATATGCAACGGATACATATACAGAAATCAGTGAAGCTGTCCCATTTTCAATAGCAACAGCAACAAAAAGTTAAACACCTTGGAATAACACTAACCAAGGATGTGAAAGACCTATACCATGAAAACAAAACAACAACCAAAAAAAACTGAAGAAAGAAATCAAGGGGGACTTATGAAGCTGGAAAGACCTCCCATGCTGTAGAGGAATACTTGACACTATAGCTTCATCCCTCGAATGGGGTGTTCAATTCTGGACAAGGTTTGAAAGCATACAGAATGCTCTGAATCTACAGATCTCAGTGCTGTGTTGGCTTCCTCTGCTCCCAGTGCACTCAGGAAACACTCACTGGCTAGAACATTTTCCACTCCAGTAGTAACATCTGTGGAGTCTCAGGAGCATGGGAGAACCCCTCCAGCCCACATACTGCACACTTAAGTGAAACCAGCAAGGGCTTCTGGAAAGACAGCCCTGACAGAATCCGACATTTGACAGACCCAAGTTCAGCAACAGCCTGAAGGCAAGAATCTTCAATTTTAACTTACTTGTGGACTGAAAAGCCTTAATAAAACAAGAACAAACCAAACCCAAAGTCCTTAGATGGAAAGAATAGGGATCAGGCAGAAATTAATAAAATAGAGACAAAAAAGTCCTTAGATGGAAAGAATAGGGATCAGGCAGAAATTAATAAAATAGAGACAAAGAGTTGGTTCTTTGAAATAATTTTGAAGTGACAACTAAGTTAGACAAACTAAGCAACAGAAACCACAAAAGAGAAAACCCAAATTAGCATGGGGATATGATAACAGATAACAATAAAATCTATATTCCAAAAGATGGAAAGGCTCAAATAAATGAATAAATTCTTAAACACAAAAGGCTTACAATAATTAAATCCATAGAATAAAAGCAACAAACAAATCTATAATATTCAATAAAATTGGAGCTGTATTGAGAGTCTCCCTCTTCCAGACCCCAAAAAGAGCTCACAAGAGAACAAATTCAATGCCAACTTTAATCACATCTTTACAGAAGAATGATAACAAAGTGTAATAATATATATGTATGAAGATACCAGGATGAAACCAATGATATGTATGCTAACCTAAAAAGTTAATGAAAGGAAAGAGTCAATGCTCCTTGAAGTAGTCCATAAAACAGAACAGGAAGGAAGACTACCAAATGCATTCAGTAAAACCAATATTACCTTGATACAAAAAAATCAAAGACACAATAATATCAAGGGAAACTACAGACAAATGTATGTGATGAATATAGATGCAAAAATTCTCAATAATATTCTTACAGCACATTTAATATTTCATATACCATGATCAAGTCAGTTTCATTCCAGGGATACCAGGGTGGTTTAACATACACCTATCAATAAATTTAATATAGCACACATAAATAAGCTCAGGGACAGAAATCACATAATCATCTAAATAGATGCAGTAAAGGCATTTGACAAAGATCAATGTACCCTTTTGTTAAAAACCCTAAAGAAACTAGAAATAGAAAAACCAATTTCAATATAGTAAAGGCTAGATATGGCAAACCGATAGCTTATAAAGCACTAAAAATATTCAAACACCAATACATCAAACCATCTGACCAATGAATGAGCAGATAATTTGTATAGACGGTTCTCAAAAGAATAAATTAAAAAATGTCAATAGATGCACAAAAAAGTGCTTAACATCATCAGGCAGCAAGGAAGTACAAATTAAAGCTACAACTATTTTGAGACTTCTTTTCACCCGAGTAAGAATGGATCATCAAGAAAACAAATGACAACAAATCCTACTGAGGATATGATGAGAAAGAACTCTTCTACACTGAGGGTGGGAATACAAACCAGTGCAGTCTCTATGGAAACAGTATGGAGGTTCTCAAAAAAAGCTAAAATTAGCACTACCATATGATGCAGATAAACCACTCATGGGTTTATACCTGAAGGAATCCAAATCAGCATGTCACAGAGATACTTGCCCATCCATGTTTACTGAAGAGCTATTCACAATAGCCATGACATGGAACCACGTGAGGTATACACAGGTAACAAGTGAATGGATGAAGAAAAAGTGATACATGTTTCATTCATGCATAATGAAGATATAAACTGTAATTAACAGGAAAATGGGTGGACGTGAAGGTCATCATATTAAGCAAAATAAAATAAATAGAATCCTAAAGAGAAATAACACATTTTCCTTCATATATGAAATATAACTTTAAATATGTATACATATGACATGAAAGCAGAAAGGGGATTTTGCAGGAGAAAGTCTCTAGTGAGAGGTGAGGGAGGATTAGAGAGGATAATAGTTAAATCTAGACGCTACATGAGAAAATATGTAATAGCCTTTCTACCCCCCATTGTCTATATATTTATACAGTTAAATCAACATTCATATATACACACATGACATGAAATCAGAAGAGGAACGATTTGAGGGAAGGAAGACCAGTAGAGTGTTGCAAGGGAGCAATGTTAATGTGTAGGCAGATCTGTAAAACGATATGTATGTATAAAAATGTTACCGTGATACTCACTATTTTGTATGCTCAAAAGCGTAACAAAAACAACAGGGTTAAGCTCCACAGTCCTGAATGATTTTGGCTACTGTTGCATGTTGCAAATAAGGAATATTAGAATCAGCAGGAGCTATTTCAAATATTTTAAGGATCTGCAGTCTCCGAAGCCAGAATTACCTTGAAGTGTGATTGCATAACTGAAAGTGCATTGAAAAATACCTCCTAATAAGAACCAGAGGCCAGATGATGTGAACTTTATAAAATGTGCATCATTTAAGACAGCATTGAGATATAGTACAGATAGCTTCCAAGAGGGAAATGTCAAACCAATAAACGTCCAGATTTCTACAGTCCTGTTTTCTTATAGTTCTCCAAGATCTCAAGGCCTATGGCTAAAAACCAGGAAGTTACGTGAGCATCAAAGGACAGACCAGGGTTCATGAGGAAGAGAGATGAAGAAATTCAAGGAAAGTGGGGGGAAAACATCTGGAAAGACGTTCAAAGGACATCACCCTGTGTCAAAGGATTTCATCATGAGTTCAAAATCTGCCCTTTATTTCATGAAAATTTACTAGATTGCTGTAGTGTTTCAAAGCATGCCTTGAACTGCTCCTTCCCTTCATGTGTGTGTGTGTGGGGGGGGCATGTGGCTGGGCTGTGACCACACACACTCATGTGTGACCCACACACATATGCCTTAATATTCCAACTTCATTGTAGTATGTTCTAAATGTGTGGAGTATAGAATGACGTGTATCAAGTATTTAAACAGTTGCTTTTTAATACGATATATTTAGAGATTTATTTCTAGTTCATGCAAACATAACATACAGTAAACTTCCTGAGGAGTTCAGGCTTCCATATCGATACCAAGAGAACAAGATGAAGATACCATCCAAGCCATGCCTCCCACTGGAAACAGGCTCAATGGCAGATTTACAGGTGTCGTCCTCCCAGCAGGGCAATCCTGAGTCATCGCCTAGCCTCTCTGGACCTGGATTTTGGAATCTGGGAATCAAAGGTATTAAACAGCCTAGTAGAGTTTTATGATATCACATGTTCCCTCGGAGGTATCTTATGTGCCACTTTAGCAGCTAGGACGAGGCTCATGTGACCTCTGATTCTAAAAGAGTAGCTTTGCCTCTTTGTGTCACGTATCTATAATTTGACTTATATAAATAAATAATAATAACCCAGACCTAAAATTCTGCATAGCGTTCGCTATACTTTATATGTGTCTGAAGATCTCTTAGGTAGTTCCACTATGGGGGCTTGTGGCAGGCAAAGTGATGCTGAAATGGATTACTAAAGGGGCCAAGCTGTTTGATGCGTATGTGGAGCATCTTCCAACACTGCCGGGGCCTCTCAGTTTCCTAACTATAAAGTCTGGCCCATCTAACTTTTACCTTTAGGATAATACCCAATTCAATTCCTACAAGCTTTCTTATGCTACGTATCTGAGTCATAGATAATTTGTTTGAATGTGCCAATAGTCACTCCCTAGAAAGTTGTTATCAAGGGTTCAGAGAATTCCTAGATGTTCCTCATATATTTCAATTACATCTTCCTAGATTTAAGCTTAATAAGTATGTGAACATTATTGTATTTCAAGAACACATCACCTCAGCAGTCAATATGTCACTAATGTTAAGCAAACAAAATATAGAAAATAAAATCTTGTTCTGAATGTGCAGTAATGGGGATAATAAATATTACAGTCTATATTTACACAATATTGTTTATTTCATGAAAGGTGAAAATAACATAAATACTCTATTTTATAAAGGCCACTAGGCATTAAAAACAACAAGGAAACATGAATATGAATCACAAGTAATGAAAATGTCCCTATCCTATTCCAAACACATAGGTGACATGTAAAGAAAAGAAAAATATTGTGTCTTCCTCCATGGGTAATACAGTATAAAGCTGCCTATATTAGTAGTATTCTGTGGTATGTGCTCAACATGTCCTTTTGATAACCCTAACATAAATGTCACCCTACATTTGAACCTAAACCTTGGTGCCAGCAACTAGTAATATTTGCTTGAGTTCACTGCAGCATACAACACAACAAACAGAAGGTCAGGAGAATGTGGGGTGTTCAAGTCTTCTTGGAGCAAGGATGATTTGGAACTATGAGACATTATTATAAAGATAGTGATTCTTATTTGCTTCCATTTTAAGATAGTCATGTTGGAGTAGCTGGTCCCTTTCGATTCTATTGATTGTAGCACCCTGCCAATCACACTATGTTGTGAATGAGCAGGACAGCTATCAAAGCTTCCTGGCTTTGCTGGAAAACCTGCCTCAGTTTCATGCTCAAATGCACTGACTTCAGTTCATTTTTGGCCCTTGTGGATTTAATGCTCATAGCTTTGAGGATCTCCAAAAGTGCCTGAAAGTCCAGGCCTTGTAGCAATTTATCCTTTTGTAAAGGAATAATTTTGAATCTTATGCTTCAAAGCAAGAGGGAGTCACTTAGCAAGTGAGTGGGCCTCGGCTGTCTCTGAACACCTACACTTTAGACCAGCTATTATTGTTCTATACTTTGGCTGCCTGAACAATAATAACTCTGGTGGAAAAGATCATATTCTTCAAAAGAAAATCTTCTAGTTCAGCGTGGAAAATGAAGAGAAAATAACATGTCAGAGGTATGAGTCTGAGCTAAAGAGTAAAAAAAATAAAAGTTGGAAGAGTGAACATTTCTATTAAAAATGGCTAAATTACAGAGAGGGTAAAAAGATCAATTGTTTCCAGAGGCCCAGGAGAAGGAAGCATGAAGGGAAAGATGAATAGGAGAAGTGCAGAGCACTTTGGGAGCAGCGAACTACTCTTGGTGACATTGTAATCGTGCATGTATAACAGCGTGTGCTTCTCAACAGACACAGAGCAGCACAACACCTGGAGAATTCTAATGTGTGCCATGGGCTCCGCTTAACAATGTAGCAGTATTGGTTCATCACTTTGACAAAGGTTTCATGCCTATGCACGGTGTTCAAAAGGAAATGTTTGCAGAAGGCAAAGGGCTATAAAGGAACTTTTGCGTTTTCTACTTATTTTTTTTTCTATAACCCTAAAACTGTTTAGAAGTAAAGCAGAATTAGGAGGGAGTTTCCTAATGTTGTTCATGTCCATAAAACACAGGCAGAATATTGTAATATTTAATTAGGATAACTTAATTTAGAACCTCCTTCACAGACATGCCCAGTGATTTGTCTCCTTGGTGATCCTAGATCCGGTCAAGTTGACAATATTAACTATCACCCACGGTCATCTGAAAAACATCACTTAAACACCGTTCAACTCAAAGGCAACTTTGGAAGGAGCTGTGCTCATATTGGAAGAGAAACAGGAGCAAGATAGCTTTTTGTAGGCAGTCTGCCAGGGACAAGGCCATGGGAGAACAAGATGCCACCTCACCTGCCCTGGCAAAACCATCACTCACATCTGAGCCAGTCGCACCAAAGATGGAAACAAACAATTCCTCAGGTCTCTCCCTCACACTCCTGAGTCTGGTGACAAGGCTCAGCCTATGTCTATTCCACATAAAAGGGCTTACCACATGTGCATGGTTCTCCTCCCATCTTGGCCTGCTCTGTCCCATGGTTTGTTCCCTGAACACCAGTGTGTAAGACCCTCTCCCGCTTCCCAGCCTGGCCTGGAAATGGGGCAGGGGATCCTCATTTCTGTATGTTTTTAACATGTATTTTGTTTCCAGATGCTTCTGCGTTTCGTCATGTGTGTGATTTTCCTCTAAACCATGGGCACTTCACTGAGCAATCACTTAGCTTTCTTCTACGTAAAGGTGAAGAACTTGTGCTTTCATGCTTTACTAGGTGTGAGTGTTTCTTCAGAATCTTTTTAGAAACTTCTTATATTTTATTTATTTATTTGAGAGAGAGAGAGGGAATGGGTACATCAGGGATCAGGGCCTCTGGGCACTGAAATGAACTCCAGACACATGCGCCACCTTGTATATCTGGCCTACGTGGGTAATGGAGAATTGAACTTGGGTCCTTAGGCCTCATAGGCAAGTGCCTTAACTGCTGAGCTATCTCTTCAGCCCTTCTGAATCGTTTGGCCCAGGCTCCCATGTTTTTCCTTCCACATCCTTTCCATAGGCTTTTCCCCTGGAGATGTCCCTGTCTCTCCATTCTCCCATCTCCCTTTCCAACCAGACAAGGAGGGGAATTCCCTTCTGGCTTGAGTCTTTTGGCCTTCCACTGGATACCAATTTTCCCTAAGTACTTCATACTTTAACCTTCCCTGAGTCTGTTTCCTCAATTCTTTGTTCTAATGCATAAGAACCTCAAAGTTGGGGTTCATAGGCTTTGGGGAACCCCACGGACTCTAAAATCCCACATCATTAATTTCTATGAAGCAACGAGTGAGGCTATTGGAATGACCTTTTATGGGTAAATGAGGAATTATTTGAAGAGATACATGTGACATTAAGAGGGAAGCTGTACAAGCTGTGTTCAGAGTTGAAGAGAGGGGATAGTCAGATTAAAGAAAGATGCTTTGCATCTGGGCATGTTCCAGAAGGAAACAGATTTAGAATCCCAACAGGCAGGAGGCAGGCCATCTCCTGTGATCCCTCACAGACAGGTCCAAATCTTAGGGTCAGACATGCTTTGTCTGAATTTCGTGTTTCTGTTGGCATCATCATCTTTGTCTTTGTCTTCATGTCAGCCTACTTGATCCTCACTGTAGCACTTTTGCTGATTTAAACTATAAACAAAAGCATACAATGAAATATAGGCTTGATCTTAGTTTAGTGGTGGAATTTTAAAGTTATATGCATACAAATGACTTAAGCTCATCACATATATATATGGCATATATACATATATATATGATAATCATATATATACATAGGATTATATATATGCATATATATATGATGAGCTTATATTTATAGGATTATTAGGAGTCTGGAGAATTCAGTGAATTTTTGCAGCTATTGTTAACTCATTTGGAGAGAGGTAAATTTCCTTGAAGCTAATCATCTTAGGATGCTTGAAGGCCTTGGAAAGGTTCCCTTGTGAATAGAAAGACCTAGTTTTTCTTTCCCTCTCTCTTTTTGTTTTTCATTTTGTTTTTTAAGGTATGATCCCATTCTAGTCCAGGATGACCTGGATTCACAATGTAGTCTCAGGCTAGCCTCGAACTCATGGCGATCCTCCTACCTCTCTGCCTTCTGAACGCTGGGATTAAAGGTGTGCACAAACATTCCTGGCTTTAGGAAGATCTAGTTTTCTACAAAGTAATGACATTCAATGGGCCTGGCAGGAGAAATGAAGATTCCACTGACATTTAGAATACATGTTTGAATGATGAAGCTAAATCAACGGGACCATCATCAGTGAAAGGTAGAGGAACAGAGGAAAATAATATAGAAACTCATGTTCACATCCTTTTCTTTTCTACAGAAATCAAAACAAGACTCCAGAGAGGCAGGGTAGCTTATATATATAATAGCAGTACAGAAAATGAAGAAAAAGCACGTTTCTAGCTTAAAATTCTAGCTTAACCAGGGTCTGTGCAATTACTGACAAGTTGTGTTTTCCAGCCCTAGCACAGATCTTCCGTGGGCTACATATGTTACTTAGAAAATTAGCTATGCTACATAGCAATAACATTAAAGGCATCATTTTGAAAAGTACCACATAAAATAAACATTGCCTGGAAAACTGGGTGGTTGCTAGGAAATAGTTTCAAGAGCAGTCGTCTCCAGTTATGCCTGATTTTTTCCATTTTATATCTTCCTCAATCATTAGGGCTTAGCCCCTAGAGGAATTTGCATGAGCATAGTTTTCATGCCTCCACAAATATAAATTTTCCAGGGGTTCCATTCAGTCCTTAGAAGGCTTTAGGCATCAGTGCTAAGAATTTTGGGCAGGGTCAGTTGTTCTGGAAAAGGGCAGCACTTGAGTTGTTGACCATATGGGGGCTGTACAGGACAGGGGAAGAGGGAACTAGGCTTAGTCCATGGGGACATTTATCTTTTCTCCTCTTCCAACAGGATGAATCCAGGGAGAAAAGGCTTAGGGGTAAGCCAAATCCAGTGATTTGAGTTATTTTAAGAAGAAGCAATTCATTGCGCTAGTTGCCAAACTAAAAAATGCCTGGACAGCCTGTACAAAGAGCCAGCAGCAGGAAGAGTGGACAGGGTGCCAAAAACTGATGCCAAGCCGTGCTAAGAGAGCTGAGGCAGCTCCCCCTCCTGTGAATCAGCTTTTCAATGGTGCTACTCCCTGGGAGGGGGAGAGGGGGGGCCAAGAAAGCCAGAGCCACTTCTCTCACTGTGGGTTCCTAAGATGTCTTTTCTGTTCATTTCACCTACCCACCAGATGTAGACGCTGGATTCACTCATATAAGTAGGAGTGGATGGCACAAGGAAATAATCCATGGTGAGATGTAGATTTCCCTTCTTTCAGCATCAATAGATACCACAGGTACTGCACTTCACAGAACACAAAACATCACTGCATCCCCATGTTTTATTAGACCGCCTGTCACTTTGTACGATACTATCAGATTTTCCCGTTTCAAGTTGAAGAATGGCGGCTCAGAGAACCTACAGGTGCTGGAATGTGCCAAATCTAGTAAACGGCAGAGCAAGAACTTGAAAATCCAAGCCAAGAGCATTAAAAATGAAACTAGAAGTGCATTTCTAACAAATTTACAAAGACCCAATTAGTTATAATGTGAATAAACTATGCACCTACTTAAGGGCCCCATGTTAGATATTCTGCCTAGGAGTTTAGATAAAACAATTTTCAAACAAATCTTCAGACTGGTGCGAGGAAAAAAGAATAGATCTGACATAAGAATGGTTCAGCAGTTAAAGGTTCTTGCTTGCAAAGCATGACAGCTGATTCTCTGCTTTCTACATTCCTGGTAGCACCTGGCATGGCTCATGTGTAGAGGTCTCCAGTGGGTGTCTATGAAAAATGAATAAATGACTGCACCCTTCTCTTCCCTATGCTCACTGACCTGAGGAGATGCTTGCTTACAAAGGAATAATCTAAGCAATCATTGCCCCAATCTTTCCTAATATTTAAGGACATAAACAAAGAATCTCTATTTTACACACAATGAAATTGAACTGAGAGCAAAAGCCTGTACATTGCATGCTGGTTTCTGTTGCAGTGACCCATGCCTTGCTTGGACAAAGCATCCAACTGAAAGCAGATAATGGTAGCAAAATTTTGTTTTGATTTGAAGTAGGGTCTCACTCTAGCCTAGGCTGACCTGGAATTCACTATGTAGTCTCAGGGTGGCCTTGAACTCACAGTGATCTCTGCCTCCCAAGTGCTGGGATTAAAGGCGTGTGCCACCACGCCCGGCTGCAAAATTTTTTATTTTGGCTTACAGTGTCAAAAAGGATGACAGGGGAAAGCATGGCATGAGCAGAAGCTCGGCATCACGTCTGTCACAGCAGGTGGGATAAAGCAGCAGGAGAGCGAGCTGATCTCTGGCAAGGGGAGACTGGCAGTAAGACCCTTAAGTCTGGCCCAGATACATACCTTCTCCAGCAATGCTCAACCCCCCAAAATTGCTACCAGCTGAGGACCAAGTATACTAAACACATGAGGTTATGGGGGACATCTGGTCCAAACCACCATAGTTTGTTACAGAATTATGTGTAATTTAGAAGAAAGAAAAAAAAAACTAAAGACCCTATTACTGTTTTATTACTCTTTTTTTCCCATAAGCTTAGTTATGCCATGGAACTTGATTTTGGTTTGATTTAATGTTTTACTGACCCAATTTTGTTGGTCTTTGGTATAACAAACTATGCAAAGCATTTTAAAGGTAAGGTGTCAACACTCAAATGGTCATAAGTGATTGGGTACAATTCTGATATCCCCTAAATTAAATGCACTTGTAGCTAGCTCACTAATGGTAAGGATTCAAATCAGATGGTAAGATTGTTTTTTAATTTCTTAAGGCCTAGATAAAATATTGAAATTAAATATTCTAGTTTATTTAATAATTTTGAGTCTTGGGGCAAATAGCCAATTCAATACAATATAGTAACCAACTCCTTAGACAGAACAATTTTTCTACAAATTGTAATTATTAGGCAACATTTCATTTTATCCTCCAGAAAAGGAATAACATAAATTAAGTTGATAATCAAACTTTGAAACAGAGAAACATATATTCATTTACTTTTCATTTATTCTCAATCTATGAATTCATCTACCCATCACCCATTCACCCTGGTACGAGTCATTATTTGTGTGCTATCTTAGTGATTTGTGCAACTATTGTTCAATTCTTCACATCCTTTCAACCCCTGTTCTTTCTGTGTCCGTTCTCATGACAACCCACCACATTCTATGAGTGCGTATTTTAAACACTGTGTTCTCCCTGCTCTTAAACATTTGTTGGAACTCACTTGCTACACACATATGACCTAGGATGGCATGGGGAATTAATGACCATTGGGCTACTTTTGTAAGAAAACTGAACAAAATGGACTTAAACATCAGTCATTTACGATGTTGCGAACCTGATAATGGCACTATTGTATTATTAGTCTTTCCTTTTCTGCTAGATTTCTATTTTCTAACATCACTTCCCAAATAAGCTACCTGGTTTTCCAAAGCTTGGATTATGGGGATACTAAAAATAAGTGTTGGTACCAGTATTGGCCATAGCAAGATAGTACAGTGAAACTTTGGAGTGGAACCACTTATCATTCACGTAGCAACAAGCACTCCATCTTTATGGTAAAGTGGGAGGTAGCAATATTCTAGTAATCAGAAATCCCCTGAGCATGGCAAAGTGTCATAGTAAATTCCCTAGCAGACATGCATGGATCCAATCCTAATATGCTTTCAACATGGCTCCTTGGAAGTTGGCCTTAACGATAGTCGATATTCAATGAAGGTGGAGATTCTGGAACTTCCTAGGCAGAATATGGAGTTAAATGGCTAGAGGAGGTTTCATTTTGCCAAAAAAAGGCCCAAAGAAAAGCTCTCCCATTGAAAAATAATGACTTCACTGCTGAAGGAACAGTGGCACCTTTGAGATTCACAGTGGTGGCTGTCGTAGTTTATCATATGAGATGCTACTGTGCTAGTGGGTTCCGATCATTTCAGGGAGGACAATATGATTCCATAGTGGCAGAAATGAGATGAGTGGCATTTCGTCATCAGAGGTTCAGTTGATGTAATTATCACAATGGGAAACAAGGCCAGAGCAGAGTGATCTGGCATTGCTAGAAGCAGCACATATAGAAACAATAATGAGTGAATGCTTTTAGGTCAGGAACTAGACAGCAAGTCTGTGCTCGGTTGCTACATTGGAATAAATCAAGATTCTTCATTCAGCCTCCAGAACTAAGTCAGTTCACAGACTTCAAACCCACTGACTGAGGAGGAAGCTGAGAAACCTCAAGGGATAACCCTGAAATGTAACCATGAGTATTTTCATCATCCTTCCTCAAGGTTACCTAAGACACTCACAGGTTAATCGCACTTGGACAAAAGTCATGCCCTGACTTTACAAAGACTGTTGGATATAGAGTCTTACACCAGACGAACCCAAACACACTCACAGTGAGCACATGACAAACTAATATTAATGGAGCCAAAATACAAGGAAAGCTCCTTTGTTAATGTATACAACGACAGAAGCTGCTCAGTAAAAATATTTCTGCCTCAAGTTTATTTCCACTAAGTCTTCAAGCCGATCTTGCGGATACTTTTCTTGTGCCTAAGTATATAACTGTGTTACATATGATTAGGGGACAGCAGAAATCTTTGGTTTTCTGACCAGTGAAATATAAGCTATTTTTAAATAGCCAAATGTAAACCTCATAAGCTGTCCACCCCCCCCCCCACATTAAAACAGTAAATTAGAAACAAAGATGTACTCCTGAAATTGGTACTACTATCAAGGACTTAAAGGAAGAAAAAAGTCTCTATTATATTCCTATACAATGTGACTATTTAGACACTGAGCAGGGTGGGGGGATGGGTAGTTAGACCTTGATGCCCAATAAATGTGACCAAGTGGTAACCTTAATAACGTGCCCTAAACGTGCTTTCATTACTAGAGAGATCGAAGTAGACTCTGGCTTTTCGGCATGTAAGTTGTAAGCTGGTGAATACTATGTAGCTGGTGAATGGATCTATGTGAATCCCACTGGTAGGGAACAATGAAAGGTTTGCTTTCACTTGGGAAAGGTACAACTCATTCACATTCTGTCTTGCACTGGCTCTCTGACAACCCTGCTGCGCTCTGACATCATATAATCTGTGATGACTCGACCAGCTTGACACACTAAACAATATCATGCTGCTGGGCTGTCGTTGATGACGTCATGATCAGGAAACAATAGCTAACCTAATAAGGGACACACGAGCCATTGGGAAGGACATGAATTCCTCTGCTACTTGTCGCCTCAACTCAGAACTGACCCCTTTTAACCTGCTTTGTGGAAATGAACCTGAAGCAGTTAAGCATCACTCTTTTGCAGCGAGCATGATGTTCATCTTTGTCAATAGATGGCACTGGAGGAACATCGCAGGAGAAAGGGGCTTCTCATTTTGGTTCTATCTGTGAAGCTTTGCTTCTTGCTCCTACTATAGGACTAGCAAGTATGTGTGTGAGGGTGTGTGTGTGTGTGTGTGTGTGTGTGTGTGTGTGTGTACACCCAGTCATGCTTTGCACAGCTGTGCCCTGCTGTGGTGGTTTGATTCAGGTGCCCCCCATAAACTTAGGTGTTCTGAGTGCTAGGTTCCCAGCTGATGGAGATTTGGGAATTCACGCCTCCAGGAGGCAGCATATTGTGGGGAACGGGCTTATGGGTGTTATAGCCAGTTTCCCCATGCCAGTGTTTGGCACACTCTCCTGTCGCTATTGCCACCTTATGTTGGCCAAGGGGTGATATTCACCCTCTACTCATACCATCGTTTTTCCCTGCCATCGTGGAGCTTCCCCTCAAGCCTGTAAGCCAAAATAAACCTCTTTTTCCACAAGCTGCTCTTGGTTGGGTGATTTCTACCAGCAATGTGAACCTGACTGCAACACCTGCCCATTACCCACAATAACAATTCTTGAGAAGCTCATAGCTCTAGCTCTAGCTCTGGCCCAGGGACCACCTTGCTGAGACGCTTCAGATATGAATGCAAAATCTGTGTGCCTTGTGCTACGCTACTGGTGAGCACAATCTTGATGCCTGCACTCCTCATGGCAGTCCATCCACTGGCCTCTGCCCATCTTCAGTTTGGAGGGTTGCTTCCTGTAGCCACATGGACCCTGTACACCTCAAAAACCCTGTCTATATATTGAGCTTTGGGTGAGTTCATTCTCGCTGTCCTAGCCCCTCAACTTCAGTTTGCCTGCATTTTCCTATTTGTTTAAAAATTATAGACCATCTCTAGCCTGGAAAAGCCAGTGAAGATCTCTGTCATACAGGAGGTGGGAGGGAGTACCTATCCCTCTTACAAACATTTAAATCCCAGACTACATGAAGGGACCCTTCTTTTCCCACCCCTACCAAACAAGTCTGTTCCTTACTTGCATCCTGTCCTTCATCTCTGGGGTCTTCTTTCTCCCTCCTCTTCTTTCTTCTTCCTAATCTTCTCATCCTCTTCTTCTCTGTCTCCTCTTCCTCCTCCTGCTTCTCCTCTTCTCCTTCTCCTTTTTTTTTTTTTTTTGTTTTTGTTTTTGTTTTTAGACAGGGTTTTTACTCAAGCTCAGGCTGACCAGGAATATATTCTGTAGCCCAGGCGGACTTTGAACTCGCAATGATTCCCCTACCTCAGCCTCCCGGAGTGCACCACCACGCCTGGTTTGCCTCTAGGGAATTCTTTAGAGTTAGCCTTACAGTCTCCTAGTTATTCTCCAGGTGTAGTTGAGAATTCCTGATGTTAAGCTTTCCTTGTCTAAGAAACTATGGGCTTCTCTCTCATGATTAGACTCTGGCTGATATAATCTTAGAAACAAATCAGAGAACTGCCACTCCGGTAAATATTTTGAATCTCAGTGGTCAAATGACATGCTGGGACATTCTATCTAAGGTAAAGACAATGCCATATTTCAAAATCCTTACCACTAGAATTAAAACATGGTATTTGGTGAAGTTCATTGTGTTTTGAAGATGGCATATACCCTATGTATGTGGGGATACTTTCCTGATTCATTTTTCTGAAGATATGAGAAGTCATTTTTTAGAGTGACCCAGAGAAGAATGGGTTCTGCTTCAAGTCTAAGCTGTGGTTTAAGCTGCCTATCTTTCTGGCACAAGTGTGAAGGCTAAGGCTAAGCATTCTGTGTGGAGTCTCATCCACAATGGGCCAACTTTGGAACAGACCCTGGGGACTCTGCAGCAAGGCTATGTGATAAAGTGATAGAGGCTACTTGACACTTGAAAAGACTCCTGGCATGGTGTTTGTCCCTGAGTAAGATGAAGCCGTTCATTATGGACCATGGTATCTGTAATCAAAGTCAAACCCTGCTTGTCCCTGGGTAAGGTAAAACATGCAATTATGGAACACTGCATCCATAATCAAAGTCAAACTTTATATGTTCAAGACTTCCATCATGGGCTGAAGAGAAGACTTAGCGGTTAAGGTGCTAGCCTATAAAGCTAAAGGACCCAGGTTTGATTCCCCAATACCCACATAGGGCTAGATGCACAAAGTGGTGCATGCATTGGGAGTTTCTAAAGAATGTTACCACTAGGGGAAAGTAGTAGCTGCTATCTATATTTCTTCCCATGGACTGTCCTAAATGATAGTGATGAAGAGAAATTCTTCCAGTGGGCAAAGTCTTCATCAGTACACTCGACTGTCCATTTTATATGTGAAAAACATGGCGTAAGGCTACACATGGTCTCTTAGACAACGGTGAACTGATTGTCTGGTTGGTCAGAGGCTTTAAATAGACATTATTGGAGATAAGAAATCCTGAGAAAGGAATAAATATATGTAGAGCCTTGGCAAGAAATAGTGAATTTTCATGTTCTATCTTGACACCTACCAGAGACCATTCCTTGAATAAGAGGCATTTAACAGCTAAATGTCCAGGCTGAATTGTACTATACATGCCAACCAGTATATTCTTCAAATGTAACAGTGCTGGTCTAATCTACCCATGAATGAAAGCACCATGATAGAAAGAACCCAAGGCTATAACAAAGCCTAACATGGGCTTCCCCTCACTTAGACTGACATAGTTACTGTTCGTGCCTGTCAACAGCAAAGGCCAGTGCTGAACCTTGACGATTTGTTGTGGTGGCTTGGATGAGATGTCTCTTACAAACTTATGTGTCCTGAATGCCTGCTCCACAGTAGGTGACAGCTTAGGAGGTGTCGCAGTCAGGTTCACATTGCTGATATAAATCACCTAACCAAGAGCAGCTTGTGGGGAAAAAAAGAGGTTTATTTTGGCTTATAGGCTCAAGGGGGAAGCTCCATGATGGCAGGGGAAAATGATGGCATGACCAGAGGGTGGACATCACCCCCTGGCCAACATCAGGTGGACAAGAGCAACAGGGGAGTGTGCCAAACACTGGCATGGGGAAACTGGCTATAACATCCATAAGCCTGCCCCCAACAATACACTCCCTCCAGGAGGCATTAATTCCCAAATCTCCATCAGCTGGGAACCTAGCATTTAGATCACCTAAGTTTATGGGGAACACCTGAATCTAATCACCACAGGAGGTGAAGCCTTTCTGCAGGAGGTGTGTCTCTGGGAGTGGACCTTGAGATTTATTAGACCCTAGCTTGCCAGTGTTCATTGGCTCACTCTCCTGCTGCTGTCTCGACCTGCAGTGGCAGAGGTGATGTCCATCCTGGGCTCAGGCCATGTTTTCCCTGCCATTATGGAGCTTCCTCTCAAGACTGTAAGCCAACATAAATCCTTTGCCCCCCGTGATCGGCTTTTGGTCAGGTGCTTTGTCCCAGAAAAGAGAAGGTAACTGTAACAAATGTCTTTTATGCCGCTAGGGGATGACCTTAGCATAAAGGACTCCTTCAACACTGAATTAGAGTGATTATTCACTGTAAGTATTCATGACTTCACCTTGCCTGTTTCCATACTTCCCCTAGGGCTACCAACAGGGACTAGTTACAAGAATGTCTAATCTGTCACCTGGAACCCTACAACATTACCTCAAAGTAAGAAAGCATTTCAGGGATAAACAAGTTTTTTAAAAGTACATAAACAAGAAATCTACAGGATGGTGGAGTGAACTGTCAAAGATTCAGTAGAGCACCGACTCAGGAAGAGAATACTGCAGCATCAAGAAGTCATTTCAAGATGGGGCACAAGTGTTGAGCCAATGGCTGAACAGGGAGCCATGTGTTCCTAATAGCTAGAATGCAGGCATTTAGAACCAAGGGATATATCCCACCCAAGACCATTTCTAGTGACCTGCATAGGGGGAGAGAGAGAGAGTATGTGTGTGTGTGTGTACTCACATCCAGAACACCTTGGTTGTGTGGATTAGTCATTAGTCATGATTCCTAATAAACACATGGTAATGCTTTCTCTAAGAAATACAGTAAGGATTCACTAAAATAATGACCAACAGCTCATACTTTGGGTTTCTAATCCCAGTAGGCCAGGAGACAAGGAAAGGAATACTATGATGTGGCGAGTATTAATTCTCCCACATTGCCACTGGAGCTAGAATTGTTGCCAAACTCTGAGGGCAGAGGAACTATATCCAGAAATAAGATCCTGTGGCTTTTGCTTTTCTGTTTGTTTCTTGCACTTTTGTTCCCAGACAATGGTGATAATAGTGAATGCCCAATTATAGCAACTATAACATGTCAGTAACAAGGCAAGTAAAAGCTTAGACACTGTGGAAATTAAGATCTGCATTATTGCACTGTAGACAATGTAGGTCAGCTGAAATGCTGGCTTACTGTGAGGAAAACAGGATTAGAATCAATTATACCTTCAGGATCACCAGAAATGTTGCATCAACCCTAACATGTGATGTGTTTCTAGAGCTTGAGGCTCACTGTCATCTTTAAGATGCTGTGACATCTTATGGAGGATTTAATAAAGGGCAGGAAAAGAAAAAAAAAAAACAGTGAGGAAAGGGATGTGCTACTTTTTTTTTTTTTTTTTTTTTTTTTTTTTTTTTTTTTTTGAGGTAGGGTCTCACTCTAGCTCACATTGACCTGGAATTTACTATGTAATCTCAGGGTGGCCTTGAACTCACGGCGATCCTCCTACTTCTGACTCCTGAGTGCTGGGATTAAAGGTGTGCACCACCACGCCTGGACGTACTACTTCTTATGTACCATGCCACATTCTCTCAGCCCTACTTCTGTCAGCAACAAATATAGAGACCAGTTACACACAGACTTTGAGCAGCTTTACACAGGTATTTCATGACAGTGCCTTGTCTTACCTGCACCCCCTTATATCCTATTCTGGGGCTTCTCTGAGGTCAAGGAGTCAATGCATTGGTTGGGTTTTACCACCAATGTGGGATTGTTAGTGCACACAAACATGAGGTGTGGAGGAGCTTACCTTCATGAAACCAATTTTTGACCAGAAGCAGTACTTATTAGATGATTTCATAAAATAGAAGGTACCTGATAGGATTTTTGTATTTGCTTCCCTCCCTTCCCACTCATCTCTCCCACTAGTCTTGAGTTTACATGATAAGTAATTTACCTACACACTTTTGTCCTTAGATGTTGTTAGGATCAAAATTCCGAAGTCTATTGGCTTTCTTATTGCCCATCTCAAATATTAATAATATTGCAACCCATGTTAAAATTTGCTTTTTATTCAAATTACAGAGTTTGGTCATGGGTCTCTTATACTTTCCATTTGTATATTCTATGCTATCACCTTCTACTTTCCTTGAGACCTAGTCTGTGCAGCATCTTCTCTGACTTATATCTTCAATTTTAACTTTCCATACCATTCTTCTCTGTAAGTTACAACCTCTGGCCTCTCCTATGCTGAAGACTTTGCTTTGACTCTGGATCCCAGCCACTTAACCTTTAACCTAACCTTCTAGAAAGATGACTTTACATTGGGTTAACCCTCTTCAATACAGCTTCATCCATCATTTCTTAGCATTTAGACACATAGTTTTCTTGACCATCATAATGTACCACTTTCTTTTAAAAGGTTTGCCAAGGACATTCTTCACTCCATAAAATATCAGTGTTCACTCTTGGCTTCCATGAACTCTTCGGAATATTGACTCTTGGATTGGTACTTCTTCTGTGATACTGTTCTCTGAAGTACAGTGGTTTCCCCTGCAGCTCCTCTTTGTTGATCTGAATGTACCTGAAAGTGTATTCTCACCCCAAACCTATTTTAGATTTTTACTTTCCCTCATTAAGTAATTTTATTCAAAAATAATTAGATCTCAACGCTTAGAATAGCGACTATTTCATTTTTATGTTATTCATTCCCACAGCATATCTGAACCAAAACTTTTCCAAGGACTAGTCATAGATGCCAATCTCCTAGATCTTTCTGCCAAGTTCTACAAATGATGATTCAGATTCTAAATGTCAGAAATTTAATGCATCATTTTTTTCTCCTCAATATGCTCTTTATAATGGCTTCCAACTTTCCTCATTGTCAATACAATCATTGCAACCTTCTGTTTTTCTAGTCTCTTAGATTTAACCAATTCCCAATTCTACTGATTACCATCTTACCCTTCTTAAATATAATTCATTTCACTAATTTGCATTGCCACCTAGTTAGGGTTATATTTTATTGGACCTACTGAGATTGATAAGGGTCTCCATGGCATTGTGCATGAATGTAAGATCAGTTTTCTCAAAGCACTCAAAGCACTGCCTCTCTCCAATGAATCAGTGGTTCTCAGTTGTCAGGTTCAAGTATCATGGCTTAGCATTTAAGCTTTGGTCTTGGCTCACCTTTAGAAATCTCTTCATAAACTTGGGTTGTGCACTAAAGTAAAAATTTCAAGGTGTCAATGCCAAGCAAAGCTTTTTTTTAATAGAAGGAAGAGATTTATTTCAGGCTTACAGATACAGGGCAAGTTCCATCAATGGTGGCCAAAGCTGGCTGTCTTTAAGATCCAAGCAAAGAGATACCAGCAACAGCCAGCACCACCAGCAAGCACTAAAAAGTAGCAAACACTAACGACCAGAGCTCAAACTGCTCTCTCTAAATCTTTGGGCTGGAATTCAGATCTGTCCCCAAACACCCTTTAGGGCTGGACAATAAGATCCACCCCCAGAGAGGTGCATTCTCCTATATGAGGGATCTCCTAATCACAGCTTTTTGATTCATGGTGACTACAAGATCCTGGAGTAAATTGTGTTCTGACCCATGGAAGTCGATCTTTTTCTTATCTGAACAATAGTATAATTAATACCTAAATCCTCTTTGAGAAGGTGAAATACTATCATATACACAGATCACTGGGCAGTAGCTGATAGCTAGAAGGACGCATCCTGTCTTACTCATGTCTTTTTTATGTGTGTATCTGCGTGTAGGTGTAGATGTATAGGATATGTTATGTGTGTGTATGGGCTTGTGCACACCACAGCCTAAGTGTGGAAGTCTGTGGACAGTGTCTGAGTGTTCATCCTCTCCCTTCACCCTGCTTGAAACAGGGTCTCCCTTGTTATTCTGTTTTGGCTGCTTTGTTTCCTGTGCACCAGTCTAGTTTGCCCACGAGTTTCAAGATTCTCTTGGCTCCGCCTCCCACTGCAGTAGGCACATTATAGTTATAGGGGCATGTAGGGATGACAGACATATGTGTCACTTTGGATCAGGCTTCATATGAGTGCTGGGGAGTGAAACTCGGGCCAGAAGGCTTACAAGCAAGTACTTTTAACCACTGAACAATCTCCCAGCCTTCACTCAAGTCTTTTTTATCTCACACAAGTACCAAATTTTCCAAAAGCAAGCCAAGTACCAAAAATCAACTTGCCTACTATGCAGAATGCCACAGTGAATTCTTTCACCACATTGACACATTTACATATTTGCTGCCTCTGCATATTGCTAGGATGATTCTGCTGGTCCTTATCTATGGAGCCTCTTTATGTCTTTCCCACCCCACAGTTTTCTTCCTCATGTCTGAACTTTCAAGGAGGCTTCTTTGTGTTGTCAATCCCCTCAGGAGTACAGTCAATGTGGTCCTTGTAATGCAGAAACACAAGCTTGGGAAATTTATTCAATGTTCTTACGACCACTGTATTTACAAAATGCCTCAGAGACATTTCTTTCTAAATTCAAGCTTGGTTGTAAACTGTCTTCAATAACCTCATGCCAGAATGCACCATACCTCTATAATGCACCACACCCTCCAGACTGCTCAGTGCTGGGGAAGGGTGATCAACAGCCTCCAGACTGTGCAAGGCCCTCCGGAACATCCAGACCCTCTAGAATGCACCATACCTTCCAGACTACCCCACCTTCCAGACTGACCATACCCTTGAGAATGCTCCGCTTCTATCTAATTACCTTGGGTCTCTCAGACCCAAGAATGGAATCAGAAGACCTGAAAAAAAAAATCTCCCTTCAGTTCTATTTTCTCCAAGATGTATGAAATTTAAATTCAAATGAAATTCTATTTATATCCTAATATTTATTTTGTCTTCCTTTATGTTGCTAGCACAGTGATCATTTTTTCTAATTGCTTCCAAAAGATTAATACAAGCATGTTCTATGTTTCATGTTATAACACTCTTTCTAATTGTTTCAGTTCATATATCTGTAGCAGATTATACATAAATTTGTTTGGAATGAGCAATTGCTATTACACCCTATTTATTTAGACCCTACTAAACAAGACCCTAACCCCAGAGGTATTCACCTTTCAGGTGAAGGCATATGATATTACAAGAATAACTGTACAAGGTCAAACATGATTTCAAGTTCAATGGAATAGGAAGTGCAGGCTTTGGGAGACAACCACTTCCCAGCTTAAAGAACTTCCTATCATCGTCCTGCCCTCTCCCTAAACAGTATGAGTGGATAGTTCCTAACTCTCAGGAAAGAAACTATTCTTCAAAGTTTGACTAAAATGGACTATGTTTGGTACTATTTAATGCTGAGTCTGGACTTGTAGCTTGGAATGTTAAGTAGGGGTAGTTGATTGTGTTGATACCTCATAAGGATCTTTTCGAATAGAATATTAGAGATGATGCATATGGATGGCTTCCCATTTACCAGTAACAACAGAGCTAAGTTGTTACTTTTCTTTATTCAAAGATGGTAACTCAGCTTTATCCCACATAAAACAGAACCTGCAGGCTGCAGTCTACCCAGTGCTGACTGAGTCAGTGCTGCTGTCTTCTTTAGCTTTCTACCAAAGAACTTCTTATTAAAAACAGAACCGAGACTTCCATCAGGCTGGCTCGCTGTTTGGAGCCAATGTCAGGTTATAGCAGATCAGCAGATGTTTTTTTTTGTTGTTGTTGTTGTTGGTGGTGGTGGTGGTTTCATTTCGTTTTTTTTTTTGTTTGTTTGTTTGTTTGTTTGTTTGTTTTGTTTTTTTTAAGGCCAATAGTAAAGATAATTGTTTTAAAATCATTTTTGTTCAAGAAGCATGAGCAGGAGGGTAAGAAGGCTTAAAGAATTTTCTAAATTTTGCTTGGAAACCAAGAACCCAAACCTAAAATAAGAGGTAATGAAATTTCCCCAAATTAAGTGTTAGAAAGAAGGATAAGAAGTACTTGACTATTGAGCCAGGCATGGTGGTGCACACCTTTAATCCCAGTACTCGGGAGGCAAAGGTAGAATTGCCTGAGTTTGAGGCTAGCCTGAGACTACATAGTGAATTCAAGGTCTGCCTGGGTTACAGCGAGACTCTACCTCAAAAAACCACTAATTGATGAATTAATAAAATAGAAGTACTTGACTATGAAGAGAATAGAAAAGCTCAGTGCTGGGGAAGGGTGATCAACAGCCTCATTTGTATGTGAACCACCTTCAGGCTTTCCAGGGTGGAGCCCAAGAAACTGTAATCCCATAATAGAAAAAATTCTATTTTCCAATGGGTAAATGTTATTTTTCCATGTGTAAATCACAAATGAGGGGTGGCATATGTCTGGCAACATAAGAGACAACTTCATGCAGTCCCACATAACCTACTTGTATTGTCACGGTGTCCTCAGAGTGGCTCAGAAGCAGCTGAGAATAGACAGAAAGAGTCAAAGAAGCTGACGTTGAATCAAATTCTAAGGACCTCATGATTTGGAGGTATTAGGTGAGATGAGATATCAACAGTGGTGCCAGGACACGGTAATGGGACCAGATAGGAGAGATGTACCTGGTGTGGACAGAAGATGCAGATACTGCATCGTCACACACAATGATACCTGACCTCTCAGAATTTAACTACATCCCAGGAGAAAGCAGCAGAGGAGAAGGGAGGAGGGAAATTAGAACTGAGTTTAAGTTCTTGCTTAATTAATTGATTGGGTTAAGCTTGGTTGGTGTGTGTGTGTGTGTGTGTGTGTGTGTGTGTGTGTGTGTAAATTGCAGCTTCTTAAGGAAATTTTGAGTCCACTCTGGGTCAACTGGGACACTGTACCTCCTTTAGCTCAGGAATTTATTCAGGAATGAGCCTGAATATAGGGCCTAAACTAATTACAACAGGGACCCTTTTTTGAGGCAAAACCATTGGTTCAGGAAGATCATGTGTCCTGAGTTGATCCTATTAGGACATTTCTTTTTGCATGAATGAGGGTTCCTATATTCTTTGTTATTGCTGAGAAACACAAAGAGTGCAACCTGAGTGGGGGGGGGGAAGTAACCTCAAAGGAAACGAGGAAGGGAGGAAGGTAGAAAACGAGCCAAGAAGGTGAGGGATAACGATTCTTGGTGGCATTAAGCCATTGAATTAACTTTCATTCTGAAAGAAGCCCCATCATTGAATTAATTACTAATGATTTTCTTCTGTTTGTTATTTAGCTTTAATTAGGCATTTGTGATACTACTGGAACTGTCCCATTAATTCTGATCCTGATAAAATTTGACTTGACTACATATCACCAACCTACTATAAAATCGCACCTTACATTAAAACACTTGCAATGAATCCGCAGAAGAAAAATATAATGTGTGACATAAGAAGCTTTTATCATCATTACTTCTTAATCCACATTTTAGTTATAATACTTTCAAATTTTAGACAATGAAATTGAAAGAGACCAAAATAAGTCCTTAATGGTCTTAGCTCCCAGAAGTGCATTATGGATCTATTTTGCTTTTTTAAAATCTGAATTATGTTTTCTAGTCAGGATTATTATTTTGGCATTGGGGACCAAACCCTGGGACCTATGCATGTTAACCATACACTCTACTTCTGTGTTACACCAGTCCCCAGGGTCATTTCTTTTTTATCATATTAGTGATAACAATATAAGTTTTAGTCATTTACATAGCATGTAATGGTAGGAATAAACTTTGCAGCCCCAAAGTCAAGGCCTGCTAGAGGGAAAATGCACTTGAAGAAGTAGACTCAATTTAGGTTACGATCTCTGAGTCATCACTCAAGGGGTGCTGGGGTGTATTAGTAGTGGCTTGCAGCTAGTGAGCCAGCAAGCACTGGCACAAGTAGTCAAAGGCATAGGAGGTTCGAGAGGATATATCAAGTTGACCCTAGGTTCTCCACACTGGCTCTGTGGCATCAGTGGAGTGGGGCCTTCATGGAGGCAGTAGGCATGAGAACATTGGACCTTAAATTGGGAATACTTCGGTGTCTCTTGCCCAGAAGAGTCATTTCTGCACAGTAAGTGGCATTTTCTTTTTAGCCCATATTAAAGAACTCACTTTCTGTGCCAGTGTTTGTCTGGCTTCTTTCTGGAGTCTCCTGTGACAACTAGTATCTACGGAGCACCTGCCCCATTCCAAGTACTGTTTAAGCAATTGACACAGACTAACTCCTAATTTTCACAGCAATTATACAAAGTATGTATCTGTACCATGACTGAACTGTATCATTTGACCATTATATCATTCTTATTTTCCACAGAAGAAAAGACAGAAAAATTAAGTTAACTTGCCGTAGTACACAGCTAAGGGTTTATGGTTTTAACCACTACTACTTACCTCACCTGTTATATGCAATGCATTTACTTGAATATTTCCCATGTTACTATAAATTCTTAATATAAATTTTTAATGACCAAATAGATATTACATTGAATATAGCCCGACCTTTATTATGTAATATGAATTACATCATTCATTAATTTCATAAATAATGCTGTGGTAAATATATTCACAGATTTCCTATATTTAGAAATTTGGGGGGAATACATTCTCAGGAATAGAATTATGAAGTCTAGCCATGTGATTATTTTAAAATTCTTGAGCTATGTTGCAAATTACCTCCCCGAAAAACTGTACCAATTTATATCTTCAACAGAAAAATAGGAAAAATTCCTCTTTAAACAACCTCTATCATTAGTTCTTGCTGTAGTCTTTCATCAATTTATTATTCATACTAAAGAACAACATTCAATCATTCATTTTCTTAATTTTTAAGCTAGGTGAATAATATTTTGTGATAATTAAGAAATCCAAATGAAATAACTTACTTGAACATTAAATATTAAACATCATTATTTTGAATTACCAAAAAAATTAATTATACTTGAAAATTCCAAATGCTCTGCTACTACAAAACACTGACTCATTCAACAACATAGTATTTAGTGACTAGCTGAGCAGCAAATACCATTCACAAAGAACACTGAAATAAAATGGCTGCCAAGCCTGCACGTGGATAGAATTATGCATAAAATGTTCATTTTATGTCTTGCAATTCAGTGAAATTATGAAAATTTCACACATGAGAGAATATGGAACGTCACATTTTAATGTCAAAATATGAAAAGCAAAGAAATTAAAACAACCCCACTACCTCTTGATGTTGAGTCTTTTGGTGCTTAGCTTAACTTCTAAACGCCCTTTCTAGGTGATGATGTGAACAAAGCTTTGACTAGCTATGAATAGCTCCATTCACTGCGCTTTCCTCTGCCTCTCTCTATTAGTGTTTATGGTCTCCCTCAGGAATGTGCTTGGACCAGATGGCCTTCAGCCCAATTTCCTACAAATATTCCATTTTAATGATAATAATTAAAAACACTAATTTGCTCTTACCCAAGGCCATTTCTACAGAGACCTCATGGTGCTTCACAAATACTAATTAAGCCTTAGAAATGTGACTTCGATTTCTAGTCTTATAAAATGCCCAAGGATTTCTCTGTTAAGCAATTTTCCAGGATTAAGAATTAATAGCGGCAGGGTTAGTGGTCCCAGCTTCTCCCTTCCATCAGAATGATCTTCCAGACACTGGGACACTCACATTGCTTGACATCTATTTTAGCCCAAGATGCCACTAGGAGAAAATTTTTTTAAAAATCTTAAATCCCTTTTTCAAGTTGGAAATGACTTGTGGCAACGAAAAATATATGAGTCAGACCATCTCGTTTTGGTAGCTCTAAAAGAACTACTGATTTGATGGCTTAGAACCATGTTTTTCAAACTGAAAAATAGACTCCTTAAAACATATGTTTAAAAAAATATTTTTAATACATAAAATATTTGCCAGAGAAGAGAGAGAATATGGGAACACCAGGGCCTCCAGATGCATGGATCGTTTTGTGCATCTGGCTTTATGTGGGTACTGGGGAATTGAACCTGGGATGGCAGGCTTTGCAAGCAAGTGCCTTCAACTATTGAGCCATCTTTCCAGCCCAAAATCAGGGTTTTAACTTATGGTTCTTTAGTTTTCAGAGAGCTTGGAGTTAGATTTCAGTATTTCTGTTGTCAAGTTGGGTGGAGAAATAGGCATACTGATTTTCACTAACTTGTATCTAAAATGTATCATTTCTTTTCACTACTAATACCATAGTAGTATTTATGGAACTTATAACATTTTCACCAACAAAATCACTAGTATATATCATATCACCTTAAGTATACTGAATATGGAAATATAAGCAATATTGAAATATTGTTTACATGTACTACTACTAAGGTTATGGTAGTTTGCCTCAGGTTTTTACTTAAAAGGTCATACACTACTATATCTTATTTAAAATAGTTAACTGCAATCTAATACTTTTCTCTTAGAATTCCATGTACAATAAACATTTTTTTCAATTGTATATGGAATGCTCTCTAGGACTGATCATGCATTAGGCCACAAAACAAGTCCCAATAAATTTAAAAGACTACTTAGCCATACAAAGTAACTTTTCCAACTACAATGGAATGAAGGTAAAATCAGAAAAGATGTGAAACTGGAAATTTTACCCACATATAGGAAGCAAACTCCTCATTGGAGATAATATACAGGTCAGAGAAGAAATCACAAAGGAAATTAGAAGATAGAGAAAATTGATACTAAAAGAGCACATTACCCAAACTTATGGGATGCGGTAAAATCTTTGCTCATGGTAAAATTTATAGCCACAAATGCCTGCATTAGCAAAAGCACACCATAAATCAATGACCTAACTTTAGGAGCTTGAAAAAGAAGTGCCAGTTAAAGCCACAGCAAGGATAACAAAGATTAGAGTGGCGATAAAATAACCAATACAGAACTGTAGGAATCAATGAAAGCAAAATATAATTGTTTAAATAAGAGGGACATTGAAGCCAAAAAATTTGACTGATAAAACCTCAATTAGATAAGCTAGGGAAAAAAAGATACAAAAAGGTAAAATGAAAAATTCAAGTGAAGGAAGGCATGGTGGAGCACACCTTTAATCCCAGCATTTGCGAGGCAGAGGTAGGAGGATCATGTAAGTTCGAGGTCACCCTGAGACTCCAGGTCAGCCAAAAAAGAAAGAAAGAAAGAAAAAAGTGGAGATACTAAAAATATATAAATGAAATACATACTATAAGAGAATATGTAAATGACCATATAGCAATAGTTAAATCAGTAATCAATATTCCTGCAAAAAAAAAAAAAATAGCATCAGGTTTTGCTGAAGAATTCTACCAAACAGATAGAAAAGAACATTGGTCTTTCCAATTATTCCAAAATAGAATAGGAAAGAAGATTTCCTAAGTAACTTTATGAGGCCAGTGTTGCACTGATGCCAAATTCAATGAAAGATACCACACACAGGTCAATATTTTTCCCCTAAAAATAACAAATTCAACAAAGTCTAAAGATTCAAGATTAACATGCAATACAGTTGTATTTTATACAATAAAAGTGATTGATCTGAAAAGAAAATAAAGCCATAGGGTGTGGTGTTGCATCCCTTCAGTCCCAGCACTGAGATAAAAGGATCACCATGAGTTCAAGGCCAGCCTGTGGCCACAGAGTGAGTCCCAGGTCAACCTGGACTAGAGTGAGACCCTGCCTCAAAAAAAAAAAAAGAAAGAAAGAAAGAAAGAAAGAAGAGAAAAAAATGTTACAAAAATGAAAGAAAACCATTCCATGTACAATAGTACCTAAAAGAAAGTATGTAGGAATAAATTTAGCCAAGGAAGCAAAAGGCTTGTTTACTGCTGAATAAAAGTTAAAAGACCTAAATAAATGGAAAGATATCCCATGTTTATAGACTAGAAACCTTCATTTTGTTAAGATGTGATAATAACCAAAGTGATTTACATATTTAATGCATATGCATATGTAAATAGAATGCAGTTGGATGCCTTTAGCTAGGCTCAGGAAGTTCCACTAGGCCTCACGTCCGGGCCTCTCAAGGCCCAACAGTTGGACATCTATTTTATAATATATAGAAATGTTAACTCAAACTTGAGCAATTACCTAAATATGGAAGTAAAATCATAGAATTCCTAGATAAAATCTTCATAATCTTGGATTTTGCAATGGATTCTTAGGCATCACCCAAATGTATATGCAAAAAAGAAAAATAGATAAATTGGATTTCACAAAAGTTAAACACATTATACATCAAAGAACACTATAAACAAAGTGAAAAGACAACCTAGTTAAAAACATTAGCAAGTCACATATCTGACAAGGGATTGGTTTCTAGAAATATAAAGAATATTTACAACTCAATAGCAAGACAAACAATCCAATTTTTTTTAAAAAAATGAACAAAACACTTGAATAAGCATTTCTCCCCAGAAAATATACAAATGGCTAGCAAGCATATGGAAAGTTTCTCAACATAATTAGTCATAGGCAAAATGAAGATCAGAGGCAGGAGAAATAGCTCATTCCATAAAGTGCTTGCTTAGCATGAAGGGCTGAGTTTTTTTAAAAAAAATATTTTATTTATTTATTTGAAAGGGAGAGAGAGAGAGAGAAGCAGTTAGGGAGAATGGGCGTGCCAGGGCATCCAGCCACTGCACACAGACTGTAGATGCATGTGTTCCCTTGTGCATCTGGGTCTTTTGGCTTTGCAGGCAAGCATCTTAACCGCTAAGCCATCTCTCCAGCCCAAGAGCTGAGTTTTATCCTCAGGACCCACACCGACGCTGGGCATGCTGGCATGTTCCTATAATTCTACTGTTGGGGAGACAGGAGGATTTTTGGAGTTGGCTAGCTAGGTAGTCTAGCATAATTAATGAGCTCCAGGCCAATCAGAGAGCCTGTCTCAAAGCAGGTGGATGGTACCCATGAGGATATAACACCTGAGGTTGTCATCTGACCTTCACACACAAGTACATACAACACATGAACACTTATACACACAAATGCAAATCACATACATAGAAGCAAAACAGAAAAAAAAAAAAGAACAGAAAGCTGAATATCAAAACCACAATGATATCTTACTTTGCTCCCACAAGGATTGCTTCAAAAGCAACATAAGTCTTCATTAAGATGGCAGGAAATTACACACGTTATATATTACAGATAATAATGAAAAGTGGCCCAGTTACTCAGGAAAATAGTTTGGCGATTCTCAAAGTGTTAAATATAGCATTTCCACATGACCCAGAAATTCCACTCCTAAGTTTATATTCAAAATAATTAAAACAGTTGTTTAAACATGTATGTACATCAATGCAACTGTTCATAAATTCATGGTAATACTATTCTTGCCATAGCAAGAAGGTGAAGACCACGCAAAGACCTGTCAATAGCTGAATGGATAAGAAAGTGTGGTATATGCATAGAATTATTGTTCAGTCCCAGAAAGAGTCAAATATTGATATATGCTATGATTTGAATGAACCACAAAGAAGTGGACACAAAAAGATACATATTGTATAATGTCATTTGTGTGAAATAACCATAAAACATATAAACTGAGAAAGAGAAAAAGCATATTGTGATTATCAGGAAGGGGGAAGCAGAATTATGAATTGCTTTTAGGTTGGCTTCTGTTGCAGCCAGCCTCACCCTGCCGGGATGAACACCCAATCCAGGCAGAGTTTAGGAGGGAAAGGGATTTATTTCAAGCTTACAGACCAAAGGGGGAAGTTCCATCAATGGCAGAACAAGCCGCTTCTATAATCCAAGCAGAAAGAAACAACCAAATGGCCAGGAAAAAAAAAAAAAACAAACCCAGCAGCAACAGCAGAGTTCAGACCTTTCTGCACACCTTTTGGCTAGAATTCAGACCTACCTCCAGCACACCTTAGGGCTGGACCCCAGGATCTGTCCCCAGTGACACCTCCCCCAGCCAGGCAACTGGACACAAGCTTTAACAAAACGCCTGAGTCTGGGGGTGGGGGGCAAACTAACACAGCTGCTTCCCCTCTACAATGCTGGCTCTTGCTGTTCTCCAGGCGTCTTCTGCAGATGCACTCCTAGTGACTGTCATCCGCCTTGAAGACCAGAATACGCCTGATGGGTTGGTGATTCTGAACTCAAAGGTTTTAGACCAATGAATTACTAGGTATTGGATTATCTTTGGAACTTCTTGGTTTACAAAGGTAATGTATACCTCAAAAAACACCAAGTAACAGATCCATTTCCAATTGTTTAATAGATGCTCCTATCATGACAGTCTGGGGACACTTCAAATTAACCATTTCTTTATAAATCCATAATTCTGTCTGGCTTTCCAGAGAAGTAGAGGGAAATTTTTTTCCTACTCACTCTTTCAAAGCATTTTGCCTAAACATAAAAACTTTATTTTATTAAAGGCCCAGAAGCCCACTCCCATCTCTATTTCAGGTTTTTCCCCACCCATCCATCCTCAACTGTTCTCCTAGCCTTGTTGACAAAAATATCAAAAACACTCGCTCTTCTCACCCTCCCTTTGCACTGCTGTATTGCTGTGATTCACACTTTTATAATCTACTAACTAGACCACTAAACTAAAGTGCCAACTGTTCTTGCATTGAGTCTCAGTCTATATGAAAAATATTAGTTCTTGCCTTCACTGTCCATTCTTTTTTTTTTTTTTTTTTTTTTTTTTTTTTTTTTTTGGTTTTTGAGATAGGGTCTCACTCTAGCCCAGGCTGACCTGGAATTCACTATGTAGTCTTAGGGTGGCCTAGAACCCACAGCGATCCTCCTACCTCTGCCTCCCAGTGCTGGGATTAAAGGCGTGTGCCACCACACCCAGCTCACTGTCTCATTCTTAATCAATCTTCTTTATCTTCTCTGAACTTATTTTTTGGCTTTGCGATGTGTGTAATGTATGTATATGGGGGATATGCATGTGTGCATGTGTGTGCAAATGTGTACACCTCCTGCACACATATGTAGAGTCCAGATGAAGACATCAGGCATCCTCCTCTACTTAGTCTCTCACTGAACCTGGAACTTCCTGCTTTGCTGTTAGACTGGCTGGCCAGGGCACCCCCGTGATGCTCCGTCTCTATCCTCCTCAGGGCTGTCATCCAGATGAAAGAGAAGAAAAACTGGTTGCCCAACTTGATTCCAGCTACCTTTTCATCTACTGGCCTTTCAAATACATTAGTTCCCAGCGTATTTCTCTAATTTAGAATAACAATTGATTAGGTAAAGTTGGTTTTTTTTAATATTTTTTTTGCATGGAAGGGAATTTACTTGATATACATGTATTTTGGATTTTCATAAAGTGAATAATTGTATATTTTTTATAAAAATACCTGCAAAATAACATAATTACCACAATCAGTCCTATAGATCTAGTCTTGAGCTTTTGTGGACCTGCATATATAATGTGTGGGTCCGTGGGATTTTTTTTTGTTTTTGTTTTGCCTGTTGTTGCCTAAAAATGAGTTAATAACTTGTGTATCTCTCCATTTGTTTAGGTGTTTTTATTTTTTTCATTGGTGTTACACAGTTTTTATTGTGCAGGCCATATAAAATTGTGTAAGATCTATACTATTCTTTGTTGCATGATGAAACTATAAATTATTTTAATTTCAGTTTCTAGCTTTGTATTATAGACGTGTGATTGTTTTTCCCTTAATTGACTTTGTGTCCTGCAAACTTGCTGAATTTATTCTTTTGACTCCATAGATTGTTTGGCAGATTTTTTTGATTGCTTTGTATAGTTAATCATGTCATCTCCCAAAAGAGATAATTTTATTTCTTCCTTTCCAAACCTACACATATTTTATTTCCTTTGCTTAGTTTAGATAGCACTGGCAGAAATTTCTGATTCAAGCATAAAGCGAATTGAGAGCAGATATTTTTGACTTGTTCATGATCTTAAGAGGGAAGTAATACAGAAATTTGGGGTTCCTTGTACAGCAATGCACCAATAATTTGGGTGTTCCTGGATCCTTGTCCAATTAATTTGAAGAATGAAATCCATGGGCCAGAGGATAAGATGCAGAAAGATTTTATTATAGCTTAAAGCTTTAGGAGATGAAGAGAAGGGGGCTTAAGCCTAGAACATAAGAGAAGGAAACAAAGAGCTAAGTGGAGCTCTTGCCCAGGGAGGCGGGGGCGGGGGGGGATTGTCTTTAAATATGTTGTTAGATGTGGGATTTCTATAGATGCCTAATATCAGGTTGAGGGAGTCCCCTTTTCACCTTACTGACTTACTCTCCCTCCCTTCCTTCTCATCTTCCATCCTTTCCTCCCTTACTTTATTTTTCTTTTTTCCATTTTATCATGAATTGATATTGAATTTTGTCAAGCACTTTTTTTGGCATCGACTGAGATATAATGGTAATTTTTCATTAGTCTGTTGTATAATAGATTATACTGAGAAATTTTCAAATATCGAACCTGCTCACACTTCCATACTGAAGTGTACTTGGATAATACCTCCTGTTTAACTTAACTTCCCAGTATTTTGCTGGAGACTTTTGCTTCCATGTTCATGAGGCTATTGATCTGCAATTTTCTTTCTTCATAATACTCTTATGTGATTTTAGTTTTTGAGTCACACTGGCTCAAAAAAGCTAGATAGAAAAATGTTCTTTCTTTGTGTTTTACAAGACTTTATACAGACATGTTTTTGTTTGAGAAAATTTACATTAAAACCATATGGGCCTGGAATTTGACTTGTTGGATGTGTATTAACTAGAAACTCAATTTTCAGAATAGATATTAGACTATTCAAGGTATCTGTTTTGCTTATGAGAGCCTTGGCAGCTCTCTAAATTTTTCCCCCACAGAATTGGTCAATTTAATGTAAGTTGAAGATTTATCAAATTTTATTGATTACCCCTACCCATAGGGCTTGCTTATAATATTTCTATAATATTTTCTTCTAATTTTCACTATTTATTTTCTTTACTCCTTATGTTTCAAACCCTGTTTATTTCAGGTTCCATCTGTTCTACCTTGTGAAGCTCAATGATTTGAGCTCCTTCTTATTTTCTAATGTTTATATTTAATAGTATAATTTTCCCTCTGAGCAATGCCACAGCTACATGACACAAAGTCTGATATGATGTATTTTTGTGTTCATTCAATTCTAAACACTTTTCTAATTTCTCTTGGAATTTCCTTATTTACCCTGAAGTACTATTAAGTATGTTGATTAACTTCCAAATATTTGGTGCTTTTCTATATTGCATATGCTGCATGTATGGGTGTTCTATGTTGAAAGGCAGGCATACTCTGACATGTTATAGAAATGCTTTGCATATAGGAATTTTCTCATTGCTAGAGAAGGCTTCCCTAGTGTTCTTTTTTTTTTTCTCTCTTTTTTAAAAAGTAATTTTTCTTTCTACTTTTACTATCAATGCCTGATAGACTAGGGAAGTCTCCAACTAAACTTGCAAATTTCCAGTTTAATTTTTCAGTTATTTTCACTTCATGCATTTTAAAACACAGGTCTTAGGTACATTGCCTTCTGAGTATGGTGATACATGCATGTACTCCTAGCATTTGAGATATAGAGACAGGAAGCTATTACTAGCTATATAGTGAGTGTGAGGTTAGCCTGAGTTACAAAATGAAACCCTATCTCAATGCCCCCTCCAAAACAAAAACCACAAGACATGACTCCTTAGGGAATTGACCCTCTCAGTGTTTAGTAAAATCTTTTATTTTGGCTGGTATTTTATGTTGAAGTCTACTTTGCTTGCCATTCATATAGGTGTTCCATATACTTTCAATTAAAGATTATATGGTATATCATTCTCTCTCCATATATATGTATATATATATATATATATATATATATGTATATAGATAGATAGATAGATGTACTCTCTCTCTCTATATATATATATACACATACATATATGAAAGAAGGTCTTTTCATAAAGTTAGTTTATCATGGCAAACATGGAGTTACAGTTTATAACATCGTGTGGGGGTGTGTGCATTGTAATGTGTGGATGGATGTTTTTGTGTGTACGTGTGGGTGTACACATGCCACAGTATGCATATCACAGGTCAGAGGACAACTCTGGGAATTGGTCCTCACTTTCTACCTTGTTTGAGGCAGTCTCTCATTGTTCACTACTACTGTGTTCACAAGACTAGCTGGCCTGCAAGCTTCCCGGCTATTTTCCTGTCTCCTCCTCTCTTCTTGCCCTCCTAGCCTTGCTGGTATTACCAGCAATAGCACCATAGCATCTAGCTTTATGTAGGTTCTGGGGAATTGAACCCAGACCAGCAGGCTTTGCAAGCAAGCATGTTTAACCACTGAGCAATCTCCCAGCTGCAAACAGTTTTTCAACCTTAAGAAAGAGAACTAGAAAAAGTTAGTGAACTTTTCATTATGTCATGTGCCTGCAGAGCGCCTTCTGTAGGAAAGTGTAGACCTTTCCTTTGGGCTAAACCATGAAAGGAATTCAAGTAAACCAGAACACATGAGGAGGAAAATGGCATCCGAAATCATTTCCTGCTCCCAGAACATGGCTTCTAATTACTTAGCAAGTGTGGCTTATATAATAAGAGATATGTGACAGAGGACAGGATAAGTATAGAACTGTGTAATGTAAAATGAAAAACCTTGACAACTGGAGGACCTCTTGTATCTTCAATTCTCTTGTGATCCTCAGAGAATCCTCTCTCAGATGGCTGAGAAACCAGAAGGGTGGTGTTTGCCTCCTTTTGTTTTGTTCCTGCTGCCTGCCAACTAGATGTCAATTATGTTGTGAGTTATAATTTTTCACCTTGAGCTCTAGAACAGTCACTATAAAATAAACCAATACTGTTTGCCTTGGCCACAAAACCACCGAGGGCCATCTCTTAGACATTAGATCAAATGGTTCTATCCTGGCAGAGAAATGACCCCGAGACCTGTGGCAAAACTCCAGGTTGCATTCTGAACAGTGACTTGTCTTCTAAGTCTCCAGCTTCCCAAGAGACACCTCTTGTCATGACCTGCTTCCTTTGATCTTTCATTTCTGGTGCCCTGCACAAGACTTCTCATGTGAACAAGGAAAGGAGCCAGTTGGGCATTGTACAAAGGAGGCTTCATATTAACTGTACAAGTGCTAACTGAAAAAGTACAGTCTGGTGAGGCAGAATGTGAGAGACGCTGTCGTAATTAGCTTTGCAGCTTTGCAGGCTGATTCTCATTTTCGTATAAAACATTAAAGAATCTTGGGAACTGAGAACTTCAGCCCAATTTTAGACATTCAGAGTTGAGACGATAATAGTGATAAAACGTATATGAATAATAAAGGCTGATGACAAAGATCAGGAAAATGAAGGTGGAAAGGAAGCTAATGCATGATGAATGAGCTGGTACATTGGACTGGACACTTTCTCTACTCATCAGCACTTTGTGTTTTCCTCTCATTCGGCTTTGATGGTCTGCCAAGGTATAGGAACTTTGGTGAATGTTAGTGCTTACAGTATACCCTATTTGAAATTCAGGCCACAAAGGAGGGAATCTGGGAAGAATCAGGTGGGAAAAGGCTAGAAGTAGAAATGGCATTTCAGGTATTTTAGCATAGTTGGGAATGAGGATATTATAATCTAATATTCTTCTAGAAACAATGATCATAAAAGCTTCCTATGAAGAGAAAGAAACACTGTTTTCTCAAATTAAGAGAACAAGCTTTAACTATAACTCTGGCTGGTATCTTCTGCACTTAGAGTCAAGTACTTGAATTAGCTACAATTTACCAAACTTAATTGTGTCTGATTTTATCTTGAACAGTACCAGAGCATGAAATTCTTTTTACTCTGCAAGGGGAAATCCTCAAGTCATTATTTAGAGAATACTATCTCCTCAAGGAAAACACTTTTTTATCTTAAAGTATAAATGAAATTCATAAACAAAGTAAGATTTCTCTGCTTTGTGAATCAACAAATATGTTTAAAATATTACCAGAGTTCATAAGGATTGTGTTTTGGCCCTGGAACTGTAACTTGAAGTTAAATATTTTGATATATGGTATTAGCAATATTGACTTCAAACTCAGAAAAGCTAATTCACCAAAGGCCATTTCATAAGATGGAGAAGGTGGTTGTGAACAATGGATAAAAGCAGATAGAATCAGAGATGCTTGCAGGGGATAGCCTGCCTCAGAAAGTTTTATTAAGATCTCTCCGATAAATAAATGAAAGTCTTATTAAAGAACCACGTTGGACTCTCCAGATCCCACATAAGCCAGATGCACAAAGGTGAGGCAAATGCAAGGCCTCACATACCCACTAGGTGGCACAAGTGTCTGGAATTTGATAGCAGTGGCTAAGGCTCTGGAGTGCCAATTCCCTCTCTCTCTCTCTCTCTCTCTTTCTCTTTCTAAAATGAAATAAAATACATTTTTAAAGTTTTATTTAAAAAGAAAGAAGACAAAATGTTCATGAAGAGCATCATTTTCTCTACTTTGGTCTCCCACCCTCACTCCCCTCTACCAACTTCCACTAAACTCCTTTTTCTTTCCAACCTCGACATCTGTGGTTTTATTTTTTATTTTCCTTTATTGCCTTCCTCCATCATTCATGACAATATAGTGATGGGCTCAAAATTGTGCAGGTCTTAGACAGGTAATGACAGTCACTATGAGGTCCTGGTGCAACAGTCACTTCATTGTTGCTGCTCCCGTTCTGCAGTGTTCCCTGAACCTTGGAAGGCATGACAGAAGATAGCTGATTTAGTGTTGGGCACACAACAGTTACTTACCCTCAACACTTAAATGAGTTTTGAGTCTTGCCAGTACTCATCTGCAAAAAAATAAGCTTTTCTGACCAAAGGTGAGAGCAGCACTACTCTATAGGCATAAACATAAATATTTAGAGGACAATTTGATGGAAATAAGAGAGCCACATAGGCAAACAACAGGAGTGATTCAACACTTAGGACTTTTGACCTTCCATAGGCTTTTGACTAGGTTTACAGTACCAGGTATGAATTCCCTCCCATGAAGCAGACCTTAAATCCCAATCAGAGAGCAGTTTATTATCCCCTTAATACTCAAGACACTATTGCACCACTGGGCACATCTTGCCTGGCTGATTGGTTGGTTGTGCTGCTCTCGGGATCCACTGCTAGTTAAGAGTATTGATGACTCAGCAGCCTGCACAGCACCTTTTAACACAATGACAGCTAACCTGTAGGAAAGAAGCTTCTAGCTCAGTCCCAGCTTGAATTCTGTGTCATGCAGCCAAAGCATGTGGTGTCTTCAGAAGAGGGACTCACCATCTAGTCCTGGTCGACAATCAAGAGCACTCACAATACATCGTATTGTCTTAGGGACCTCAGACACCTCCCTGACCAATAACTCACTGGGAGATAGCCCACCTCTGGCACTGGGACTGTCCCATATCATCCAGTGACTTCTGGGTGCAACATTATAAACCTTTGCAGGGTACTTTGGCCCAAACTCTTTTCTTTTAATTATATTTTGAAATAAGTAAAAAAAAAAAAAAATAGATTTCCATATAGTTTTTCATAGTGTCTTAGATTGTGGCTAATCCTTCTCCTGTACTTTTTTCTCCTTCATACCCCCCCCCTAAATCTTCTTAAACCTTTCCAACCCCAGTATATTACCCATCTGACTGCTTTCTAACCTTAAGCCCTGCACCCTTATCTACCTTATGGCCCCTTTCTAGCTTCCTAGTCTCTCGTGACTATTTTTTTTTAAGGTAGGGTCTCACTCTAGCCCAGGCTAACCAGGAATTTACTATATAGTCTTAGGGTGGCCTCAAACTCATGGTGATCCTCCTACCTCTGCTTTTTATGTCACCATGGAAAGCTCTAGTGACTCTAATTCCAACTTCCATACAGATCTAAAACTTTGAAGTTAGGATCCAACTATGAGAGAGAACATGTTGCATCTCTCATTCTAAGTCTGTGACCTCACTTAGTATATTTTCCAGATACATTTATCTTGCTGCAAATTTCATCATTTCATTTTTCCTTAAAACTGAATAAAATTCCTTTGTGTATATATACTACATTTCACTATCTACTTATCAGTTAATGAGCAATTTCTAGGTATTGTGATCAGAACAGTAATAAACATGTATCTCTATAGTATAGAGTCCTTAAGGTGTATGCCAAGGAGTGTCACAGCTGGTTCATATATAGTTCTATTTTGAGCTTTTCAAGAAACTTCCACACTGATGTCCACAATGGTACCAAATTACACTCTCACCAATAGTGAATAAGCAGTCCTCTTTCCCCATACTCTCACCAGCATTTATTCTCATCTGATTTTGTAAAATTTTATTTATTTATTTACAAGCAGAGAGAGAGAGAGAGAAGAGAGACAGAGAGAGAATGGGCACACCAGGGCCTCTAGCCACTGCAAACGAACTCAAGACACATGTGCCCCTTGTGCATCTGGCTTACATGGGTCCTAGGGAATCAAACCTGGGTCCTTTGGCTTCGCAGGCAAACCCCTTAACCACTAAGCCATCTCTCCAGCCATTTTCTTTTTGAGGTAGGATCTCACTCTAGCCCAGGCTAACCAGAAATTCACTATGTAGTCTCAGGCTGGCCTCGCACTCATGGTGATCCTCCTACCTCTGCCTCCTGAGTGCTGGGATTAAAGGTGTGAGCCACCACACCCAGCTTGTCGTTTGGTTTTTTGTTTGTTTGTTTATTTGTTTGTTTTATAATAGCTATTCTGACTAGAGTGAAATGTCATCACAAAGTAGTTTTAAAGTAGTTTTAAAGTAGTTTTGCATTCCCTTGAAGGCTAAAGATGTTGAACACTTTTAAAGATATTTCTTGGCCATTTGTATTTTGAGAACTGTGTGTTTAGTTCCATAGCCTAGATTTTTTTTTAATAAATGTTATTTTATTTATATATTAGAGAGAGGAAGAATGAGCATTCCAGGGCCTCTAGACACTACAAACTGCAGATGCATGCACCACCTTGTGCATCTGGCTTATGGGGATACTAGGGAATTGAACATGGGTCCTTATGCTTCACAAGCAAGTGCTTAACCGCTAAGCCATCTCTCCAGCTCTCTATAGCCTAATTTTTTAATTAGTTTGTTTGATTTCTTTTTAATTCTTTGTATATTATAGAAATCACTCTTCCATTGGCATACTACTTCTTCACCTGATTAAGTTTCTTTTGGTAGAAAACTTTTAATAATTTCATGAGGTCCCATTTGTTGATTAGTGGTCTTATTTCCTTAGAGACCGAAGTTCTATTCAGAAAGTCCTTGCCTATGCAGAAATGTTGAATTGTGTCCCATACTTTGTCTTCTAGTAGTTTCTGATCTTACATTAAAGCCTTTGATCCATTTGTAGTTGATTCTTGTGCATGGAGAGAGAGAAGGATCTACTGTCATTCTTCATAAAGACGACCAGTTTTTCCAGCACCATTTGTTAAAGAGGCCAATTTTATTCCAGTGAGTGTTGGTAGCCTTTCTGGTTAAAAATCAGATGGCTGTATAAGCACAGGTTTTTATCTGGATCTTCTGTTCTATTGTCCCACATGTCTATTTTTGTGCCAGTGCCATGCTGTTTTGTTACGAGGGCTCTGTAATATACCTTGAAATCAGGTATAGTGATACCCCCAGTATTATTTTTGTTGCTAAGCATTGCTTTGCTTGTGGGCTTCCTAATGAATTTTAGAATTGTATATTCTATTTCAGTGATGAGTACCATTGGAATTTTACTGGGAATTATATTAAGTGCACACATAGATTGCTTTTGGTAGGATAGCCACTTCACAATATTGAGTCTTCCAACTCATGAGTATGGTGTGTCTTCGTACTTCCTGTTGTCTATTTCGAATTCTCCCTTAAGTATTTTAAAATTTGCATGATAGTGGCATTTCACTTCCTTGATTATGGTCATTCCAATTATTTTTTGAGGCCAATGTGAATGGGATTGTTCCCTGATTTCCTTCTTAACATGTCTGTTATTGGTATATAGGAAGGCTACTGCTGTATATCTGTTATTTTTGTATCCTGCTCCTTTGCTCCAAGTGTTTGTTTGCTCTTACAGATTTCTGATAGAGTCTTTAGGGTCCGAAGTATAGAATCATATAACTTGACTTCTTCCTTTCCTATTTGTATCTTCTTTCTCCTATTATTGCGGATATCTTTACTGACTATAGTAGGCCAGGCTGGCAATTGCTGTCTCTCAGAAATTGAACTATACTCCAAGCTCTCCTGGCTTTTAAAGTTTCTGTTGAAAAATCTGTTACTTTTCTAATACGCCTATTTTAATAAGTGACCTGTTTTGCTCTCTTGTTGCTATATGTTTGTATATATATATATATATATATATATATATATATATGAAAAAGTTCTTTCCTGGTCTTATTTGCTTGGTATCTAAATGCCTCCTATATCTGTATTGACATCTCCTTCCTTAATTTGGGGAAACTTTTATGATTTTGTTGAAACTACCTACTATGCCTTTCTTATACTTCTTCTATTCCCAAAATTCTTATAATTGACCTCTTTGTAGTGTCCAAAATGTTGTTATTCTCTCATAACTAATTATTAATTTGCTTTATCCTTGTATGAATGTTCCCAATCCTCCATCTTGTCTTTAAGCTCAGATATTCTGCCCTGTCTTTGATCTACTCTATTGGTAAGGCTTTCTATAGTTTTGTATTGACTTATTGTGTTTCATTTCCAGTATTTCAAACTGGCTTTTTTTCAGTTTTTCTATTTCTTTACTCATGTTTTGTATTGACCTAATTTCAGTCAACTCATTTTCTTTGTTCTCTTAAGATTCTGTTGAGTTTGTTTTCTTCTTTGATTCCTTTCATTTCTCCATTGAACATACTTATAATAATTCTTTTGAATTTCCAGTCCAGCATTCCATCCAATTTACTCTTATTGCAGGCCACAATTTTCTACATGATTAATAATTTTTGGAGGAGCTTTATTGCCTTGATTTTTTGTGTTTCCTGTTTGATCGCACTGGTATTTTCCATCTTGGGCTATTTCATTGCATAGATTTTTTTTTCCTGTGGGTTTTATGAGCTGTATTCCTAGGTGTGTAGCTCAGAAGTTATATCCTGAGTCTAGGAGCTCAAAGTTCCTGATATGTCCTCTAAATGACTTCCAGAGTAGAATATTAAAAGCAGGAGTGGCCAGAGCTGGTGAATATACATGCTATGTGAATGTCATCATAGCAAATAAAAAGCAATGGTCCCTTTGACTTCTATTTATTTTATTTTATTTATTTATTTGAGAGAGGGAAAGAGGCAGACACACACAGAGAGACAGAGAGAGACAGAATGGGCACATGGGCATGCCAGGCCCTCCAGCCACTGCAAATGAACGCCAGACACATGGCCACCTTGTGCATCTAGCTTACATAGGTCCTGGGGAATCGAACCGAGGTCCTTTGGCTCTGCAGACAAATGCCTTAACCACTAAGCCATCTCTCCAGCCCAACTTCTATAACTTTTGATGAACAAATGAGAAAGGCTAGTATGGAGTATGCTAAGATTTTTGGTTACTTAGAAGTGCAAGGAATGTAGGGTGGGTTAGTATGGGAACGACTGTTAACTTTGAAAAAGATGGAAGTGAGAAAAGTATCTGGGAGAGGAAAGTTGGAAACTTGTTAGGTTCTACAGCTTCAGAGGTTGTAATTACATAAGGTGAAAGTTGTGGTGAGGAAAGAGAAGAGCACAAGGAAGATTGTGGAAAACAGGTTGGAAAGAGAGTAAAAGTACATGATGAGTGATGGATGGGGAGGAGGAGTACAGAGACAGTAGAAAGTGAAAAAAAATACAAAAGAAACAGAAAATCCAACTGAGACATGTACAATTCAAACAAAACCATCATGGAATAGATACCGAAGAGTGAAGATTAAAAGAAAAAATGAGGCACTTTTGTATTGAATTTCTATCTCACCTACTCTGAGCTGTGAAGAAGGTCCCCTCTCCACTTAGCTTATCCCTTGTCAGATATTCTGGCTGCTGTGAGGGGGAGGGGCAGATGGGAGCCTTTAACTTCCTGCAATCTCTTGTGCCCCAGTTGTCATGGTGCAGGGATTATGGGGAGGGAAGGTTGTGGAATACTCCCCGGAAGTGTTCTTGAGGAGCTCAGCTGGTCCCTCATCCATCCTATTCTTCAGATTCCTTTGATTTTGGAAGTCTGGTGGGAGTGGGGAGAAGCCCTTCCTCACAGTTTCTCTGACGCTCACTGGTGCCAGCAGGGCATGGCAGTTATGAGCCTGGGGAAGCACTTCCTGTGAGTAAGAGGAAGTACTTTCCAGTCACCTGCCAGAGCCAAACCGCTCTGGTTAGCAATACTTCTCTAAAGCATAGTGTGAGTGGGGAGAAACCCTTCCCCAGAGTGCCCAAGATTTTATGAAACATCTTAATATCAGTAATTCATATGTTAAATGGAGAGAGGTTAATAATCAATAAAATTGTCACATTATCTTAAGAATTTGATTATATAAATCAACTTGGGAAAGACTGTTCACTTTTCCCATAGGGAGCTTCTAGTCTAAATGAGTGGGCAGAATACATAAATGTCCCAATGCAAAATGCCTAAAAACCATCATGTGTGATGGTTAATATTATAAACCAACTCATCTGGGCTACAAGTTGACCAGATGTTTATTATTGTTTTCTTTGTGTCTATGAAGGTGTTTGGGCAAAATTAGCACACTAATTAGATTAAGAGTCGATAGCCTACCCTAATGTGGCTGATGAATTGATTTCCCATAAGAAATCTGTTCATAAATACTAATACTCATGTGCCACCTAGGCATGGTGATGTGGTCTGAAACATGCGTTACTGGTGGTTTTGTCATTGTCTGAACATCATAAAGCATCTTCATAACAAGCCTAGATAGCGTAGATGAGTCAGTCAGTATGACTTCTTTTTTTTTTAATTTTTTTTGTTATTTATTTATTTATTTATTTGAGAGCGACAGACAGAGAGAAAGAGGCAGATAGAGAGAGGGAGAGAGAATGGGCGCGCCAGGGCCTCCAGCCACTGCAAACGAACTCCAGACGCGTGCGCCCCCTTGTGCATCTGGCTAACGTGGGTCCTGGGGAGTCGAGCCTCGAACCGGGGTCCTTAGGCTTCACAGGCAAGCGCTTAACCACTAAGCCATCTCTCCAGCCCAGTCAGTATGACTTCTTGACATGGTCATAATGTTAACAGTGCATAACCATCCATACATTTGATGAGAACGAGAAACATCTTGTGAAGCTGGCATATGCATACCCTCCTCTGGTTCCTGCAGCACAGCAGCTGATGTACAGTGCATTTTGTCTCAGATTTCAGCACGTTCATCTTTACAGTTCCCAGCCCAAAGAGAACTTCACACGGAGTTGAGTGGTAAATATGGCTTAGAAAAGAGGTGATGTGAACAATACAGAAGAAGTCACAGCCAGGAGCAGGGTTGCCTAGAATGAGCCGATTCTGGTCCAAAAAAGAGAACAGAAAACCTTTCAACAATGCCACTTAGGCAACTTGTAGATCAAAGCAGTTACTGACCACACAAGTCTGAATTTCCCAGGCAGCATGTCCTGACAAGTGGCCACTTTGAGATGTGTAGATATATTGTGTGTGGATGTAGCCATACCATGGTCCGCAGCCACTGCAAACAAATGCCCTTTCAACTTTACATGGGTGGCTGGGGGACTGAACTTGAGCCATCAGGCATTGCAATCAAGTGCTTTTAACCACAGAGAAACCTTCCCATCCCCACATGTTTTAATAGTTAGTGAATAAGTGATCAGTTTTCTGAGTATATTCCACAAATGGAAATGAATGTGGCTGGTCTAGAGACAATCTCAATTTACTTACTGTAAAAACAATATCCTCCCCTAGAGGATGTTGGAAGAGTTAAAGGTTCTTGCAGGTTCTCTACAGTATAATTTAGTCCTGTCTCATTTTCCCACACAATGAAACTAAAAATCAAATGGTCAATGTAAGTAAACATATTGTCATTAAGGAACGAATATGCAGAGTTAATAATAATAGGTGAAATTTTTCATATATGCTTATGTGCCTGAGAACACTTGACCTTTGACCACCAAAAGGGACTGGCCATATAACTGACAGAGCAAAGGCACAGATGAGGCGCCAAGGAGAACGTGCCGCCCCACAGTAGCATTTGTATGCAAGAACTCACGCGTGGAGGCCAAGCAGCTTCCCAATTCCAGGCCAACAGGATCTTTCCACTTTGTTTAAGATGACAATTCTTCGTGGCTCCTGGCTTTTAAAACTTGAATGCCCTAAGACGATGCCCTAGAGTATTTTTTCCAGCTTTGGCAGAATGGCTGTGATCATGATGGACAGTGACACCAAGAGACCGGCTTTCATTGTGCTCTTAATAAGGAGGAAGCCACCACCCTGCTTTCCCTTCTTACTGCCTTTTTTAATAGCTTATTGTTTTCTGATAAAAATATCGTGTCTTCCTAATGGATATTTAAAAACTCGGACTGGGGCTGGAGAGATGGCTTAGCGGTTAAGCGCTTTGCCTGTGAAGCCTAAGGACCCCGGTTCAAGGCTGGATTCCCCAGGACCCATGTTAGCCAGATGCACAAGGGGGCGCACGCGTCTGGAGTTCGTTTACAGAGGCCAGAAGCTCTGACACGCCCATTCTCTCTCTCTCTCTCTCTCTCTCTCTCTCTCTCTCTCTGCCTCCTTCTCTCTGTCGCTCTCAAATAAATAAATAAACAAAATAAATAAAAAATAAAAAATAATGAAAAATAAAAAATAAAAAATAAAAACTCGGACTGGAGAGATGGCTTAGCAGTTAAGGTGCTTGCATGCAAAGCCAAAGGATCCTGATTCAATTCCCCAGGACCCACGTAAGCCAGATGCACAAGGTGATGCATGTATCTGGAGTTTGTTTGCAGTGGCTGGAGACCATGGTGTGCCCATCCTCTCTTTCTCTATCTGTCTCTTTCTGTCTCTGTTTCTCTCTCAAATGAAAAAATAATTTTAAAAAAATCATTTCATATAAAAGAAATCTGCTTTATATAAAAGAGATGAGTTGGTATCTACAATTTACCTTATGTTTACTACTTGGACAAACTGAGTGCCATGCAAAACAAGCAAGAAAGTACTGGAATTATGGATCATGAAAGGGTGATTATAAATAGAACAGATTACAATTCACATAGAGAAAAGGTCATGTAGTGAGTATTGTCTATGACCATGTCTCAAGTCTGTAGAAAGACATACAGTTATAGAAAAAGATAAAAAGGTTAGAAAGCTGGAAGGCCTTGGAGAAAACAAACTATTTTCTAACTATGAAGAAAGAACAGACCAAGACACCTTTTGCTGGAAGCTTAAAAGAATTGCCTCAAAGGAGGGTATTTTCTAATCCAGAAGTCAGGTTTACATTAAATGCAGTTTCTCGCTGTGATGAGGGCTGTTCTTGCTATGCCACTGAGAAAGTAGAGACTCAGGGAGCCTTGCTTGCCTTTGGTCAGGTGAGGGCGAGTAAAGAGCCTGACTGAGGGCCCTTCTGGAGGGCTGCATGCTGTGTACTGTCCAGACAGCAACCTATTTGCTGGAGAGCAGCTCCCTAGTTTAAGGCCTCTGCAGCAGTAGTGGTAAATGCTAGGAAGTATTGAATAACTTGTCTATATTATTTAGTCATTTAATATTTTGGCAAACAGAATCACTCTTCTGAAAAGGATATCCCACATGAGATAAAGCTTGAAGAATATATTTTCTGTATTTAATAAAGATTTTAGGAACCAGAAGTCATTTGAGTTATCTTGTTAAGAGAGGTTGGTGTTTGGTTTTAGGTCATAAAGAGCACTGAGGGAGAACCAGGTTGGAAAAGCATAAAAAAGGGGGGAGGATGGAGAGATGGCTTAGCAGTTAAGTGCTTTGCCTGTGAAGCCTAAGGACCCTGGTTCAAGGCTCAATTCCCCAGGACCACATAAGCCAGATGCACAAGGTGGTGCATACATCTGGAGTTCGTTTTCAGTGGCTGGAGGCCCTGATGTGCCCATTCTCTCCCTCTCTCCTTCTCTCTCTCTCTCCCTTTCTCTCACCCACTCTCTCTCTCTCTCTCTCTTTCTCTGTCTGTTGCTCTCAAATAAATAAATAATAAACAAAAAATCTTTTAAAAAAATAAAAAAGATAGACTGGAGAGATGGCTTAACAGTTAAGGCACTTGCCTGTGAAGCATAAGGACCCAAGTTCAATTCTCCAGGACCCGTATAAGCCATATACACAGTGGTACATGCATCTGGAGTTATTTACAGTGGCTGGAGGCCCTGGTGCACCTAGTCTCCCTCTCTCTCTCTTTTTCTCTCTCACTCTTTCTCTATCTTTCTTCTCCCTTCCCTTTCTTTTCCTCCGTCCATAAATTAATTAATTATTTATTTTTAAAAAGAGATTTGGTTGAAAGGGAAAATCCATACGGTGAGAGGGAGGAAGAACTCTTGGTCATACATTGAACAAATTGCCCAGTTGTGTTACCTATTAGATATTCCTAAGTGAGCAAGAACAGGAATAACAGCTTTCCTTGTCCTAAACCCATGAGGTACAAGTACTGGCCACTTTTAAGATCAGAGCCATAACACAATTTCAAGTAACTTCTTTGGACACTGAATTTCTGTCCGGTTTATCAAAACAAGATGGGTATCTACATCCCCACCCGACTCCACACATAGCCCAACCCATCAGCCAAAGGTTTAAAGCTTTTTTTTTTTTCCTTTCCTTTTTTATCTTTCTACCTACATGCTTACCAAGAGCCAAATCAGACCAAAAGAGAGAAAGAAAGGAAAAGTGCCTACTGGAGCAGGTAAGCAAAGGCCTAGCCTGCTCCTGGCTGTGTGGACTCAAAGTCCAAAAGAAAATTCAAACACAATATCTTTTCAACTTACTGTTAGTATTTTTAGCGTGTCTTTTTGATAGTCTCTTTTAAAGTGTTTTCATTAAACATCAGATTGGGGAATGATATCATAGGACCGTAACATTTTAGTATCATGGGAAAACTTGGAAATTATCTAGGCCAATTTCTCTTTTTGTATCTATAAGGCCTGAAGGCACGAAACATTAAATAATGTTTTTCCAGGTCACAGAGCTGATTGGTCGTTAAGCTGTAGAGAGAAGTCAGGCTTCCTTTTCATCACAACAGGCTTCCTGCTTATCAAAGTCATGACTAGGGATAGATGACCTTCAAAACACTGATGACAATTTTTTTTTTTTTTTTGGTTTTTCGTGGTAGGGTCTCACTCTAGCTCAGGCTGACCTGGAATTCACTATGTAGTCTCAGGGTGGCCTCGAACTCATGGTGATCTTCCTACCTCTGCCTCCTAAGTGCTGGGATTAAAGGCATGCGCCACCATGCCCGGCTGAAAATTAATTTTTAAAAAACACAAGTGTCAGCTGGTATTCTAAGTACTTTTCAGCCCTTGTAGAATTTAATTTTAAATCAACTTCATGAAGAAATGCCTACTATGACTGCAATTTTATGTGTATGAAACTGGAGCCCAGTTGATTAAATTTCCTAAGATCACTTAGGTAGCCAATTCCAAATTCAAGACTCACTCCCAGGCAGTCTGTCCCTAGAACCCACATTCTATCCACTCTGCTTAATTGATTCTCTTAGGAAGTGTTGGTAAGGCATATAGAAGCCTTAGAAGTTGAGTAACTTTTAAAAATTTTAACTGCAATTTGCTTTAATGGACCAAAGCATTAATTTTCTAAGTGGATGGTAAATAGGTACAAGTCTCCCTTTTAAGAATCTGAGACTAACTCAAGCTTATACTTTTTCAAAATCAAATATGAAGAAAATAAAGGAAGGGGGATACTTTCTTGAACAGATTAATTGTAAAAATATTTCAATGAGCTGCAGGGCATGGTGGCACATTCCTTTAGTCCAAGAACTTGGGAGGCTGAAGTAGGATGATCACTAAGTTTGAGGTCAGCCTCAGACTACCTACCTAATGAGTTCTAGGTCAGCTTGGACTATAGTGAGAAGCTAGACAGGTATGGGAATGACATCCAATAGGAAAATAGAGATTTTTGAAAGCAGGATCCTGATGCTAGGAGGTTGCACATTGAGGAACAAATCTCTTTCGGTGTGGGACAAACATTTCTGAAGCTGTAAGCTGAAATTTCTCTTAAGAAAGGTCATTTTAGCACAGGGAGTAGCTATATAGCACAGTGGTACAGACAGCATCTGCATTCCCTCCTGTTCCCAGACAAGGGTTCAGAGAACATACCTGCTCACCCACAGCCTCATGATTATCATATCATAATGAAAAATAGCTCTCAGAGAAAACTCTATATGCGCAAACATTTTTAAGTGCTAGATTCAAAGAATATTCTACATCTTGTTCCCATTAGTTTGGGAGATCCAGACCCTCTGCTTTGTGAGCACTTTCATTAGTACTTTGTCCAGTAGATGATATCCTGATGGTGAAACTGGCCATTCTTCTCACTTAATCACATGTACAGTACCTACACTAAGGGTACACGGCAACAGGAATAGGATAAAACTGAGGTCCACACCTACTATATTGGGTTTGGCTATAGGCTCACTAGATGCATTGTTCAAGAACAGTCAGATATTAAATGTCTCCCTCTCATCTTGAAAGGGTAGAGAGGCCTATGCAATCCAAGTAAGTGTCTCATTTAACCAGGTAAAAAGAATCTTCTTGCTGCCAATTAGTGAAGATGGAATAATCTTCCCAGAGATCTCTTGATTGTGGACTTTTAAATGGTCACTTCAAATGTTGACAGAACACATGAAGGTGTTATTAATTTACACAGTATGCATTGTATTCCTCGTCTGTGTATACTGAAGTGTGTAACAATAAGTTACAGATAATATAACCATATTGATAAAAACAAGGGTATGGGCACAGCAGTGATTATAGACTTATGCCATGTGGTCTTAAAGGAAAAAAATCTTCCTCCCTCTCCTCCTCCCTCTCCTCTTCCCTCTCCTTCTCCCTCTCCTTCTCCCTCTCCTCCTTCCTCTCCTCCTCCCTCCCTTCCTTCCTTCCTTCATCTCCCATTCTTACCTGGTAAGGCTCAGAGAAAATCTGTAGCTTGCTTTGATCCATGCAAGCATTGTGAACACCAGAAGGTGGGAGACTGCCAGTTTTCCATTTGCAAATAGAAACCATCTGTATCTACTACCACATATAACTATAAGGGTGGTGGCTGGCTATAAGAGAAAGGCAAACCAAAGAAGAGAAAGATAACCTCATGAAAAAGAGGGTTAATATAAATGATGTAATACTTTTTCTTCTCCTATTTATTATTTCATTACAAACATGTTAATTCTTATTCTACTCTGTTCTAGGCCTTGTGTTAGGTGCTGGGATATGTTTGAGGGCAAAATATCAACGTGTTTATTCTCAGAGATATTATAATGTAGTGATAGAATACAACAGATGTTGAAACACATAAATGAGTACATACACAAATAAATGCAGATACTGGCTAGCAGTATGATTCAAATTTTAGATAATAAGAGAGATTAAAACCATGAGAAGATGTAGGAAAGAACATTCTAGAAAAAAGGAACTGAGATAAAGCCAACAGGCTGAGGCTGAGAGTAATTTAAAGATGAGATTAGAGAGGGGAGTGAAGCCTGTTTCATAGACTAGAGAAAAGCACTGGGATTTAATTCCAGGTATGGAGTGAAGTTGTAAGCAGGGGCAGATGGCTTGACTTAGTTTTCAGAGTGATCACCTGAATGAGTAGATGATGGCGGGATCAGTGGAAGGAAACAACTACAAACAACAGGAAGTTGTTTCTGTTGATGATACTATCTTAGAATCAGATGAAAATGGTGTAAAAGGATGGATTTGGGATAAGGTTTGAGGCTTTACTGAAAAAACGAACTCATGAATCAGATGTGGGATAGGAAGCTAATGAAAGAAGGATGATATTAAAGCATTTTTTTCTCTCTTTTTGGAACACTTGGATAACTGTTGAATCACAGAGGTGACAGCCAACCATAGCTCTGATGTTGCTACCTCTGAATTAATATGTATTTTCCTGGCCTGATAATGCTCCAGTTTATGTCTCTATCACCTGTGACCAGGCTGTTAAAATGCTTCAAATTACATTCAATCTCACCTTTCCACAACCTCTCTATGCTGGTCATCATTGCTCTGATTACAAGACAACATCCAAATTAATTTTTTTGTGTGTATATGTGGTGTTCATGTGTGTGTGCATTTGGAGACCACAGGTTGACACTGAGTATCTTCCTTGATTGTTCTACCCTTTATTTTACTAAGAAAGCACAGACCTCACAAATTCACTTTACTTACTGATTTACTTCCTCAGTTCTAACATAAAAAAATGTTATACTTGTATATCAAGACCTTTCCTAATCTGCTTCTTGCTTCTCTCCCAGTCTCTCTCATCTCTCATTGTATATCTTCACTTCTCCTTCTCCACACCCTCCAATAAGGCCATAGCAAGCACTTGTCATCTCTCAGAATGTACCATGTTGTCTTTATGCTCCAAATTTTCTCAGAGAGTTCTCCTTAGCAAGTGCCTAATCCAAGTTTTTCTGTATCATACTCAAGTGACTTTTCCCATACTTGGCTTTCTTCAGTCAAATTCTAGGAGTCATTATATTTTGGGCATACTTATGTATAGTAGTTGTAATACGTCATTGTACTTGGTTTTTATTTTTATGGAATTTTCTATTTTCTAAATTATAAAATCCTTGTAGAGAGTCACTTGAAGCTTTCCTGTCTATAATTTATGTGTTTCTCAGTGACTAATCCATATCAAATGATCATTAAATATTAATTGAATAACTTAATGATTAACCTCTACATCTTTCCACCAAGAAGTCACCAAACATATGCATAAATATCTTACTGAAGACTCAGTGGCTCTCAGCATATCACTTTCATTTGTTCTGTCCATCACTCTTCATTCACTAGTCTTAAGGCCCCTTTGAAATTCTAGCTTTTTGCATATTTGTTAAGATTTGGAATTTAAAATGTCAAGGAACTAGATGAGAACCTGTTTTCATGATACATTCTAATATAGGGGATTCATAGAGAGACAAGGAATAAACAAAGAAATTGAGTGTAGAATATTCTACAAAAATTATACAAGTTGAGCTGATAGAGTTAACACAAATGTTAAATTGGATGATCTGGAAACGCAAATTGGAGGAGATAACATTTAAATTGACATTTAAGTAACAAAAGAAACAAAACTCAACCTAGGGGAGATCAAAGAAAAGAGCTCCAGACTGAAGGGCTAGATACATTATGAGCTCAAAAGAGGAATACATTACTGAGTGCTCAAGGAATGGAAAGGCTATGAGACTGGGCAGTCATGGACCAAGGAGAGAGCTGGGAAAAGTGGCTGTGCAGGAGCTGGGCACAGCTGGAGCACACAGAGTGTTGAAGACATGACAGTAGGAGAGTTTGAAGTTTCAGTACAATGAAATGCAGTTGGAGGACTAACTAGGGTAGTCCCATAACCTGAATTATATGTTAAATAAGGCATTGTGGCTGCTGTGAAGGGACTGCATTGTAAGTAAACAGCGATAATGAAGCTCTCATTTACAGCTGTAACCTAATCTCCTACTAGCCTGAAGAAGCTCCCTTGATAGATTTTCAAGACTATCCACTCACTGGGCCTGGACTGTTCTTCTGTTATGTAGCCTGTATCACTTACTTTCTCATTGCTGGGGACATATATCAGGCCAGCAGCAACTTAAGGAAGTAAAGAGTTTATTTCAGCTCTACTTCCAGAGGCTATAAGCCATCAAGGCATAGAAAGCATGGCAGGAGTTGGATACTAAGGTCACATCATCAAATCAGCAGGGAGCAAGTACAAAGAGAATGGACACAAGCAGGGCTGGATTACCAAGCCTCAAGACTGACCCTCAGTGACACACTTCCTCCAGGAAGATTCTATCTCCTAAAGACTATACAACTTTCCCAAATAGTGCCACTGTCTGGGAATTAAGTATTTAAACACATGTGCTGACGGAAAATATTTTACATTCACACCATCACACATCCATCACCACATCTCTTCTGGAATCTTTGGAATCCAGAAAACCCAGTGAGTTCCTATTGATCTCTTAGAAAACAGACAAGAATCCATAGTTATGCTATTGATTTGTTAAAACTTAGAACAGGATTTCATTTTTACCTATATTAAATTATCTTCATTAAAATAACTCCATCTCCCAGGAATTCTCCTATTCTTTCATATCTTCCTTTCCCTGTTTGAATTAACCATTGAGTTCATTAACAAACAGTAGTTCCAAAAGGTTCAGCAATTGTCTGAACTAGAACTAGCCATTGTTAAGGGAGAGAGAAAAATGGAGTTTTGGAAGAATTAAGTTTTACCCCATCTAGTGCAGCTGTTTTATTTTGATATTAAGAATTTATTGAAAAAAAGAATTTACTGAATGTGCTGGGCACACACCTTTAATCCTAGCACAGTAGAGACAGAGGTAGGAGGATCTCTGTGAGTTCTAGGCCAGCCTGAGACTATAGTGAATTCCAGGTCAGCCTGGGCTAGAGTAAGCAAGATCTGACCTCAAAAAAAAAATCATAGCAATAATTTATTGAATGTTAGCCATGAAAAGATTTGGCTGAGTGATTATTTTTCTATTAAATAATGTTGATAACCACCACCAAAATAACAATGATCATTTCTTTTTTAGCTTCTCTTTGTGCCAAGCAGCATATTTTATACTTTCTGGACTCCTTGGAAGAACTCTGCAAGGTGAGTATTTCTACTCTCACCTCACAAATTTTGCATCTAATAAATAGCATAGTAGGAAACAAACCAAGCACTATTTTGTTAGCCTTTGGGTCTTGACGGTGCAGCCATTTCCTCTTAATTAAAACAATCCCTCTGGGAGGGAGGCTCAGAAAGCTCACAAAATAGAACAGGCTCAAGTTTACAAAACTGCCATGCAAGTTTAGAAGAACTCACACAATCCCTTGCTGAGGTTGTATAAGCAGTAAATAAGCAATGGCTGGGAGAGGGGAGACGAAAGCAGAGATGCCTTCAGGTTAGACATGTAGCTCCACGGACAGACCTTTCCTGAGTCTTCCTTCGTGCTGGAGTGGGACTTCAAGAGGAACAGCTGCCTGAAGGTCATCCATGCTACACACTTGATAAACCTATTTTCTCACCAAAATAAACTTGGATATAATAGTCTCTTTGGTATGAAGTACCCTATGTGGGATGAATAGACATCTGCTCATTTCTCCCCAGGAAAAGACACAATGATCTACCATTAAATGGACAATTTCTCATTTCTCTTTCATTAGTCTAGATAGATCAAGGTCATGAAAATCAAGTGTTTAGAAAGGATAAACGTGCAACAGAAAAAAAAATACCCTTGGAATTTCCTAGTTTTTACAAGACTATAGAGAAATAAATATTAGGGTCACACTGTCATTGGATGAGTTCTTCTGATTTCTCTACACTTTTATCAGAAGTAGGCTGGCTGTTATGATACAAAGTACTAGCCTATGGTAAACTGGAGAGACCTGGCACCCATTTTATAAATAGGCAGCGATACTGTATTCCAACTGATTACTACCAGCATAAAACATGCAACTGGCATTGCAGAGCTTACAATTATCCAGAGCATATGGAAATCTGTGTTTGGGGGAAACCATTGTGCTTTAAAGTAGTGGCTTTTCCATCAAACTGCATCACTAACCTGTGTACCAACTGGCTTCAGTATGTCCTTAAAAAAAAAAAAAAACAGTGTCAAATAAAGGGGGCTGGAGAAGTGCCACAGTGGTTAAGGCATATGTCTACAAAGCCAAAGGATGCGGGTTCTATTCCACAGTGCCTATGTAAAGCCAGCTGCACAAGGTGGCACATGCATCTGGAGTCCGTTTGCAGTGGAGAGAGACCCTGCCATGCCCATTCCCCCTCTCTCTCTTATCTGTTTGCCTGCCATAAATAAATAAATAAAAGAATTGGGCTGGAGAGATGGCAGTGGTTAAGGTTCTTGCCTGCAAAGCCAAAGGATCCAGGTTCAATTGCCCAGCACCCACATAAAGGCAGATGCACAAGGTGGCACATGTGTCTGGAATTTGTTTGAAGTGGCTAGAGGCCTTGGAACACCCATTCTCTCTCTTTCTCTCTCTCTCTCTCTCTCTCTCTCTCTCTTTCTTTATCAAATAAATAAAATTTAACCTACTTAGCTATTAGGATATGAAGTCACATTGTACTCAAGACCATACATGGGTAATGAAAGGTGTCTGGATAGCTGCAGAGAAATATTAAATTTCTTTAATGTAGTACTGGGCTCAGACTAGATCTGTGGAAACAAGTGAGAACAGTGTGATTCTTAGTGTGGCCCAAAACAGAAAATGGCATGGCTTATTCTGAATCCTGCTTAAGCATTTCACAGATTCTTGCCTGCATTCCTTCAGGGGCCATAGACTCCATTATATCATTGATAGGATCCAATTACTAGCTGTCTCCTGTCTGCCATTTTCATCAAACTTACTGAGATGTGCCCTGTGCACACTACCTTTTCATATTATCAGCTGACATTTCCATCCAAGTACTGGCAATGTCTCTAATTTTGTTCTCACACATCAAAGCAGATATAGCAGACTTTCATTTCTGTATCTCTGGTTTTAGAGAGCCTTTGAAAATGAGCTCAATGCTAGGCCAGTAATCTTTCTGCTCCTCAGTAAAATGGTCGCTTCTAATTCTTCTGAGACCCTATCATATGTGTGGGTTTAGAAATCAAACGCGTTCCCATCACAATGAAGCAATGAAATATTGTCAAGTTCCTAAACCCATACCTGAAGGGAACACAAAATTTGCTGACTTGCGTGATAGGCATCAGTCATATAATAATATAATTTGCCTACAGAATTCCTTTCAAAAGTCTTCTTCATAACCTAGCACAATGTTCAGCCTACCCTTGGTATTTCCCACCTACAAACTATAGAGAAATAAAGATTGTGATATACATTGTCATTGGATGAGTTCTTCCAATTTCCCAAGTCCTTTAGCAGAGAATATTTTTTGTAATTTAAAATATGTTTAACTTAACATTCAAAGTAGTTGGTTACATTATAACATATGCATACATACATATAATTTTAAATCTAGGTTCTGCATGAAAAACCATATAGTATTTGTCTTCTTGCGTCTGGTTTATTTCACATAACATAATGAACTTCAGTTCCAACCATTTTTCTGGAAATATCATGACTTTATTTTTATTCACAGCTAAATAAAAGTACTTTGTACATGAACTACATGTTTTTGTATCCATTCATCTATTTGATATCTAGGCTGGTTGCATTTCCTAACTATTGTGAATAGCTCAGCAATAAACACAGATGTGTAAGTATCTCTGTGTGGTATGTTGACTTTGAGTCCTATGGACATATATTCCAAATGGTCACATGCTAGTTCATTTTTAGCTTTGTGAAATATCTGCATACTAATTACCATAGTATTAGCACAAGTTTACATTCCCCCAACAGTGTAAAAAGTTCTGTTTTCTCCATATCCATGCCAGCATTTGTTTACTTGATAATAGCCATTCTGACTAGGGTAAGTTGGAATCTCAAAGCACTTTTTAAATTTGCTTTTCCCTGATGGTTAAGGATGTTGAACTTTTTCTTTTCAAGTATTAATGGCCATTGGTATTTCTTCTTTCTTCACTATATCAGCCCATTTTTTAATTGATTTGTTTTAGTATTTCAATTTTGCAGTTCTTGGCATACTCTAGTTATTGGTATAACACACTGTCTGATATGTAGTTGGCAAAGATATTTCCCATTTCATAGACATTGTCTTCATCTGATAATTGCTTCCTTTGCTGGGCAGAAATTTCATGCAATGTCAATTAATGGGATCATTTCCTGTGATATTAAAGTCCTTTTCCAGAAATCCTTGACTATGTCTGCATCTTGAAGTCTTTTATCTATGATTTCCTCTAGCAGTTTCAAAGTTTTAGGTCTTACTTTAAGGTGTCTGATCTGTTCTTTATTGATTTTTGGAAAGTTAAGAGAAGGATCTAGTTTTATTCTTTTACATGTGAAAATCCAGTTTTCTCAACAGCATATGCTAAAGAGGCTATCTTTCCTCCAATGTATGCTTTTGACGCCTTTTGTCAAAAATTAGATGGCTGTAGTTATGTGAAATTGTTCCAGTTCCTCTATTCAAGTTATAGGCTTAACTGTCTTTTTTATGCCAGGACCATGATGTTTTTTATTACTATGGTTTTATAGTATGGTTTGAGATAGGGTACTGGAATACCTCCAGTATTTCTTAGGATTGCTTTAGCCATTTGACATTTTCTTTAAAAAAATTTTTTTTAACATCCTTATTTTTTATTTGAGAGAGAGACAGACAGAGTGAATATGGGTATGTCAGGGCCTCTTGTCACTGAAAACTAACTCCAGACACATGTGCCCCTTTGTGCATCTGGCTTTACGTGGGTACTAAGGACTCAAACCCAGGCCATCAGTTTTGCAACCAAGTGCCTTTAGCCACTGAGAAATTTCTCTAGGCCTCCATTTGAGGTTCTTTTTGTGCATCCATATCAATTTTAGGGTTTTTATTTTAGTTCTATCAAGATCACCTATAGTGGTGATATATAAAATATCACTCATAAACTCATGTGTTTGAATGCAAAATCTCCAGCTGGTGGTACCGTTTGGGAAGTTAGATCCTTTAGGAGATGGAACCTTGCTGGAAGAGGTATGTTGCTGCAGGGAGGGACAGAAGGAGACTTGGATTCCTATCTAGCAACTCTGCTTTTGCATTTTCTCTTTCTCTGTTGATGTGAAGATGTGACACTGGCTGTCTGTACTTGCTATGCCTTACCCACCATTATAAAAACTTTCCCTCAAAAAGGTAAGCCAAATAAACACTTTCCTTCTCTAAGCTATTTCTGGACAGACTTTTTTTTTTTTTTAATACCAGCCATATGAAAGTAACTGCTTCAATGCCACTGAGATTTTTAGAAAAATTGCATCAAATGTATAATTCACTTACAAAAATACAGCTATTTTCAAAATTTTAATTCTGCTGATCCATGAACATGGGATGTCTTTCAATCCTTTAGTGTCTTCATTTTTTTTTAGTTGTTTTTAATTTTGGTCTCACTCTAGCCCAGTCTGACCTGGAATTCACTACATAGTCTCCAAGTGGCCTTGAACTCACAGTGATCCTCCTACCTCTACCTCCCAAGTGCTGGGATTAAAGGTGTATGCCACCACGCCTGGCCTTCAATTTTTGTACAGGCCTTTCACCTCTTTGGCTAAGTTTATTCTCTCTCTCTCCATATATACATATATATGTAAGTGTGTGTGTGTGTTAGGAATGAAATATTTCCCATTATTTCTTTCTCAGAATGTTTGTTATTAACATATAGAAAAGCTACTAGTTTTGTATGTTGATTTTCTATCCTGTTACTTTGCTAAAAAGATTTTGTCTGTTCTAAGAGGTTTCTCAAGAATACTTTAAAGTCTGTTAAATACATGTCATCTTCAAATAGGGATAATTTAACTCCTTTCTTTCCTATTTGTAACCCCTTTATTTCTTATCTTATCCCTTTATCTAAGATTTTTGAGCACAATATTTAATAGATGTGTAGAGATTAGACACCCTTGCCTCATTCCAGATTAGGAGCAATGCTCTCAGGGTTTTCTAATGTGTTGATATTTGCTATGTGATTATTATCCATAGTCTTTAGAATGTTTGGGTATGTTCCTTCCATTCCTATAGCAGTTCTCCCTTATCATGGAATATTGAACTTTGTTATAGACTTTTTCTCTGCATTGATTTGAGATTATTATGTGATTTCTGTCCCTAAATCTATTTATGTTATATATTGCCGTTACTGTTTGTGTATATTGCATCACTGAGTCCCTGAAATGAAACCAGCTAAGTGATTGTGAGACATGATTTTTAATGTGCTCTTGAAATTTATTTGCAAGAATTTTATGGAGAGTGCTGGCATATATGTGCATCATGAAAATTCGCCTACAGTGTTCTCTTTTTATGTGTGTGCTATCCTTATCCAGTGTGTAATGCTGGCTTTGGCAGGATAACATTGGTTGTATTCCATCCATTGGAATATATAGTTATCATCACTAATTTTATTAAGGTGCACCTTCTCTTTTGGTAGGTTGACTAAAGGTTTATCAATTTGGTTCATTTTTTTTTCAAAGAACCAGCACTTTGATTCTACGTATTATGAATTTTCCATCCAGTTTGCTGGCTTGAAATATTAAAGGAAAGAATCCCTATTAAGTTTTCATAAATTTTAGCTAACTTTAATTTATTCCTAATTATAATATTCTAACATTGTTAGTGAAGATTTCATTTTGGAAATCTATTGAGAATATTTTGGTACCATATTTATGCTCTTCAAAAAATGTGGTCCATGGAACATTAAGTAACATCTTAAAAGAAAAAAAGCAATGGATCTACCTTTATCACTTTGGAGGAATAAGAACAGTGTTCTTATGATCTTGATGATCTGTACTCCCCTTTTGCTTTATTTTATGCAAAAACCTTATTTCTATGGCATTTTACTCCTGAAACGTTCCTGTAAACTTCTAAAAGTGACAATAGCATGGTGACTCTCTTTGCTCTGGCGATGACACATCATAATTCTTATTGGTAGAGCTCTGGTTTTACACCTGCTGTCCTGGCATAATTGTCAACAGTGCCTTTTTCATAACCAGGAATGCTCAAGTTTTGAACAATTTTAGTAAGTGGCTCCTAGATAAGATGCCTCTCCTTCAGAGTCCTCTGCAGCTTACAGGTTAATGGAAACAACTCAAATGAATTATGAAATGTCCTCACCATAATAGAAGGGAGCCAGCAAAACGATTTGGAAATTCTTGCCTTATATAATATTCATGATAAATAGTCGCTTGAGTTTAATTTCAAAGTTTATGTTTTCTTCTCTGTAAATAAATTTTGTATCATTCTCAAACATTGTTAAATGAAGCTAGAAGACTGTGCAACTACTTTTTTGCATTGGCTCCCAGAACACCAAGCCTAATTTATTACAAAGTCAATGCAATCTTTAAGAAGAAAAACTACAATAGGACAAGTCAGAGAGTCTCATTCCTGAGGGCCCATCTTCTCGGGAGCAGGTCCAGCCTGATGTGTGAAGAGCAAGGAGCACCCTACACTCAGTTCTTTGAGGAGCCAGAGGAGACCAGAGGTTTGGGGTTTGATGATGTCAGCAAAAGCAGCAGGAAATTTATCCAAGTACAGGACACAGGCTTTGACACCCCTTTCTCTGTCTTAAATCGACAAAAACAGATTTGTCAGGAAGTTGGTCCTAAGTTGCATGAACTGAAGACTCTGGCAACCTTGTGGAGAACACAGATGAGAGAGTTCACCATGAAACCAGCTGTATGAACCTGGTGAACAGAAAGTCGGCTTCCTGTGGGATGATCATGGTGTTTCACTGCTGCTTGTATCAATGTGGCCAGCCAGCTGAGAGCAATAAAGGAACCACTGCTATGACCCGTGCAGTGAGGAACACTGATGTGGGACACTTAATAAATTCCTCAAACTGGGGGTGGGGGGCTATCTTGAAATATCTATCCCAATCCATCCTTCAACCTGCCAGTTCATCCTTTAATTCATAATTGTATTACCTTTGATCACCATTCACTTTATATATTCTTGGAAGTTGGTCAAGAATACATTTTATCTTAAGTATAATGTTCCCCATGTGGCAAGATTTTCTCCTTAGCTTTCTCTGTTCCAATTGAGATAAATTAAGAGATAGTAGAGACACCACTTAGTGGTGGAAGTACCGCTGGTCAATGTTTACACAGGGACAAGAATCATTACTGTCCCATATGGACTTTGGAATCACAGGCTTTCCTGGACTTAGTGGGGAAGGAGAGTGAAGCGAAAGTCCTAACATATAATGCCATACAGAATCTGCCTGAAGGCATGCTGGTGCTGGAAGTTTCCAGACCTAAGATGAATTGTTGCCATTATGTACTGGTGCAATGAAGTCCCCCAACCTCAGCCTTATTGGGAATGGCTTGCACATGAGCATGGACCAAAGCCACCTTGGCAGCTGCCACCAGCATCTTGTTTTTGAACACTGACACATCAAACCTTCACACAGCATCCTCCTGTTTCACTCAGCTGCCAATACCACAGGGAATGCAGCTGGCTTGATCTACCACCTCTCAGGACTCTTAGTTAATACTGCCTCAGAAGCAAAGAAAAGCCCTAGCATGTTGCTTGTCTCTCTTTGGTTTATCCCTGCATAAGACAACCAACCTAATCAGTACATTTTGGCTAAAATATTTATTATTTATTTATTTATTTATTTATCTGTAAGGAAAGAGAAAGAGAGAATGAGAAGAATGAGAATGAGAATGAGAGAACCCCGGGCCTCCTGGCACCACATACAAAATCCAGACCCATGTGTCACTTTGTGAGTCTGGCTTTACCTGAGTACCAGGAAATTGAACCCAGGCCATCAGGCTTCGCCTTCAAGTGCCTTTAATAGCTGAGCCATCTCTCCAGTCCCCAGTGCCTTTTTGTGATTTTTTAAAAATTATTTTTATTTATTTGAGAGAAGGAAAGAGAGAGAGAGAGAGAAAGGGAGAGAATGGGTGCGCCAAGGCTTCCAGCCACTGCAAACAAACTCCAGATGCATGCACCACCTTGTGCATCTGGCTTACATGGGTCCTGGGGAATCGAACTGAGGTCCTTTGGCTTTGCAGGCAAGCACCTTAACCACTAAGCAATCTCTCCAGTCCTTTTTTTCTTTTAATCAAGGGGAAAGTATCCAACCACGATAGAAATTTATAAAGGTGCAGAAGGTATAGGCCATGCTCTGGAATTACTGAAAGGGTACCCCAGCTACACAAACCCTCCCTTAGGTCATTAAATGGTAAGAGCTATAGAAAACTCAGAGAAAAGTGTTCTTCTACTTGCCCTTCATGGACAATTCATAAGGATATGCTACCAAGTTGTTGCCTATCCACAGTCCCCAAACACCTCAACAACTGCTGCACCCAGGACCCACACACATTTAAATTAAACTATCATGTTTGTGAATAGACATATTATTTACCACCTAGACTGCAACTTCCTACCTCAGCAGGTCATGTAAATTTTCCTCCTGTAATAGAAAAATCTCATTTATGCATGAAAAGACTGTTAGAGGATTTCTAAAGGCCTTCTGCAAGATGCTTCCCACACAGTCTTTCAAGATCTGACTTTATATATGACTCTTCAGCTCTTCTAAAGCAAGAACTCAAGTAATTTACTGTATTTACCAGACCATCCCAGCAAAAGCACAAAAATGGGGCTGTAATTCAGGAAACCAAGTTGACTAGCTTTACTCCCAGCTGACCTTGCAAAATCTTACTTTCAGACACATTTTTTTTAAATATTTTGTTTTTATTTACTTCACAGAAAAAGAGGGAGAGAGAGAGAATGGGCATTCCAGGGCCTCCAGCCACTGCACACAAACTCTAGATGTTTGTGCCCCCTTGTGCATCTGGCTAATGTGGGTCCTGGGGAATCAAACCTGGGTTCTTTGGCTATGTAGGCAAATGCCTTAACCGTTAAGCCATCCCTCCAGTCCTCAGACACACTTTTATGAGGTATCCACATGCACTTACCATGCGAGGATGTTCCTAGCCAGGTGTTGGTGGCTCATGCATATAATCTCAGAACACAGAAAGCTAAGAGGATTTCTGTTAGTTTGAAACCAGCCTGGACTACACAGTGAGTTCCAGGCAAATGTGGGCATCAGTGAGACCTTGTCTCCATCCCCCAAAACCAACAGGATGTTCTGAGGGGAGTACTTCTCCAGAGCTTAAAGATGCTACTCTTTTGGTTAGTGCATTTTATAATGTTCTGCAGTCATCTCTGATTCCCTTTGGTGGTATCTATGTCAAGACAAATTCCAGTTGACAGCTACCAAAAACAGATGTCATCTTGCAGCTTATGCTGCAGTTCAGACGCAGGGTCAGCCTCTCTGCTATACAAGCAGGAACAGTGAGTTCCAGGGTGCTACATGCTCTGAGCGTCATTCTTCACTTCAGTATGTCATTCTCAATCTCAAAATATTTTATAATTATTATGCTATAACACAGCACTCTTGTCTTTTTCTCACGGTTCAGATGTGCACAAATTTCAGGTATGATAACTATGACAAATACTACCAGGACTCCAAAACACAGTTACATTTCAGTTAGCAGAATGTCCTGTGACGAAATGGCATAAAATTCAAACTCTTGCTAGGTCTTCAGTTCACATGCACACTTCATCTTTCAAAGTCTGTCCCTAAGTGGTCAAGACATACCTGTCACCGGCTCTACCTACAAATAGCAAGACAGGTAACTCTGTTGCCTGTTTCTTCCAGTGATAAACCCACATGATATTTTACAAAAATGGTAATTGACAAAGGAAAGTGATCAACAAAGATGAAGTTATAGCAAAGCACTGAAAACTGGTAAATCTGGAAGCAAAATGTGAGCAGGAAAACTCATGGAGATACATAAGAAATAGCTGACTGGAGGATGATGGCACGCCAGTATTCAAGACAGGGATTTATAGACAGAAAACCTGAACAAGGTGAAGTCCTATATGACAGGTTGATGCTCTAGACATGATGACAGCAGACTTTACATTAAAGGACCTCTCAGAGCTACCTCACAACACTGAAAATGTAAAGGATAAACTACCGGAAGTTGGCACATGTTTAGAAAGAGAATGGGCAATTTCTGGAAGCAGAGAAAAGATTCTTGCTCACTACAATATGGCATATGGGGAAAAATGCAAGCACATTTCAAAATATCCTTAATACATATTTTAAAAGAAATAATGCACTAATTCTTAACATTTATATTATTTTAAATTCTAGTATGCTAAATATATAATGCCATTCCTGTTTTTTTTTAATTTCATATGTTTAAGTCTGACAGTAAGATACCAACAAACTTTGGCAAAACTTTTACAGTTCAAAGGCAAGTATAATTTTCTCATTAAACACTCAGATGACTTTGTAGGTTTCCATGGTCATCATTGTAGTCCTGTTCCACTGTGCAAAGTGAGAATAGTTTGCATAGTTTTCTTTTTTAATATTTTATTTATTTATTTGAAAGAGAGAGAAAGAGAAAGAGAGAGAGGGAATGGGCACACCAGGGCCTCTAGCCACTGCAAATGAACTCTAGTCACATGTACCACCTTGCGCATCCTGCTTTACGTGGGTACTAGAGAATCGAACCTGGATTCCTTGGCTTTGCCAACAAATACCTTAACCACTAAGCCTCCTCTCCAGCCCAGTTTACATAGTTTTCTATTTTAATTTATAACTCTTTCTTTCTTAAACTAAGGGATAATTTATATGAGACGCACAACACTACTATTTCCCCATAGTATTTCCAAACATTTGTTTGATCTTTTCAGCATATTCTTTTGATCGAGTTAATCTGACCAGTCCCTTAAGAAAAGTGCATCTCCTGAGCCCACACCATAAATAAGCTGAGATTCTCAGCATTTTACTTCACACACTCACCAAGTCACTGCATTCCTAAACACCAGCCCCACCCCCCCCCCACACACACACACGCGCCCTAAGTACTCATGGCTGAAAGTATCACTAGATCTTCTTTCTGAAGTAAAATGGAGAAAAACTACATCTACACACACAAAGGTCTACACACTCTGCCCACATTCCATTAGAGAAGGGTCTAGGTGGGTACAATCTGTTTTTACCAAGCTTAGGCCACTGAAAATGGTCAAGCAAGGTAGCAATTCTTTGTGGTTGATTTAATTCTCCTATGCTCAAGTGAAAAGTGGATCTAAAGCTAATTTCAATCCTACCACTTTCACTTGAAAAGTCTTTAGGAATTAATATACATGAAACTTTGCATCACATTTTAGCATTGCTAACTTTTAAGGGGCTTACTCAAAATGAAGCAAAGATGCACAGTGTAATAAAAATTTATAGTTTGTACTTTCTAATCTAAATGGGCATCCTTAACAACTGAGACATCTCCCCAGCCCTACTAGGCACCTTAACTGCTAATCCATACAAAAGTATTTGATGAGGTATAAAATGCTACCCAAATACACAGTGTTTTATTATATGTTCTATGGAATATCACAACCATCAACTATCCTGCTAACATCCAGACCATCTGGGGTCTGGCCAGACATGCAAATTCACCATTCCACCTCACCCACAAGCGTCAGCTGCACCATACTTTCTGGCTGAGGAAAAACATTTTCCTGCTTTTACTATGGAATATTTGTTTTGATTAACTGTGACACCTTAAGCTTCTTTTACTATTTTAAGAATTTAAATATTTTATCATTATCTTCTTTCATCTGATGTATTTGTAAGCTAATGGCTAAACAACTTAATTTATGCTCCTTTTTTTAAACAGTTAGTGCATTGTGAGCCCATTGTTTCTTGGCTTTTATGCAGAGTAATTTGACAATCATTAATATTTTGGGGTTATTTTATGGAATGGTTTCACCTGCATAGTTATCACTGAGTGACAAAAATCACCCAGGAATTCTACGAGGTCCTAAATAAAAGCACAGTTTTAAATGACAAGCAAGCCCATGAAGAAAGTGAATTTCTATTTATGACTATAGAGACTCATAACTTGCATATTAAACTAACTGTGGAAACTTCAAACCTCATCGTTAACTGACGACATAAATATGAAGCCAGGAAACTATAGATGCCCTAAGAGATTTAGGTGAGGAAGCTCAACTGCTTCCCTTTCACTGTTTGGAGAGACCCACTGTCATTCTCTACCCCCCACTCTGAAAAAGTACAATCAAAAGCTTCAAAAAACAACATCTTTGTTGCAAATTAGGAGCAAATTTCAACTACTACAAGTCCAATGAATCTGTTTTCTGCCTGTGCCTATAGGAAAACAGTGCAGTTGCTTTAATGTCCCCTTCTCATTTTCAGAAAATTCTGGAAATCAGAGACATTGCTAACTGGAATGAACAATGCAGGGATTGCTCTTTAAATATTTAGAGAGTTTAGTTATACAATCATTTCATCCTGACGTTTCAACAGCTTTTGATTCCAATTACCTTTCTTTCCAATATCTCCTATGCTCATTACTGTTATAGCTGATAGTTTAAAGTTTTAACACCTGTGACATAAAGTAAAGGTTCAAGAAGGTTTCCTCATGAAAACTGATAAAAATAAATGACAGAAAAGCTCAAAGATCCACAAAAACACTATTCGATAGTTATTTCACTGGCTAACAAAGTCCCAGCTGTACTATCTGGATGTGAGTAGCCACTTGAAGTAGCAAGACTGACAACTAAAGAATTCCAACTACTACACAGAAAAGAATATTCATTTTGCTCCCCTCCTGCAGGGTCCTTCCACAAAGAGATAAAGAATGGAACTCCAGCCCTATTTTTTGTCCCCAAATCAATGTTGCCCCAGCTAGCATCACATTAAAACAAGGTCAGGGAATAAAGTTTATCCTGTCATCTGAAAAGGTGATATTTCTAAAAGCTACAGACACAGGGTTAACCCTTAAATATATTTCTGTGAATTTTCCAAGAAGCAGTTTCTCTCTGTCTGGCCTCTTTTCCTGCTATTATTTCCATCTCTGGTGGATTGTGTGTGTGTGTGTGTGTGTGTGTGTGTGTGTGTGTGTGTGTAGAGGAGTGTAATGGTGGGGAGTGAAGCCAAGTCATGCTAAGCATATGCTCCACTCTAAGCTACTTGCCCAGCCGCTCCTGGTGGCTTTTTAATAAGGTTGCTGCAACACATCCCTTAATGTCATCCATATGCTACATCACTGAGTTTATAATTTTATCTCTGCTTTTCTACCTGAACCATTTTCCCAATTCTCCTTCCAAGCATGGGTGTCTTCCCATGATGTTCTTGCTGTTATTTTTGAGCCACCAGAATCACTCCCCAAAGAGCATACTAGCTCAGCAGTGGCCTCTTCCCAAAATGATTTAGTCACTTCTGATGTAGTCTTTGAACGTGTCCGTAATCAACATGAAAATTCAACCTGCTGCTGTTTCAGAAAATGAAACACACTGAGCATGGCAAAGGCCCAGGAGATGAGATGGAGAATAGTAACTAGATGATAAAGATGGTATCATAAGGCTCAAAAATAAATCAAGTCACATCAAAGCATGTCAAGAACATTGCTTGTACTCTGTTCTCCTTCATCTCAGCAGAAATGGAGAGCAGACATACACTTCAAGAGCAAAGGGCTTCTGCATTCTCATCTGTGCAAAAGGAAAACAGACTGCCCTGGCTGATGGAACCATGGGTTAGAGGATTTACCTTCCACGCTGACATAAACAGATGCATCTACTCTCTGTGGTAGAATCTCAGAAATTATATTTTTCAAAATAAATTTCAGTACCCTAAAAACCAATAATGCAATTTCTATATCTTATCTTTTGTTCCTAAAAGTCAGAACATCAGTAGTCCACATGGAAATACTGCATGTTTTCTAAGACAAAATAAACAAACCACATTGACAACTCCCTTTAAAAAGGACAATTTACAAAAATATAGTAAAGTGCTTATTTATGAAGTCTTTGCTAGTTAGTTAACCATGTGTGCCTTGACTCTGACCATTCTGCCCTTTTGCATTTGAAGCACATTTCCAGAACTTGGAATATGTGCTTGATAGGTTTACATGTAAACAAATCCAATATACTTCCCCCACATGCACTAGGCCCCTTTTCACTTGAGACCACATGACTGGATTTGGTAAAGGAGCTGTAAGCTAAGTCAACTAAAGGCTAGAATGTACCCTGCCATCATCTCTTCCTTTTCTATTATGTCCTAAGAAGCCATAGGGAAAATAGCACAGGATTACAAGACTGAGGTCAACTCATGCGGGTAACCAGGTACAAGTGATAAGTCAACCATTTATAAACAATTTATAATACATTGTAAATTGCAGCTAATTAATACAATAAGACATAACCCAGACCATGAGGATCCTAAGAGATCATCTGCTCCAGTGTGTGGTGAACTTTTGATTTGGTTTATCACAGGAAGGCTTTTATCACATGAAATCATAAAATACTGAGGGAGGAAAGCAGAGCTGCTCTGCATGTCATGTGGTTGGAACTCCTACAGTCCCAGCCTTTTCTAGACCTTTCTTATTTTTTTCCCTTCAGGCATCAAATAAATAACAAACAATGTCCACACCTCCATAGATACAGAGAATAAGGCTTTCATGAGGCACAGTTTAAAATAAGATAATCCAGTCCAACTTCCTCAAGCTGCAGAAGTTCCAGGAGCTTAAGCATCTTGCCTAAGTTATTTCACATGAAGGAAATGGAAGCGCTCTCATTCTCTCTCCCTCTCTCTTTCCAGGCTTTCTCTGCTTCATTGATACCAGAAATTTTCCTGGAACTAAACAATGACATACTTCCAGTAACCCAGAAATTCCACTCAGGAGAATATATCTTAAAGAAAAGGATGTAGGGCTGGAGAGACGGCTTAATGATTAAGGCATTGTTACTGATTTGTGTTGGTCTAGTCTCTCTTCGCTATGCCTTATTGCAATGGAAGTGTTTACTCTGTGCCATTATGTGTTGGCAGTGTGTCACTTGCTTTGATTTCACAGGATGCAGGGTTAAGAGACGATCTTGAATCTCAGATGAGATTTTGGACTTTGGAGCAGTCTTAAAGTTGGTAAAGCTTATGGGGGATGGCTGGGATTTTTCAGATCATTGTAAAGGAATGTGGTTTTTGCCTTTAAAAACTGCCTGTAAAAGTAGGATGGGCTGTTCTTCTTGCTGTGAGGGGAGAGATGCCAGTTGGCTTAATAAAGACTCTCCTTTGTAATGTTTACTCAGGTAGTCTTCTGTTCATTTCTGGTCTGGGGACTCACTACAGAAGGCCCTGACATGCCCATTCTCCCCCCCCCACCCCCACCTCTCTCTCCCTCTCTCTCTCTCAAATAAATAAAATAAAATAAATGTTAAAAAATAAATGTTCATGGCTCAGGGAAATTTTGCGGAAGAGGGGGCGGAAAGAATGTCAGAGCCACATGTTGGGTCATGATATGCAGAGACATTTATCTTACCCATAACTGTGGGCTAACTCCACAATGCATGACCCATATACCTCAACAAGGAGGGGCCAAGGGGAGGGGATAGGTCACGGATGAGCTTATTAATGGTACCAAACTGACTGTATTTGCTGAATACAAAACTAACTAATAAAGAAAAAAAAGGAAAAAAATTAAAATAAAAGCAAAAAATAAAAATAAATGTTCATTTATATATTTTGGGGAGGTTGCAGTAATTATTTTGTTCTGTCTGGTAATGATTTTTTTGTGCTAGATTTTCATTAATAGATATACTAAAGTAAGGGAAATTTTTAACCATGGAAACTTAGTTACATTAATTATATTTTTCACCCTCAAGTGTTATATTGAAACTAAACAATGGATATGCTAGCATATTTTGCACACACACAGGAGAGTAAGTGTGCTACTTTACTTGGAATGGTAATCAGGTTAATCATCTGTTTATGGATGAGAAAATCCAACTTCCTTGAGGCAGGGTGGAGTGGCTGAAATGATGTTCTGGGAGTCTTCCTTTTCTTTTATGTGGGAGATGAATAAACAAAGATTTTTAAAAGATATTCATGTGCACAGAACAGCTACATATGAAAGTACTAAGGCAGTATTCTTACAGTCCCTGAAACAAGGCAAAAAAAAAATCTTTAACAAGTGTCAATGGAAATAAATTGAGATAATTCCTCTCCAAGATTGAGCTCATGAAATATCTTGAACTTGCTTCATGAAATGAAGACTATCTTAAGAGTATAACTTTTTATTTAAAAAAAGTAAAATTAAAAATTAATTTAAAATAAAACTTTTAAAATAAATTTTAATTTTTTTTTAAAAGAGTGAAAGATGTCATTCCCCTTGACTATACTTTGCTTCCTAAGTCTGTTGTAGACCCACTACAAGGTTGGCAACCTTTGATACCATCCCTGAGGGTAGGCAGAAAGCTGACCTTGGCCAGTCTTCCTCACTCCCCTCTCCTCTCACAGCTCTTCACAGACACAGAGATGATAAATTCTTGAAAACCATTAAGGAAGCAGCACAGCGCAGTTTTTGGAACAATGTTCCTGCAGTGTCCTAATGGGTGAGGAAATCTATGTATAAAAGATTTCCAATGCACTTGGAGTCTATTTTGTTTGATATACTACATTACTTCAATATAACAGAAATAATAACATCCTGGAGATTAAAAAAATAGCTCCTGATCAAAGCAGATATTGTTTATAAAACTTTAACAAAATCTCACAAACTAAACAGAAGCTGTGTTGGCAAAGAGCAAGGTCAAGGTGCACCTTCTCTGCTTACTGGAAATACTGATGTTCTATTGTTTGAGGTGAGAGAGCAAATATGGCACATGTGACCTCAGGAAAGTAACATCACTAAAAGAAAGATTCTAAAGATAACTGAAAATAACCTAAAGCAGAATTCAGAGCGGAACTCTACTCTCTAGAACAGTGTCACATCCTCAATAATGCACAAGATATGATCGCCCTGAAGTAAATTACACATCAATAAGTAACCAGTTGATGAAATAAATCAAATGAATGAGATAAGGATGGATTGCCATGTCAAAAATTGCTCTATCAAGTTAATATCCACACTGGAGGCTCCAGCAAGGGAACTTTATTCCATAAAGTCAATGAGTCACACGAAAGATCTGAGAGTTTTAATAGAACTCAGAAGAATTGGAAAAAAATTGAAATATACGAGAGCACAGGTGTGGTGCATAAAATGGAGAAAAGAGGAGAAACATGCAACCAAGCAGTTTTCTTAAAGATGAATGGCATCAGCACAAAAGTAATGAAAAGCTAAGTATTCTTGTAGCCTCATTGTTTTTAGTCATGGTTGACTAAAATGCGCCTATTCAAGAAAGAACAAAGAAACTTCTAGTACTTTTTGACTATGAGAATAAATGAAAAAAATATTTTTGTATAATCTGTTTATGTAAAGAAAGTGGTTTCCCACAAAGGATCCTAGGCAGACTGGTTCCAGACAATCTCACAGCACCATGAAACAAACAGTGGAAGAAGAAACATACGGGTAATTAACAGAAAGGAGCTTGGTGCAATTACTAAAAACCCATGTTGGTTGTTTCTCATGACTCAAGGCAGAAATCTAACCTTAGACAGGTGGATGGTGGAAAAAAGTCTAATATTTGTACAGAAATATACACTATGGAAAACTACAGTTTACAAGACAGAACATAATCAAGGATTACGATGACCCACCACTTACAAAGAAGGAACTGCTGTTAACAGAAAATCCAGTTTTAAAAGGCAAGAGTCTAATTTATTTTTGCATCTGGTGAGCAGACAGAACTGAGAGTTAAAATTACCTCTGAAAATTATAATAAGCATTTCTTCCTCCCAAAGTACCTTCTTGCTTTATGACCCACACTGTTCATTAATCATTGAATTATTTCCTGCTGAGCTCTTATGAAGCTCCAGAACTCTCTTGAACACAGTGTTCTGAACCATCATCACCAACTTATCAATTGGAATTGGCCTTCACAATAATAAAACTGTTTGACAACACAAGGTTAATGAACAAGAACTTTTAACCTAGAGAAGATATTCAATGGGAATTCTTTAAAAGCTCAACAAATGGGAATCACCCAGAGATGCCAATAGAGATTTGGAAGGACTATTTAGTTGTGAAGTATTAGTTCCTGAGAATATGGTTAGGATCCCCAGAAATATACAAACTGGTTTATGTAAATAAACAAAGTCTCAAGACTAAAGCTCATATGGTCAGACTTGATGGCAATATGCAAATTTTAAGAGATTATTTATGATTGTCAGTAAGTATTAAGTTTTAAGCTATTTAGTGCTATTTTTTAAATTCAGAAATAGGAAAAAAGGATCAGACATAATGACCCTATTTACTCTGGAAGCCATTATAATAAATTTAGTTCTAAATTAGTGTTACAAAAATTATAAAGATAAATGACCCATCTTATGGACCATGATTATGGAGTACTTCTTTCCCCTTCAATGTATATTATTAATTCTCTATTAGTAGAGACTTTCTCCTTAATAAACTAGTCCTATAAACTATGTTATGCTTCAGTTCAAACAATTAAAATAGATGAGCAAATCTCAGATGCTCAGGCCCCCAAAGTGAATGAATATAAGGATGCTGTGATAACTATAATTTTATATTACTTGTCTTTAGAATCTTTACAAGTAATGAAACTTTTAAAAAATAAAATTAGTGGATTAAAAGTGTATCTTTGTTATTTTAATTAACATGTAAAATTATACATTTTTTAAAATTATGCATATTAATTATGATACTATGTGGGTTCAATACACATAATGTTCAAATTAAAGATTTGTTTTCTTGTTGCCAAAAATTCCAAATCCTTTCTTCTAGTTTTTAAAAGTATGCAGTGATAATTGATATTTATCGTCACCCTATAGTGTAACAGACCACTAGAGCTTACTTCTCTTATCTTTGTCTGTTGATCAAACTGTACCAATCCCTTTCTCTTCCATATCACCCTGAGCTTCTGGTAAACACTACTATAGTCTTAACTTCTATACATTGTACATAGCAGGGAGATGATACAATTTTGCCTTCTTGTGACTGACTTACTTTACTTCATTGAATAACCTCCAGTTCTATAAAAAAAAAAAAACTGTCACAAATGAGGTGCTTTCACCATTTTAACAACTGGTTGATAGTCTCTTGATATTAATGAGAAGTGACACATTTCCTTTATACATTCCTTGCAGATGGACAATTGAGCTGTTTCCATTTCTTGGCAATTGTGAATATTGCTACAATAAACATATGAGTGCAAATGTGATTTCAATATGCTGATATAATTTCTCTTTTATATGTAATTCAGTGCTAGGATTGCTGAAGCATAAGGTAGTTTAATTTTCATTTTTTTGATGAACCTTCCTACTGTTTTTCATACTAGATGCACTAAAACCCATCTAACCTGCTGTATACAGGCTCCCTTTTCTCTCTACGTGCTCATTAGCACTTAGTGTCATTTACTTTTTTGATAACTATTCTAACTAGAGTGAGATGTCATCATAGAGTGGCTTTCAATTGCATTTTCCTAATGATTAGTGATGATCAGCACTTCTTCGTGTACCTGTGGCCCATTTACTTATATGTCTTCTTTTGAGAAATGTCTAAGACTATTGGGCGTGTTTTTAATGACATTAACTTTTCTATCCAGTTGTTGACTTTTCCCAGCTTTAACTTCCCTATATATTCTAGATTTTAATCCCTACTTAGATGTATAGCTTGTAAATACAAACAAATTTTAACTGAATTCAATACTTAGAAATTACTAATTTTTGTCAAATCAGATAAATCCAGCTATGTAATTTCCCTATGGACCTGCCTAGTTGTGAGGGCTTAATAGAGGAACAAGGCATGTCAGGAAAGATGGACATTGAAAAGAGGACAGAAATAATTAAGTTATCCAGTGATGAGCCTGGCTCTGAAGGACATGCCTTCCCTAATTATTCAAAACACAGCCAACCAGCATAGCCTAGTGTTTTCTTAATGGGTTTTCAAAGTTTTTAATCCATGGCTGGAAAACTTAATTTACACTTGTTTAGAAAAATCTTAGAAGACTAAAAATTGTGATCATTTTGGCCACCATAAACATAACTGATGACACTGCTTGGACCTATTATTATTATTGCCTCTTAGAAATTAAGAATCCAGGGCTGGAGAAATGGCTTAGCAGTTAAGTGCTTGCCTGTGAAGCCTAAGGACCCTGGTTTGAGGCTCGATTCCCCAGGACCCATGTTAGCCACATGCACAAGGGGGCGCATGCGTCTGGAGTTCGTTTGCAGTGGCTAGAGGCCCTGGTGCACCCATTCTCTCTCTCTCTCTCTCTCTCTCTCTCTCTCTCTCCCTCCCTCCCTCCCTCCCTCTTTCTCTGTCTGTCGCTCTCAAATAATAAATAAAAATAAACAAAAATAATTTTTTAAAAAAGAAATTAAGAATCCAGGCTGGGGAGATTACTCAATGGTTAAAGGTGCTTGCTTGTAAAGCCTTCTGGGAGGAGTCATACTCCCCAGTACCCATGTAAAGCCAGATGCACAAAGTGGCATATGTCTGGAGTTCCCTTGTAGTGGCAAGAGGCTCCAACATGTCAATTTTCATTCTCTCTCGCTCTCTGTCTCCTAAGTAATAACATTTTTTTTTAACAAAATGAAGATTCCTACTGTAGCAGTAAACTAAGCATTTAAACCATTATTCCAAGGCTAGAGAGATGGCTTAGTGGTTAAGACACTTGCCTGTGAAGGCTAAGGACCCAGGTTCGATTCCTCAGAACCAACATAAGCCAGATGCATATGGTGGCGCATGTCTGGAGTTCATTTGCAGTGACTAGAGGCCCTGGTGTTCCCATTCTCCCTGTCTCCTCTCTCTTTCTCTCTCTCACACACACACACACATTCTCTGTCTCATAGAGAATTTTTTTTTAAATTTATCTAAATAGGTACATTTAAAAGACAAAATTCATTGCCAATTAGTGCAAGCAATCCTATCTCTTGATTATAAATCAGTCTTAAACTTCTATCTTGTGCTTTCAGCTCTATTTTTGCTATTTGCCCTATTTTTGCATCTTCTTGGTGTATCTTTCTCATTTACCTGGCATTCACTCAATCTAAATTGAGGAGAGAAAAGCATTTCTTAGGTGGTTTCCAGCCAGGAGAGTACATGTAGTATAGGGTCAAGATCATTTCCAGGGTGTAGTAATCTCCTTTCAGCCTCTCTCCCTGTGCTCTCCTTCCTGGCTCTAAAATAAACACTATTTTCACCAGTTTGCTGTTTTCAAAGATCCTATTGCTTCCATTCTTTTTCATAACACCAAGTTTTTTCTAACACTTAAGAAAACAAAGTCATTTTCGTGTTGTTGAAAACACACACACGCACACGCACACACACACACGCACACACACAATACATACAGGGGCTGGAGAAGTCACTCATTTGGTAAGGCCCTTGCCACACAAACATGAGGACCTAAGTTCAGATCCCCAGAGTCCACATAACTGCCAGGTGTGGCAGTGTGAACTTGCAGTCACAGGCCTTGGGAGGCAGAGATGGGGGATCCCCAGGGCCAGCTGGCTAGCTAAACCAGCCAAATTAGCAAGCCCTAGATTCAAGGGAGAGATCCTACCTCAGTAAGTAAGGTAGAGAAAATTTGAGCAAAAAATCTAATGATGACTTCTGGCCTCTAACTGCAGACACGTGCACACACACACATACAAACATGTATACATCCACACTATTTACATACTCACAAGAAGATTTAAAAAATAAAAGCAGGAGACACTTAAGAAAAAGAATCAATAGCAATGCTAGCAGGGGACATAATGGCTGTATCTAAACACCATACTAATTTGAGTGAGCACTTGAACAAAAACAACAACAAAAAGAAAAAAACAGAAGAGGAAATGCGAAAGGAGAACGCAGAGATTTATTCTGTACAAAGCAAAAAATGACTTTGTTTTGGGTCAGGTATAAGGGTTAGAAAAAAAAAATCAGTGTTACTAAAAAGAATGGAAGCAAAAGAGAACAAGCTAGTGGTTAACGTCATTGTGCTTTAAGCTGAATTCTCTTTAAATTTATTAAGAACATTTTTTTTAATTTTAAATATATTTGTTGAACTTAGTGTTACTTTATTAATTTGGCAAATATAAGATTCAAGTTTTTATCTTGTATTCTGTATGCTAATAAACTTTACATGAATCTCTTTTGCTTACTTTACCTCAAAATTAAGTGAGGCATGTTCATCATCTTAAATTTAGGCTTCAATGTAAGAAGCAGCTCTATGTTTACTTATTTTATTTTCTAATTGAAATAGAACTTGATTTAATGAATCAAAATGTTCTTTTAAGACTAGATTTGCAGGGCGTGGTGGCGCACACCTTTAATCCCAGCACTCAGGAGGCAGAGGTAGGAGGATCGCCGAGAGTCTGAGGCCACCCTGAGACTACACAGTGAATTCCAGGTCAGCCTGGGCTAGGGTGAGACCCTAGCTCGAAAAACTAAAAAAAAAAAAAAAAAAAAAAGACTAGATTTGTATTATTCCAACACAGTATATATCTGAACTTCAAATCTCTTCAGTGAAAATATATGTCCTTATTTTAATTAGGTGAAATTGCATATCCTTGTCTTTTTGGCCTTCCTCAGGGAATATTAGAGCTTGGGACTTCAGCAACAGCAGCATCTGGTGCATAGTAGGCACTCAAATGCATACTGAATAAGTTAATCACCAAATATTTTACCCATATTGCTCCAGAACATATATGTCTAATGCTTATAGGATAATCCTGAAAAACCTCGAAAGGCGAGGAAAACATGTGTAGAGGTTAATTCAACAACAATGTTCCACAACTAAGAGTGAAAGAAACAGCTTTTCACACTGTCCTGATTCCCAATTCAATTTTCACCCTCCCCCAAGCTTACTAATGAAAGTATTAAGGCACTTATGGTAATTATTCAATTAAATTAAAATTTCTGTTGGTCAAATGCAAGGCACAATTATGACAGGGAACTCAAGGTGACAATAAGAGGAAAGGGCATGGGCTTTTTTTCTCTCTCTCTCTCTAAGAAGTTTATAATCTACCAGGAAGACAGCTGTGTGGACAGCTAGTGATGTTATTGTGGCAGAAGCCAGCATAGGACAAAGTAAAACTTTATTGTGGCATTGGTTTCTACAGTGACGTGGATAAAGGGGGACTTGACTTCTGAGCACGAGAGTATCAAGGGACTCTTCATGCAGTGGAGCAGGGGCTAGGTCTTGGAGAGAAAATACAATTTGGAAGGCGTGATGGTTAAATTTTGTTGTCAGCTTGATCTGTTTAGTATTCCACAGACTTTCCTCTGGAGTGAGTGGGTCTCTGAGGTTGGTTCCAGGAAGGATTATCTGAAAGAGAAAGTCCTTCCCCCAGAGTGGGCGTCCCCTCTCAGAGGGGGCTTTACCTAAGGAAGCTCTGGGAGAAAAGAATCCCCTCCTCCCACCTGAAGAGCAGTGGCTCTCCAGGAAGCCTCCAGGCCTTCAGTGCTGGACTGGGACTGCTGAGGCATCCAGCCTCATGGACTGAGCAGCTACTGGGTTCCTTGACTCTCCTGCAAACTATTATTGTTGGACTGCCCCATAAACTAATCCGATAAATTCCCTTTTAATACAATTCATTCTATTGGTTCTGTTTCCTCTACAGAACCCTGACTAATACTGAAGGTAACAACATTAGTAGAGGGGATAGCAAAAATAGTAAGGCTCAAGGAAATCATGTGTGTTTTACTCAAACATTCATTTCTTCAACAATTTATTAGCTACTATAAATACTAGGCATGCAATAATATTAGATAGATGAGGTCCCTACCTAAAACAGTTATATTGTAGAGGCTAACAGAGTAAAATAATAGAAAAGTAAATGAATAAACAAAATTTTTCAGAGTAAAGAATGTGAGCGAATGAAGCTGTTTTGGATTGGTCAGAGACATGAATAGCTTAATCCAAAGAAATCCAATAGTGTGCTAAGATTACTCATGACTTGATATATCAATCTTTTTACATCAAGATGGCTTGGGGCTGGAGAGATGGTTTAGCGGTTAAAGAGCTTGCACCAAAGGAACCAGTTTCGATTTTCCAGGACCCACATAAGCCAAATAAATGTACAAGGTAGTGTATACATCTGGAGTTGCTTGCAGTGGCTGGAGGTCTTGGAGTACCCATCCATTCTTCTCTGTCTCTTTCTCTCTCTCTCCCTCTCTCTCATAAGTAAATAAAAAATATTAATAATCAAAAACTTTGATTATTAACACCAGAAATAACAATGAAGTGGATCTAACGTAAGTAAATATCAGTGATTATTATTTAAAAGAATGATGAGTTAAGCATCTCCTTTTACATGACCATAGTTAAACATTACTCTGTAAAATTATGTGCAGGACATGATCATATTAAGGGAAAAAAATAGTCAAGTGTCATGAAGTAGGAAATAGAATTTTTTTCTTTTTCTTTTTAGAGGTGGGGTCTCACTCTAGCCCAAGTTGACCTGGAATTCACTATATACTCTCAAACTGGCCTCAGACTCACAACGACCCTCCTACCTCTGCCTCCCAAGTGCTGGGATTAAAGGTATGCTCCATCACCCCTGGCTGAAAATAGGCATTTTTAACCATAGCCTTTCAAATACATAAATTGGCAAATTTTGCTGTAGAAAATTTGTCAGTATTGATCAATTTTAAAATTAATCATATCATTTAACACAATGGCTTTAAAAACAAATGATTTTAAAATAATCATACAGACAGCATTTTAAAATTATCTAATCTAGGATTTCAATTATCTAAAATGTGTATTATCTTAAAAAGTGAATGTATTTGAGTATTCATTATGTAATAAAGCAGGAATGCTTTTCCCTTCTTCCTGGCATCCTCCACCCTACTCTTTCAATGCTTAATAGAGAATTTCATCTAATGAGATCTTCAGACATGTAAATCCTGAGTTGCTATTTTTAAATAAAGAAAGTATATGTGTTGTTGGTTTCTTTATCATCAACCTGTGTTCTTTTCAATTCATTATCATTTGACCACAGCACAAGCTTAAATGCTTGTCTCATAAAATCTGTATTTGAGTATATTTCGGCCTCTTACTTGCTTGTTAATGTTAGACATTTCTACACATGCCTAGATGTTTATGTAGATAGCTATAAGAACTTCAGTTCCAAATCAATCTATATCATTATCTCAAATTTTAGCCGGGCGTGGTGGCACACACCTTTAATTCCAGCACTCGGGAGGTAGAGGTAGGAGGATCACAGTGAGTTCAAGGCCACCCTGAGACTCCGTAGTGAATTCCAGGCCAGCCAGGGCTACAGTGAAACCCTACCTTGAAAAACAAAAAAACAAACAAACAAAAAAAAAATTGTTCCATTTAGGCTCTCTCATTATTGATAAATTTTAACAAATTTGTTTCTTTTTATTTATTTTTAGAGGAACATGTTTTAAGTTGTTCTCTTTATCTTTGGTATCCCTTTTTTTTATGCTTTGGTTCATTTGTTAAATACTAATGAATACCTATTGTGTGCCAAACAACACTGTGTATGCTGGTAATGTCCATGAACACAGCAGTCTATTATTCAACTCACTATTGTATTTCACACTAAAAATGGAATTTCTGTTACTGTTTCTTCTAGTCACCTTTCTATGTTCTATGTGCTTAGAACTCTTGGAAGAAAAATACACAGCCCCTTTTCAACCCATCTTTGTAAATAAAATTTTCTCTTTTTAAATCTCCATTGGGTTCTCTAAACTGGAGAAATCCTGACTTCCTCTATTCATCAGCTGTGTCTAATCAATTAAAGTAAATAATGACATCTTCATATTCCTACCATCATCTTTTACTCAGAAATACATTATTTGTCTTCTCATGATGGTTTGATTTTTATAGATCCTATGTCATCTGGAATGGCAAATAGTTTCCTTAACTCTTATGGCTCTTCTAATGACAAACTTCTGTTGAATTTGGCAACTCTTCCTCATGCAGATGTGCCATTCTTGGTTGCCTGGTCATCTTTGTGTTCCTGAGTCAATGTTTGACTCTGTACAGTCATGTGCCTTTTCTGAGCATTTACTTCTGGTGCTTATGGGAAAAGAGCCAGACATGCTGCCAGCCAGGGGAGGTGGTAGTTTGTGTTCTGCTTCCTGGCTTTGTGCTCCTTCTGGACATCACTGGTCTTCCAAGGGATTGCTCCTGGCCTCTCGGCTTATACTGAACACTTGACCTTGTCGGAAAACTGAATGGCCTTTGCATTTAGAAAACTATGATAGGCCAAGCACAGTGGTGCCTGCCTAGGGAGACAGGGGTAGGGGAATCGATTGCTGTGAATTTGAGGCCAACCTGGGACTACAGAGTTCCAGATCAGCCTGGGCTAGAGTGAGACCCCTTCCTTCTTTTGCCTTCTTCTTCCCCTCCTTTTCCTCTCCTCTTCTTCTACCCTTTCTCCTCCTCCTCCTCTTTCTCCTTCTTCTTTTTGTATTTTCAAGAAGGGTTCTCACTCTAGCCCAGGATGATCTGGAATTCTGTTACCCATCCTGATGTCCCAGAAATCGCAACTAATTCTTGAATCATTGGCTTTGAGTTGCAAAAGTTTGACAATAATGTCCACACTCTCTGTATTCATCCTCTTGCTTTCTTTTGTGAAGTCCATTTCCTGTGGTACAATAGGTCCACATGAAACAAATCCATCTGCTTTCTTTCTGTCACAAATTACTGTTTTATTGCCTCATTAAAATATATTATGCTAGGGGCTGGGGAGATGGCACAATTGGCAAAGTCAGGTCCTGAGTTTCGATCCCTAGCACCCATGTGAAATCTGAGTACATTAGCATGTGGCTGTAACCCCAGCACCTGAAAGGCAAAAGATAGGAGGACCCCTGGGGCTTGCTGGCTAGGCAGTCTAGCTAAATCACGAAGCTTCAGCTTTAATGAGAGAACCTGTCTCAGTCATTGAAGAAACTCAGTGTCAACCTCTAGTCAATACACACACACTCAATAGATGGAAAAATACTGTCAATATCAGGCTTGTGCTTGGAGCCTATGCAGTACCTCCGTGGTTGTTGAAGTTGCAATGCAACTCAGCAATTTCTACTCCGACATTTGAGTCCTATTCTTTGAGCCCCTCATGTGAGTTACTAAATAAACTTAATAAACTAAATAAACTTTAATAAACTGACCTCATTCTTTTATTTCCATAGCCCTTCAAATGCTCTGTGAAAAATTTTTTGGGTTCTATTTTCGGGTTTCCTGTTCCTGGCTGCCAGTTGTTTGTACTAAATTCCCCTGTGAACGTAACTGATGTGGCTTCTGCATCCTAACTGGGCTCTGAAAAAATGCATGTCTCTGTCAAAATGGCTGTCTCCGAGTCAAAAATGGCCATCTTTGCATTGAGATTCCATTCCTGTCTTCTTTTGTTGTTGTTGTTGTTGTTTGTTTTGTTTTTGGTTGTTTCTTTTTTGTGGTATAGTCTTGCTCTAGCCCAGGCCAGCCTGGGGTGCACTATGTAGTCTCAGGCTAGCTTCAAACTCACAGTGATCCTCCTACCTTTGCCTCCTGAGTGCTGGGATTAAAGGCGTGTGCCACCACTCAGCTCCAGATTCCTATCTTCTTGTCAAATGACACCACTTATTTTACTGCATGTGAAAGTTATCATTATGTAGTATCTAAGCATTTTATTGAAATTGAGTAACGAAAAATGAGCATATGTCTCCCTTTTCTCTCCTACTTCAAAGCAGTCAGCTCATGGATATGACAGAGAAAATAAAAATACCTCCCTGAGATTTTTATCCAAACACATGTTTTGGGAGTTACAAAACATGGAACAACCAGAAGCCATAGATTGTTACTAGAAAATTTTCAGTGCCAGGGATGGGATACCTTCCAGTGAGTTTTTGGCCAGGGAGGTCCCTGATGCCCCCAAAACATTACAGGCCATTAGCAAGGCTGTTGGTTTCCTACCATGAATAGATAGTAAGACCCTATTGCTGAAAACTCCACATACTTGTGCTGCAAGGTCACTGAGAAACCTTGCTGGAGCTGAATTGAAAACCTCCTCTGTGTAGACCAGCTGACAGAAAGCTAGAAAAAGCTATGCTGCACGTAGTTCATTGGGAGAGAGAAAAATCACCAGTAGAGATACTCAACAGTGGACACTGCAAGCCTTAAATTTGGCCAGCCAGGCGAAATGAGCCAACAGGTGCAATAGAGACATGCCTGTTATGGGGGAAACCAACCGTTCTCTAATTGGAATGAAGGCCTGCTCCATGAGAGGGAATACATGCCTGATACTGAAAACCTACGACAGGGGTAGTTATGAGTCCTAGGGGTGTAATATCTGGTGCTGTCTAGCTAAATGTATATAATATGTTCACCAAACTGCCTGGTTAGCACTTCTCTTAATGTCTATACTCATACATTAATGCTACTCTCACTTTTGGTTAGAGAAGCTTCTCTTTTCAGATGGTGGTGACCTTGAGATGACTCAGACGGCACCATGGTGCTGAGAAGAAGTGACAGAAGAGTGTTCAGCACTGAAACATGTCTATCACACCTTCCAAGACTCAGGATCCATTGTGGAAGACCATCATAATAGGAGGAAAATATGATGATGTCAAAATAAAAGAGAGACTGATTGACAGGAGAAAATGTATGATGGAGAGTGGAGTTGCAAAGGGGAAAGTTCAGGGGGGGGGGGAATTACCATGGGTTATTGTCTATAATTATGGAAGTTGTCAATAAAAAAAGAGAATCATCATTTTAAATCTTCAAAAGTCTTTCATTGCAGTGGCTTAATTAATTATGGGTGGCTTTTTATCTAGGTCTCTACACTGCTATCATAAAACAATGGATGCCATAGATTGAAATATAATTGTGTCCATGTGTTTATATTATTTTTAACTCTTGTTCCAATTTTGAATGTAAATAGAACAAATAAAATAATAGGATATTCATTACATTCATTTTTAAAAATTAATTTTGTAAAAAGAAATATCAAAGAATGGCATGAACTGCTACTAGTCCACAAAGATGGAAGGCATGAAAGTAGAAGGGACTCCATGTGCGTTGTCCTTAGTGACCAAATGTTTGGGTACAAATATGTAGCTACACCCCCAATTTTAATGATAATGATGGTACTAATAATAATACCTCTAGATGAAATGATGATGCAGCATGCCAAGGACCTTCACCCTTTTATAGCTGACTTTCTAGGTATTACGAGATAAATAACTATTTTGAAACTTATTTCACCAAATGCCTGACTTTTGACTTAAGTGTCCCTCATTCTTACTTGGCAACCATGAGAAGATGGGTAAGAAGCTAAGCCTCTCTCACCAAGTTAACTGAAGAACCTTAAATGCTAAGGTCAGTGTTCCAAAGGTTTTGAATTATGGCTACATGCTGGATGTGGAGCAGCCTTCATCTTACTCGGTCAAAATGATGATCCCACCACCAAGAACTGCCCCGTGGTGTCTACAAGCGCTTTAAATAAACAAGAGGGTAGTGTGGCAGAACAGTTACATAAACTGTATCTGGACTGAGCACTGCAGGTGAACATCTGTCTGTTTCATATAAAAATAACTGAGTGACTGTCCCAAAAGACATCTTTAAAAATACATTTCTCCTTTCCAACTAAGAACTCTTTCTTGTGTTACTGCTGTACAGACCAAGCCAAGAAGCAGTAGTTTTCTTTTTTTTTCTTTTGTTGTTTTTTTTTGCCTAAGAATCATTTGGAGGGCTGGAGAGATGGCTTAGTGGTTAAGGTGCTTGCCTGTGAAGCCTAAGGACCCATGTTCCACTCTCTAGATCCCACTTAAGCCAGATGCACAAGGTGAGGCAAACTGACAAGGTCGCACTTGTGCACAAGATGGTGCACGCCTGGAATTTGATTGCTAGAGTGGCTGGAGGCCCTGGCATACCAATTCTCTCTCTCTCTCCTCTCTCTCATTAAAAAAAAATACATTTAAAAAAATTTTAAAAGAATAATCTCTTTAGTGTCCTAAAAGAGAAACACCAGGATTGTCTCCCCAAAATTATTCTTTGAAGCTTACCATACATTCTTCAAGAGGAAGACAGTCTGGCATGTTTTAAATTACAGCTTCTTTTTATCACTGCCTTCTGGTAAGAACAGATTGAAGGTATGATTCTCTGCACTCCAATTGTCCTAGACTCATAAATTAATTTGAGAAGAATTAATATTCATACCCAAGAATCTAGTATGCCTCACAATTTTTAAAAGGAGCTCAACTTTTACTTGATTTACACATTGAAATGTAGGCAAACTAATTTTTTCATTACTGGACATTGTTATTAAACTTTTCAACTCACTAATGACATTGTAATCCAATGTAGTCACAAAAACGTTGGGTGAAGGCTTTCAAATATTTGGTTTATTTTTAACTTTTGAGGGTCTTGCCTGTCCATGTGTCTCCTTCTGATATGGCAATATTAACTGATAGTTAAAGTTGCTTTTGTCACATTGTGCCTCACTATATTATATAGCCTTCCACAGACAGAACCTTGAGGGCCTTGCCTAGGTCTTCAAATTTTCTCTAGTCTTTCATCCACTCCATTTTTGGTTCCCTGCTTAATTTTTTTTGGGGGGGTGGGGGGTTTGAGGTAGGATCTCACTCTAGCCCAGGCTGACCTGTAACTCACTATGGAGTCTCAGGGTGGCCTCGAACTCACGGCAATACTCCAACCTCTGCCTCCCGAGTGCTGGAATTAAAGGCCTTGCTTAAATTTTTAAAGTAAAACCAAGAGGATTTGCAAACAACTTTTGTGTTTGCCTTGCTTATTCTTTCACTAAAACATTAAATTCTCATCCACTAACTGTAAGATACATAAACAGGGAATGAGTAGACATCTTAAAAATATTATACTAACATGAAATTACCTTTTTAAAACCACAACAAGATTTATAGCATCATCTCAGTTTCGTGTGAGAAAACAGAGGCCAGAGACTTAAAGAAGCTATCATATGTGTATATATATATATATATATTCCACACATTGCAGAGCATAAGATCATTAAAACCACAACTTAAAAAACATATTTTCTAATACTTCATCAAATAAAAATGTGATCTAGCATCAGAACCCATTCATAAAATTAAAGTAAAAAATTTCTGAGGGTTGGAGAGATGGCTTAGTAGTTACAGCACTTGCCTGCAAAGCCAAAGGACCCACAGGTTCGATTCCCCAGGACCCATGTAAGCCAGATGCACAAGGGGGTGCATGCGTCTGGAGTTCATTTGTAGTGGCTGGATGCCCTGGCATGCCCATTCTCTCTCTCTCTCTCTATCTGCCTCTCTCTCTATCAAATAAATAATAAAAAAAATTTTGACAGAGAAAAATGTTTTTTTCTGTCAAGAAGTATTTTGTGAGTACCTATTATGTGTGTGTGACAGAAACAGACAGCTAATGGTACAACAAAATGAATCGAGTTACTAAGCTAAAAACAGTTGAAACTACACAGAAAAAAAACAAGATCCAGTTATAGGAAATTCAGGCACCTCTACTCTAAAGATTTTCATACAAAATCACTTTTATTATATATAGTATATAATTTATAATATAATATGCAAATATAATTATATACCATAGTAATATATATAATATCACTATATATATATATATCACTATAATTAAATGTATGTATTTCCCACTTTTTACTCACCACTATTGCTTATATCCCACTCCATTCTTTAGACTCATTTTTTCTCTTGATGAAGTCCATCCTGAATCTGTAAGAAGTAGATTCTATTAGTCTTTGTCCAGATTCCTATATTTTACTTTATCCTTACTCTTGAATAATAATCTACTGCTGCATAGCTTCATGTTGAGTTCTTCTTCCCCAGCAATTGAATATCTTATTGTGTGTGTGTGTGTGTGTGTGTGTGTGTGTGTGTGTGTGTGTTTATCCAGTTAAAAAATCTATAGCCAGAGCTGGAGAGATGGCTTAGCAGTTAAGGGCTTGCCTGTGAAGCCTAAGGACCCTGGTTCGAGGCTCGATTCCCCAGGACCCATGTTAGCCAGATGCACAAGGGGGTGCACACATCTGGAGTTTGTTTACAGTGGCTGGAGGCCCTGGCATGCCCATTCTCTCTCTCTCTATCTGCCTCTTCCTCACTGTCTGTCACTCTCAAATAAATAAATAAATAAATAAATAAATAAATAAACAAAAAACCTATAGCCAACTTAATTATTGTCACATTTTACAAAATCTTTAAAACAATAATTTTTACCACAGGGTCACACAATACACAATTGTGTAATTATTGCCCTTCATGAAGGGACACGGTTAAGGAAGCAAGGGCTGAAAACCAGGTGACTGGCCACTTATCCAACTGATGGAGTTAAAGGACAATTGTCAAATGGCATCGTTTTTTATTTCACTTCAAAGCATCACATAGGGCAGTGAAGATACATCATTCAATTTTTGTCATTTCTTATGTTCACCTGGGTCATTGTCTGAGGATCTTTGTTAATAACTTGGAAGAAACTTCTCAGTAATTATTCAAGTTTTTCTCTTTCCCATTGTTATCTTTCTTAATTTTGGCATATATATATATATTTGTATTTATATATATGATGTTCATATACGTTTGTGCACATGTGTGGGTGCATGTATGTGTTTGTGCATGTGAAAGCCAGAGGTTGATATTGCATGTCTGAGAAACACTCTGAATCTTATTTTTTGAGACAGATTTTCTCACTGAACCTGCAGCTCACCAATTCAGCCAGTCTAACTAGACAGTTTGTCCTTGGTTCAGGTTGTCTCTGCATTCCCAGCACTGGATCATATGGTAAGCTATATTTCATTTAGTAGCTACTACATATTCTCTAAAAGTAGCCGTACATTTGTGCATTGCTGCTGGCAGGAGTCAGAGTTCTTACTTGCCTTTTGGCGTAGTCTGGGTCTTAGCCATCACGGCAGTTTTCGGTTTGCATTTCCCTGTTGGCACTGGCTGAGGAGCACGTTCCCTATGCTCACTTGCCATCTGTCTCTTTACTGGTGAGGTGGGATTTGGGCTCTTTACCCATTTTAGTGGGTTGTTTTCTTATGGTTCAGTTCAACCTATTATTCATATGTTCTTCAGGGGGAAAAATTCCTTACCAAATACATCTTTTTCAGATTTTATCGAATCCTATAATTATGTAATTATGGCTTTCTTTTGATTCTCTTAATGGCTTCTATTGCAGGTCAGATTTTTTTTTTTTTTTTGCTTTTCAAGGTAGGGTTTCACTCTAGTCCAGGCTGACCTGGAATTCACTATGTAGTCAGGGTTGCCTCGAACTAACGGTGATCCTTCTACATCTGCCTCTGCCTCCCGAGTTCTGGGATTAAAGGCATGCACCACCATACCTGGCTGCAGGTCAGAAATTTTTGACTTTAATGAAGACCTGCTTATAAGCTTTTTTCTTCACAGACTATTCCCTTAATATATTACGTGAAAAAAAAATCCACCAAAATTCTCAAGGTCATGTAAGTCTTCTCTTATGTTCTATTCTGAGTTCTATAATTTTTGTTTTACATTTAGATCTGTGATTCATGTAGAGTTAATATTGGGAAAACATATATGATCTATGTCTAGATTCATGTTTTCTCATGTGGATGTCCATTGTCCTGGCACATTTGTTATAAGGACTATCTGTGCTTTAGTGTTGTGCTTTTGTTCTTATGTGACAGACTAGTAGACTATATTTATGTATATGTGTTTGGGGTCTTTCTAGTGTGTTCCATTGACCTGTTTTCTACCCTGTTGTCAGTACTTAGCTATCTTGATTATTGTAGCTTGACAGTGTCTTGAGATCAGGTCATGTTGGTCCTCCAAATGTGTTTTCATCTTGGATTGCTTATTCTGATATCTTGACTCTTCATAAAAACTTGAGAATTATTTTGGTGATATTTATAAGACAACACTCAATTTTGATTGAAATTGAATTAAATCTCTAGACCAAGTTGTCTAGCATTCTGAGTTAGATTTCTTCATGTCAGCCTTAGCTACATTACCCAATATGTTAGATATTTACCCAAGTACTTTAGTTTATTGGGTCTAATGTAAATGATACTGTAAGCACATGTAAAATTTACTTCTTCTTTGCTGATATACAGGAAAGGAAAGAAATTAACATTAGTTTATTAACACTAAAGTCTGAAACTCCACTATCTTGCTCATTAGCTCTAGAGGCAAACCTTCTGGCTAATTCTTTTGGATTAAACTGAAGAAATGACTTGGTCATCTATGAACAAAGATGAGTTCATTTATTTCTTTTCCTTCTTTATTCCTTCTTACCTATTTTACTTTATTTTATTTGGATTTTTATTTATTTATTTATTTATTTATTTAAGAGAGACAGAGAGGAAGGGAGACACACAGAGAAAGAGATAGAGAGAGAATGGGTGCACCAGGGCCTCCAGCTGCTGTAAACTAATTCCAGATGCATGTGCCACCTTGTGCATATGCCTTATAAGGGTCCTGGGGAATACAACCTGAGTCATTTGGCTTCGCAGGCAAACACTTAACCACTAAGCCATCTCTCTAGCCCTTTGTTTTTTTGTTTTATTTTTTAGATAGGGTTTCATGTAGTCCAGTCCTGCCTCATACTTGTTATGTAGCTGAGGCTGGCCTTGAACTCCTGATCCTCCTGTCTCCATCTACCATGTGCTAAGATTATGGGTGTGCACCACCATGCCCAGTAGCAAACTTTTCTTTCTTTCTTTATAATCTAGAAAACGTTTCTTTTAAGATATTTATTTATTCGTAAGCAGAGAGAGATAAAAAGAAAAGAGACAGAGAGGGAATGAGAATTGGCACACCAGAGCCTCCAGTCACTGCAAACGAACTCCAGACATTTGCACCATCTTGTGAATCTGGCTTAGGTGGGTACAGGAGAATTGAACCTGCCTGCTTAGGCTGTGTAGGCAAGTGCCTTAAACACTAAGCCATCTCACCAGCCCGAAACTTTTCTTTTTTGTTGTCTTATTTTACTAGAAAGGAATTGAAGCAGAAGTTTTAAAGGAAGCAACAAGAGAAAACATCCTTATCTTATGTCTGACATTAATGAGAATGCTTTGAATATGTATTAGCTATATGATTGTGTAGGTGGTTTACTGATGTGAGGAAGCTGTACTCTCTGACTAATTTACTAAGAGTTTTTGTTACAAGAATGAGTGGCATGGTTTCTGAAAGGCCTTTCTATTGATAGCATCATGATGACTTTACATAAAACCAAATTGAATTGAAGCTCAGAAATTTACATATTACTTAAGAATCTCAGACAACTTGATATATGGACCAAAGATAACACGGAGATACCCGGTTAGCAATTAAGCTGACTTGAGGAACAATATTTTGAGAGTTGCCAACTCTAAGCTTTTTCAAAATATTCATGCATGTTCAATCAACTGAGCACTCATAACTTTTCAATGAGTGCAGAGACCCATGCTAACGTCAGGTCTCCTTAATAGCAGCCCAGGAAAATACCACACAGCAGTACAACCTTCTTTCTAGGACCAGAGGGGAGAAAAATCAGTTATTGCAATTTTATTTTTTATTTCCAAATTACTGAAATCTCAAATTATTTTATGTTACTTTGCTTATAGTTGATCTGGTAAGAGAAATATCAAAATAGTTGTTGAAAATATATTAGTCACTGAGCTAAAGACATTTGAAAACCATAAAGAATCCCAACTGAATTCATCAGAACAAACCTAACATTCTTTTCAATAAAAAGGTGAGTTGAAACTAGGGGGGGGGAAACTTCCTTTTTCAGTGAAGATAGTTTGGATAACAGACTTCTGATGCTTCTAATTTTAGGTGGAGAGTACTAGAAATTATCTATTTCCTAATGATTATGGGTGCTAAAATTTGCTGATATTTTTTGGTCCAAGAAGGCATTTTCAAGGACAAATTTATATCCCCTCTATCTATTTTCTAACAGAAAGACACAAAAAAGCTTCTAAAGTGATTTACCAAGCCAGTTCTAAATGACATGAAGCCCATTGGTGACGTTCAGTTGATGATGAAAGAACAACCTATTCTTGCCATCCTGTCTCTTTGCAGAGACAGGGGGTCTGGGACTAATTGATGCAGAGAAGCATGGTGGAAATTTCAATGTGCAGGATGTGGCTGAGTTCAGTAAGTTTGCCTCCTAACAGTTCTGTGTGTGGAGTTCTATGCTGAGTTGTGTATTTCATTGTATCAAAGAATCTGGACTGTTTTTCAAAGTCTAGAGGCAAGCATGATCTCTTCCCCATCTTAGAGCATTAGACCATAACCATGATGAAAGAATTTTATGTTACTCAGGATAAAGCATTGTTTCCCAATGAAGAGAATCAACTCGCCCTTGCTACTTTCCATCTGGCTATCAGTTTCTTTCTCCCAAATGAATATAGAGTTCATTCTCCACTTTAGAATCACCCTTTTGAAGTTTTGTGACCCTGAAAATAGCCTGAACCTCAGTTCCTGGGTACATCTGCCAAGTCTGTATCCTAGCAGAAACCACGTGCTAAATTATTGCTAGTTTGCTGGCTTCCTGTATAATACAAACTTTGAAACAAATCCTTCTTAAGCCTGGAAATATTTTATTAAGTTGATTACAGTTATACCCCTGGCAGAGCAAAATCTTACTGTCACTAACCCAGAGCATTCTTCCTTCCTCCTCAGCTCTTGGTTAAACAGAAGTGATGAGTAAGTGCTTCTGGTTGTGGTTCCAAATGAGAAAGATGGCCTCGTGTTCCTCATCCGGAACCAAGTGCACCCTCTGTACCTTTTTACCAAAATCTTGTGGCTGTGACATGGAAGTTAGTAGTTTAAAGCTTTGCTTAATTCTTCCTTTTAATTAACATTGATGTTACTTAAAAAAAAAAAATTCCTCGAGAGAAAGTTTTTATTATCATCAGGTTTTGGAAGAAGTGAAGCGCTCAAAAGCACTCAGAGTGCCGCTTCACCTTGTCCACCTCGCAAGTACTGATTTTGATGCCATTAAACCATTTCCGTTATTTAACTCTCTAAAAGCAGACACCTGCGCATACGGTAAACCCCCAAAGAAAGCAGCAATGTATCCTGGCCAAAGCTGCAGGAGTGTGGGAGGTCCTCCTTTTTTTTCAAGTACCAGTATGGGCCCTCACCACCAGTTCTGTTCTCTGTATCAGTCTCACTTGAAATGCCTGTGCCTCTGCCTAGTACCGCAAGTGTATGAAATCTTCCCGGCTGGAGCAGAATTTAGCTTCATTTCCAAGTATTCATTATCTCTTCGATTTTACAACACTATTATTTTCAGTGATATTGTACAAATTATGGTCTACAAGACAAATGTAGCATATCAGCTATGTTTTTTTTGTAAATAAAGTTTTATTATGACACAACCATACTCATTTTTATTTGTTTGTTTGTTTATCTGTTTGTTTTTATCTTCGAGGTAGGGTCTCACTTTAGCCCAAGCTGACCTGACACTCGCTCTACAGCCCCACAGCAATCCTCCTACCTCTGCCTCCCAAGGGATGGATTAAAGGAGAGTGTCACCACACCCGGCACTCTCTCATTCCTTACACTTCATGTCTACGGCTATTTTCATGCAACAATTGCTGATATAATTGCAGCAGAAACTGCCTTGCACACAAAGCTTAAAATGTTTAGCTATCCATTGGTAAGAAAATTTTGTCAAATCCCAGTTAATATCCTGATAGTGCTTGCTTTGGGATTTCTCTTACTTTCCATGCAATCTTTCTATGACTCTGCTTTCCCCTCTGTGAGTTGGGAATGAGCACAGAACTGGTCTCCTAGAGTTCTTTTAAGGATGAAAAGAGAAAATGTATGTGAAGTATTTAGTACCAAGTCTAGACAGACGTGAATAGATGTTAGTGAGTGTACGAGGACTTGTCCTGGAGCCGCTTAATACAGAGAACAAGATCAAACCTAGGCTCAAGCCATACAATCAATATATGCTATTACTTGTGCTTTTTTAAGCAAATTACTTTTGTATTTTTTTTTTGTATTGGGAATAATAAAAATTATAAGGGACAAAAACATCTTTAAATTTTTCACAGATAAAAAACAACATGAAACAACAGGAAAAGTTATAAAATGAGGAGTTGAGGATCACAGAAACAATAGACTTTACAACTGCTGGGAGCTACAGAGAAACAAATGCTCTCAAATATTTAAAAGAAATAGAGTTTTAAGCAGAATTTTCTACTTTGCAAAACTATCAGCTAAATGAAAGGATAAACAAAGACATTTTTAGAGATGCAAACTATAAATCACAAAACAAAACTTTCCCATAACTTGCCAACTTCCCTTGGCATGTGCTGAATAAGAGAAAGTAAAAGTAAACCAAGAGTGAGAACACTGTGTTATCTGGAGGGCTCCTGAAGAAAAGTGTGTTGGTTGCATAGATGTTAAATCTCCCAGAATTGCCTCCCCTCTTCCAACTAAGAGCCAATAGGACATGTCAAACAAAACTTAAAGGTCAACCTCTACAACAAACCTGGATAGCGAATTTGATTTCCCAGAGGAAGGACCCATGAATTTCATTGTATTTTTAAAGAAGGTGTACAACCAATCAAAATGCTTTGATCAGGAGATGAACCTTAAGAAGAAAAGTAAGTGTAATAGAAAGCAGGTGATATAAGAGGAGCAAGGACAGGAAGAGGAAACAGCGAAAGAGACATGGGAAGGAAATCAGGATTGAGATGACCCTGAGGCCAGGAAGCAGGAGAGTTTTAAACCGCACAGACATCCACGCTATATCATATGTAGCAGAAGGTTAAACTGTGCTCGTGTTGGGGCAGGTAGGCACCTGGAAAGTGTGCTTCAGCAGGGCAGATGGTGAATACTGGGGAGAACCAGGATACAGCACTACATCAACATTAGAGGGCTGGGAAAATGGCTTAACAGTTAAGGCGTTTACCTGCAAAGCCTAAGGACCCTGATTCGATTCCCCAAGACCCACGTAAGCCAGATGCACAAGGGGATGCATTGACTGGAGTTCATTTGCAATGGCTAGAGGCCCTGGTGCGCCCATTCTCTCTTTCTCTCTGCCTCTTCCTTTCTCTCGCTCTCTCTCAAATAAATAAAAGAAATAAAATATTTTTTTTTAAAAAAAAGATTAGAGAGCTGACTATCTACCCTGAGATCCATCATCTCTACCACATCTGCCTGAGCCCAGAAGCCATTACAGAAGGAGCAGTGACATGAACACTGCTGTCACAGTTAGCCTGAAAACCAATTCCAGGGAGATGGCGAGAGACACTGTGGTCACTCAAACCTCATCAAAACAGAGCTCCAGAGGCTACAGAGAAAGTGACATTAAATCAGAACTCTATCTTGCCCACCAAGGCTCAGGGAACATTTTGGAAGAGGAAAGTTTATAAGAGGCTGAGGGTGGGGTTGGAATAGCCTGAGGCCCTGTGCCCCACCCCCACCCACAGAGGCCGGCTGAGGCCTCTTGGTCCCCGAAAATGAATACCAACAAGCCCACTGAAGACCCTCAGCAGAATTGGGGCAGGGACAAGGAAGTATTTAAAAAAATCAATAAATATCTAGGCGTGGTGGCACACACCTTCAATCCCAGCACTAGGGAGGCAGAGGTAGGAAGATTTCTGAGTTCAAGACTAGCCTGAGACTACATAGTGAACTCCAGGTCAGCATAGCTAGAGAGAAATCCTACTTAAACTCCCCCCTCAAAAAAAAAAATACAATAAATACTTTTTTTTAAAATAAAGTAAGAGTAAAAAGAAAAAATATGAGAATAAGGAATGATGGAAGTCTTGGAGTGACTCAGGCAAGAACATTAACTCTGCAACAGTAATGGGAGAAATCACTCTGCAAAACTGAAATGATTAGGAAAGGCTGAAAGAAGGGGAGGGACATAAAGCTGAGAGACAATATAGAGAGATTCTCTTGACAGTGAAAAGCCAGTAAACGGAGTGGGATTCCAAGCAGGTGGACATATACGGGGCATATGATTCAGGTGCTGTACAGAACGCTGAAGTGGAACACTTTTGATGAACACACATTTGAGATGCTTTGCCTGGTGGGTTTCTGTGAATCACCTGGAGAGCTTGAAGAAAAAAAAAATGTATTATTGATAGCTGAGTTTTACCCTCAAGATTTTATTTTGTTGGCCAAAGGTAGGACCTGAGGATCAGATTTGTAAAAGTATGTCATTTTGATGTGATGTCAAGGATGCAAGCTACTATTCTAGAGAAAAAGGGAGGTTTGTCCATTTGCCTTGGAGCCATATTGCAGTCCTAGACTTAGACCCCATCTTTGTTCATCTAAGATGTCAGCAAAGGAATGAGAGGAAGCTCAAATTAATTAATTTTTTAAAAAACTATTTATACTTGCTATGAAGTTAAAGGCGAAATCATCCATTGGGAGTATGTAGAAAGACACTTAGGAAAGGGTCGGCATCTGGGCTGGGCTGACTACCACAGTGCTGGAAGACAGAGTTTACACAGATACACTGTCAATCAGCCTAGACGATTCAAATGAAGCTGAAAACATTAGAATTATAGCAGCATTGGTTTGCATATATTCTTGATTTCATGTAAGAGAAATGTATATGCATTATCTTACCAAGGAAAGGGTGGATTTATTCTTAGTTTTGTGTGGCTCCCTGAGCCCATAGCGTGACTTTGATAATGCTAATCTGCAAATAGTACCATAAAAGGCCTAGAACCCAGCCTTTGGGTTCCTGTTGTGACATTTAGTTCCGGCATGCATTGCCTGCATAGCGGACAGGATTTACATGCATTTAAGTCCCTTGTGACTGTGATGGATGTTTAGTTCACTGACTGAATATGCTGTCACTTTGAATCGCTGTTAACATCCCCCTTCTGTTCCCATGTGCTGTGGTAGGCTACGCAACTTAGGTGGATGGGTATACTGGAAAGATAAAGGTCATTTAAGAAAGAGCCTAAATGGGCTGGAGAGATGGCTTAGCGGTTAAGCGCTTGCCTGTGAAGCCTAAGGACCCCAGTTCAAGGCTCGTTTCCCCAGGACCCACATTAGCCAGATGCACAAGGGGGTGCAGGCGTCTGGAGTTCGTTTGCAGTGGCTGGAGGTCCTGGTGCGCCCATTCTCTCTATTTCTCTCTATCTGCCTCTTTCTCTGTCTGCTGCTGTCAAATAAGTAAATAAATAAAAAAAATTTTAAAAAAAGAAAGAGCCTCAAATTTGCTTTACAATAACTGCCAATAGGCATGTGTCTGCATATTTAATGTGGCTGAAAGTTATTCTAAGACAGATGCAGAGAGTTCTTGATTGCCTTTCTTTCAAGGACAAGAAAAACTTATAATTATTTAAAACAAATATAAAATGCACAATTTCCCCAAACAATACCTATAATGAAAATACTTATGATGTTTATGTGCAGGTCACATGATGTGAATGCCAGGAGAAAATATATAGGCAATGATCGGAACCACTGTTTCATTTTGCACGGGGATACAATGCTTCTATTCCTTCCTTCACAAGTGAGGAGGCTGGGTTCTAGGAAGTTAGGTAAGACCCCAACCAACACGATTTACTCATGGCAAATCAGCTCTGGATACTGCTTTCTTTGGAGACACTGTGAAAGTGTCCTCTCACTCTATTTAAGTTTATTTAAACCTCCATTGGCCCATTTTGAGAGTGTCCTTCCAAAATATGTTCTGAAAGACTCTAGTATTGGCATATATAGTGCACAGCAAGCACTTTACCCATTGAGCCAACTCCCCAGCCATAAATAATTTTCAAAACATTTTTAAAATATGGAATCTTGAGTTTAAATATATGTCCTTTTACCTCTTTGTGTTGCACACCTACTAAAATTTATCCAATTTTACTTATGCACAAAAATAGACAGTATTTACCAAAGCCCAGGAACAACCTACTGAATGAATAGGGAACCACTGAAGAGTCCTCCCCATGCCTTTGCCTGCATTTAAGCTTGCTTCTTCCTGCTTCTCCCCAGCTGGCTGAGTGGATGATGCTCTTCCCTCACTTCTCATCGCCAAGCATTTTATTTGCAAAGTGAATCTTTCATGCTAGAAATGGCTCGATGTGACCTCTTTTCCTACTGCATTTTGGAGGTCAGATTAATAAAGATATGGTACAATATACCGTGGTAACAAATTGACCCCTAAATCTCAGTTGGGTTAACACAACAAATACATTTTCCTCACTCTGCCTACAGTCTTTATTAGTCTTATTTAATTATGAGCTTTACGGTGTGGACAAATTGCTCATAGCAGTGTTATCTCTTATATCCTCTCTTCTCCACCCACATTCCACTGAGGGCCCTCTTCAGTGGAGTTCTTGGCATTCACCATGGGGTTATGATGTTAGTCTGTCTCTATGTGTGGGGCTGGGGGAACAATGCCGCAGGATACTCCTTCCCATCCTGTGGTTCTTACAATCTTTCCACTCCCTTTTCTGCAATGTGCCATGAGCTTTGGCTAGTATGTTATAGGTCTACTTTAGTGGTAAATTCTCTTCATGCCCTGGAATTCTACTTTGATGAGTCATGAATATCATCCCTGTCTTCTATTGCCATCTCCCTGGAGCAGGCTGTCAGGATAGCTAAGTGTCATAAGACACCCAGACCACTGGCAATATGATTTTATAGAACCCTCAGGGTGAAAAGAAATGGGCTCTATTAAGCTTTTTCCCTTGGCTTGGTTTCTACCCACAATCACTATGTCCGCTGTCATTATATGGATATGAGGAAATTGCTGGGTTGAAACACATTGGAATAGGAAAGACTTAGAAAGCTGTTTTAAGTTTGGATTTTTATTAAATATTTGAGAAGCTCTCTTTCTCTGAGGCTTAATTGACCTGTTTATTTCTTGATTCTCATGATTTGTAAAAAGACTTGTGTTTATTGAATCAAATATATCATGTAAATGATTTTTAATATAACTTACTATATCACGGCCATAAAGGTCATGGATACCAGAAATAGATATAATTAGTTAATCATTACAATTAAAAAGCTATGTGCTCTGTCTGAATTGAAGGTGATTCCTTAGCTCAAATCATAAATCCAGGTAAGAATTAGAGACCAGTATTGGGCTTGGGTAAAAATTCAATACCATGGTGATAAGACATGACATTTACATACCAAATAATGGGATGTTTGAATGTAAAATGCCTCCCGTAGGCTCAGGTGTTTGAATAATTAATCCTCAGCTGGGGACACTGTTTGGAAAGTCTCTGGAATGTTTAGGAGGGGAAGGCTTGATGGAAGTATAACACTGGAGGAGAGCTGTAAGGTGTTCTAGCCCTGCTCCATGTCCAGTTCCCTCTCTCTCTCTATTTCCCATCTACCAGTGTGATGTTCAGTCACTGGCTTCCTAACTGCCTTTCCTACCATGATAAACACTATCCTCAGGAACCAAAAGCCAATTAAACTCTTTCTCTTCCACAAGCTGTGTCTGGTCAAGAATTTTGTCCCAATATCAAGAAACTTGATTTACAAAATTGGAACTGAGAAGTAGGATCCTTGCTGTGAGAAATCTTGACCATATGGCTTGTAGGTATGTGGAACTTTTGGGGGAGAAATATGGAAGAATTTGGAACTTTGGACTAAAGAAGCATACAATGCTGCAGCCATTTTGGCTGTAATTGTTAAAAAAGATTAATACTGTTAAGGAAGGATCTCCTGCTCTACACTGAGAAAACAAAAAGGATGTCCTGATAACAAGATTCAACCCAGTGAAGCTCAAGATGGTAAAAATGTGAATCCCTTTGAAAGGCAAATCCCTGGTTCCCTGTTCTCCAAGGTCAGTATACAGAGATTGCTACAACTGTGATCCAAGGCCAGGCTTCCTTCCTATCTGGCGGTAGAAGTTGGCAGCATTGCTCATGTGGTCCTGGTTTTGAAGCCATGAAAAATGCAAGTTGGAAGGGGTTATGGAGAGTCACTGAGGCTAAGCAATGTAAGGCAGCATCAAAATCCCTGCACAGAGACCTTGAGAGGCATAATACCATGAAGGTGGACCCCAAACTACAATGGAGACCCGAGGATGTTGGAGATGCCAGTACCATGGGATGTCTACCAAGGAAAGTTATAGGCTTAGGACATATCTGGCCTGTGAGAGAGGCTATAGGCAGTCATGCCAGGGGCAGAGCTATTCACGCCTTTTGTAACCCAGGGGGTTTCATCATGAGTCCCACATACTAGACATGGAGCTTAAGAAGCTGTGTTTTCCCTGCTGGTTTCACTCTTTCTTTGGTCCAATCATTCATTGCTAAGCCCCCATCCCTTCCTTTTGGAATGGCTAGGTTAACTCTGTGTCATTATATGTTGGAAGTATGTCATTGTGTTTTGTTTTTACATGCTTCACGGTTAAATGACTGCTTCAAATCTCAGATGAAACTGGATTTTTTAATATTATTGGGACTCTTAAAGATTACGGTGACTTTTAAAATTGGACTGAATGTATTTTGCATCATGAGATAGCCATAGAGCTTATGAAGTCAGTAGTGGAATGTGGTGGTTTGAATTTTAAAAGTGCCCCCATGCATAGGCTCATGTATTTGAATACTCAATCCCCCACTGATAGTCCTGTTTGGGAAGGTTGTGGTACCTTTAAGAGGTAGAGCCATGCTGGAATAAGTATGCCACTGGGGACAGGCCTGGGGATATTTTAGCTCAGCTCAATGTCTAGTTCTCCTCTGTTTTCTGTCAACATCACACTGACTTCCCCTCTGGCCTGCCATGCATTCTCTACCATGAATGACTCTACCCTCTGGGATCATGTGCCAAATTAAACACTTTTCTTTCCATAAGTACTTTCTGGTCAGGTATTTTGTCCCAGCAATGAGATAGTAACTGACATAGTTTGCCTGAATAAATTTTCAATAGTCTGTGCCCAAAGTGCCAAGGAAGCTTATAGATGGTAGTAGAACAACATTGTCATATTGCCTAAGACTTTTGTCAGACTCAAGCTCAACATGACTCTCAATGATGGCCAGTGAAGAAACTACCTGAGAAATGAAAGATGAAGATTCTCTACAGAAGAAACTACTCATTGAATATATGAACAAAAGTGAGGAAAGAAATGGGAAGCAGCAAAAAGAGAGAAAGAAATCATTCCATTTCAGAATGTTAAAAAAAACAAGAGATGAAGAGCACAACTTTAGGAATGTAGTAGTAGTTATCAGATTCCATTCCTAGAAAAGCAACAACTTACTGAAAGGTGTGTTTTTTTTGTTGTTGTTGTTGTTTGTTTGTTTGTTTTTTTGTTTTGTTTTGTTTTGTTTTTTTGGTTTTTCAAGGCAGGGTCTCACTCTAGCCCAGGCTGACCTGGGATTCACTCTGTATTCTCAGGGTGGCCTCCATCTCACAGCGATCCTCCTACCTCTGCCTCCCGAGAGCTGGGATTAAAGGCATGTGACACCACGCCCAGCTGAAAGTTATTTTTTAAAATGAACACTAACCCTTCATATTCTCTGGAAATTTCCCCCAAAGTATGCAACAGATGAAGAAACACTCATGCAACCAAAGTTACTGAGTCTCAGTAAGAAGAGAGGGTGGCATCTGAGCCGTGAACCAGTCCATTGCACCTACTGTCCAGCTCTTTGCAAGGCTCTACCTAGTCAATAAGACATGACCCCCCATTCTCTCCAGCTCCCAGGTTAAAGGTACAGATTCCCCTCCCAAGAGGGGTACGATGGTGGCATTTCTCTTCTCAGAACCTCTTGTACTTCTCAACCCCATGAAGCAGAAGCTCTACTGCAGGCAGATGAGACTAAAAAGATGACTTCTCTAGTACCCACCCAGCTGTCGTGTGTAGTAAGTTAGTTCTGCTCCAGCTGCTGCAGGCTCAGTGATCTGGGGTGCTGACTGCCCCTCCATCTCAGTCACTGGATAGAAGTGCCACAGCCAGAAGGGCAATGTGAGGGGAAACAACAATGAAAAAAAAAAGCTGACTGAAGGGAAGGGTGAAATAGACAACTCAGCCATTTTAGGAAGAGACTTCAACACCCTATTTGCAATCATGGAGAGATGGATAAAAAAAAGTATAATCTGATCAAAAATCAAAGGAAATTTATGACCTCACTACGCTGTCATTGCCTCCACGAGGCCTCTGTGATATTGAGCTCATCCACATTTTGACATGAATGATGGAGGCAGACCAAAAAAATAGAAAATAAAAACATCATCAGAATAGACAAGAGATAGGCTAAGGAAATGGTTCAAAGGCTAAAGGCACTGGCTTGCAAAGCCTGACAGCCTGGGTTTCATTCCTAGCATGCATGTAAAGCTGAATGAAAAATGGCACATACATCTGGCTTTCATTTACAGTGCCAAGATACCCTGGCACACATCATGCATGCATACACACACACACACACACACACACACACACACACACATATAAATAAATATTTTTTTTAAATAGATGAGGGACTAGTTAAAAAGAAGGTATTCAGTAGAAGGAAACAGGGAGAAGGGGGACAAAAGAAGGTATTGCAAAAGTATGATAAAATTACATAATGTTTAAATGTAAAAATTGTAAATTAATTTTTAAACATTAAAAAGTAAAAAAGATTTGGGCAATTCAATAAACCAACTAAAATTCACAAACATCCCTAGAACACTCCTTTAAAAAATAAAATATCCATTTTATTAAGTACACAGGGAACATTCTCGGGGTACACAACATACTCAAGCCATAAGAAAGCCTCAAATGGAAAATAACTGAAATAATAGAACCCATTCCTTCAGATCACATAAGTACTAAACTGAAGATCAGTAACCAGAGGAAGTTTTGAGAGTTGCTAAATATACATAAATTAAACACCCTAGTAGCCATTTGATCAAAGAAAAAAATCACCAAGAACATTAGAAAACATTTTTCAATGAATGAAAATGAATCTATTGGAACAAAATGCATACGGGTTACAGCTAAAATAGTGCTCCGAGTTATATTCATAATCGGAAATGCCTATGTTAAAATGGAAATAAGAATGTTTGGCACAGTGGTACATGCCTATAGTTCTGGCACTTACAAAAATAGAAACAGAAGATCAATAGTTCAAAGCTAGCCTAAGAAGATACATAGCAAGTCCAAGGTCAGCATAGGATATATGAGACTGTGTCAATCAGAAAAAAATTAACAACAAAAAGTAAAAGTCTATAAACTCATCTTCCATCTTAAAAAAAAAAAAACTACAAAAAGAAAAAGCAAGCAAGCCAAAGAAGGGAGGTACTACACAATGGAGCATTTGAATGGAGAATATATCAATGAATGCTGAGAGCATCGATAAAACCAAGAGCTGGTTCTCTGGCAAAATCAATTAACAAATCTAGTAGAATGACAAAAAAAAAAGTGGAAAATAGAGAGAAGAAAAGAGAGAATACATGTAAATCACAAAAATTGGATGAGAAGAAGACAGCACAAGACTACCCACCTTGCAGGAACTGAAAACATTAGAAATAAATACTAGGAGAATTGTATACTGACAAATCAAATAACTTAACTAAAATAATTTTCTAATGAAACAAATTATTCTAATGTCCACAGAAGGAAGAGGAAAAGGAGAAAAATGAAAGAAGCCAATGGCAAGTAAGAAGGAAGAGTTAGTAATCTTAAAAACATCCCTATAGAAAATCTAAGCTAAGTTAACGTAGTGATATGTTCCACCAAATGTTTTTTTTTTAAATAAAATACTTTGCGAACTTTCACAAAATAATACAACCTATTACATGAGAGTGGTATTACCCTAAAGTAAGAGAACTGACATGAAATTAAAACAATAGAACAATGTACCAATATAGTTTTAAAATCCTAATCAAAATAATAACATTGAACCCAGCAACATATAAAAATAATATAATACAGGGCCAGGCAGGATTGTCCTAGGAATGCACAAAATAAGATTTAATTTGGAAGATTCATACTTTCTTATTTCAAAGCTTAGTACATAGTAAGAGTAACTAATACCACGTGGTATAAGAACAGATTTATATAAGTACCATATGCTAACCAATTGTGCAACTGGAGCTCTAAAAACATATCAATGAAATAGAACCGAGTGTTCAAAAACAAGTTCTTATAGTTACACTCAATGGCTTTTTCATAAGGATGCCAAGGCAAGAGCATGAGAAAAGAGAAGTCTTCATAACAAATGGTACTAAGAGAACTGGATGTCCATGTCAAAATAAACAAATAATATTAAAATAATTTTATAGTTCGTCTCTGGTTGTCAGTTTGATAGGACTTAGAATCACCATGAAAGCAAACCTCTGGTAATATCTGCTAGGGATTTTCTATATTAGATATATTGAGATGGTAAGACCCACCTAACTGTGGGTGGTGACACAGGCTGGTGGCATGGAGTGGATGAAAAGGAGAAAAGTAGTTGAGCACGAGCATTCATTGCTCTCTTCCTCCTTACTGATGCAATGATGACTTCCTATTCCTTCCACTACAGTGGACTTCCTCTCTTAATTATAAGCCAAAAAATAAACTCTTTCCTTCCTTAAGCTACTTAAAATGCCATAAGCAGAGCTTAATGAACCATTCTGGTAGAAGTTTGAAAGACTAATAGCCAAGAGAAATGAGAATAGTGATGGCCTGGCTCATGCTATTTCAGAGGGGAATAGGACTCTATCAGGAACTGGGAAAGTGGTTCATGTGATATTTTTTTAAATATTTAATTTATTTATTTACTAGAGACAGAGAAAGGGGGAGAGAGGGAGAGAGAGGGAATAGGTGCACCAGGGCATCTAGGCACTGCAAATGAACTCCAGACATATGTGCCACCATATTCATCTGGCTTACGTGGGACCTGGAGAAATGTACCTGAGTCCTTAGGCTTTGCAGGCAAATGCCTTAACCACTGAAGCATCTCTCCAGCCCCTCATGTGATATTTTTGATAAAGAAACTGGCTGCATTCTGTCTGTGTCCTGAAAACCTAAAGTAAAGTTGAATTTTAAAGTAATGGATAACTGTGTTTAGAAGAGGAAAGTTCAAGGCAGAATAGCATTCAGTCTGTGATATGGCTTCTTTGGCTGTCCTAACTCAAATCTACAGTGAAAGAGAGAAAAATACATAGCAAAAAAAAAAAAAAAAAAGATACGAAAAATGTGAAATTTGGCAAGGAAAGAAATGTGAGAACATTTAAAATCTCAGGACCACAACCTTCAGCCTCTTTGTAATTGTTGAAAAGATGACCATTATTAAAGATAGGCCAACTCTCTGCACTGGGACAATAGGAAGGCAAGACAATAGAAGGATAAGACTCAACCCACTGAAGGCTGGGTACAGGAAGAATACTGATTCTTTTGAAAGAAAAGGCATGAGGAAGTCTCAGCTCCTCAAGGTCGGGATACAGAGGCTGCTATAGCTGCGTTCCACGGGTCCCAAGCTTCATAGGCTGAGTGAAAAAAAATCAAGTTCAAAAGACTACATTTTATCTAATTCTACTTACATAAAATATCTAGAACAGATAATTACAGAGGTAGGCACAATAAATTCATACAATAGAAGAAGGGAGAAATGAAGTGGGTGATTACTAAAAAGGAAAAACAAAGAAAAAAATTCAGGTTTCTCTTTTTTTATTGGGAGGAATAAAATGGTTGTAAAACATATTGTGCTGATGGTTCTACAACACTGTAGATATACCAAGACATTTTTATATTTAAATTTTATGGTGTCTAAATCATATTTCAATAGATAACTTTCAAATTCTTTCAACAAAGTAAATGTATGCACACCTGCTGTACCGAGCCCTAGAAATCCAAAGTCGTTCTTGCGGCTCTGAGTCTCTATAGCTTCGCTGTCAGGATGAGGCACGTCTGTACACAAAGGCCAGTTGCTGACAGAGGAATCAGGTTTTCAACATTTAAGGAAAGGATTAACGCAATGTTAATAGAGAGCGCTCATTTTCTTTTGCTGAGGGCAAGAACACACAAATAACGAGGACAGCACTTATTTCTAGAGATATTTCCCTGGCTACTCCTTTGGTGTCATGGCATAGATCCCGAGTGGCCCTCCATAGCCCATATGCCACAGGTTTCACCTCCAGCTGATAGCACTGTTTAGAGAGGATGGATACTTTAGGTGGTGGGACCTACTTAGAGGAAATTGAGGTATGCCCTTAAAGGGGATAGTAGGTTAGGGGGCCCCTCCATCTCTTTTTATCCTTAGCTGACATGATGTGATCAGTCTGGTTCTATCATGAACTCCCTTCCATGATGTCTTCCTGGGCCCCTAGCCAAACAGCATGGATCATAATCTCTCAAACTGTGAACCAAAGTGTCTTTCTTTCCAGTGTATCTCAGAGATGTCTGCCACAGGAAGAGAAAGCTGAACAACGTATTTGGTTTGGAAGAATTTCAACCCACTTTATGTAACTAGTTTTTTTTTTTTTTTTAAATCAGACGAGATTAAATACAAGAAGCTGACCAGCACTCACTTAAATATTACCTTTATTCTGGAATATGGTTATTTAACTCAATATGGGGGCTCTCAGTCTGAGGAAATGGACGAGTTAAGGACTTTGGGTCAAGTAAATGTAGGTACTTGGTGTCTCTGTATTTAGCATGTGTCTTTCACAACCTGTTTGCTGTATGCCCAAACACAAATCATGTTAGAGTAAAACCTTAAAACAAAAGCAAAAAAAAGTCCAGTTCTCTCTTCAGGGGAATCAAAGGCCAAACACTGAGCTGAGCTACAGTGAAGAATCTCATAAAATATAATTAATCATGCAGAGAAGACTTTTGAGGGGTGGGATGAAAGAAAAGGATTGTCAGATGACAGAGATCACTGATCACCCAGTTAATAAAAATAAACCAGACTCAGAAAAACAAGTATTGCCTATTTCTCTCATACATAAAATCTATAAAAATAATAATAATTAAATTAAAATTTAAAAGAGGGTCTGAAAGCAAAAAGAATGATTAGGGACAGGGAAGGAGGGAGAGACATGAAGGCAATAGATAACAGATAGCAGGGAGGGTAAATACCACTAAACACAATTTATGCATTATTAAAATCCATAATGAAATTCATGAATCTCTACAATTAACACATATTAATAATTACTAAGAATCTAAATTCTTGATAAGCAAACTTTTCTAAATGGATTACAGATATTACATTGATCATGTTATTTGCTAAATTGGTATCATATTTTTGTAATTCCTAATCACTGAAACTCTAACCCAGTGGAAAAAGTTAACAAAAAAAAAGCAGGAAAATCAATTGGCAATATGAAGAAAAAGGAGACTCTCTGAGAAGTGAAGATTGGCACAAGAGAAGGAAGTCTGTGAACAAAGGTTAGTACAACCACAGCAACTGCTTCTTAAAGAATTTTAGTACCTCCATTTGGTAGGTTTACATAAAGAAAGAATTTGTGAAATCTACTATGAGAAGAATATGGGATAATGTAATTTCTTTATAGTTCATACCTCATGACAGAAATATTCAAGAACCCCCTAGCCCACAGAATTATTCTCAGGCTAACATAACCTTCATAAAAATACTGACAACCAGTTACCCTTAGGAACTCCAAAATTACAACATATTCTTGGTGGATATCTAAAAAGCATAAGGCTCTATGCTTCCACACAAAATGATCCAGACACATCTATAATCTAGTTGTGCCATGAGATCAAAAACAAGGGAACAACAAAAGTCTATTCGTATGTGAAGAATAAGTATTCCTAAAGAACTTGTAAATAAAAACGGATGTCCTTGGGGTTTACTCTAAAGCACTCTCATTTGTTATTTGGGGGGACAAAACAAGATGTGGCTTCTAATATGTCCCTGAAGCATTTGAGCACAGCCCACAAACTTATAGTGATATGGATAAGGCGAGATATAGACATGGAATGTGAATGTAATTTATTAAAGTAAATATAATGGGACTTTTCAAACATAGAAGTCTGAATAAAAAATTCAGAAGAAAGATGGACATGACATCTATAGGCATGAGGCCCATAATCCTAGTATATAGGCAGAGGACTGAATCAAGGAGGAACATCACAAGCTTAAAACTAGTTGGGCTATTTAGTGAGTTTGAGATCAGCTCAGGCTACACAGTGAAACCTGTCCCAAAACACTAAAAACAAACAGACAAACAATAAAATGCAGAAGGAATACACAGCAACATCCATTAGCATCGTCAAAATGCGCCATCTTGGCTACACAAACAGAAGATCATGACTGGTTTGTCTAGTAAACATCGGTTCACCAGCTTTGCAAATACAGTGTAAATGTCCTGGCCAGTCAATAGTCCACATCTTGATATACATACATTGGCCTCTGGTTGGAAGACTAAAGGCCATCTACTGGACTGTGGTGAACCAATAGCTCCAGGGAAGCCTCAGGGTGACCTGTCCAGACAGCTTTTCCAGGGTTAATGGTCCAGGTTCACTGTCTCTGTCAAACAGAAATGCAGAGTTCCTGGGCCAAAGTGATCACCTATGTTTACAGAAAGTAGTCTTCTATCACATTGCCTATTGTCCTTTCGTGTGATCAGGAGCTTGTCTGGGAGCTTGTCCATGTGGATTACTTTGTAGCTCTAGGTAACACATATAGCTAAAACTTCTATGTTCAGTCTGCAGAACAGGCTAGGAGCTGAGCGCAAATCATCCACAGCCCACCTCTGGTTCATTTGTAAATATGACCTAAGTGACAATAGTGATTTTTTTAAATTAATTAAACAATGTTTTCCTATGTACCTTATATGACATAAAAACTTCATTCACTTTCACACTGACCTCTTATGAAAGAGTGGCTCTTGTTAAAAACTACAGCATTAGAGTAGGGCATCAGAATAACAAATTATTTTTGATTTCCTATGCTTAACATCTCTAGTTCCTGAGGGCAGACATTCTGAAGCAAATGTAAGGTGGGGAATGCTTTGGGTGCAAGGACAAATACCTTGTAACCCATGAATTGCTGCCAACAGGGAGGCAAAGGTTTTCTACTAGCAGCTTCTAAACTCTTAGCGCTTTACCCTTCACTCAACTTTCAAAGGGTTATGGAAATTTTATAGCTTATATATACCTCTGAAACAATAGTTCAATTTTTCAATAACTATTGTTGCTATTTAGATTAATATCAATAACTTCAGAGTGGCAGATGCTCTATTAAGCTTTTTACCTCTGTCATGACATGTTCATACTCAAGTACAAAAGAGCATTATTAGAAGGGCATGGTGGTGCATGCCTTTCCTTAATCCCAGCACTCAAAAGGCAGAGGTAGGAGGACCACCGTGAGTGCAGGCCACCCTGAGACTACATAGTGAATTCCAGGTCAGCCTGGGCTACAGCAAGACCCTACCTAGAAAGAAAAAAAAATAGAGTGTTATTACCACAGGTGAGTAGATGAATTTCAACTGTTCTCTATAATCTCCATAAATCATGCTCTTAGCTTCATAATCTCATCCAAAAACAGTTTACTGGTCCACTCTGAGAACATATAACTCTGTTCCACAAATGTAGAAGGAGCTATAAAGAATCATAGCTTTTCTGTCTGGAGCTTTTTGGGTTGGATTCATTTTCTTTTTCCAATGTCTTTAGGTGGATGGTTAGGTTATTGATTTGGGATCTCTCTGTCTTTGTTATGAAGGCATTTAGTGCTATGAATTTTCCCCTGAGGGCTGCCTTCATTGTGTCCCATAACTTTTGGTACAATGTGTTCTCATTGTCATTCAATTCTAGAAATTTTGCAATTTCATTTTTTATTTCATCTACTACCCATCTATTGTTTTAAGATGTGTTGTTCAGTTTCCAGGAGCTGGTGGGATTCTTGGTGCATTTTCTGTTGTTAATTTCTAGCAATACAGCATCACGATCTGATATCATGCAGGAAATTATGTTGATCTTCCTAAACATATGGAGGCAGGCTTTATGGCCCAGTATATGAACTATTTTAGAGAAGGTTCCATGGGCTGCTGAGTAGAATGTACAATCTGTGGATTTTAGGTCGAATGTTCTGTAGATATTCATTAGATCTAATTGATCTATGATGTTGTTGAGCTCTCTTCCCTGTTAATTTTCTGTTTGGAAGATCTATCAATTGCTGATAGTGGAGTACTGAAGTCCCCAACTATGATGGTGTTGGTGGCTATTTCTGTTTTGTTGTCAAGTAGGTTTTATCTTATGAATTGTGGTGCACCTGTGTTTGGTGCATAAAGGTTAATGATTGAAAGTGGCCTTCTTTGTCTTTTTTTATACTTTTGGCTTGAAGTCTATTTTATCCAATATTAGTTTAGCTACACCTGTTTGTTTGTTTCTTATTTCTGTTTTCTTGAAATAACATTTTCTACCCTTCCACCCTGAGGAGGTGTCTGTCTTTAGTGATGAGGTGGGTTTCTTGATGACAGCAGATTGTGGGGCCTAATTTTCTGATCCACCCTGTTAGCTTATGTCTCTTGATGGGTGAATTAAGGCCATTAATGTTTAGAGTAATAACTGTGAGGTTTGATTTAATCCCTGCCATATCGTGGTGTTTTATGTGGTTTGGTGTTTTCTTGGACTTCGTAGTTTTTTGTGCCTTCTCTGAGTTTAGTTATTGTGATATGCTTCTTGTAGGTACTTTAGGTTGGTTATTTGATTCTTCTGTGTGGAGAATTCCCTGAAGTACTCTTTGTAGGTGTGCCTTTGTTTTTAGTTGTAAAGTTGAGTTTTATTGTGGAAAGTTTTTTTTTTTCTTCACTATCTATTATGAGGGATACTTTTGCTGGAAAGAGTAGTTTGGGTTGGAAGCCATAAGTTCTTAGACTTTGAGGTATTCCATTCCAGGCCCTTCTGGCATTCAGGGTTACTACTAAGAAGTCTGAAGTAATTCTGATTGGGTTACCTTTATATGTAATGTATTGTTTCTCCCTAGCTGCTTTTAGGACTTTCTCTTTGGTATCGATGTTTAGAATCTTAATGAAAATATGTCTTGGAGACTTTCTCCTTTGGCCCAGTCTGTTTGGAGTTCTGTTAGCTTCTTATAACTTGATGGGACTGTCTTTGGAGAGAGTGGGTAAGTTTTCTTCAATAATTTCTATGCCTTTGGTCTGAATTTCTTTCCCTTCGAGTATTCCCATGATCCAAATGTTGGGACATTTATGGGTACCCCATTTTTCCCTCATGTTCTGTTCACAAAATTTTTTGAACCTTGAAACTTTTGGACTCACAAACTGTTTCTTCTGTTTTGTCTTCCATTCTAAGTTTCTATCTTCCAGATGGCTGACTCTGTTCTTGAGAACTTCTAAAGAGTTTTGGGCTTGTTCGATTTGGTTTGTATTTTCTACTGCTTTTTTATGCATAGTTTCCATCCCTCTGTTGAGTTCCCTTTTCATGTCATTTTCTGATTTTCTTAATGCTTCTTGGAATTCATCCTTGCATTTATTTATGTCTTCATTGAGCTTATCCAGCTGGTTATTGAGGTCCTCTTTATTTTTATTTTATTTATTTATTTATTTATTTATTTATTTTGCTCTCCTTCAGATCATTTGACTGTCTTTGGAACCATTCCTGGTCTTCTCTATTAGGTCTAATCTAGTGAGAACAGCATTCATACAATTATTGGACCTTTGTTGATTTTATGCAAGTACTGCTATTTGCTTGGCCAGGGTTGAATAGATTATATCTTTATTTTGGTGTTCTGATCCTATTACCTCTTCTATGTTTTGATTACAGACATCCATTGTGGGACTGGGAAATACCAATAAAAATGCCAACATTGTTCTTCACAGAAATAGAAAAAAAATGATCTCAAAATTCATATGGAATTGTAGAAGGCCACAGATACCTAAGCATAACCTCAGCAAAATAACACCTCTGGAGGAATCACCATACCTGATCTAAAGCTATATTACAAAGCCATATTAACCAAAGCAACATAGTACTGGCATAAAAACAGGATTATATACCAATGGAACAGAATTGAGGACCTGGACTTTGGGTCAAGTAACTACAGCTACTTGATATTTGACAAAGGCCCTAACAATGTAGAATGGAAAAAAAGACAGCATCTTCAACAAATGGTGCTGGACACTGGATACCAATATGCAGGAAAATGAAACTAGTTCCATACATCTTGCCATGCACAAAAATCAACTCCAAATGGATCAAAGCCCTCACTATAAGACTGAAAACTCTGCTACTACTAGAAGAAAAAAAAAATATGAGGAACTGGTCATGACATAGGAGTGAGAAAAAACTTCCTGAACAAAATGCCAATAGCTCAGGAAATTAAATAATCACTCAACCATTGGGATCTCATGATGTCGAAAAGTTTTCTCACAGACAAACATACAATAAGCAGAACCAATAGATTTCCCACAGCTGTACAAGTGACAGAGGCCTAATTTCTAGAATCTACAATAAACACAAAAACATAAACAATAAAAAGTTAAACAACACACTCACAAAATGGGGCAGGGAACTGAACAGGGAGAACTGAACAGGGAGTTCTCAGAGGAAGAAATACAAATAGCAAACACACACTTGAGAAAATGTTCAACATTTCTAATCATCAAGGAAATGCAAATTAAAACAACTATGAGATTCCACCTTACCCAAGTAAGAACAGCAAACATTAAAAAATCAAATGAAGACAAATGCTGGTGAGGGTGTGGAGAAATAGGAACCCTCATTCACTGTTGGTGGGAATGTAAGATGGTACAACCACTATGAAAAGCAATATGGAGACTCCTAAAAAAGTTGAATATAGAGTTACCAACAGACCCAATTATTCCCAGTTATTGGGCATTTACCCTAAAAGCTCCATCCCTAAGTTCAGAAATATTTGCTCAACCATGTCTATAGCTGCTCAATTCATAATAGCTAAGAACTGGAATCAACCCAGATATCCATCATTAGATGAATGGATAACCAAGGTGTGGTATATCTACATGATGGAATTCTACACAGCAGTAAGGAAAAATTACACAATGAAATTTGAAGAAAAATAGTCAAACTTAGAACAGATCATTCTCAGTGAACTCACCAAATCACAGAAAGACAATCATCACATGGTCTCATGCATCTGTGGCTCCTAACCTGAACCTGCCCGAGATGCTGACATACCTAATAGGAATCTCAAGGACCAAACAATAGGGTGGGTGGGGCAGGAGAGGAGGGTAAGAGGGGGAACACAAAACTGGACCTAAATGGTAATAGTGCCATAAAAATCCTATATCCTGAAAGACAGACTAAAAGGCTGAATCTTCATCAGATCCTTAGAGGGAACATGTGAATCAAAAGGCCCTTGAGAGAGTATGATGAAGACTAACCTCAATATTCTCCTGTTTCTCTCTCTCTCTCTCTCTCTCTCTCTCTCTCTCTCTCTCTCTCTCCTTTCTTTCTCTTTTATACTACCTATCTTTTTCTTCCTTCTTTTCACATGGTGCTGGCCTGTAACTCCCAGTACCAGGATGTGGTTAACATCCACAATGAGCTATTGACCAGAGAGACCTACCAGGTTTCCCAAAAGAAGATAGATTTCTGCCAGAGCACTTTATTACCCACCAAAGGTTAATGGTAAGACCCTTCTGCCAAAGATATCATATATTCTATTGGTACAGAAAATGGAGAGACCTGACTAGAATCTGGAAGAGAGTCAGTCCCCAGACAGTTAGCTTGTCTAGTACCAGATGGTACTACATGAGCAAATGGGAGAAAATGACCAACATCTGTCCAAGCAACTTGTGGTCTAAGCTACTCAGCAGCAAACAACCTGATGTGATGCTCACCCAAGTGCAATAGTGGCACATAGCCATGCTGGGTAACAAACTACTTTTGGATTGGCTGTTTCCCCTCAGTGTAATGGAACCCATAGCTAGAACTGGGAAACAAATCAGAACCATATACTAAAATTGAGTCCACTCTCCAATATCAACCTCCCATCAATCTTGGGCTATAAGAGGGCCTACACCTATTAAATTCTCTCTAAATTAATAATGGTTGTCCCATTTATCCAGTGCTGACTTCTCTCTCCATTGGTGAATCTGCTTCACTTTTTCAGATGCAAAACCTGAAGACAGATTCAGCCCATGGAACCTCACCAGGACACCAGCAGAAACAATAGAGTAATTGGGGAAATGGGTAAGAGTTCTGCTTTCTTGGTGACCCTGGTACCAGCACAAGGGTGAAGGAAATAAACACAAAGAACACTCAACTCCTACCAAACCAGATATCCAGGGATTAATAGGTTTCCAAGACCTCATCACTGAAACAGACCTAAAACAAACCCAACATGGCTCAAGGAAATTCATGGAAGGGGCAGAAAGATTGTTAGAGCCACAAGTTGGGACATTATGCACAGAAACATTGCCTCTTCCCCATAACTGATGACTACCCCCACAATGCATGATCCACAATCCCCAATGAGGAGGATCCCTTCAGAGAGGGGAGGACAAGGAGGAGGCTAATGATGGTACCAACATGGTTGTTTATGCACTGAGTATGTACATAACTAATAAAGAAAAAAAGAATCACAGCTTTTATCTTATTCTTTCGTAATCACTTCCCATGAAAATTACTGAAACATGTGAAAGTAATGCAATATTTCCATTCTGTGTCTTTATTGTACATTTTTTTTACTTTGTTACTATAAAATACTTCAAAACTTAAAATGATTAAAGGTAGTAAATTTTTATAAATATATGTACATATGAACCCAGAGTAATAAACATTAACATCTGGTATTTAGTTTCATTAAAGATACATTGAAGACAAAATAGATGTCTGTTTATTACAAATTCAAATTACAAAGGATCTATGTAAATAACATAATATGTTATATACTATTTAATTTTTCTAACTTATAAGCACTTTTTAAATTGTATGTAAACAATATACTAGTTTCATGTTTATGAGATTATATCAGAGGTATGTCTTGGTAACTTGCTTTATTTCGTTCAACATTATTGAGAAATATATCTATGCTGAGTCAAATGACAAAGTTTATTAATTTTAAAGGCGTATTAGAATCCACTCAAAGGATGTGTCACTATTTATTTATATATTCATTAATTGGTATTTTGAGGTTGCTTTTAGTTTTTGGTAGTTACAAGCACAATAGCAAAGCTGTAGTTATATTTAACAGACAATGCTGCCTTATAAATATGTATGTTTATTCAGTTAGATTAGTATAGAATGCATATGATTTTTATTTTCCCATAATTCTAGTGTTGTCACTGTTAGGAAAGAAATTTTGCTTCATACTTTCATGTTTCATTCTATAAAGATTTATATATTGCTCTTTTATTCAACAAGCATGCTAAACTTTTTATTGGAAATAATGTATTTCTATGATCCTGAATGTTCTGAATATATATTGTTTAGACTGCAGAGGATAACAGCCTTCATCTGCATTTTATATCCAGTATGCTTCTCCTGTGCCTCATTTTCATTGTTAGAGTCCTGCGATAATATTTTAATATTGGCTCCCTCTCAAAGGCCTAGTCTTCTGGAACCATGTCTGTCTGCGCTGCCATCAGGACTAAACTTTAAGAAGCAGTGCTGTCACCATCTTTCTAGATATGCAGTTAATTGTTCTCATCTAAAAGAATAAAACTTCTCTTGCCTCCTCAGAAGGAACAAATAATTACAAATTTCACTAGATGCCCAGGTTAAGTTCCCAAGGTGCAAAGAAGATTAAGTATTATCTTTTGAAATATCTACATCTCAGTTGATATCAAGGTTAGAACTCAAAGTCATCTCCAAATCTCAAAAGCTAGAGAAACTAGCTATCTATCTAGCTTTTGGGAGGACATTTGCATCACAAAAGTTTAGGCCAACCATCTAGGATATTTGTCATAAAATGAAAAAAAAAATAGTTTCCCTTGTTTCAGAAGGGAAGAGGAGTGGCTAAGTCTCTCCTGTATAAATGAAAACACAAAATCCATTGCTCATCCTCTGGCTTTGGAATGTCCAGTCTGACTCTAACAGTGTAAGGAGCAAGGCCTAGGGCAAAAGAGGAGGGCAGGTACACTTATTTACTATAAGGCAATAGCACGCCTTTCTGTCATCCACAACACAACATGGGCTTGAGGATAAAATTGATAGACACAAAAATTAAGAATTGACCAATTTATAGTGCTGGGATAATGGTTCCGTGGAGGAAGCACTTGCCACTCATGCTGGAGTATCTGAGTTCAATCCCTATCCCTCAAACAAAATAGCTGGAAGTCTTGATGGGTTCCTTAGTGCCTGTGCACTTCCTGACCCTGATGCTGACAGAAGATGGAAGGTGAAGAGAGGAGAATTTTCAGGGTGCTCCTGGTAAGCCCAGCAAAGAACACAGAGTGAGAATCCAGAACAAGAAATGTCTTGTCTCAAATGAGGTGGACAGGTGAGGACTGACTCAAATGAGGTGGACAGGTGAGGACTGACCAGCAAGTTGTCCTCTGACCTCCACATGCACCCAACCTCACACATACACACACAAAACAGAGATAAATAATACTTTTAAATCCTACCACTTTAATGGACTATTGTTATATCCCTTGTCATTCTTAGATAATTCTTAATTGACGACATATCTAATTGCTAACATTTCTGGAGTGGGTGGATATACCAATATTATGTTTAAGACTGCTATGTCAATGTTCATATTGAATTTCTCTTGTAATTTTGTTTCTGTAGCCTATCAATTTGATACTTAGGTTATCCTGGCCTTATATATATTTCTCTGTACTACTTTGCACAAGATAAATAGCGCTCTTCCCTTGAAGGATTGTTTGATATACTGGGAAATATAGCCTGACCCAATATTAAAAGGAGAGTTCATTACAAATCTTTAGAGGTCATAAGTTATTTCTTCTTAAGTTAATTTTCACCATATTATATTCCAAAATAAATGGTCTTTTAATTTATGGTCCAAAATTGTTGTCATAAAGTTTTACAGTAGGTTCCAAAAAGAATAAGACCATAGTTGTATATTTCCAACATCAGCGTTTGGGTGTCCTCCTAACTTTGCATGGATATTTCAATCTGAGATGTTACTTTTCTGCTGAGATTAGCTTATTAATAATTGGGTTATATGTTACTTACACTTCAACTTCTAATGTGTTTAGAACGTGAAGTTTGTTTTATAAAATGGATCCTTAATATTAACTGTAATTGTAGCTTGTTTTTCTTTTTTTTTTTTTTTTTTTTGGTTTTTCGAGGTAGGGTCTCACTCTAGCCCAGGCTGACCTGGAATTCACTATGGAGTCTCAGGGTGGCCTCGAACTCACGGCGATCCTCCTACCTCTGCCTCCCGAGTGCTGGGATTAAAGGCGTGCGCCACCACGCCCGGCTCTGTAGCTTGTTTTTCAATAAATCATCCTGTTAGCATATTTTATCATCTTTTAATTCCAAATTCTGATGTGGTATTATGGGAAAATTATCCTTGTAAGTGTTTTCAAGCCATCAATTTTACATCCAAATTTGATTGGGTTGAATACTGTGCCCAAAATACCAGAACTATCTCATGACAACAAAAGATTAGGCAGATGCAGTTATAGATATATGAGCTTATTATAATTTGTCACAGTAATAAGCTACAATTTGAACTTAGGGTTGATTTTTTAAAATCTGTCAGCTGCTCAGAGTGAAGATGGTGGATTAGAAGACACACAAATGATCAGGTGAAAAAGAGTCAGGATAGAAAACAGTAGATTGTACTCCTGTAGGAAAAAGAACTAAAAAAATTAGAAAAACAATTAATACCAAACAACATATATTTTAAAGAGAAAGAAATAGACTAGGTGGGATTTCTCCACGCAGTAGTCAAGCTGGTACCAAGTCACATCACACTGCTTGCACCAAGCCAGCACCAGCTATAGCGGCCAGGAAAGTGCTCTCACAGGTACTGCAAGAGCCAGAGCGAGACTATATGACTGTTCACCCTATGGAGACAACCAGGGACTGGATACATGTGTGTGGAGAGACAGATGAAACTGTCCACACCCCTCAGAGCCTCCATCACATAAAGTCCCATTTGCAGAAAGAATAACCTTCCTAGACACCAGAAACAAGTTTGTAATTTAACTGGCGTGTGTGTGTGTGTGTGTGTGTGTGTGTGTGTGTGTCTGTGTCTGTGTCTGTGTCTGTGTGTCTGTGTACATACGTGCTGGCCTCTAAAGGCCCAGGTGTGAGGCCTAGTGGAACTTCCTGAGCCTAGCTAAAGTTTGGTGATCTGCCTCTGGCCAGACGTGACTCAGCAAGACGCCTAATGGCTTCTTACCTGCTACCTCCACATGGGAGCTAGAATTATCATTTCAATAGTCACAGTTTACTATTGGCCCTTACCTTTCCCCACCATCCTACAATCCCCGCCTTCACCCCCAACATTATATAGGCAACTGTTCATAGCAATAAATCGAGTTCCTGCTTCGACAAGACTCCCGACTCAGTGTGGTTTTTCTCCGGTGGCCAGGAGAGGTCTGAGTCGTCGGACGCTCATCTCCTCCTCAGCCCCTCGGGAGGAACCAGCGGGCCTGGTCCTTCCCTCGGCACTACCTGCCCCGCCGGCGGAGCCCGGCATCTGGCGCCTAACGTGCGGCTCTCGGAATCCGGCAGACTAGTGCCCCCTGAGAGACATTCGTTGAGGAGGTCAATCGGTGTACATATGCGGTGAGCGTACCCCCATAAGTAGTCTTTATATTTAATGCGCTAAACTTTGCTTCTATAACCTGTACTTGTTGATCAACATCTCTTTATTCTCTTTCTCTTTCCTTTCACTTTTAGTTTGCAGACAAGCTACATCTGCGGCTTTTGTACAGCATGTTTACCTATCTTTTGGATCCTTGTGGTTGTATTGTACTCATGTGTATGTGGGTTGCTATTGCCCTAATTTTATGGACATTTTTCTCTCAACTTTATAATGAGGGACAGTCTAACTGTAAATCCAATCCTGCCTTAGAATCTCTCAGGGCACTCCTAAAGAGTAGAGGGCTTAATTTGACTGATAATCAGGCTCAACAGACCTGGGATTGCCTTCTCAAACTGGCGCCATGGCTGCCGGAAGGAAATCTCTTTGATTGGGACACGTGGGATAGGGTAGAGGCCCTTGTTTGTCGGGCACATGTGGAGAAGGGTCAAATACCCCCCTCAAGGGTCCTCCCTATGATCTCAGCCCTCAAGGCCTGCTTCCCTCCAAGGCCAACCAAACATAAACAAAAGACAGAAAAAAAGATAATATACAGCCTAATCCAGCTACTCCTCCTGGAGATACAGCTTTAAAAAAAAACCCAAAAGGATGCATCTTTATGCTCCTCACTCGATCCCTTTGAGAGTGCTCCCTGGCCTTCCGGGGGACCTCCTCCATCAACTAACCCTTTCTGGACCCCCTCGGCCCCTCCTTCATATTCGGCCGCCGAGACCCCTTCAGGCCCTCCTTCATATTCGGCAGCCAAGCCGTCAGAAAATAAAGCTACTTTTTTATTTCCCGTCAATCTAAATCCTGGGGGCAATCGCCCTGCTGCCTGGTATCCGTGGGAAGCTCAGGACCTTAAGGAGCTTAAAAAGGCGGTCTCAGAGGATGGACCCAACTCTCCTTGGGCTGAGACCCTGTTACAGGGACTTGCCCATCAACCTTGTACAACCCAAGATTGGAAAAATCTAGTCAGGGCTGTCTTGTCAGGTCCCTTATACATTAAGTGGTGTGCCTTTTTTAGAGATGAATGCCATGCACAGGCAGAACGAAACCAAAATCAACAGCCCCCTGTGCCGATAACTTTTGGGATGCTCTCTGGTACCTCTGATCAATATGCTACAGGCACTCAACAGGCGGCTATACCTGACCCATATAGGGACCAGGTCAGGGCACTGGGCTTGGCGGCATGGAAAAAGCTTGATGAGGGACCCTCTGAAACTCCCCTTATGAGTATTACTCAAAAACCATCTGAGGATTTGGCTACATTTATAGATAGGGTGGAAAAAAGTCTCCAAAGAAAATTTCCCCCAGGGGCATTACGGGATCAGTTTACTAAAATGTTGGTCTGGGATGGGATGACAGCCGATCACCGCCTTGCCTGTGCGGGTCTCAAGGACAACTCCATGAGTAGATGGATTGTAGCCTTGTAGCCACCAAGGACGTTGGCACTATCTCCCATCAGGCTAGGGCCATGGCTGCCGCCCTTCAGGAAAATAAACAGAGAGATTTGGCCAACACGATCTGTGCATTACAGTTAAATTCTAAAAACTTGACATGTTTTGGATGCGGGGACGAGGGCCACTTTAAAAAAGAGTGCCCCAACAGGACAAAGCCTCCTCCGCGCTCTAGGGGGACAACCTAAGACAGGCCATGGGGTGGGTTCTCACCGAGCTAAACACATGGTACCCAGTGACGGGTAAGATCCCCAGAGGGGGACAACCTAAGACAGGGGCCATGATGAATGCTCTGAGCTAAACACCTGATACCCAATGACGGTTAAGACCCCCAGAGGGGGACAACCTAAGACAGGGGCCATGGTGACTAATGCTCTTACAAAAACAAAAGGGGGAGATGCTGGCCTCTAAAGGCCCAGGTGTGAGGCCTAGTGGAACTTCCTGAGCCTAGCTAAAGTTTGGTGATCTGCCTCTGGCCAGACGTGACTCAGCAAGACGCCTAATGGCTTCTTACCTGCTACCTCCACATGGGAGTTAGAATTATCATTTCAATAGTCACAGTTTACTATTGGCCCTTACCTTTCCCCACCATCCTACAATCCCCGCCTTCACCCCCAACATTATATAGGCAACTGTTCATAGCAATAAATCGAGTTCCTGCTTCGACAAGACTCCCGACTCAGTGTGGTTTTTCTCCGGTGGCCAGGAGAGGTCTGAGTCGTCGGACGCTCATCTCCTCCTCAGCCCCTCGGGAGGAACCAGCGGGCCTGGTCCTTCCCTCGGCACTACCTGCCCCGCCGGCGGAGCCCGGCACATACGCATTAAGATGGGAGGAGCTCAGACCAGGGAACCCTTGTAGGAAGTAGACTTGGAATATAAAATCTCTGTTGTCCTGAAGGATACACTAATTTAACTTGTTTGAATTACTGAATCTGGCAGCCTTTCCCCTTACCTATACGGACTGAAACGGAACAATATCAATGGGGAGGAAAAAACTAAGCCAATCCAAGAAGGAATAAATACTGAATGAGATCATAATGCCTTCTATTTTATTTTATTACTTATTTTTATTAATTTTATTTTTATCACTTATATTTCTATACTTTAATTGCACAGTTGTATTTTAACTTGTAATTAGCCTAAGCAGGCTATTATGAGTACACTTTCTCTGCCCTTAATCTATATTTTCTCTAATCTAATTCTCATGCCTCTAACCCACTTATTTTCTTCTCATTCTTTATATATATTTTTTATTTTTATTTTTATCTATTTGACAGAGAGAAAAGGGGAACGACAGAGAAAGAATGGGGATGCCAGGGTGTCCACCTGCTGCAAATGAACTCCAGCTGCATGTGCCACCTTGTGCCCTTTGGCTTTGCAAGGAAGTGCCTTAACCTCTAAGCCAGCCCTCCTGTCATTCTTTACTCTTTCTTTGACTTTTCTCATTCCTTCCTCATTTCACTAAATATAAATAACCTTGTTAAAAACAAAACCGTAAACTCTGTTTTCCATAACCACAACCTCCGTGTTAGTGTCTCTGACCCTAATCATGGACAGAAGCACAGTGCACAATTATCTTCTACTACCAGTTAACACTGGGACTGATGTCAGGTCACTACACCTGTCACTAAAGTCCCAACCCCCTGCCCTGCAGTAGGAAACATAAATTCAAATAAAGACAACTCACCAAGAAGACTCTTGCAAAATAAAACTGAAAAAAAAAAATGAAACGCACATCCATTCCCATGAAACCAGACAGAATAACAAACCTCTCTCAATAATAACCTTAAGTGCAAATGCCCTCAACTCACCAATTAAAAGATACAAACTGAGTGGATTAAAACCAAAACAAGTAAAACAAGATCCAACTATCTGTTGCCTCCAAGAAAGTGAATAAAAACCTCCCCAAAATAAAACAACCTGCATTATATTAACTGAGAACTATTGATTAACAACATGAAAGATACAAAGCAATGAACAATATAAATCAGGTTATAGTCATTCTGTTTTATTAACTTAAATCTCAACTACAGAGTTTATCTGAATTATCATATAACAGTTCAAGAAATATAACTCTCTCCTTAATCCAGTATCTCAGGTCATTCCCAATGCAATCATGTCCAAACAAATCAAACCAAATGTTTCAACACAAGCAAGCTAATGAGCCCTCTTGCTGTTAGTCAAATTTTTTTTGAATTCTGAGTAGCCATATAAATTTTGTTGATGCACAAAATTCAAGTTTCGTATCTCTATGGATTCTACTACTACCTTACATCTGAGCAGAGATACTTCAGAGCTTCTCAACAATCAAGGACCTGTGTCCCAGTAGGGCAGGGTAATGTTTCAGCTTGCCTCACGACCACCTGCCACATAAACTCGATGACCCCTGAATTTATTGTACAAGTCTTTGTGCCTGTAAGACCCAGATATGCCCCAGCTTAGTTTTAACCTTAGTGGTCAAAGCACCACATTCACCAATGCTACTTTAACTTTGGGTAGCAGAACATGGAACAAAACCCCACTGGCTAGAGTTAGCATTGGGCTTTGCATGGAACCTGGGCTCAGCATGACAAAGCCTCACAATAGGTACTAACAGACCCAATCCCTGGCCTGTCTGTAGATGAAGCCACTGGAATAGCTCTAGCACCAGGGGGAAGTCACCTGGCTCCATGCTATCAGACTTCTGTCCAGCATCACTTGTGACTGGGTCTAGCAGTCTTTGATCTCATGAATCTAACTCAGTAATAGATAGCTGATAGCAGCATGGGCCATGATTCTTCCCTAGTGCCATGCTGGGCATGGTGAGCTGTGGGCCTAGCATATGATAACAGGCAAGATACAGGAGCCTGAGGCTGTGCCTCCATGATCATTCTGCCCAGAGTGAGGCAGAATTCTACAGTGCTTGGCCACAAGCTGGTGGCAATGAATAAGATAAGATCACAAAAAGAGGTTCACGGGGATCAAGTAGTCTTTCTTAGTACCCTTGCCCCCCTCCCCATTCCCGTTTCATGCTGAGTAACTCACCAACTGAAGAATTAGGACACACCTGGGCTTGGATTGCTCTCTACCGCTAAAACAGCGATAGCACCTCAAGACCAGAATCACAGAAAACATGAACTTAGGGCACTATCTAGTGCTCAAATGTGGAAGTGATTGTTGCTCCAAGAAAATAAGCAACCTGCTTAACATTTCAGGAAAGACTAGCATAAACAAATCCAAACTAATGGCTGAAAGGAATAGTCAATTATTCATTGCAGGAGATGATGTCACATATTAACACGTGTCAAGAGCATTCTGGAAACCATGATCTTAAGGTAATATGCTACAAAAAATGCTAGATAGTAATCAGGATGAGAATGTAAAACATTTAAGAAAACACAATGAGCTTCAAGAAAACACAGGAATGTGACTCAGTACTTTAATAAAGATGACTAGAAAAGACATCCTTGAGCTGACAGGTGTAGACTAAACAAATTAAAATGGAATAGAAAGCATTTGCAGCAGTTTAACTCATTTACAGTAGGAAGTAGAGAAAGCAAAGGCAGGCTATTTTGAAGTATACATTTAGAAAAGCAAAAGAAGTAAGGGGAGAAAATCATGGAAACAAACGTGATGCCATTCAAAGAGCAAATATGCAGGAGACCAAGATTGAAGAAGGGCTTAAGAGACCACTGGGAGGAGCGCTGTAGAGCCGTGTTAACTTTTAATCATGAAGGCAGACATCTTCTCGGGAAAGCAACTCTTAAAGAGAAAAGGTGCTCACAGTTATGGGGTACCAATGCACGACTGATTGTCCCCATATATCTCAGGTTGGCGGTAAGGCAACATGTTGTGGCAGAATATGTGACTGCTCACCTGAGGGCCAGGAAGGAGAAGAGTGAGAGACAAGGCGGCTGGGTTCCCCTGACCTCCTTCACTGATACACTCCCCAAACCTAAAAATCAGTTGGCCCCATCTTTTAGAGCTACACCACTTCCCAACAGCATGTCATCAATCTGCAGAACAAGCCCTTAGCAGATGGGCCTTGTGGGGAACATAATATTCCAGTGTATCAAAATCTGATACAAGAAATGATAGGACAGAACTAATTAAATCTAGAGAATGATACAAATATCTAGGTACAGCAGGGTCAACGGTCACCAGTCAGAGATCACTAAGTGTCTCAAGACATATAAAAAATTAAGTCCTCACAAAAAAGAAGATACTCAAGGCAAAAAAAAAGAAAAAGAAAGAAAAAAGAAAATAACACATGAAGGTGCCTTATTTTCTCTGAGAGTAGATTGGTTTTTGTAAGCCAGAGCAGAGTATTATGAGATTTTTTTTTCACAGTGATGAAGGAAAAAAAAAAAAGCTGCCAACAAAGAACTGGACGGACCAAACACTGCAATCCTTCAGAAAGAGAGGAGAAATAAAGATGCCACCAGAAAAACAAGACAGGAGAGAATATGTCTCCACCACACTTTTCCTGCTCGAGGGAATCTTTCCAGTTGAAAGAGACATTAGTGAGTACAAAGAAAACATCAGGAGGCATAAAGCTCACTGATGACAGTAACTAGAGGCAAATTCAGAATACTTTCATATTGCAAACAGGGCACATAAGTCATTCACAGCTTTAGTATGAAACTGAAATCAATTAAAAATAATACATGTTAAGGTATAGTAATATAAGCTGATGTAAAATAGGACAACCAAAATTCAAAATACAAAAAAATGTCGGAAACAGGTCAAGCTTAAAGGAGTATGTGCCATCATATTTTATTTGTGATTTTTTTATCTTTATGATCACATTTAGTTGCTATAATTTCAAAATACCTTATTAAAAAACAAAGTAGTACTTTTAAATGTCTCATGGTAACCATAAAAGAAAAATCTATAATACACAAATGATAACAAAGAATCAAAATACACTACTATTGTAAGCCATTTAACTACAAGGAAAAATTTTAAAGAAGAAAAAGCAGAAAGACACTGTAATTAAACTAGAAGCAAGTAACAAAATGGTTGTAGTAAGACCTTACCTACTTATAGTTACCATGAATGTAAACAGCTTAAATTTTCTAATTAAACAGCATAGCTGACTGAATAATTTTTTAAATGATACAATTACATACATTACTTATAGGAGATCTACTTCATATCTCAGAACATATATAGACTGAAAATCAAAGAATAAAATAACATATCCCATTCAAATGTAATCCAAAAGGAGTAGCCATACTTATATCTGATAAAATTAACTTTAAATCAATTATTAGCAGAACAAGACAAAGGTCATCATATAATGATAAAAGGCTTATTTAGCAGTAACATAAAAGTAATAAATATGCATGCCAATATCAGTTCATAATTACATAAACAAATATTAATAGACTTAAAAGAAGGTATGGATACCAATACAGTAATAGAGGACTTTAACATCCTACCTATTGTAATCATGATCTCAAGGAAACATAATAAAGAAAAAATAAAGAGACATCAGAGTTAAACTATACTCTTCATCAAACAGACTTAAGAGACTTCTACAGAACATTCTATCCAACTACTACAGACTACACATTCTTCTCATCAGGTACTAAGGATAGGTCATTATTATAATATGTAACAAAACAAGTCTCAACAAGCGTTTTAAAGGTGAAATCATAGGGAGTGTATTTACTTTCGTTGTGGAGAAGAATGGGTGGTGAATAGAAAAGAGGCCACATGGTGAGGATGACTGACTGACATGACTGGACATAAAACACCGTCACACACTGAAACTATGAAAGCAGTTTTACACGGACTTATGTAACATAATTTCCTGAATTTGGGTCAAAGACCTCAATCTATTTCTATCGTATTTTAATCCACTGTCTAATCAATTAAAATTGTTCCTTTCCTTGTGTTGTCTTTCCTCTTTTTCCTACTTTAGAAAAGAAATTTTTAAAAAATGTAAAGTTTTCCTCCCCATCTGGTTTCCTTTCTCTACCCAGCTAGTCCCAACCCCTGATTGTTTTTATTACATGTATTTCATTATTTCCTCTAATTACCACCTCCCTTGAAACCTTTTCTACCTTCATGACATAAACACACATAATATGCAAACATCACCCACATACATAAAAATTTTAAATCTAGATTCCTCATATGAGACAAAACAAGAACAGGCCCAGCAACTAAGATTTTTATGCAGCTCAAAACATCTGTGATGCTAAGTTGAAAGAAAGCACTGGTGTATAGTAGCATAGGAAAGTTAGTGGAGAAAATATCATGCTGAAGTAAGAAAGAAGACAAGAACAAACGAGAAGCCGTTCTCTCCAATAAAAAAATGTACATGGGAGCCTAAGAAATACTAGTAGAGCAATTACCTTTGCAAGTTCCTCTGTTTTCAGGTAGTACAACTTGTGATGCATTTCAGAACCGTAAAGGACATCAAGTGCTTTCATTTCTCATAGTAACTCTGGCAAGATGGCAAGTTATATAGCAATTCAACTACAGTGCAATTGCTGCTAGCTTTATGGGATGTGTTAGCTTTCAAAAAAAATGAAATATTTCATAGATTTAATTCTATCTTTTGGCCATTTATTATCTGATTTTGGTACAAAATATCTCTTCTCCCACCTCCGAGGAATGTGTCCTTGAATACATCTATGTGTTATATGTCCCTTCAGCAGCATTTACTATCGGAGTTTCAGAAGATATTGCATCTACAAATAGTTAACTATATTTAGTGGTTTATTTTTTAAAAAAGAATAGTACCAGGAATTTTTTTCTGGGTAGACCAACAATGTTCACACCCTTTGAAATAGTGTAGATCAGTTAAATCAGGCTGTAAATGTTAAACGTCTTTGACATGTACATCTGACGTACATGAATGTATTCAGAGATTTAGGAAAAAAAAGAAAAGATAAAATGTGTGTGCTATTCCTCTATATTACTCTCATCCAAAAGATTTCATGCCACAACATGACATTATCAAACCCTGTATTTTTCCAATCTGAAGCTAAGCAAACCCATTCTCTGTGAATATCTTACAAACATCTCTATGAAAATAATTAAGAGGCCAGGAAGAACAAATTTAATATTTAATTTTTCAAAATCTATGCACCTTATGGGTTTTCAAGTAAATATTGGTTAATGGGAGAATTCAGAACTAAAGTAGTCTGCAATGATAGATGATAGCTGAATGGCAATAGTTTACATCTTGTTATTTCAAAAATAAGAAGTTTCTTCCTCTGAGAACTCCCTGTTCATTTTTCTGCCCCATTTTGAGTGGGTCTTTTGCATTTTTGTTGTTTGGAATTTTGAGTTCATTGTAGATTCTAGATATTAGGCCTCTGTCAGAAGTATAGCTGGCAAAGATTTTCGCCCATTCTGTGGGTAATCTGTTGGCTTTGTCTATGGTATTTTTGTCTGTGCAAAAGCTTTTTAGGTTCATGAGATCCCACTGCTTGAGTGATTATTTAATTTCCTGGGTTACTGGAGTACTGTTCAGGAACTCTTCCCTCACTCCTATATCGTGGAGAGTTCCTCCAATTGTTTTTTTCAATTTGAAGAGTTTCAGGTCTTATATTAAGGCCTTTACTCCATTTGGAGTTGATTTTTGTGCATGGTAAGATGAGTGCGTCTGGTTTCATTTTTCTACATGTGGTATTCCAGTTAGTCTAGCACCATTTGTTGAAGATGCTGTCTGTTCTCCAGTGTACACTGTTGGCTCCTTTGTCAAAGATCAAACAGCTATAGTTATTTGACCTAAGGGCCAGATCTTCAGTTCTGTTCCATTGGTCTATATGTCTGTTTTTATGCCAGCACCATGCTGTTTTTGCTACTATGAATTTGTACTGTAACTTTAGATTGGGTATGGTGATACGTCCAAGGGGTTTGCTGTTGTTTGTTGGGTTTGGGTTTTGGGGGGGGGTGTTTGTTTGTTTTCTTTTTTGATGAGGATACAGTTTTTAAAGTGTCTAGACATTCAGATAAGACACTGGAAACTAATATTTTATATTTTGTCATTGAGAGAAGAGCTTAACTTTCAACACAAAGGAAGTTGGATATTAGTGACACCTTTCTATGGAAATACATCCAGACAAGAAAATGTCAGATTCAGGAGGAGGTGTAGTACATACACATCTACAGGTAAGATTAAGTTGGTCCTAAAAGTGTTTTGGTCTGCTCAAGCACAGCGAAGAATGAGGGTTGGTGTTCCATAGCACAGTTTTATCAAAGTGATTTTCTCACAGAAAAAATTCACTATGGTCTTAGCATTATCCCATGATTGCCTCAATTATTTTCAGTAAAACCTTTACAGGTTTTAATTTATGCAAAGTGGCTTCTTGGTGGCTCCATCAAGATAATAAAAAGATCTTACAAGGCAAATGAATGCTTTGACTTGCTGTGTAGGTGATATATATAAATTAATTGAGTGATGAGTTGCTGCCAAAAAAATAATGTTTTTGAATTAGTACAGTGGAGCTCAAGCCAAGGTTCTGGCAATTATTAAATAAGATAATCAATTATGTCCTGAAACTGTTCTCGGTAAGTGAAAAGATAACACACTAGGTAGGATAGAAGAATAATCATCTTTCTATTGACAATATCAGGAAAGTATGCAATAACAAATCCAGAAATAATTTAAGCTGTTCATGAAGTTGCTGGGAGCCTACACTATATTCATGTTTCATACTGATCAAATTATCTTACATAAAACAATCCAATAATTGTTATCCTCAAAGTAGTAAACTATGTCAAAAGAGCATCAACGAGCTGATATCTTGTTAAGTTCTCTATATTAAGCCAACTATCCCCAAGAGAACAGAAAATGTCTCAGTTCTAAGAGAGGTGAAATAGAAAACTGGTCAGATTCCAAGACCCTTGCTGGGCCACAAGGCAAGAATGGAGTGCGTTAAAAAGTAGAGTGCAGAGTGGTGCTCTGATATTCTTCCCATCTTGTACTCAAGTCACAGAGGAAAAAAGAGATCCAGGGCTTAATCCCAGGAACAGGTCCATTCATTTTTCCCACTTCATTCTGCCATCACTTATACCTAAAAAGCCTTTCCCTATAAGAGAAATTTAGTATTTATTTTTATATTCCCTGAACTTCTCTCTCCCACTCTGGCTTATAGAATTCCATATGGGGTTAGAATTGCTTTGAAGGAAATATAGTCCCTACCTTGCTTATGGGTTACCTTTGGCTGCCAACTCAAGACTTAAGTTCTAATGAAAAGCTCCCATTTGGTAGTAACATTGTGTGTGCATGCATGCGTGCGTGCGTGCGTGCGTGTGTGTGTGTGTACTGAGACTATGGAGAGATAGATAGTGGAGACATAGAAGGCCAGAACTTATGGGTCTATTCTTTGTTAGACTGTTTAATTAGAAATATTTGGCAAAATTGTAGTGGGTCCACACACATTAGTTGCAAAGCCATTGAAGGTGAGAACAAGAAAATCTTGCTTTTTACATAACAAAATATAAGGAAAGTATAATTAAAATTATAATTATTTTAGGCTGTCCTCAGTAATGTTTCTTGTGAGAGAATCTAACAGTAGCAAACAAATATATGTAATGCCTATTACTCATGAGGAATATTCACCTGAGAAACAAACATGATTTTCCAAGGATAGAATGAGTTCAGACATTGAAAGTCATTTTTACTCAAATGGAGGGTTTACAGTTTTGGAAAAACAAAGTACTGACTTTTAGGCAAAAAAAAAAAAAAAAATAGCCAGGATCATTTTGGAATAGATACTTAAGGACAGGATACTTTCCTCATTAAAGTAAAATGTGATATTAACACAGAAAATGATGAATAGGCCACTGAAACTGACTAGAGAACTTATTCTCAGACTCATGCAAATGTAGAAAGTGTATGTATATACAGAAATATTTTCCATATGACATCTAATCATATATTTAACTTTTAAAGTAAGCATTAACAGGTGGTGAGATAATAAACAGTTAAAAAATCTTATCAATTGGTAAAAATTAAAAATTTAAAATGGCATGTCAACAAGAATAAGAACAATTATATCACATTGGTTAAAGACAGAGAACCTGATGCCAGATTATCTGTATAGTACCCAAACTTTTCTCTGTGTATAACCTTAGGCAAGTTACTTTAAATTGCTGGATCTGCCCTAGTTTTCTCATATGTAATATGGTGTACATGTGCCTGCTTCAAAGAATCATAAGTAATATTGACTATATATAAAGAATTTAAAACAATATATACCATATAAATACTGCATGATGATAATATAATTAATAATAGAAAAGCTGAAAATAATTTTTGGTATAAAAAGCATTATGAAGATAACTAATCTTACTGCAATTTTAAAATTAGCTTATGTATAGTTTAAAAATTATGTATCATTTAAAAACAAATTATAGGATACTTGAATTACTAGATATATATTTCATATGTGTAATATATATAATACAAATAATGAAAAGTATATACAAATGCAGTAAGAGATATAATGAGATCAACTCCAGATCAAACATAGCTGGAAGTCCACCACACCTGTGGTTATGCCTAAAGCTGTTTTGCATTAACTTTAACTTTGTAACCTAAATTATTTTAGTATATACATAAGGAAAGGAGATATATCTTATGAGAAGGGATCACTTCAAATGCAAAGATTTAATTTTTCAGTCTATATAGGCAAGTCATTATCACATATCTATCTATATCTATTTTATTCTCAGTATATAAATAAAACTAGGGCTGGGGAGATGGCTCAGCAGTTCAAGGTACTTGTTTGCAAAGCCTGCTGGCTCAGGTTCAATTTCCCCAGTACCCATGTAAAGCAAGGTGCACAAAATGATGCATGTATCTGGAGTTTGTTTTCTGTGACAAGAGCACCCATTCCCTTCCTCTACCCCCAATAAAATAAAATAAAACTAAATTGAAGATTGGAAAAATGTTTAATCTCACATTTTCAATTCCAGTCACAGATTTATGTTTAGTGGAGACATTTATGGGCCTTTTTAGTGAATTTTTTGTGCCTATTTTTTGTTACAGAAAGTAATATTAATATTGGATAACTTGATTTTGGTAAATTAACAAAGTTTCTACTTGCCAATTCCATCCCACTTCTATGTCACCTTAAGAGATTATCTAAAATAAGTTTAGTTTCCAAGAGTTCTAATTATTGATAACTACCAACCACATGCCAAATAAAACATAGTTTAGAATTTTCTATGGAAGTGTACGAAGCACTTTTCATAGTCTTTTTATGTGAAAGGGTTCTTCTTAATTTAAAACAATTAATTGACAAATAATTGGTTATATTTAGGGGAACAATGTGATGTTTTAATGCATATATACTTTATGGAATGAGTGAAACTAATTGAATTTCCATTAACGTTTCTTTCTGGTGAGAAGATTGAAGACTTATTTTGAGAAATAAACTGTTAACTGTAATCATGTTGCTGAGCCCCTCCCCAAGCCACGCACTGCTGCCTGCCACTGCCATTGCACATGGAGTCTATGATCAACCTCCTTCTCCATGAGCCCTTCTCTCTATCTGCACTGACCACATGATGCATATACCCCAGCCTGAAAGATCAAGGGTTTTCCATGCTCTTCTAATTGAACTGAGGTCCCTCACCCACCACATCCGTGAAATGTTCCACATCATATTACAGTCAAACACCAGTATGCATAACAAAGAAGGGTACTGAAAGCCATAAGAGAAACATCAAGTCCCATATACCAGCAACCCCATCAGAATAATAGCTAATTTTCTTGAGAGAGAGAGAGATGAGGAGGGAGAAAGGAAGAGAGAGAAAGAAAATTGGCACGCCAGAGTCTCTTGCCACTGCACACAACTTCCAGATGCATGCACCACTTTGTGAATCTAGCTTTACATGGGTACCGGGGACTCAAACCCAGGATGGCAGGCTTTTCAAGCAAGCATCTTTAATGGAACAGCTAATAGTTTAATGGAAACACAAAAAATCAAAAGGTCTTGGAATGATGCATTTCAAGTATTGGAGGGTCACAACTGATAATCCAAAACTTCTATACTTAGCAAAATTATCTCTCATAATCAAAGAAGAAAGAAAAATTTTCCATGATAAAAGAATTTCTGACCACTAAGCCATCTCTACAGAGGAGCAGTTGAAGGAATAATATAACGAACTTTAGAACATCTGTTAAGAAAAGGAAGACCAAAAAATTACCAAGAACCAAAACCTCATCAATATGATAGGAATTAACTCACTTTTGACTAATTACACTGAGTATTAATGGTCTCAGATCCATAATCAAGAGACACAGACTAGATCAGAAAACAGAATCAATCTTTTTTACTCTCTTTAAGAAACTTACCACACTACCAAAGACAGACATTACTTAGAGGAAAATGATGAGAGAAGGTATTTCAAGCAAATGGACACGTAAAAACAGGTGTCACTATTTTATTTGACAAAATAACCTTCAAAGCAAAAACTAATCAAAAGAAAAAAAAACCACAAACCAAACCCAAGAACCTACCACAATCAAGTTGGCATCATTTCAGAGATCCTAGATGGTTCAACATAGGCTAATGATTAAATGTAATACCTTACATAAGTAGACTCAGAAAAGAAACCATATTATCACCTCAATAGATGCAAAAAAAGACCTTTGACAAAATCCAACATCATTTAAATCAATAATTCTAGACAGCCTACTGATGGAGGGAACATGCTACAAGATACGAAATGCTATATATGATAAAAACTATAGCCAATATCATACTAAATGGAAAAAAAACTAAAAAATAATTCCCTACTATCATTAACAAAACAAGGATCCTCACTTTTTTCTCTTCTACATAATACAGTGCTTGAAGTCTTAACTAAAGAGAAAAAGACAAGAGAAGGAAATAAAAGGGATACAAGTAGGAAGGAAAGAAGCCAAACTATCTTTATTTATTTGCAGATGACATAAGTCTACATATGAGAGATCCTACAGGCTCCACCACATTACTTCTAGTGTTTCATGGCAGGATACAAAATTAATACACAAAAACTCATATCCTTCTTACATAAACAATGACAAAAATACAGAGAAAGTAATTAGGGAAAAAGTATCATTCACAATAGCTATAAAAATCAAACATCTTAGAAGATGCCAGTCAAAGAAGAGAAAGCCATCTACAATAAAACTTTAAAATACTAAAGAAAGAAATTGAGAAAGGCACCTGCAAAAGCATGGAATGATCTTTACCATGCTCAAGGACTGGAAGAGAATTAATATGCAAATGACCATCCTACCAAGAGCAATATTCACATTCAATGTAATCCTAATCAAAATTCCAGTACAGGGCTGGAGAGATGGCTTACTGGTTAAGGCACTTGCTTGCAAAGCCAAAGGACCCAGGTTCAATTCTCCAGGACCCCACATAAGCCATATGCACAAGACGACTCATGCATCTGGAGGCCCTGGCATGCCCATTATTATTCTCTCTCTTTCTCCATTTTTGTCTCTCAAACTAATAACTAAAATTAAAATATTTTTGGAAATCCAGTACCATTCTTAAAGAAATAGAAAAAATAATCTTAAAATTTAGACAGAGGCACAAAAGACCCCAGATAGTCAAAGCTATCCTCAGCAAAAAGAACATTGCTACAGGTATCACCATACCAGACTTCAAGTCATAATAGAGACTGGCATTAAAACTGGTATAAAACAGAAAGTTACTGGCACAAAACAGATACACGGAGCAATGGAACAGAATAGAGGATCCAGATATAAGTCCATGTAACTTCAGTCAACTGATTTGGGGCAAAGATGCCTAAAATACACAATGGAAAAGAAGACAGCACCTTCAACAAATGGTAATGGGGAGAAGAAATGGATATCCACACAGCAGAGAGTGATACTAGACTCATCCCTAGCCCTGTGAAAAACTCAGTTTCAAAATAATCAAGGACTTCAATGTAAGTCAAAACCCTGAAACAGCTACAGGAAAGAAGGAAGTACATTTCAAGATGCAGGCAGAGGGAAGGCCTTTCTAAACAGGACCCCAGAAGTCCAGGAATTTAGGCAAACAATCAGCAGCTGGGACCTTCCTGAAACTAAAAAGCTATTGTACATCAGAATAATCCTTCAGCCATGTCAAGAGGATATGGACAAAATGAGAAATCTTCAACAGCTATATAACTGACAGAGGATTAATATCTAGGCTATGCAAAGAACTTTAAAAAAAACTAAACATATAAAAGCACACAAGTGAGCTGGAGAGATTGCTCAGTGGTTAAGGCACTTGCCTGCAAAGCCTAAGGACCCAAGTTTAATTCCCCAGGACCAATGTAAAGCCAGATATAAAAGGGGGCCATGTGTCAGGAGTTCATTTTCAGTGGCTGGAGACCTTGGTGCACTCATTCTCTCTGTGTCTCATTCTCATAAATAAATAAATGTATTTATTCATTTTTAAAACACAGCCCAATTAAAAAGTGGGTCATGGTAATGAACAGAAAGTTCTCCAAAGAAGAAATATAAATGGCCAACAAATATTTTTTAAAGGGTTCAACATCCTGAGTCCTCATGAAAATGCAAAATAAAACTACTATGAGATTCCATCTCACTCTAGTCAACTGCAATCATCAAGACAACAAATGACAATAAATGTGATGCAGGTAGTTGTATAAATTGCACTATGGAAATCATCCTGGAGGGTGTTCCAACGTCTAAATATAGAATTATTATATAACCTAACTGTATTATTCCTGTGCTTATACTCAAAGAAGTTTTATAGCCTACTACAGAGATACGTGAACATGCATATTTATTGCTATTGCATTCACAATAGCTAGGAAATAGAACCAGCATCGATTTCCATCAACTTATGAATAGATGATAAAATGTGGTACATATACACAATGGTATCTTATTCAGCAATAAAGAAAAACTAAATTACGAAATTTTCAGGAAAGTGGCTATAATTGGGAAAAAAATATATATTGAATGAGTTAACTCAGGCTCAGAAGGACAAACTCCACACACTGTCTTTCATAGTCAGTCATAGCTTCAAATCTCCAGACCTGTAAGTATACCTTGAAGGGTCTGCTGTGGCCAGGGAGTTAGTAATAGGATACAGAGAGGGGAAGAGACTTTAACGGGAAGAGATAGTGGAACACAGGTGATATAAAAACATTACAGGGGTACTGGAGTTGTGAAGTGTTAAGTAGTGATGAAAACAGGAAGATGAGCAAAAAGAGGGCATCAGGGAAGGGTTAAACAAAATTTAAGGCGATATGAAAAAAGCCATACGAAAATCTGTTTCGTAAACTTAATAATAGATATATGTTGATTAGAATGAAAGAGGTACTCTACTCAGATAGATAATGCTACTCCATGTAGCCATGATTGATCAAACAATAACATCAGTGCCAGGCATGGGGTACCTCCAAGTGAGTGTTGGTCAGGGACTCTTCCAAGCCCCCAAAACAATAAAGATTACTACCATGGCTTTTGGCTGTCTACCAGAACTGAAAGGTAAGATTATTTTTGGTGGTGAAGACACTATGCCTGTTGGGTGCAGGACATAGACAAATCAGGTTGGAGCTGAGATGCAAAGTAGGGTCTTCTGGATGTGATCAAGATCAGGTACGGCCATTCAGGTAAAGACAATAACTGAACATTGGTGACAATGAGAAGAGGGCAAGAACACGGATGTGCTTCCAGTCTTTCATCACGTGATGTCCTGTGCCGCCTTGGGATTCTGTTGGCAACAAGGCTACTACAAATATGCCCCATGAATCTGGACAAGAACTTTGAGCCAAAATAAACCTAATTTCTCTAATTTGCCAAGTTTGTGGTATTCTCTTTTGTTGTTCGTGTGTGTGTTGTTGATTTGGGGGTTCTTTTTGTTTTTTTTTTTAGTTATTCTGTTCTTAAAAACAAAAAGTGTAACAAATCACTTCTGGGTCTTTTCAAATTTGTTTTATTTTATGCTCTTTGGGCTTCCTGGGTCTGGATTTCTAGTTCCTTCCCTAGCGTTGGGAAACTTGTTACCATTATTTTTTTGAATATGCTTTTCTGCTCCTTTCTGTTTCTTCTCTTCTGACACACTGGTAATAATCATTCCACTTGATGATGACCTATAAACTCCTTAATCTACATTTACCCTACTTCATTCATTTTTTTTCTGCTCCTCTGATTGGCTGCTTTGCTGGTGACCTGTGTATAAGTTCATTGATTCTTTCCTCTGTTTGATTGAAGCTGTTGTCAAACCCCTCTGTTACATTTCTTTTCAGGTCAGTTATAATATTCTTCAGCGCTATAACTTCTGTTTGGGACATATTTATACTTTTCATCATTTTGAAATTGAAATTTTGTATTTCTACTTGAATATAGTTTAGAATCTTTATGTCATGTTTTCTTTCATCACTATGGGGTAAATAACATCTCTGTTTCACTAGAGTCATTTTTCTCATTTTAATTTTATTTTTTAATTTGTAGTATATTTCTATTTTGTTGCTTTGTTTGACTCTGGGTTTCTGTGTTTTTTGTTTCGGTGCTTTGTATAAGACAACCATCCCTCTTAGTCTTGAATTGGCTTTGTGTAAAATAAGACCTTGCCAGTTGTGGTTTTTTGAATGTAAAATATCGCTCGTGGAGTGAAGCCTCCTACTTGGTCCCCAGCTGATGGAGTGGTTAGGAGATGAAGCATTGCTGGAGGAAGAGTACTGCTGAGAGAGGACTTTTGGTTTATTATTTGGCCCACTGGGTGTTCAGAGCCAGCTTGCTCTTGCTCTTGCTCCTCTCTCTCTCTCTCTCTCTCTCTCCTGCTGATGTTGAAGATGTGAGCCAGCCTCCTGTTCATGCCAGTCTTTCTCTGCCATGGTGAATCTTCCCTTCAAAACTGTAAACTGAAAGCCGGGTGTGGTGGCGCACGCTTTTAATCCCAGCACTCGGGAGGCAGAGGTAGGAGGATCACCATGAGTTCGAGACCACCCTGTGACTACATAGAGAATTCCAGGTCAGCCTGATCTAAAGTGAGACCCTACCTTGAAAAACAGGAAAAAAAAGAAACTGTAAGCTGAAATACACCTTTTCCTCCCATAAGCTGCTTCTGGACAGATGTTTTGTCCCAGCATCAGAACAGTAACTGCTATACCAGTTCAGCTGGCCAAAGATTGTAATGTGCTCCTCAGATCTTTGTGAAACTATTTCTATCTTTAGTGGCTAAGATGAGGGTATGTAACATTCTGTTAGTGCTCCAAGATAGGCAATGTGTAACCCAGCCCTCCTAGAATTATCTTAAAAGCTTAGGGTGTTAGATGTGTGTTTCAGTTTTTCATCTTCATAGTGAAGCTACGTTTACCTTCCACTCTCTCTTCACTAAGCCAGGAAAATGATGTGTAGTAGGTACCTGCCCTCACATTCATTCTGGAAAAATAGCTATTGGCAATGGGTCAGTTATATATCTAACCTTTGGATTTATGGGCTCAGGAATACAGAACCTCATCCATCCTCATAGTTAGGTAGTTAAGGAAGCAGGTCTTTGAATAGGGGATATAAAATTTAGGGTGTTCAATGAACGGGAAAAGAAGTTCTTTAGGAGGAACTTGTTGGGCCTGGGCCAAGCAGGGGAAGAAGGCTTAAGAAGCTATGAGTTTCTACTCTGATTTCCATTGACCCACTGCCTGTCTGCCAAGTTAGTTATTGCAGACAAGTAGCCAGTGGAAGAGGATATAGGATACCCTTCTAGGGAGTAGTAACAAGGTGCCCTTTTCAGCCTCTTTACTGCTCTGTTCATGGGAGGCAGTAGCTCTTGGAAGTACTTGCATGCTTGTTTAAGACTATCTCAATACCTTTTTTTTATCAAGCGATTAATGCATTCAGTCCTTAGTTCACTGTTCCCAGAAGCAAAAGGTTTACTATGCAGAACCTATGGTAGTGATTGTAGAAACTGAGTGCCTAATGTGTGGACAAATTCCCAGAAGAAATTAATAGACCTGAGATTCCTACTGGGGAGGATGTGGAAGAAGGAGTTAGGAAGCACTGATGTCTTGCTCTAGCTTCCAGTGCTCCACTGTTTGCTGACCCCATTCTTTCTCTGACGTAGGTTAGGAAGAAGCATGACATTGTAGCCCAAATTCGCAATACTGCTAACAAATTTATTCCAAAGAGCAATGAGAGTCTTTGACTTTAGCCCCTCCTCTGCCTTAATTCCTAGAGATGCAGTCCATGTTAAAAAAAATAATAAAATAAATAAAGAAATCCCACAGCATGCCCTGTGAACTGTGGAGACTTCTGTGTATCTAATCTTCATCTTTCACATAATTTGTGGGAACCTTAGAGTCAAGGCACTATCTGTGTCCTACAACCTTAGGCAGAAACTGGCTTTGGAGTTTCCTTTCCAATTACAGGGTGCCGTGTGAGGGCAGGAATGGCCTGTGCCTGAATGAGCCTCTGCTTGTACTTGTTTGGTGGTGGCATTGCCTCAGTTGCCCAGGAAGAGCCTCATTTCTGGATTTCTCTAAAAGAGAGAATGATCTACAAACACAGGTTGATTCAGAGGATCTGTGTGGAGGGAAAGTTAGCAGCTTCCTACCTACCGGAAGCTGCTGACATCACTGCCAGACCATTCGGTTCTAAGATTAAACTAAAAAGATAAGCCTAAACTATTTATGATTATGATAAAATAAATGGCTTTAATCCAGTTAAAGCATCCATTTGTTCTTCTCTAAATGCTACATGCTATAAATACTCTCAATTTGGGGTCATTCTGGTCCTAGGGATGCACATTAGAAACACATTTCCTGATGGCGATTTTGGTGCCACTTATATTTTCTAAATATGCCTTACTTGCAAGTTGGACTTACTATGTCTCACTGGAAAGTAATGCGTAGGTATCTTTAATACCTTTGTAGTTCTTGTAAGATACAACACGATTCACTGGAAATTAGCAGTTTACTAATTCTCAGAATCAGGTTCATTATACAAGATTTAAAAGAGAAAAAATATATATAAAGCAAACAAGGCCACACCGTGAATAATGAAAATGTGAACGTGTCTTCTGGTCTCAATATTCTAGGTCCATGAGTAATATAAAGCATACTAAATAAGAGGCAGAAAACAAATGTTTAGTCTTAGTTAACATTCCAGCAGTAAAATGATGCCACATCTTCCAATTATTTCACTAACAATAATAACAAATAATAATAGCAATTTTGCATTAATCATTCTACTATATTAAGTATCCATTAAGGTACTTCATCTTGTTCTTCACCTTCAATTTTCGCACAGATTACCTCTTAGCCACACTAAATTTCATACTTGAGAGAACATGTACCCTTCCTCCATACATTACTGGGAGAAGGACATCAGGATGACCAGGAAGGGGGGAATAAACCATGATTCCTAGAAGAGTAGGACAGAACAACGAAAATGTCTTATAAATGGTGGAATCCATACAAAGAGGAAGAAACAACTATATAGGAATGTTTCCTAGAGCCAAGTATATACTGACCCATGGAGGAAAAGAATAAACATAGTTATGATCTGATCAATCAGAGATGCATTTAAAGACTCTCTGACAGTCTGATGTAGATGTGGCACAGAGATACCATGTTCGAATACAAGCCAAAGATGTAGAGATACCTCGCTTAGAAAACATCTTATATAATAATCAAAAATAGCAGCTCTTGGTGATCCAAAAACATGCTTATAAGTAGACTTACATATGTAGATTTACAATTCTTCTTGGATTACAGTTGTGTTTCTCACTGAAAATAAGTAAACTGGTCTTGCTGGTATGTCTCAAAAAATAGGTACTTGTAATGTTTTAGAAAAATCAGATTTCTGAGCCTGCAGCACAGGTACCAAAATCATCCCAGAGATCTCAGACTTATAGCCTGTTGACTGTCCTCTACAGCCACTCACACTAGACACTCCCCCCTCCCCCCGCCAAGTCATACAAAGTCCTTGAATGGCTTCAATGTGGAAATTAAGAGGAGTTCTATATTACAAACATCAAAAGCTCAACTTTTGTGGGAACTGAAATTCCTACGTGGGACATATTTCTCATATTTCCCATGCCTCAGCAGAAGATGTCAGGGTCTTGTCTTTGCTCTCTCGTCTTACTCTTCACTATCTCCTATGGCCAACTCATCACCTCCCATAATTCAGACAACAAGTGCCATTCAGGATCCCAATAGCAAACAGACAATGCACTCAAATTGAAATAGCCATGATGGGTTTATCTAAAAGGAGACTATTTACAAAGAAGCAGACAGGATATGAGGAATCCACATGTGTTAGTGCCTTAACCTAGAGTAGGGAAAAGAGGGAGCCTTCACTATCCTGCACACACTGGACTAGGAGAGAGAGTAAAGACTGCAACAGCAACAAAAAAGCAGAGGGCTGTGTAGGGAATCATCTTGATTGAACCAGTGACCTTCTATTGAGTAATGGAGCTGGGATTATCATAATGAAAACGGAATGATGTAGCTTCCAAAAGAAAGAAAAATACATTTGGCCACACAAAATTTGCTGAGAAATTACTAGGGAAACCTCTCCAAATGAAACCTGTGTATCATATTATCAAAATGACAGTAGCTATCAAATACGTTCTTTGAAACCTGGTTGAATATATTCTCAGCTTTGACGCAAGCATCCACCTACTGACTGGCTGTCCCATCCATGCCTCAGATTCCTAAGATTTTTGTTTGTTTGTTTCAGCAAATAACACCACTATGTGTCTAGCTACCAATATGATTTATTCTTGACTCCTGCCTTTTCTCTTCCAAGTCTCATTTTGTCAATTCCAATGCACTTCTATTGAGCCTTGCTCAAGCCAACACCTTCCCCAGATGGGTTACTAAGTCAATCTTCTAATACCTTTTGTCTCATTCTAGCTCTCTTGAAGCTCTACCCATACTCTGACCACACTGACCTTCTTTGGTTCTTCATATTAGCATCCTACATGCTTTCCTGCCCTTCTTTGTATGGAGAGCTGCTGCTCATCCTCCCAAGCCCTTAATCATCCTTCCTCGGAGCTTACCTTCTCTACTCAACCAAGCCTGGTCAGGTCTTTCCCCATAAGACTGTGCTCACTGTAATGCTAACAGCCAACTTGTATTTTTCTTTTTCATTATGATAATCCCAGCTCCAAGCACAATGCCTGTCACAGAATAAGTTTCATTGAAGGTGGATCACATTAAAAATTATAGTGAAACACAATGGCTGACTCAAAGGCAAATAAAACATGATTTAAAAATGCCCATTTGAGTATGCCAGTAACTTAACAAAGGATAATGTTGGATCAAACGATCAATTCTTTTGGCTGTTTGTTGATTTTTGAAAAGATGAGAAAATAACCAAAGAAATGTTTTTAATGATCATGTATTTTGGTAAAACTTTAAAATTCTTGTCATACTGAAATAACATTTTTCATGACCTTATTAAAAATTTCCTAAGTCTGAAAACATCACTTAAAATTGAGTGTCAGTTCTCCTGTAACAGTGTGTATCTAAATTAATGAAGTAGAAACACAAAGGAAATTGGAATTATTGCAGACATTTTCATTCCTATTCTAAATACTGTAGCATGTGTTCACAGGCATAACATCTAAGCTTTGACTTTTTTAAAAAAATATATTTTATGTATTTATTTGAGAGAGAGAAAGAAGCACAGAGAGAGAGAGAGAGAGAATGGGTACTCCAGGGCCTCCAGCTACTGCAAACAAACTCCAAATGCATGCACCCCCTTGTGCATCTGACTTACATGGTTCCTGGAGAGTCAAACTAGTATTCTTTAGCTTTCCAGGCAAAGGCCTCAACCGTTAAGCCATCTTTCCAGCCCAGTTTTGACTTCTTAAGGGATATGATATGATGTGTGTGTATGTGTGTATTCATGTGGAAGTCAGAGCAGAGGATCTCTTGGGTGTTAACTTTAGAAATATTAACCACCTTCTTTGAGACTCTCATTGGCCTGGAGCATGTCAACTAGGCTAGACTATCTGGTCAACAAAATCCAAGGATTTACTAGTCTCTGCCTCTGTAGCACAAGGGTTTCTGGTATGTGCCACTATGCTAGCATTTTGTGTGGGCTCTAGAGATCAAATTCAGGTCTCCCTATCTGCAAGACAAGCATTCTACCAAGTGAGCAACCTCCCTAGCCAAAGTTCACATAATTTAAAATATTGGAGAAAATGTACATAAATTGTAAAACAGATAGTAGTTCCATGAATAAGAACAATATAACTTATCTGTCACTATCTTACTGCTTTAAGAACAAGAGCAGCTTTATTTCCTCATTTTAACAATGTCATTTCCTTATTTTTATATATGAAAGTAGGGTGTTAACACTACATAAATAAAAATATGTTTTTCCTATGCTATTTTATTTTATTTTATTTATTTATTTTTATTTTTATTTACTTTTTTTTTTTTTTTTTTTTTTTTTGGTTTTTCGAGGTAGGGTTTCACTCTAGCCCAGGCTGACCTGGAATTCATTATGGAGTCTCAGGGTGGCCTCGAACTCACGGCGATCCTCCTACCTCTGCCTCCCGAGTGCTGGGATTAAAGGCGTGCGCCACCACGCCCGGCTTCCTATGCTATTTTAATTGAGAAATATGAGAGCGTATTCTCTTATTGTGCCATGTAGAGAGATTATGATTAAAGAAAGTCCTTCCAACTCTGAGTCAAATACCTGGAAGAGGCACTGACCAGACATTTTCCCTCAGTGCCTCAGGCTCTAGGTACAGGCCCACAGCAACTGAGATGGTGACTCTAGGAGATATCTTTCCTACCACATGAGAAGTAGAACTCTTTCCTTAGGCTAATCTTTAGAGAAAAGTGCATCCATGTATGGTCAGGCGCTCATTTTGATTGGGCTGTTCATTACATTTTCATTCTGTTGTTTGTTTGTTTCAGGACATCTCTCTGTGTGTCTTGTGCTCCTCTTTATTATCATGCTGAAACTATTATGATAGCAAGAGTATCAACTCCATTTCCACAAATGACTTTCTAAGCTCTTCTCAAAACAACACCCTTTCCTGTACCATACGGTTGGACGATGGAACTGGAGGGGCAAAGTGGCACAGGGGAAGCACATTAGCTTAATGCCAGAGAGTATTTTCTGAGCTTTGTTGCTATTGTATCTTTCTTTAGCTCAGTTTCTGAAATGAAATAAATGAATTACAAGATTAATTTCAAGATCCTTTAAGCTCTATGATTTCTGTTACCAAAAAGCAAGCCAAAGCAAGAGCCATTTTTCCTCAGGTCTACTAGACTACAACTCAAAAGTTTCTCATTGATGATCTTGTTTCAAAATACAATGAGGATAATTTAAAAAAATACAGCAATCAAATAAAAAGTTTACCTGAAGTGAATCCTGCTTCCCACGTTTTTTTATAAGTGGCTGTGTGGTTTAATATGTCTTATAAGACAAAGACACTTGACCCTGGCTTTTGCTTCTTTTGGACTATACATCACAGGGTGGAATACATGGGTTTGATATCTTAGCTCTAAATTGGAGTTGGCCTCATCCCTTGACCCTGGCCAGCAGACTGAAGGCTTTATGCAAGATGATAAGGGTCAGTTCAGGGGATGTGGGATGTGGAAGGGTACTTTCCTGTTGTAATCTAAGGGTTTGACTTTCTCTGGGAAAAGAGGTCATTTATGTTTGCCAACATAACTTTGCTTTACCAAATTTCCTTTTATTTATTTTTTTAAATATTTTATTTATTTATTTGAGAGAGAGAGAGGAAGAGGCAGACAGAAAGAGAGAATGGGCACGCCAGGCCCTCCAGCCACTGCAAACAAACTCCAGACACATGTGCCCCCTTGTGCATCTGGCTTACGTGGGTCCCGAGGAATTGAACCAGGGTCCTTAGGCTTCGCAGGCGAACGCCTTAACCACTAAGTCATTTCCCGGGCCCGCAAATTTCCTTTTAAATGTAAAAGAACAGAAGTAAATAAAGGCTGAGTGCTTTTGCGATACACAATAATAATTAACAATAATAATAATAATAATAATAATGGTGATGACAGTACTTGTTGGTTTGTTTATAATGAAATAAAATAGATATTTTAGGCATGAAAAATTCTAATTCTAAAGTACTCATCAATCAATATCAATGCATAAAACTTGAGTTCATATAAAATAATTTTTCTCTTGGCTCATTATATTAGCAAACTAAGAACTTATATCTTAATTTAGGGAGTAAAATGCTAAGTATACTTCAATAGATGAAACTTAAATATTTGAATCAAATATAAGACTTGCAATATTACACTTCTAGACATTGTTTTTCTTCTGAAGTATCTCTGAGGTGAGTTACATAATACAGCACATGAGTGCAGGCTGTGGAGGGGAGTGCAAGAGTGACCACACCATGGCCAATCACACAGGAGACTACCAGGCCAGCACAGAGTGAAGATAATGTGTCTATTGAGTCAATCTAATACTGCATCATGCTGTATGTGAGTATGGCTCATTTTCTTTTTCATATCAAAAAACTTTAGTCTCAGGATCCCTTTAAAATTTTGAAAATGATTGAGGATCACATGAAATTCTTTACTTATATGAGTTACATCTATGATTTGGTGTATGGGCGAATAAAACAGAAAAAAATAAATATGTAATTATTAATTTTAAACAATAAGAAGAAACATTTTATATTAAGACAAACACCCTACTCACATGAAAAAGTAGTGCTTTGGGGCTAGAGGTGTAACTCAGTGGTAAAGGACTTGTCAAACATGCATAAAGCCTTGCTGTTCTTTCTAGCACTGGAAAAAAAAAAAAAAGACTGATGAGAAAACAATGGCCATGTTTCACATATTTTACAAGTCTGCCATTTAAGCCTTAGTAAATTTGAATGTTTTGTCTTTCAATATGTTGAAACATGTTTTAAAATATATTTGTAAAATCACCCAGGCATTATACATGAAAAATAGTAGTATATTAACTACATTTTCATTTAACTGTGAACATTCTACATAGATAATTTTGTAAGTATAGATACATTAAGAAACAACTGCATTATCAGTAGGTATTGTTAGAGTAATGCTTGAAACAAACAAGCCAATAAATATGAATGTGAATGTGTAAGTATGCCTGAAAAGCATAGGAAAGGTCATGAAAAGTAAATGCTAGATTATTTAGCCTCCATAATGTGTGCTTAATATGTATTGTAGATGATAGATGTACATTATTTACTGCATTACCTCAATGCCTGTTCAACTTCTAAAATGAGCCCCATGGGGGTGTTTCATAAAAATGATGTGTGTATTACAGATGCATTTTCTTTTCTTACAGTTTTGTGTGTCGAAGGATATATGTTCCTCTGATTGATTTATTACTTACTTATTATTTAAAATAATAATAAAGTGGTTCAGGGGAGGCCAGGCTAATTTCAGTCTTTTTCTGAGTAACACACTATGCCAGAAGAAAGCAAAAAATTCACAGAGGCCTTGGGAGAAGTTCTTTTATCTCAAATTTTCATTTTTTTGTCAAGTCATTCATAAATGTGAGGAAATACCACCAAAAAAAAAAAAAACTATGAAGTAAAGCCACATATACTCATTAAAGAAACTTTAAGATGTATTTAGCCAGGTAAGGGAGAAAACACCGAGTTAGGAACCAAATAACAGAATAAGTAAGTGTTTGTTAGTAACTATGTAATCTTCTACTATGCAATGCTGTGATGTTTTGAATGGGTGTCCCCCAGCAGATTCAGTTTTAGTAAAACTTTAGATCTCTAGCCACCTGGCTGGAGGCGGTGTCACTTTGGGCAGGTCGTAGGGTCAAGCTCTAAGGTGTGGGATGGGATCTAGAATTTCTAGTCAAAGACACGCAAAGTATTGGAGCTTTGCCTGGGGTTCCTGAAGTGTGCTTGCTTGTGGTTCTGGAGGTGGCTTTTCTTTCTCTGCATGGACCTGTGAAAGCAGGCCAGCTACTTCTGCCATTACGGAACCTCCCCTGAATCTTTAAGCTTCAATAAGTCCCTCCCTCCCTCCGCTTGTGCCTAGTTAGGAAGTTCATCCCAGCAGCCGAAGCTACAGCTACAGATGTGCTATGCTTCTGGTAATAATATAGCAGCCAAATTACTCAACTCAAGCATACAAAATACATACTGGGCCAGCAGACTATGTTATTCATTTCCTTTGCTTTGAAAATGTGTGTGAGCGCTAGTGTAATTGTCAGTAGGTTGAAAACGGAAATCACATAAGCAAAGCAATGCCTCTAATTATACACTCAGATAAGTATCAGACTTCACGTAAAGTTCTAATTAGATAAAAATTCATTAATTATGTATATAAAAGGTCTCTCCCAATAAATACCGGTGTTATTTGCGGAGATATTTTTAGAATAGCCTGATTACCCATCAATGAAGTATAATGTTCCACAGATATGGTTGATGTTGACACTTATTTTTTTTAATTGAGAACTTTAATGTATAGGCATATTGCCGAATGGTCATACTCCTATCAGGTTATACTCTTATGTCCCCTTTACCCTGTCCCCATTCCCCTGAAGCCCCTCCTCAGCGGGGCTATTTGTGTTCACTGTAGGGTCATGAATGCATCAGTCAGTCTCTGTGTGTTTGGGAGGGCAAATCCTTAGCGTACACATTCCCACCCCATGGCTCTTACAATCTTTCTGACCCTCTTTCACAAAGTCACCTGGGCCTTGGAGGATGCTTTCTTATGTCTCCTTTAGTGTTGAGCCTTCATCAGTCTCTTCAACTTTGATAAGTTTTGAGTCCTCCAATGTCTACTGCCATCTCCATAGAGAAGGTTTTCTGGGGCTGGAGGGATGGCTTAGCGGTTAAGGCATTAGCCTACAAAGTCAAAAGACCCAGGTTCTATTCCCCAGGACCCATGTTAGCCAGATGCACAAGGGGGCACACGTGTCTGCAGTTTGCAGTGGCTGGGGGCCCTGGTGTGCCCATTCTCTTTCTCTGTCTTTCTCTCTGTCTCTCTCTCCCCCACTATCTCTGCCAAATAAATAAAGAAAGAAAAATAAAATATTTTTTAAAAAGAAAAGGTCTTCTGGTTAGCAGTGAGAGAAGCACTCATATTTAACCCATCACTTCCTCTGCAATGTTTCCCAGGCCCTGGCAGGTGTGATAGAAATGATTTGCCCAGTGCTAGGCAGTCCAGTTTCTTTTCTTGTTGTATTGATGGTCTAGGGTCTCCCTGGTATTCGCCACCACCTCTTACACCTATTCTTGATGCAAAATGCACTCATGTTTTCTCTTTAGAAAACCATCTATTCTAACTAATATAGTAAATACATCATAAGAGACCTTCCAGATTTAGTTTTCTATGACATTTAATTTGATGCTTTTGCCATTTATATTGTGCTTTACTTGCGATACTTTAGTCATTTCATTCTATGTTACCAGGCTCCATTAAAATAATTTGAAATATTAATGAACCATTAGAATTTACACTTTTTGTAAAACAAGATACTATGATTTAACAATTACATGCATTCTCACCCATACCTATTTCCTTAATTTTATAAAAAGTAAAGTGTATTGCACTTAAATTTGCACATGAATCCTGCTTTTGAAGCTATAAAAGTTGTCTGTTTACTTTTGGATGTTCATGGTTTATTTTTATCTACCTAAACCCAAAATACATATAGGTTCATAAAATTTAATGCCAAAAAACCCAAAACATGCAATCAATGAATAGGGGGATGAATTGAACAGTTTTAAAATAAAATAGCCAATAAATATATTTTAAAATGTTCAACAGCCTTAGCCATCAGGGGAATGTAGTTTAAAACTGCATTGAGATTCCATCTCTCCCCAGTCAGAATGGCAGTTATAAATAAAACAAATTCTCTTAAGAGTGGGGTGGGGGGATAAAGGAACACTGAAACATTGCTAGTAGGGTTGTAAACTAATGTAGCCACTATGGACATCAGTATGGAAGTTCCTGAAAAAAAAAGCTAAAAATAGAGCTACTATATGATCCAGATATACCACTCCTGGGTATATTTGATTCCACAGGAATCAAAATCAGTATACTGTAAAGGTACTTATACATCCATGCTTACTGCAGAACTATTCAAATAACCAAGATAAGGAAGCAGCCTAGATGAATAAAGAAAATATGGTGTACAGCAGTTCCATTTCCATTGCTAGGACATATCACTCAACCAGAAGCAGTTTATGGGAGGAAAGTTTCCAAGGAAAGCTTCATCATCAACTGGCTACAATGAATGTAACACATCCACAACAGAGATCACTGCAAGAGGAGCTCTCAGCATCCAGAAGGCTAGACCAATCAGCCACGAGGTCTTCTCCCAGCAACACACCTCCTCCAGCAAGGCTTCACTCCCCAAAAGTTCCACCAGCTGGGGACTAAGTAAGAAACTTGAACACAACACTTGAGGCTAGAAGGGACATTTACATTCAAACAATCACATAGTATGTATTCACAATAGAGCCACAAATTTATAGGGAATTCAGCCACAGAACTTACAAGAAAATGTATGGAACTGGAAATTGTTATGTTAAGTGAAATTAGCCAGACTCAGATAAATAATGTATTTTTTCATATGTGGAATCTATACAATATAAATATATATGCACATGTATATGATAGGAAAATAGACTGGACACTATGTAGGGGAAGGAAGGGTTCCAAAGAAAGGGGAAGCAATATAGGGCAATGGAAGGAGGAGAAGAAAAATATAGCATGTAATCTCGCTTGTAGAATCTATATTTACATATATATACATATATAGATAAGAAAACGGGGGGGGGCTATTTGGGAGAAAATGCAGAAACCAGTAGGAAGAGGGATGGTGAGGGTAGCAGGAGGCAAATACAAGCTAAGTGTAATAATGTATGAAAATGTCATAATGAAACCCTTTTTTTTGGGGGGGTAGGGGTCTCAATCTAGTCCAGACTGACCTGGAATTCACAATGCAGTCTCAGGGTGGCCTCAAACTCATGGTGACCCACCTACCTCTGCCTCCATAGTGCTGGGATTAAAGGCATGTGGCACCACGCCCAGCTGAAACCCCATTATTTTTTATGCTTACTTAAAAATGCAGTCTCTTAGCTCATAGTGAAAAAATGAATAAACAGGAAAACATAGACCTATTGTTTGAAGCCAAAGAAAAATATGTAGCCTACCAAACAAATTCAAAGAATGTGCTTCCTAAACTTCACGATGGGAAACAAACAGATTGGAGAAAAGTGCTTTGTGCTCTTCAATGATAGCAGGAGGCAGTTAACTAGGACCATGTCCCACAGAATGACAGGCATGTCTAATAAGCTGTCCAGAAAGAATGGAGCTGGAAACAGGAGTAAAATCAGAAAACTCTTCCAACTCATGGAATAATCCAAATGGAGAACTTGGGGCTTGCTGTATTCGGAAATGAGTGTCCCTAGAGGGGGAAAATTCTTCCAGGAACCATGGGTATGTGGAATAAAATAAATCATAAAGTCCCGCAGATGATCTCAGTTTCCTCAAACCATCAGGCAACAGCCTGAAGCAGGTCTCCACACAGCATACAGTGAGAGCCATGTGTGAAACTTGGAGATACACACACACACACACGCATGTGCACACACATGCACACATATACATACATATATATTCTGGGCCATGCCTTTAACCACCCCCCCCCCTTGCTCAACTGCAGTGTCCAGTGGACACTGAATCAAACTAACAAGAGCAAAGTCATTACAAAGCAAATCCTCCTGGGAGGTAGAGGTTGGTCACCAAACAGCTAAAGAACACCATCTTCATGCAGCTACTGTAGAGTTAAGGGAAAGTGGGACAGGTGGGAGTAGGGAACTGATATGATCAGAGGAAGAAAGCCACATGACCAGAAACAGACTCTGTGATATTTTTGTTTGTCTGGGGGGGGGGGGTAGGAGGAGCAGATTTTTCAAGGTAGGGTCTCTTGTAGCCCAGGCTGACTGGAACTCACTCTGTAGTCCCGGGCTGGCCCTGAACTCACAGTGATCCTCCTACCTCAGCCTCCCAAGTGCTGGGATTAAAGGTGTATGCCACTATGCCCGGCTCACACTCAGTGATTTTTTTTAATGCATTTTATTCATTTATTTGAGAGGGAGAAGGAGGGAAAGAGAGAATGGGTATGTCAGGGCTTCTAGCCACTGCAAACAAATTCCAGATGAATGTGCCCCCTTGTGCATCTGGCTTACATGGGTCCTGGACAGTTGAACCAGGGTCCTTTGGCTTTGCAGGCAAATGCCTTAACCACTAAGCCATTTATCCAGCCCACACTCAGTGATTTTTGACAGCTATGCTTTTTGACAGAACGGCTTCCCCAGCCCTTTCCCTTCTTCCCATCTTTCCCATTGTCGTCTGTGTTTTGTCTTGGAAGCTTGATGTGCATGGACCTTACCAATAGACTTCAGTGTGGATTGTATGTTGTACTTTGTATTCTAATTGGGTTTGGCTAATGGAGAGTCACAGGATGACTTAGAAGAGAACAAGGAAGGCACAGTTGGAATTTCTGTTTTCCTTATTCTTTTCTCTGTCCCACAGTTAAAGATCACTGTACCCTTACCTTCTGGCTCCTGCAATAGCCTCCTTCCTTAAGATGTAGAGGTGTTAGCATCTCTACTATTGTTAATCTATGACACTATAGTAGGCAGCTTCACGTTGCTGGGATGGACATCTAAACCACACACAGTTTATGGGAAGACTTATGAAGTCTTTGAAGTTATGGTTAACTTCAAGCTTACAGATCCGTCAATGGTAGAAGAAGCCACTTCCAAATGTTCAAGCAGCCAGCAAAAACCAAAAGCAGCAATCGGTGACCCTGCCAGACCTCAACCCTTTGCCATACCTTTGGTCTGGAATATGGGTCTGCCCCTAGTGATGTGCCCCCTATAGCAGGAGTCTGCCTGCTAGACACTGAAGCTGCAAACTCAGCTTTAATAAAACATCTGAGTCGATGGGGACATACATTCAAACTACCCCCGACACAAAACCCACACATTTACAAATCACCCTCAGATTACTATAATTTGAATGTGCCCTGTGTTTTCAGGAAGGACCCTGACCAATATAAGTAGCATAATATAATTAAAGTTTTTTAATTTAAGTACATGTTTACTATGCCTACAGATGAAAATTAGATATTACTCTTAGTTTGGAGTAGTCTGGGATGAAGTGATGCATATAAGAAAACCTCAGATATCATGTACATTTCCTGGAATTACTTTAAAAATGTTTATTTGCTTCTCCAATTTAAATATTAGCAAATGGCCTGAGTACAGACTCCAGACTAATTGGCTGCTAATGATGCTAACAAGGAAAAGCTGGCAGACACCAAAGATGACCTCAACATCTAAGATTAGCATGAGTTCCAAATAGAACATGAATGAGTACAGTCATCATATGCTGAGCTATGTCTCTCTAGAATATCTGTTGGAGTTCTAATCCCTCAGTACTTCAAAGAGTGGCCTTATTTGGAAATAGGGTGTTTCTAGGAGTAATCAATTGGCATGGGCCATAGTTGACACAACTAGTATCCTTACAAAAGGAGAAGCTCAAGCCAGGCCTGGTGGTACAGGTCTAGAATCTCAGCAACTCAGGAGGCTGAGGCAGGAGGATCACAAATTCAAGACCTGCCTAGACTACAGTCAATTCAATGTTAAGCTTAGCAACTTAGTGAGACCTTATCTAAACCCTTAAAGGAGAAAAGAGCACTAGGGATAAAGCGCAGTGATTAAACACTTGCCGAGCATGTCTGAGGCCCTAGGTTTAAGCCTTGGTACCACAACACACCCGCAAAGGCAAAACTCAAACACACAAACAGATATTCATGGGGGAAAACAATGTACAGAGACCCACAGGGAGAAGGCAACATTAAAATGTAGGACAGGGACTGGAGAGATGGCTCAGCACTTAAGGCACTTGCCTATAAAGCCTAACAACCTGGGTTTGACTCCCCAGTGCCCACATAAAGCCAGATGCACAAAGTGGTACATGTATCAGGAGTATGTTTGCAGCAGCTGAAGCCCTGGCATGCCCATTCGTTCCCTGCCTGTGTCTTCTCTCTGCCTCTCCCTGCTTGTAAATAAATAAATACTAAAATCAAGAAAATGGAGGGCAGGGGTGGCATGTACTACCCAGTGAACACCAACAGTTGCTGGAAATGCACCAGGATCTAAAACAAGAGCTCCCCTCATTATGGGCTAAATTGTGCCTCCCCAAAATCCATATGTTGTAGTTCTAATCCCCAGTATCTAGCAGGACGGTATTTGGAGAGAAAATTCTTAAAGTGGTAGTTAAGCTAAAATGGGACATACAAGTGGTCCTTAATCCAATATGATTGCTATACTTAAGAGGAAATGTGTACACAGACAATGTGAAGACACAGAGAAAAGATGGCACCTACCAGGTAAGAAAAGAGGCCTCAGACAAGAACAACTCCTTATCTGAAGAATGGCAAGAAAATAAATTTCTGCCATGTGAGCTACCCAGTCTGTGGTACTTGGTTATGGCAATTCTGGAAAACAACCTTGCTACAGATATCAGAAGAGTGTGACTCCCCCCTTCTCGCGCCCTGGTTTTTTATTTGTAGTCTCCATAATTAGATGAAAATAAATTTCTGTTTAGTCATCTAAGTTTGTATACTATTTTTGGAAGCACAATCACTTTTCAACTTTCTGTAGTAGAAGTGCTGGGGGTGGGGATGAAATGTCCTGTAACTATAATTTTTTTCAGAAACCACCAAAGCCGTTCTGGACTACTCCGAGTAGAAATCAAATAGGAAGTTCTAATGGGATGTCAACACACTTGAACTGTTACTTTAGTACAACTCTCACTAATAGATGTGGTTATAAAAGTATCATCTCTATTTCAGGATATATTTGGGAGCAACATTCTCTACAGCTTCTTTTCACCATTTTATTCAGTTTAATAGAGCAATGCTGAGTCACACAAATTGTAAGCTGCACTGGTGCTAATGTAATAATACAAAATGGAACTTTCTACCTTGATATCAGGTGAGACCCCAAGACCACTGTGGGGCAGTCATCTCACACTCCAAGAAAAAGAAGCTATATTATTTCAGGAAGATTGTCAAAGAAGATGGTTAAAAGTTGAGGGATTTTTTTATAAACTTGTAATCTAATACCTTCCATATAGAAAGATTTTTCTTTTGGTAACAAATTCCTAAGTTTAACATATTCTATTATATTCCTCCAACATATATAGGTTAGAGCAAAATTATAAGAAACCAATGATCTACATTAACCGGGTCTTATATCTTCATTCAGGAACTATGTACTGAGAGCCTACTGTGTTGTAGGCACACTGTTCCCATGTGAGAAGTGCATAGCACTTTACCCTCTCAAATGCATAATGCATATCTGGTAAAGGAGAAAAATAGGAAAGTAAATATTTTAAATAATAAATGTGACTATTCCAAGAAGAAAACAAAAAGAGGGAAGAAAAAAAAGTGTATGTTGAGTTATTTACTACTTTTATGTGATGTTGCCAGGAAAGAAATACCAAATTGAATTGGAGAGATCTGGTAAACTAAAAAGAAGTGAAGGGGCAAGATATGCAGATTCCTAGGAAAAAGACTTCCGAGTAGAGGAAATAGTCGATGAGGCTATTCCCAAAGCCCAGAGAAAAGCTGAAAGAGCTGAGAGGTGAGGTGAAAGTAACCGCAGGTGGAGGTAATACCGATAATGACCTCAATTCCCCAAAGAGCACAACAGGTCCCTTACTTCAAACACCCTCGATAAATCCGAGGGGACAGATCATGATTTTGAGGCTATGATTTCTACTTTTAATAATTCAGATTCTCCAGAGGAGCACACAATGCCCTTTACTTCATTGCCCACCCTGAATTCCTTTTCTGGAGAAGTAACCCATACTCAAGAATCGCTAGTGGTATTTGGGAGGGAAACATTTTATGGCCTGTCAGTTAGAGGTTCTTTTCTCTTTAATTTGAACATTCAATAAGCCTTCTGAAATTAGCCCCTTGGCAATTTCGATTTACCAGTCATACTTGCTGCTATACTGTCTTGTGCATCAAGCCTGTTGGCTGAGCAAAGCAGAAGAAAATGACAGAACCCCACATGTGTCTTATGTATGTAAATGTAGCTTATGAACTAAGACAAACAGGCAGCAGCATTTGTGCTACCCCCGTTGATTGACATTTGCGTTTCCGTGGGAGCGGAGGAAGGACCAGAGCAGCGGAAGCCAGAGGAGTACGTACAGCTGAGACTCTGTACAGCCAATACTTCTGATTAGTGAGAACAAAGAAAAGAGCATCAAGAACAGGTGGTACACAGGGACTCCCCAGGGACACACAAGGTGACAGTCACTTCTTGTAGAAACATATAGTTGAGCAGAAATGTAACAGTGGAATAAACTTGAAGGGTAACCAGAAAAATCTAAGTCAAAAGTGGGGTGAGAATTAAGCCTAAAGACAAAAAGAGTCCAGTTAGTTTGGTCTAGAGAAAAAGGGCTAACAAGGGCTGGAGAGATGGCTTAGCAGTTGAGCACTTGCCTGTGAAGCCTAGGGACCCCGGTTCGAGGCTCGATTCCCCAGGACCCACATTAGCCAGATGCACAAGGGGGCACACGCGTCTGGAATTCATTTGCAGTGGCTGGAAGCCCTGGCATGCCCATTCTTTCTCTATCTGCCTCTTTCTCTCTCTCTCTCTCTCTCTCTCTCTCTCTCTCTCTCTCTCGGTCACTCTCAAATAAATAAATAAAAATGAACAAAAAAAGCACTAACAAAATGAATTTCCTGTAAAACTACAATTCGGGGCTTACACTAAGGATGTTCCTGCTGTCTTTGAATAAATACAGTCTTCTAAGCATAAGGGGGAAAAAAAAACACATCAGCAAATGTGATTTCAAATTCTGACAAAACCCATTTGGAAAATTATAGTGAATTAAAGAGACAACATCTCTGAATTGAAGAAAACACTGCCTGAATAAAAGTGGTGCCTTGCCAGACTTAGCAGTGAAGTCCTACAACCCCAGCTGCTTGGTAGGCTAATATAGGAGGATCCAAGTTCAAAGCCCACCTAGGAAGGTCAGTGAGAGACCTTGTCTCAAAATCAACGGCAAAAACAGCTGTGAGGATAGAGCTCAATGATATTACATTCGTCTGTTCTATGAGGACCCCTTGCTTCAATGGCCAAAGCTCCTATCCAAGAAAATCTGTGCCTGGCTCATTTATCATACGGATATCACTTTGATGGTTTTTCCTATCTTCTGCTATCCTTATACCCTGGCCCTTACATTGTTCTCTGTCACAAATAAGCTAGCTCTAGGATATATGGACATGTCTTCCTCCAAAAGCTCTCAGTTACTAGCTATAAAAAATCAGGATTCCTCACATGATAGATTTTTAGTTACAGAGTCTTTATTCTCCATGTTAAAAAAAAAAAAAACTGCTGTCTTTATGCTAGTGTTCTTGTCTGTGGCCTAGAAGGTGTGTGTGTGTGTGTTTCTGTACAGACACAGTAGCTTAATTGTGAAAGAAATGAAGAGGGAAGGGGGGAGAAGCATACATATTTTGGTAATCAGGATTTGAATGACAGACAAATAAAGAATTACAAATTTAAGAATACAAACTTTTAATATAACTAAAACACTAAACATTGTAAAGAAGAAAAAAGAAAAAAAAATCTGCTGTCCTTCAATACTTTGAGCTAATAACTGCTCAGCCCTGGGACAAGTTCTCTTTGTACGTCTGCAGCCCAGGCAGGCTTCTTTTGCCTCCTCTCCCAGTGCCTCATCCTTTTCTTCCCTCATTTTCCCTGTCTGCTGAGGAGAACAATGCTCATATTCCTCTCTTCTTTATTGAGGAGAATAAATCCCAACTTTGGTGCAGTCTCCAAACAAAGTCTTCATCGGCACCCCCACCATGGCTATCAGTAGGTGTGAGGGGCTGTTGGCAATGGTTTTGCAGAGCTTGATGAACAGCAGCAACTTATCTTGAAAATGTACATAGAATTCATGGGCTTATGTACAGTTTAGGGTGTTTTGTATGAAGGGACGGATTCGTGAGTAGAAAGGAGAAAGACCTTGGTTTATCTTCCAACAGGTAGATGTGAAGATGCTTCTTCAAGTGGCATCTCTCCCGGCCAGGCACAGGGGCCACCGAGTTCATCTTTATCATCATGTGCATCACGCCTGCCCCTTTCATACTGCTTCCTTGAGAAAAAGGTAGCAATGGTACTATTACTCACAGTGCGGTGATCCCTAAGAACCAGCTTGTAGTCTTTTTCAATATAGACTACTTTCCCTTTTATGTTCCTCAGCTCCATTTATTGAATGTTGGTTGAATCATTTATTTCTCACACTGACATTCGAACATTCACGAAATTTGGTTTTTCATGACTCGCGAGTTGTCAGCATGCTTTTGCTCATTGACAGTGCCCACAAATGCAACTCTAATTCAGAGAAAGCACAAACATGTAAGAACTTTGCTCTTGGGCTAGAGGGATGGCTTAGCGGTTAAGGCATTTGCCTGCAAAGCCAAAAGACCCAGGTTCGATTCCCCAGGAACCAGGTTAGCCAGATGCACAAGGGGGAGCACGCATCTAGAGTTCGTTTGCAGTGGCTGGAGGCCCTGGCACACCAATCCCCACCCCCACACTCTCTCTCTTTCTCTGTCAAATAAATAAATAAAAATAAATATTTAAAAAATCTTTGCTCTCTAGGCATGTTAAACTTACTGCTTAGAATGATATGATATAAAAATTTTCAAGGCTGCATCCTCAAACTACACCTTCTTTGAACATAACCTTGACATTCATAACGTGGCATTCTTTCAGCACTGACTACACCCTTACCTTCCACATGCTGCCAGCAGTGGGAAGAACGAAAGCAGTCTTCCTCTAAGGGCAAGAGCTAGCTCTCCCTCATCCAGCCCATTTTAAGACCAGGATGGGAAAGTGTGATATCATCACATCAACTGAAGTCAAGAGAAGTAGGATATCACTGGAATGGCTCACTGGTACTGTGGGGCAATGCTCCTGTAATTTGCAGACATATAAACAAGCACAGACACCCTAAGAAGGGTAATCCAACGTTCATCAAGAAGCTTAGATGGGGTCAGAATGGAGCAAGGGCCTTGGTGCTAGCAGCAGGCATTTATGGATAGCTCCAGTCTGGCTACTCCTGGGATTTGAAGGCTGAGGGTGACTCTGCAGTGACAACATGGATTGACAAGCGGTAGCACAAGGGTCCAGACATTTGTAAGAATGATGAGCTTACTAGTCTGCCATTCTGGAAGCAGGTTCCAGTTACATAAACTCAGCCACGGAGCCACAGTTTGCCCCCACTGGTCCAAATGACACAGTACCTCAGAATATCTGGTCAATCTGTCACATGGGCTGGGAAGCCCCAGATACTCCTGACATGAGAAAATGGAGTTGGCGTGCACACATGTCCCAATCCTGAATCATGGCATTTTGATCAGGTAACGATGATAACCCCTAACAATTCTAGCCATCAGGAGGAGATCTAGGAAATTCAAGAGAAGTACAGGGCATGCCAGGTCAAGGCCCAGGGGCAGAGGTCCCACTTGTCCAGGCCTGAAGGAGTACTACTCCCAGACATAGAATCAAACACTGTCAAATACGTCATGCCCAGAATCCTGAAGTATACACATACATATACATTTCTTAGTTTACGTGGTGGAACAAAGTGTTAATATTTCTTCACATGCCAAAAATATTTGAACACTATGAAGTTATATTCCATAACTTGAACAATATGAAAATTAAACATCATTTATTCTAATTCCTAATTACTGGCAATAACAAAGCAGAGAAATGTAGGAATCATTTGCTAACCCACCTCCCATTGCCATACTGCTTACCCTGTCCCTAACCACGGTCTGAACGTTTAAATTATCCTCCCCATTGCACCGAAGGAACTAGGGCTGATTTTCTTGGTATAGGAGATTGCTCACCACTGGTCCTCAATCAATACTTCCTTAACAAATGATCAAAATTCTCATAACATGCCTGGCTGTGAACGTTCACTCAGCTCAGTCCAACACCCCATAGGGCAATGATACAGCAGAAGTTTATGACACAGCGAACATAACAAACATGGTTTCTAGAAAACCAGAAAAAGAGCCCCAGCACTGACCCCAGTGGTGAGACAAACACATAGGCAAGCTGTGATCGCTCCAATGTAATCCTATTAATGACAGCAGCCCCAGAATAAAACAGAACTACTGCAGCAGTACTAAATTACCTTCCTCTCCCACTGTCAGGAAGGGGAAATGATTCATCATATTGAAGCCCGAAGCTCATTTGCCACATGAAAAATGAACTTAAGTATAACTTAATAAAACCTCGGAAAACTGGTATGTTTCCATAGTGTTTAGGGATTTGTTTTAAAAAAAAAATCAAGATCTTTCTGGCTAAATCATAACCAAAGACCGCAATGCTTCTCCAAGTAAAGTTCATTTAAAAAGTGCTGTCAGCGACTGTTCCTGACACAGATTTTTGTGTATGCCCTGTGCTGCATGAGTAAACAACTTAGGGCTTGTATTTCCTTTTGCTCTTAGTTTATTTTCACCTCCTCATGGTGGGACACTGATAGTCAACATCTCAATGACCCTCGAAATCTACACTAGACACAAAGACATAGCAAACCTACTCCTTTCCCCACTCAGCAGATCCACCCAGGTATAGCATTTGGGCTACAGTCATTCTATGAGACATTTTTGAATCCCATGGACTTCAAGGACATCCTACAGTGCTAGTTTCAAAGGTTAGAGCAACCAGAGAAGACGGTGGCCTATAGTGAGAGCTTTATACCACAAGTAGATCTTAGATGAAGTCATGAAGAACAAGGAGTATGGTGGAAGAATACTGTTGCAATCAGATTCATGTTGCTGGCAGAAATCACCTGACCAAGAACAGATTTGAGGGGGGAAAGGGTTTATTTTTGGCTTGCAGACTTGAGGGGAAGGTCCATGACGGCAAGGAAAAACGGTATGAGCAGCGGGTGGACATCACCCCCAGGCCAACATCAGGTCTTCAACAGGAGTATGCCAAATACTGTATGAGTATGCCAAGGAGACATTGGCTATAATAACCATAAGCCCGCCCCCAACAACACACTCCCTACAGGAGGCATTAATTCCCAAATCTCCATCATCTGGGAACCCAGCACTCAGAATACCAAAGTTTATGGGGGACACCTGAAGCAAACCACCACATTCCACCCCTGACCCCCCATAAACTGATATCCATATGTGATATAAAATGCAATGCATTCAGTCCAACTTTAAAAGTCTCCATAGTTTTTATCAATACTAATGATGTTCAAACATCCCCATAATCCAAGGTCTTTTAACTGAACCATCATACCAAAAAAAAAAAAAAAAATCCCACCAAAACCCATAATGGCTCAGAATAAACATTCACACTGCAAAGGATGTCACTGAACATAGCAAAGAAATATTCAACCAATACAAGATTTAAACAGGGCAAACATCAAAGTCTGTAGCTACAAGTCCAACAACTCTAGTCAGTGACAAATCTCTAAGTCCGGTAATTCGAACCAGCAACGAGTCCCTGGAATCCCAATTCTACCTCTCCAGCTAGGCTACTCACAGTCCTGGAAAACTTCATTTGGGGCTGGCAGCTCTCCTTGGCAGACATCTTGTAGTCCCAGCATCTCCATTGGGTCTCCACTGCAACCCACAGTCCATCCTCACAACTCCATCGGGTCTCCATGCAGGCATCCAGCAAACCTGCTTCACACTGCCCATGGCCGTTTCCAAAACACAAGACCATGTTGCAAATTCAATAACCCTCTTTCCTGCATTTCTTGTATTCCATAATACCAGGTGGAGTGCCAATTTGTTAATCCTTGGGGGGAGGAATAAATCAGACTTTGAAGAACAGGACACTTTGAGTATTCAGCCCTTTTCAAAAGAGTCTACATTCTTCCTATTGCCCCAGTGCAGGTCAGCTGGTCCAGTCTCAATGGTTGTAATCTCTCATATAGTTGCAGCTGAATGGGCAGCAGTTTGGCCCAAAGATGTTTTTTCTGTGCCATATCCCTCTGCACACACCAGTCTGTTTCTATGCAAAGCAATCCCTGCACAAATTCTCAGGACATGGGCATAACAGCAGCCTCTCACACAAACTGCTTCTAGCCAAAGGCAAAGTTCTTTCTCACCCTCACAAGCCAAACCTCACAGTCCTTAGTTCTTAATACATTCAGATATTTCAACTCTGACCAGAATAGTCCCCAGTATGGGTGGATCTCATTCAACCTGAGAGCCCAAGTAGACTGGAAGATGGAAGGAGGAATTCATCTCCACTTTTCACTTACTCATTAATTGACTTGGAACAATTTATCCCATCTCCCCTGTCCTTGGGCTGATTTATATTTATATCACTTAGCTGGTTCCAAGGTTTACAGATTCATACTAAATGACTACACTGGATTTCTTGAGTCTCTGGCTTATAGATGGATTATCTGCAAACTTCTCAGTCTCCATAACTAGAATGAAACAACATAAACACATACACAAACTTGATTCTATTTCTTTGTGCTATGTCTAATATATAATCCATCACTTGCCCTCACAAATCAATGTTTACAGTATGATAGATGCGTGTGTTGTGTGTGTGTGTGTTATATTGATGTGTGCTATGATATCTCAAAGAAGATGAGGAATAAACTCCAAGTGGACAACGCAGCAGTGTAGCTCTTAAGAATTCAAGTGGATCAAATATAAGCCTCTCACTCAGCTAAGAGACACTGTATAGAAAACCCTTTATTTTACAACCCCCCACCCCAGTTCTAGGGACAAATGAAAAGCTATCAATACAGATCAGTGCCCGCGGCACAAACTTTAGACCACACCAAGGCCAGCTGCTCATCCCCTGTGAGGGTTTATCTACAGGGCATGCTTCAGTCTTTGTAGTTCACAAGTTCTGTGGCTTTGGGCAAGCCACCTCAGCTCCCCGAGCTTCTCTCCTCAGCAGCAGAGGGAAGAGCAGTACCTATCTGTGGGGCTGAACTGAGATGAGCTATCTCAAACTTGTGGTACAGTGGCACAGCATAAGGGTTCAAGGAAGATGAACTGTTATCATCATGTTCTGCATTACATCATTCAGCTCTTCCTGTCCAAATCTCCTGTGCCCCACTTTTGGCTCCCATTCTTATCCAAACAGGTTAAGTCTTATTCCCTCCAGGTCCCTTGGCCTGTCCCTTTTTTGGATGTCTGGTCCCACATATGTACAGACAGATATATGACAAAACACATGTATGTGAATGGGCCCGTGTAGCTCACCATGCTCTAGTCATTTTGTAGACAGATTGTCATCACCCAAGTACAGTCTACCATGCTGAAGAAAGTGCTGAGGCTCTGGTGTGGGTACTTGCTGGTGGCCTTTCAGACAGGATCCCTGTCTATGACTAAACTGGTCTGTCCACTGTGTTTACTAGGACAAGAAGACTGCAGCACTCAGAGGCTTTCCAGAGCACTCAGAGGAGGTTAGGTAGGAAAACTAGGAACATACAGGTTTATTTCCTCTAGCCTGAATGGAAAAGAAAGCTACTACAGTTCTAAAAGTAGTCACACCCAATGTAGGAACAAAAGTGACCAGGACAGAAAACCCCCTCTACAGCTATTTTACTTTGTTTTGACGATATGCTTAGTCATGTCTTGATCTCATATTCTGCCTCATAGAAGTTAAGCCTGAAATTAAATTCCCTCCTGGTTCTCTGTGCTTATGGTTTCTACCTCTATTGTTTCAATGGCTATTTACCCTTCATGCAATTAGAGAAGCCAAAAGGTGACCTTTATTAATCAAGAGCTATCTACCTCTCTCCCCATATAACTTCCATACTTATAGAAGCATATGGTAATTTTATGATGAATCAGAATGAAAGAATAATTGTTCAAGTAAACAAAAAAGATATATCCTCATTCTTTAAAAATCCAAGAATAAATTTTTTTTTCATTTTTAGCGTCCCTGGGTGGGTGAATAAATAATTCATTAAATTATTTAAGCTTAAGCGAAAGTTGTTCAAAACAAAAGTCTTCTAAAATTTGTTACAGAACATAAATTTATGAAGGTCAAGTAAAATTTTATATAATCTCAATACCTGGGTAGTTTGCTAACTGTAGGTTTGAATTATGTTAAAATTGCTTTAAATTTAAAAGTGAGCCTTAAAAAATGTGTAATAACTTTCAGTGTTTTTATATGGCCATTGATAGTAATAAATTATTTATTAAAACATTTGCCTAGTTGGAAGGACATTAACCAACTTGGGTTGCAATTTCTCAGTAAGCTTATTTCTATGCAATGGGAGGCAAATGCCAGCCTGACCATGGTCAGATAGTCACAAAATCTATATTAATTGAGAACAAGAAAACAGCACGAGAGCTGGGGAGATGGAGGCTTGCAAAGCCCGAAGGCCTGGTTTCAATTCCACAGTTGCCGTGTAACGCCAGGCCACATACATCTGTAGTCTGCTTGCAGCAGCAGGAAGCCCTGAAACATGTATATGCTCTGTCTCTTTCTCTCTCATAAGTAAATAAATAATTTTTGAAAAATGGTCATGTACTTTTTACCTTAAATTTAAAACAATGTTCAAGAACTCCAGATTCTACAGTGACTTCTCATGTAATTTGTGGGTCACTTTCATCACATAATCAGACAACCTCCAGTTGCTTAAGACTTTTCCATTTGCTCTCTGACTACACATAGCATCTCTTATTTTTATTTTCCTGATACTCACTCTCCAACTCTGGCAATGGCCCTGTAGCTTTGTGGTTTGGTTGTTAATTTGGTTTGGTTTGGAGATTGGAGGATTAAGTGGAGAGTATTTCATGACCACCTCAACCAGAATGAACCAGAACCATCAAGCTTTTAGACTCCTGTCTCTTCTGTTTTCTATACTCCATTTCATGTCTTCTCACTTTCTATGAATGTGTAATTTTAACTCCTTTACTCACATGGCAGAATATGAATGATATACCATAGCTCCTAATTTTGTTGTGATAGCCCCATTCTTATCTTTACATTGTCCAATTGTCTTCATATCTAGCTGCCTAAAACCCAAGAAAAAAACTTCAAGATACATTTGCCCACCAAGCGTTACTACTCGTTTATTACTAAGAGCAAAGAGACTTATATTGCTACAAAGCTGGGTGCCTTGTTCCTCTAGGACTAGAAAAACTTTTGCAGGCTGGAAAAGAGCGGATACCTCAGAAGTTGTGTGCTACAAGCGCCTCCTTCAGTCAGACCCTTTTGTCCACTGTGCGTTAACACTTCCCAAATCATCCAGAATGGTCATTTCTCAAGTGCAGAGCATTTATCCTGATTCAGATGAGGTGGGAAAACATTGGAAGTCTGGTTTAAACCACTGCTGGGATTCTACATTTTACATTTCCATGCCAACATTGGCATTAGTGTCATCTTCTATGAAAAGTATGAAAGCGATGCAAGTGGTTAGGAACAATTTTTACAAGGCTATCTCCACAGCCATAGTCAGTAGCTTTCATTCAAGGTTTTCAGTGGCTAACCCACAACAGACAATCTTGATTGGTTCTTCATGACTTTTACTGTAAGCCATGGTCTAAGGAAAAACTAGAACACTTTGCAGGTGATACGTGGGTAATATTTAATACAATGCTTAAAAGCCAGGTATAAGGGGAAACGGGTTATTTGCAGAAATTAGAAAAGGCTGAAGTTTCATGGAGCATGTATTGCTCACATTTTGTTTCTCAGAAATACACTCTTAACAAATTTAACCATTTGGAATAATCACTACATTTAATAAATTTAATGAAAGCCTGGCAGCTTAGTAAACTGATTCAGAACAGAGATTTCCAAGATGAAAGAGAACTAGAACGTCACACCATGTTACCACAAAGATTCTATTGGTTGGCTAAAATGCTGACAGATGTCAAATTATTTTTACAGTATGCATACTGTACTAATTAGCATTGTAAAAGGAAAAGAAGCTATAGTTGAGAAAATACTTCACCAGAAATCTTAGCATTGGACTGAGTTTGTATCCAGCATTAAATCCTGTGTTCCCTTGTGAAATCTCATTGCCTTAAGTTGTCATGTCATGTCATGATCATGCATTTCTTCTGCCCATTACACTACCAGATCCTCAGGGGCCTAGGGAACACATGGCATCAGTGCACACTCAATGAACATTAGGTGAGTGACTGGCGTTACCAACATGCCAAGTATACACAAGCAGATTTTTAAGGAATACTCCAGTTTCTAACTTCCACAACAACATGGGCAATCATTCTGCTTCATTCAAGGTCTATGACAGGTTGGTTATTTATTTTCTCAGCTGTATCTCTAGAATGTTTAAGGGCCTGACATAGACTAGGGAGCAGATAAACATTTCTTCAATGAATTGCACCTCTGCAGTCCAAGAGAAAGAGAAAGGGTTTGCCTCAGTTTAACTTTCCATGCACAGAGCAACCCTTTAACATATCTGCTTCTAACCTGAGTAATTAATGGAAGAAAGAAAAGAATAAAAACACGTGAGAAGGCTTGCAAGAGAAGCAGTGTTTGCCTGGGGTTACAGTGGTTCCCCCTGTGAGTGGTTGCTAACTGATTTTGGCATAAGGACTGGTTTGAGCTCAAGAAATGGAGAATTCCAGAAAGGCAGAAAGAAGCCGTCTCAAAACATCCCTTATCTGACGTGACTGCTACAGGTCTCTTCTCCAAGGCATGTTTTATGTCCATGAAGAAGATAGGAATTGTCACTGATGGGGCCTTTCACAGGCAGACCCTGCTAAAGTAATTCTATCTGTCTCCTATAGATATATCACTTCTCACAACTTACTGCCCCTATGAGCTTCAAAGCCCTGCCTTTGTCTTGTCTCTCTCCCTCCATGCATCATTCCCTGTCCAAAACAGCACATAGCTACCAGGCCTATCCACTTCTTGATCTTCACTTCTTTTCTAGCTTGGCCCCTATGTCATGAGGGAAGTAGCCTCACAAAGAATTCATAAGCCTTTCCCACCATTCAACTGTCTCAGATTATTTTGCAGGACACCAGCCCTCACCCCCACCCACCCACAAAAAAAAAAAAAAGCCCTAAGGAGGTAAACAGAAAAGGGCTTTTTCCTTCCCTCCAATATCTTATACTTTTTCTTCCCTATATTAATTATGTAATTTCACAATGTATGTGATTATTTTAATTTGGATAACAAGGATGAATTCTGGCTTCATGAATAATTGCCTTGCTCATATGAAGAATTATTGTGTAAAAAAAGTCTAGCCTTAAAATTTTTATTTAAAAAAAAGGGGGAGCTGGAGGGATTGCTTAGAGGTTAAGGCACTTTTCTGCAAAGCCTAAGGACTCAGGTTTGATTCCCCAGTACCCACTTAGGCCAGATGCACAAGGTGGTACATATGTCTGGAGATCATTTGCAGTGGCTACAGGCCCTGGCTCACCCATTCTGTCTGTCTGTCTATCTCTCTCTCTCTCTCTCTACCTCTTTCTCTCAAATAAATAAATAATAATAAAATTAAAAATAATTCTAGCCTATTATTCAGAGTAAGAAAATACGGCCTTAAAGGGTAGTAAGAAAGACTGGACGTGAGAAAGAACTTCAGACAAATTAAATGCTAATACCACCCCTACAAAGGTTACTACATGGTCCTTTTTAGAGGTTCTGGAAGGAAGGAAAACAAATCTTTTTTTAGGTTTTAAAAATCCTCTAAGCACACAGTCTTTAATGGTTTGTGAAGGCTCTCGTCTGCTCTCTGAATCAGTCTTAAGTACATTCCTGTGTCAGTATTGAAGTCAAAACATGAAGCAATTTAAACACTGGCTACTGATTAAATTAATTTCTGCCATTTGAGTTCCAGGTATTTAAAAAAATTACTCAGGAGGGGGAATTATCTTTTCTGGACTAAAATGATGAGAAAAGATCCTGTTACTAAGCAAAGACATAACACATTTTGAAGTAATATGCCCTTGCTTCCATGTGCATAACAAATGTTATTCATCTTTTTAGAAATTATTTTAATTCAGTCTGGAAAATAAAACACAATTTAATATAGATACTTCCTGTATCCTTCCCACATACTTATTTGCATCTTCAGCTTCTAATTATCTTTGTAATATAAAAAATGCTCCTTAAATATACAATCCTTTGAGATTAAATTCCTTATTCAATTTATATACTTACTGGACTCTGCAAGGAAAGATATATTTCAGAATGGCATGGCTGGAAGCTGGAAGAGAGTCAGTCCCCAGACAGTCAGTGCGCCTAGTGCCAGAAGGTGCTACATGGGTGACTGGGGGAAAATGACCAATATCTATCCAAGCAACTCATGGTCTAACCTACTTAGCAGCAAATAACCTGTTGTGATGCCCACACAAGTGCAATATTGGCACACAGCCATGGTGGGGAACCAACTGCTCTTGAATCGGCTAACTGATCCCCTCAGTGGTACAGAACCCATATCTGGAGCTGGGAAACAAGTCAGAACCATATCCAAACATAAACCCGCTCTCCAGTATCAAGTTACCATCAATTGTGGGCTACAAAAGGGCCTACACCGATTAAATTCTCTATTAAAAAAAGTAAGGGTTATCTCATTTGTCCTGGTGCTAACGTACTCTCCGTTGGAGAATCTGCGTCTCTTTTTCAGATAGATGTAGATCCTAAGGAGAGAGCCACCCCATCATACCTCAAAAGGGCCCGGCTGAAACTAAGAAAAACTGGTGAAACAAGCAAGGGTGCTGTTTTCTTGGTGAACCGGGTACCAGCACAAGTGTGAAGGAGATCAACACAGAGAAAAATCAACTCCTACCAAATCAGAGATCCAGAGACCCAGAGGCCCCCAACACCTCATCACTGAAGCAGACCAAAAATGAACCCAACATGGCTCAGGGAAATTTTGCGGAAGAGGGGGTGGAAAGAATGTCAGAGCCACATGTTGGGTCATGATATGCAGAGACATTTATCCTATCCATAACTGTGGGCTAACTCCACAATGCATGACCCATATACCTCAACAAGGAGGGGCCAAGGGGAGGGGGTAGGTCACGGATGAGCCTAATAATGGTACCAAACTGACTGTATTTGCTGAATACAAAACTAATAAAAATAAATAAAAATAAATAAATAAGTCAATAAAATTTTTAAAAAGATATATTTCAGGCTCAAAATCACCATACTCAATTGGTGAAAGAAATATCAGATTGGATCAACGTGTTTTGGCCAAAACTCATGCACCCCTGGGGCCTCTTTAAAGGTAAATGTGACACCAAGGTCCATTTATTTTTCTTTGTTTTCATTTCTCATTCTATGCCTTTATCTGGGTAACGCCATTCATACCCAGGAACTGCCAACTATTACCAGAATTATCCATAGCCCAAACCTTCATTCATTCAATCTAGCACCTCTCTATTTAACATTCTTCTTCCTCTTAGACATTTCAAATCCCTCCCCAAATCCAAGACCAAAAGGTAAACTCGGGACCCTTTCCTAAGGACACTGGCCTTCTCCAGCACTATTTGCCTCCTGGGCTGGCACTGCCATCCATTCAGTCCCACTTACAGGAGCAACACCTCAATAAGGTCTGCTGACTTTTACTTCCTAGAGTGTCTTTAAGATCTATTTCCTCTGCTTCTAGCAACAGCACCCTTGTTCAGGCCTGATTTTGTTTTTGCACGACAATGTGTCTGTACTTCTGTACACATGTTCATACATGTGTGGGCACACGTGTGTGCATGTGTATGGCTGATGTTGGGTGTCTTGATTCTCTCTGCTTTCGTTTGACTGAGGCAGCATCTCTCAGGTTCACTGCTTCAGTGAGTCCAGCCAGCTTCTCCCTGGGATCCCTGTCTCTACCACCCAAGTGCCTGGACTCCAGGCAGGCTGCCATGCTCGCCAGGCACCTGCACTGCAAGCACTTTATGCACTATGCAATCTCCCCATCCCCCTATATTTTCTTTTCCTACAACATCTTTCTTACTGATGAACTTTCTGCACTCGTTCTTGATCATCTTTGATCTATACTGAATTGTGCAGGCAAGGTGATCTTTTTTTATTTCTTTCTTTTTATGACAGAAAGAGAGAGAGAGAGAATTGTCACATCACGGCCTCCAGCCACTGTAATTGAACTTCGATTGCATGTGCCACCTTGTGCAAATGTGCAACATTGTGTGCTTGTGCCACCTTGTGTGTCTGGCTTACGTGGGACCAGGAGAGTTGAACATGAGTCCTTAGGCTTCTCACGCAGGTGCCTTAACCTCTAAGCCATCTCTCCAGCCAAGGGTGTTCTTTTAAAATCCAAAATATGCCCCAGTCCATCTTGACAAAGTTTGAAAGAAAACAGTAAAATGACTAACTTGTCATAAGATTGCCTATAGACAAGTCAATCATTTTATGATGATGAATGACATCAAACACCCTCATTTCTCTGTCCCAGTAACTTTACCATGTGCACACTGATAAGTCAACCACCTCTCTAGACCAAAGAGCAGGAATAATAACTTTAAAAAAATCTACCTTATTCCAGCACTAGTATACTTTACAGCAACAGCGGCTATTTGACAAGTAGTTATGAATGAAAGGACAGATGACATTTGGTGAATGCTAAGTAGACATGCAGATATGATTTTTGCAAGACATAGAGAATACTATTGTCCCATGTAACACTTCTACCTGTCCCAGGACTTTAAAATTTAAAAATTAAGATACAAGGCATTAAATTCCTCTATATAAGGAAGTTTAAAATATAAATATCCTTAAAAGCCTTAGTGTCTTGAGGTCCTGAAGGTGACATGTCAAAATGGGAGGGAGGGAATGAGAGGAGAAGAGAGGGAGGAAGGAAAGGAAAGAAGGGAAAAAGGGAAGGAAGGGAAGGAAAGAAAGGAGGGAGCGAGGGAGGGAGGGACGGAGGGAGGGAGGGAGGAAGGAAGGACAAAGACAGAAGCAAGGAGGAAGAGAACTAAAAGTGAGGCGTCTTAGGTTGCCAGCCCCATGCAGACACTAAAGGAGTCACTGGACAGCAGATATGCAAGCTTTTCAGTTTGTAGGGCTCCCTCTCCTAAGAACTAGAGATTTAATTCCACTCTGATCCCTAGAGTCATTCCCACCTATGGCAAGGTAAGGCATGAAGAACCTCAAGGACTTTAGGACTCACCTGAGCTGGTCTCAGTCTTATACCTTGTTAGGACTCATCTGAGCTGAGATCTATGTTTATTATGTACCTGTTCTGAGATCTATGTTTATTAACCTAGGTCTTCTGTTGAAAAATTTTCCCTAGTTCTGGTAATTTACATACCGAGGTAAATTCACAGAAGCAACGTCATTGTGTTTTATTCTTTATAGTATTAACTAGCTCCTTATCTGTCTAAATTCATTGTGTGCAGCCAAAACAAAATACCTCAGATCAAGTGTTATGCATAGCAGAATCCTCCTAATTGAAATGTTCTCTTCAGAAGAGAGAAAGGAGAGACCGAAACATTTCTCGTGGTGGATGGGGTGGGGTAAGGAAGTTGAAGAGACTCGGGGTGCCAACAAGTCTGGAAAAGAGTTGCAAGCCCCCCCCCCCACCTTAAGGCCATGTCAAGGGGAAACAACTGCTTGGAGGTGGGGGGAGATGCCTGCAAGTAGTGCAGTGTGCTCCAGAAAAGCACCTTCTGTGAGTCCTCACCTACGCTGAGGTGGGTTTTTGGTATTGCAGCTGCCCTTATGTTGAAGCAGCTATTAGGAGGTCATCATCAAGGATGGGATGAGACTCCTCTTGGTGGGCTGTGTCTGAGTCAACTATTGCTCCTATAAGCTACTCCTCACCCTGCCTTGTAAGTAACCCCAATAAACTCATTTTCTCACCAAATTGGTTTTGGTGTCATAATCCTTTGGTCTGTCTTTTGTGCCCTATGTGGGGGAGAAGATGTGTGTTCAGCACATCTCCCCAGGGAATAGGTTTCCTATGACATCAAGTCATTTAGAAAGAACAGAAAATTATTTTTGCTGACATTGGGAACTCTGAAAACCAAAATGCCAACAAGTTCAGCGGCTTGGCAAAGGCTACATCCTCCCTCCCAAAAGAAGGAACACTGTCCTCACACAGCAAAAAGCAGACAGCCAAGAGACAGAAAGTGATGTGATAAGCCTCACGGGCAATCCTGTGGGTAGAGCCTTTGAGAGACAAAGCCTTGCTGGAGGACATATGCCACTGAGGGTGGACATTGAGGTTTATTAGTCCAGCCCATTGTACGTTCAGAACGAGCTCACTTTTGCTGCTGTCTTCCAGCTGATGTGACAAGATGCAATGCCCAGCCTCTGCTCTGCTATGCTTTCCCCTTCATGATGAAACTTTGACTCAAGGCTGCTAGCTAAAATAAACCCTGTCCTTCCATAGGCTGCCTTTGGTCAGGTGTTTTGTCCCATCAATGAAAAGGTAACTATAACATGATAGTATTTCTAATCACTGACAAAAAAAAATGAAACAACTCAAATATTCACTATCGGCACAAAAACAGAATCATAAAATGTGAACAGTAAGGTGAGTCAAGGGTTGAAATAGCAATGAACAAAAACTACTGCCAACATGAAACAATAGAGGTGAGCTTCACAAACATAAAACTGACCTAAAGAAACTAAATACAAGAGAACTGTTTTTTCTTCTACAATTCCATCTATATTAAATTCAAAAGACATGTGCTCTATGTTGATAGGCATCAGTGGGATAATGACTCCCTTTTTTGTTTTTTGTTTTATGTGTTTGTTTTTCGAGGTAGGGTCTCACACTAGCCCAGGCTGACCTGGAACTCATTGTGTAGCCTCAGGGTGGTCTCAAACTTGCAGCGATCCTCCTACCTCTGCCTCCCAAGTGCTGGGATTAAAGGCGTGCACCACCACACCTGGCCAAAGAGAAATACACAGAGAGAGAATGGGCATGCCAGGGCTTCTGGCCACTGCAAATGAACTCCAGACACATGTGCCACCTTGAGCATCTGGCTTATATGGGTTCTGGGGAATTGAACTGAGTCAAATGCTTGAACTCTTCCAAATCTACTCAATTATAGCCTCTGGAAATGAGTCCCAGGAACCTAAGCCTCATCAGTTTATACAGTGTCCCCTATTGTCATTAAGTTTTGAGAATTACTGGGTTGGATCTCACCAAAGTCTTTCAAAGTCACATACAAGAAATGAGGGAAAAACTATAATCTCTGAAGCAAGGTTCACCTGAACTTCCTGTTGCCTTCATGAAGACTTCAAGGTCTAATCCTTAAAGTGTCATTTAAGAACAACTAGCATCAACATCACCTGAAAACTTGTAAAGTCTGGCAACCCAAAACCATACATACTCACAGAAATCAGAAACAGTCACATAAAGAGAAGCAAGAAGGTGTTTATCCAGCTGATTTTAAACATGATAAAACTTGGAAATTACTACAACATCTCCTTCACCCCACCTATCTTAAGCTACTTCCATTATATTTTATTCAGATGTTACTCCTCTTATATATCTGAATTTCATAAAGAGGAATAGAGACAAAAGTATAAAACCTTCTATAAATGATCTTTAACATCAAAAGTTTTACAGTATTAATCAGGTGTGGTCCCTACCGTCATAAGGATGGACAGACTTGTACCTCAACCATTAATCAAAATAATTTATTATTAACTGAGTATAATACTTATCCAAGATTCCAATTTTTTCTAAGCAAAACCTCATGTAATTTAAGAAGATATTATTTTTTCACATTGAGGAGAAAGTCTATATTTGATATTCAGAGTATAAGGCTTTAGGACTCTCAGTATTCACTCCTACATTGCTAGAAGATAAAGAGGGAAAGAAGGAATGACTTCTTGAGACCGAAAGACTACTCCTATTCATAAGAGTCCTCTGGCAACCACACTTCTAATCTACTTTACACTCTTGATCAACAAAGATTGTTATTATCACAAAATGGATCAAGAGATATACAGGTGTTTCTGTTAGTCACAACCGTGATTTAATTTTGCATTTTGAACTTTAGAAATTAAAAAAACTTAAATAATTCTTTAAAAATAGCATGGTGAAAAATAAAATTTACAAGAATTTTTAAAATACAAAAAAGTATGGCTGGAGAGATGACTTAGCCATTAAAGTATTTGCCTGCAAAGCCAAAGGATCTTGGGTTGATTCTCCATGACCCACGTAAGTCAGGTGTACAAGCAGGAGCATGCATCTGGAGTTCGTTTGCGGTGGCTGGAGGCCCTGGTGTGCCCATTCTCCGACACCCCCCTTCTGCCTCTTTCTCTCTTTCAAATAAAGAAAATTAAAGCAGTATAGAAAGGCATAAAATTAAGACAACTAAGTTTTCCTAGCTACCCCCTACTCTTCACTCTGCAAATTAGCCACTGAAACAGATGAACAAATAGTCATGTGATGCTGGGCAATGAGATAAAGAATGTACCATTGGGCAACTTCATTAAGCAAACATTAAAGAGCATACTTAAACTAGTCTATCATTGTAGGGGCCATTACATATGTGTTCTGGTGGTGACCAAAATGTCTTCATGTGATGTGTAACTATATAATTTCAGAAAAAAATAAAGTATTCCCTTTTTAGGCATACAAACAGAATATTAAAAAACTTTTATGAGGCTATTTTAAGCCTTTCATCAGTTCTCTTACAAGCTTAGAGCACTTAAAGAAGCAGATAAATCTGTGACTCTACAATAATACAAATTTTTAAAGGGGCAAAACCACATATATATTAGAAATTATAAAATTTAGAGAATTCTCCATAAAACTTGATGTGAAGAAAATTTAAATTGAAACCATGAATATTGAGGAAAACAAATTGTTTCAAATTTTAAAAGATTTTAATTATAACTTTACATGGACAAATTATTTCAAATCTTCAAGAAATATAAAAGTCTCACATTATGTCATACAAAATTCTAGGTCAAGGAAAAAATATAAAAATTATAAAATAAGCAAAACCTGTATATTGATATTTGACAAACACAGGTTAACAAAAACAAACCATAAATTTTAGTAAGATTACAAAGGTCTCAATAAAATGTTAGAAAACCAACTCATCTGTTGCAATGATGTGATTTTTTTTGTATCTCTGTGAAATTTGGATATTGAAATCCTAACCCACATGATGATAGTACACCCGATGGAGCCTCTGGCAAGTAACTAAGTCATAGGAAAGAAACCCTCATGAATGGATCAGTGCCCTCCAGAGGCCTGAAAGGGTCTTCTCAAGCTTAATCCCATCAAAGACAGCAAGAAGGATCCATCTTTGAGCTAGAACACGGGCCCTAATCAAATACCAAATCTGCCTTGACCTTGAATTTTCCAGCCTCAGGAGTTGTGAGCATTTCGTTATAACAACCTAAACCTATCAAGATATTTATATACTGAAATAATTCAATATTAATAGATAGGTTTCATTTCATTAGTGACATGCTAATTTCGTGGTAGAATCTATAGTCTAAGAATGTATTATACAAATTCCACTAAGTTATAATCCCCAAGAAGTCAAAAACCAGGACCTCTGGCAAGTATTATCAGTAGATATTCAGTACCAAGCACAGTGCCTAGAAAAAATTATGATTCTAATAGCATTTCTTAAATGAATGACTCAGCCAATTAACTAGCTGGTTCATCAGAAAACAAAAGAAAGAAGAAAATGTGATTATCAATAAACATTTAAAGTTACTTGAGGAATTTCTATATTTTCCACTAATGGAGAAATCTACCGTGAAAATATTTCATGTGGGAAAGAGCATCAATGGAAAACCATTCTAGTATCATGACAAATAATGAATTATTGGACATATAAGTCAAAAATGACCATTAACTAAAAGTTTCTTAAATTAGCCAAGAATCAAGATGTATAGTATTGACAAGAAGACCAATGAGCATTTACTTAGTACTTGCTTCCAGAAAACACAAAATAATTAAGTTTAATAAAACAACTGAAAAGAGTTTTCATGTAAACTGTTAATGGTAGGAACCAAATTTTGGGTGCATGGATGCTCAATGCTAAATATTTCAACTATGAAAAACACATGAAAAATTTTTAAAGAAAAATGTGGAAGAAAGGATCAGAAACAATAACAAAATTCAGCAAAAATGGCCAGTTCAAAAAACCCCAAGAGTTAAACAACTTTCCCATAGCCACAACAAGTTGGAAAACTAATTTTAAAAATTAGAGAAATATAAAATACTTCTAAATAATTATTCTGAGAAATTGTAGTATAGATGAAAATTATCCAAACTGCTTTCAGCCAACCTAGATAAAGGAACTAAGTGTATATTGCCAAGCAAAATGGCTGCAGACTGAGGACTTACCCTAGTCCAGCATTAGGCATTCATGAACTTCCCTCAGGACTAACTTTAATTTCTGAAATTTTCATGAACCTAACAAAAGAAGAAAGCAAATATGATAACCCATTAGCAACACATTATGCTGTCTTTTGACAGCAAGATAATTGGAAACATACTTGGTTTTAAAAACAAAGTAACAAGGTAATTTGATTATATGAATGCAGTGTTGCAAAAACATTGTTATAAATGGGAGCATAATATATTTGAGACTATGCTAAGATTGACTCATTTGGTAGAAAGCAAAGCTAAGTATATCATATTCTCTGCAAAAGACTTTCAACTTTTCAAAGCATTTTTTTAATATTCCACAATTCGATTTGAATTTTATGTCATTGGCCACTTAATTCAATTTTGTTTGACTTATAGATGAGCTGTATGGATTGATAAGAAGACGAACACTAGATCAGGTTAAAGAAGCTAGTATGCTTTCCCGCTTAGCTTTTGATTATGACACAATCCTCATATCAGTATCCAATATCTGCCTAGAATAAGCATATAATTACATGCTTCTTGCCTTACAATGGTGGTATACCCATTTCAGGCTTGTATAACAAATTAACCCAGGATCTGATATGGATTGATCCAAGTTGACTCATAGTTCTGTTCTCTATATTTTAACCTCTAAACCATGGTGTGATGGTTTGTATTGATTGTCATCTAGACAGAAGCTAAAATGACCTAGAAAACTAGCCTTTGGGCTTGCCTGTGAGGGATTCTCTTGATTAAGTTAGCCTCTGGACATGGCTAATGAGGATTAATTAGGTTAATTGAGTTAGGGAGACCACCTTAATTATGGGGGATGCCATTCCATCACTTAGGGTCCTGGACCACATAAAATGAAGAGAGATGTCTGAACTGCAACATTCATCACTCTGCTTCCCCACAGAGACTAGCTGATTCAAGATCCTGTCACCATACTCTCCCTACCATGATGGACGGTAACCTCAAACTGTATGCCAAAATAAACCCTTCCTTCCTTAAGTTGCTTCTAGTTACATACTTTATGTAACTATGCCTTGAACTAATCCAAACATTATAGTAAGCCTTAGAAAAAGGAAGGCATATTGTTTGTGGTAGTTTCAACGTATGTCCCTGTTGACTCAGTTGTAAAATTAAACATATACCTTGGATCTCCAGCCACCTGGCTGATGGAGGTGTCATTGGGGGCAATCCAGGGGGTGGATCTGAGTTTTAGCCCAGAGGTACATAGAGCAGTGTGAGGTCTGGGAGGATCTCTGCTGCTTGTTGCTTTGGGTGTTTGCTCGCTGCTGGTGGTCGCTCTCTCTCTCTCTCTCTCTCTCCTTGGATTTATATATGGGAACCAGCTTCTTTGACCATGGGTGGAACTTCCCCTGGATCTATAAGCTTGAAATAAATCCCTTCCTCCTAAAAACTGTGTTTGGTTGGATGTTCATCCCAACAATATTAGAACTTTCTATTACAGTGGTGATTTACAGTGAAGGTTTGAACACAAGGTTGTTTGACTGCTGAGCCTAGCACTGTGCCATTAAAATGTGCTACTTGCATACAGTGATCTCATCTATGAAGACCGTGGGCCCTAGGGGACCACCAAGTCATAATAAGCAGTCAATAAATCCATATGTTCATATCTCATATGCCAGTCATATGATTGAGACTCAAATATACATAGTGCTGTTGTGCTTGACAAAAGACAGATTCCCTATGTAAGTGTACATGTAAGTGTATGGAAAACTGGGCTATTCTCAGTGTAGTGTCCAAAAAATGCAACTGGGAGATTATATAGGGTCCAACTTGAAATGTGGGTAGGAACTGTTAGAAACTCAAGGAATTTATCCATAGGCAAATGTGAGGTAAAGAATCACATCCTAGGAACAAAGAGCTAAAGAGTCAAGCTGACCAAGACCCCGACAAAGCCTGCTCCAATAGGCAGAGAAAGACAGCAGGAGCTAGATGAGAAACCCTCAGACAATCAGAAACAAATCAGTTCTACCATTGATTCTGTGATCTTGGCAGTAAATCTTGCTAAGTAGAACCTTATTCCCCTGTTTTAAATACAAGTGACCTTGTTCCCCCTGAGGGTTACAGGGACATTTGAGTTTTAAGTGAGATGATTTGTGCAAAACATTTAGCAAAACACTTGGCAAATCTCCCACTAAACCTGGCCACAAGGCTTAATGATACAGGTATAGTGCCCAGAACCTCACAAATGGTCAGCAAAATGACAGCTATTATTATTGAGCAAGTGTTTGACAAGTTCTACTTCTTCTTGCTTCCTGAGACCCAGAGAACCTTTGTATACAAGCCTACCCGGGAAGACAAGGTTTAAATGGAAGATATATCTATAGACAGAGAAAACAAGCTGCCCACATTCTTTCTGCTCTGGAAGGGGGGTTGGAGATGGCATTGCATACAACATGTGTGAAGTAAGAGCTCAAGCAAGGCAAAGAGCGCACATCATCAACTCTCAGGAGGAGCACTTGAAAGTAAAAATGCATTTTGCCAGATGAGGTTGGGTATGCCTTTAATCCCAGCACTCAGGAGGCAGAGGTAGGAGGATCACCAAGAGTTCGAGGCCACCCTGAGACTACATAGTGAATTCCAGGTCAGCCTGAGCTAGTGTGAGACCCTATCTTGGAAAACAGAACAAAAACAAAAAACAAAAAGGATATAGGGAAATTTAAAAGCATATTTATAAAGCCAAATAGAATTATAAGCAAAAGAGTATACCCCATTGTGTGGTCAATGTGAGATGGGTTTCTACAGTCGCTCACAGTACTAGACTATGGTAGAAGACTCCAGTTTCTCACAATCTACTTTGAAATACAAGGTCTGAAAGGTCCCATTAATTTTCAGGTTTAACTAAGAAAATAGCTTTTTCACAGAAAAAAAAAATGGTGAAATAGTAAAATAAGTTCTAGACTTTCTCTACTGAGGAAGTTTTAATAAAAGACAAAGATATTCAGTAATGACTATAGATGTACTCTTTCTTATAAAATTGATAAATCTACGAAGATTTTATCCAGCCCTCCAATTTCAGATAACTACTCATGTCGGCTCTCCACAAGTAATAAAACCACTTCTTCTAACTTCTTCTAACACATTGTTCTTGGCTCTATTCGCTTACGTTTGTCATATCTGAGCATATAACAGATGACACCTTAAGAGACTACCTTGATTTTTTCCCCTAACTCTTAAAAATCTCTTGACCACTGTAAAATTTTACTAGAAGATTTTTCTCTGATCCTTGCTTGTCAGCTCATATATCCCTATATCCATGCACTAATAAGAATGTCTTGGTCAAAAAATGGACCACATATGTAAATATTTCCATAGAATTATTTTGTTGAATGGCATTGTAGTCACTCTAGTTTGCATACATATGCACTATATTGTTCATATGAAGACACAATTACCTAAAAATACACTTATCAGATTATTCCATTTTAAGCAACATATAGCTGCACAAGAAACACCAGCTCTTCAATTGTAAAATATTAAATATCTATAAAATTGTCTTTGCCCTGACTCCATGAAAAGGTGCCTACAGTGACAACACATTCTGAACACCAGCATTTTTCAGTTGAGGAATATCCAGTATTCAAGCTCTCTAGTTTTTCTTGAGGTATAATCCTGAGAATAAATATTATTTAATCCTCAGCCTCATAAAGAAAAAAAGTATAACTCATTTATTAAAACAATAAAGGTACAGAAAAATATTTTGAAGAAAGTCATATACTCACAACATTAATTTGGTCTTAAAGTATGAAATGAGGAGGTCTAAAAATTATAGTTTTCTTAATCGAGTTCTCTCCTACTCTATTACCCAGGACAATAGTTTAGCCTACATTATGTCCCAATAAACACAAGATTAAAATAAAAAGTTGAAATATCATTGCCTCAGCTTTCTGCCGGGAGCAATTTTCTGGCCCCATTTCAAGGGGAAATGCAAAATGAGAGCAGTGATTTCTCTAAGCAAAGGAGACTGAAATGTAAATTTAGATTGGCAATTTTCAAGAGTTCTGCAAATTCCCAGAAGAGTCCTCCTGAGTTTTTATGTGACTACCAAACAGAACATGTGTGGATTAAGAGTCCAACAAGGCCTACTAAAGAATAATTATGGATCTTACCAAACATAGTGTTCTGTAAGCTAAACAACCACTGAAGCTTCTGCTGGGCTGGGAGATTTAATTCCTACTGAGGCAGACTAAAGTGGCCATGTGAACACTTGAGACATTCATCTCAGGAGTAGGACTCAACTAGGATGAGAATCACACTGGCAAGTGAGGTATAAGTGAGGTCTGTTCTAGACCCATGCAAACAAAGCTCACAGACAAGTTTCAAAAGTTACAAGCTCAGCCAGTAGTACTTAATGGGCAGAAGAAAATGCAGCTCTTTATAAAGGAAAAACAACACAATCCAGGCAATTAACATAACACTATGGTCTCTTCCTATCTAGGGTTTTGCTTTCACCCCAGTTACTCATGGCCAACCATAATCTAAAAATACTAAATGAGGAGTTCTAGAAACAATTCATATAGTTTATGAAATTAAAACTGCCTGCTGTGGTGAACAGCATGATGAAATTGGACTATTCCACTCCATTATCTATCTGAAGGTCATTAATTCTCCCTTTGTCCCAGTGTATCCACGCTGCCCATGGCATCTGCCCATTGGTCAGTCACTTGATTATCAAATTGACTGTGATGATATCACACTGCTTGTGCTCAAGTAACCTTCATTTTAGAAATGACAAACAGAGGTCATAAAGAGTCCTTCCTATAAGTGAAAAAGATAAAAGCTTTCAACCTAACATGGAAAGAAAAACATCACATTCTGAGGATGCTAAGATCTAAGGCAAGAATGAACCTATCCATTGTCAGGAAGGAACAAGAATTTTGCGTCAGCTTTGTCAGGCTTCCAACTGCAAAATATGACCACTGACAACCAACTTAACTAGCAATGCTAAGATATTAAGTTTAGAGGTGGGAGGATAAAGAGAAAATATTACCTAGTTAGCAGCAGTTATTCCAGAAATCATCAAGACCATGCAAACACTTCAGCTAGCAAAGGATCCCTTTAAAAAAGCCATTTCCTCCAAGGAATAATTACACAAAATCAGGAATAAATTTGGAATAAGAAATTATGAATAACATTTGTAGAGGCTGGTGTTTTTTTGTTGTTGTTGTTTTGTTTTGTTTTTTGAGGTAGGGTCTCACTCTAGCTCAGGCTGACCTGGAATTCACTATGGAGTCTCAGGGTGGCCTCAAACTCATGGCAATCCTCCTACCTCTGCCTCCTGAGTGCCGGGGTTAAAGGTGTGCACTACCACGCCCAGCCTAGAGGCTGTTTTCTAATGAATAAACTACAGTCACACTTGCAACACAGTTAAAGAAATGGGGGCTGGAGAGATGGCTTAGCAGTTAAGCGCTTGCCTGTGAAGCCTAAGGACCCCGGTTCGAGGCTCGATTCTCCAGAACCCACATTAGCCAGATGCACAAGGGGGCACATGCATCTGGAGTTCGTTTGCAGTGGCTGGAAGCCCTGGCGCGCCCATTCTCTCCCTCTCTCTCTCTCTGCCTCTATCTGTCTCTGTCACTCTCAAATAAATAAATAAATGAACAAAAAAAAAAATTAAAAAAAAAAAAAAGAAATGGATTAGGAGAAGGGCAGGATCCAATGTACATCAAGTGTGATATTAATTGAATTTATCTGAAAGATGCTCAGTAAATTTACATTCATAAAAATACAAAGGAGGTACCAGTGCAGAAAATGTAGAAGGACAGATTCACTGCAGTACAATGTGACCACATTACTGCACATATGATAAAGCCTGAGATAAGTATCTATACACTCTCAAAAGATAATATATATATAGATAGAGAATATCTACATATAGATAATTTAATCACAGAAAGTTTATTGTAGTACATTGTTATTATTGTTCCACAATCAAAATTGTTGTTATTACTCTCTTATACTTCATAATTTAATTAAACTTTATCATAAGTATGTGTTTATAGGAAAAACCGTACCACACAGGGAGAGTTTGGTACTATCTATGCACATCAGTTACTTTCTCATTGCTGTGACTAAATACCTGACCAGATAGGGAAGGAAAGAGTTTACTTTTGGATTACAGTTCCAGAGAATGGACTACCTCGTGGTTGGGAAGGCAGGGGCAGGCACACCGGCTCACCACATCAGCAGAGAGGAAGCAGGGATAGAAGAGTAAGTGGAGCCAGTTTACAAAACCTCAAGGCCTGCCACCTGTGACCCACTTCCTCCAGCAACACTCCGCCACCACCTACAGGTTCCACAACCTTCCCAAACAGCATCACTTTACTGGGGACCAAGTATTTAAATACACGAACCTCTGAGGGATATATTACATCCAAACCACAGCACTCCATCCCTAAACCCCATAGGCTGCATAGCCATCACATGATGCTAAAGGATTTCAGCACAAATTTAAAAGTCCCCATAGTCTCTCTCAGTTCTAATGATGTAGGATTTGGGGGTCCAGGAGGAGTCCTCCAAAATTTAAGTACCCCAAGCTTTGTATTCTGTCCTACCTTTAATAAATAATCAATAAAAACTATGCCAGGTGTGGTGGTGCACACCTTTAATCCCAGCACTCGGGAAGCAGAAGTAGGAGGATCACTGTGATCTTGAGGCCACCCTGAAACTCCGTAGTGAATTCCAGGTCAGCCTGGGCTAGAGTGAAACCCTACCTTGAAAAAACAAAAAACAAACAAACAACAACAACAAAAAAAAAGAATTAATAAAGACTGACTCAAGAAGGATATATTATGAATTGTTAAGTTTATTTAGGGGGAAATCACAAATTGTGGGGTTTATTTAAAGGAGATTGGGGTCTAAGAAGGGAAGCTAAACACATGCAAAGTAAGAAACATGCTCTCATGTGGAAACACTGCATAGATTATAAGGTTCATTTAAGAGAAGTTGAGGTCTTTAGAAAAAGGCATGGAAAATGTAACTTAGATGTATCTGGAGAGACTCAGAAAGAGTACACATGGTAACTGCCATGTACTTTCTTGAAGAGGGAAAGTATCAAAGCAAAAAAGAAATTAAGGACTTTGGTGGGGGTGGAAGGAGAGTGGAAAAGAGCCACAATCATGTGGAAAGTAGAATCTAGGAGCTTGTGCAGAGAAACTTAGGAGGAACACCCATAGCATCCACTCTGAGTTTCCCTGTAGAAGAAAGTTAAAAGGACAAATGGTGGTGACTTAAGGAAAAAAGTGAGGGCAGATATCAAAGCAGAGACCAAGAGATTCAGAGTAGAAATGAGTAATGAAGAGAGTTATATTCATGGTTACCCTGAGTTGAGGGTAATTACACAGGTAGCAAGACTAGAGTTGGTGAGAACACCCATGTGTTAGATCTTAGAGTGTAAAGTGAATATGCAGGTGGTAGATTCAGAGACCAGAGGAAAACCATACATGTAATCAAAGTGAGAAGTTACCCCAAACTATAAAGCAGAGACAAGCAGAAGAGTTTCCCTAGACCAAGAAACAATTTTATGCCCCCACACACACACACTCATACACACCCAGCCAGGCTGGGTAAGGGGGAAGCCAGACTCACATGTGGCCCCAGCAAAGGGTGGGGGAGCAGCCTAGAAGGCCACAGCCTTTATAGCATCAGATTCAGGTATATATGGGGAAGACCTGATTAACTAGTAAATTTGGAGGATGAACCTGAGGTTCAGCCCATTTGGGTCAGCCCACCCAAGAAGCACAGTAGACTGTGGGCAGCAGAGGGTGCTGTAGATAGGTCTCTATTAAACACTTTTGTCAAGAGTTTTGTTCTTGCTCCAGGGCAAGGTAGCATGTGGGGTGGCATCTCATGGTTCTCTTTGAGCCTCAATCCCTAACTGAAACTGCCTTTAAAAAGCTAGCTTTCTCCTAGCTTCCTTCACCAACACTGCTCAAAAGTCCAGTCTCTTCTGAGACTCAAGGCAATCTCTTAACTGAGAACCCCTGTAAAATCAAAAGCCAAAATACATACGTACAACATATAATTTTACAGAGTAAACATTCCCATTCTAAAAGGGAGAAACGGGGAGTCATACCAAGGAAAGATAGGACCAAATCAAAACCAAAATCCAGAAGGACAAACCAGTTCCTATAGACCTATGCCTGGTATCTGAGATTCATGATGAAATCCTCTAGGCTCCAAAAGGCTTGATTCACCTCTCCCTTCAGCCCTATTCCCTGTAGTACACCTAACCTCTTTCACAGGCCATCTCCATTCTGAGCCTAGGCAGACATCCCATGACCCTGGCATCTCCAACATACTCAGGCTACCATTGCAAAGTAGGTAGCACTTACACAGGTTCATACAATGACCTCTCAGGGTCCCCTTGCAGTGATTCCAACCCTGCCATACATTGTTTAGCATAAGCAGATCTCTAGAATTGTAGTGAAGTACTCCAAGACACTCTCCATCTTGTATCTTTCATGCCTTGAAAACCATTAGCACATGAACGATGCTGCCAAGTTCTATTGCCAGCTAGATATGGAGTCTGGCCCCTCCCTACAGGTTTTCTTTTGGAAAAAAAATTACATTCTTATTATCTTTAGCCTTCAGTGGGTTGGATTTTGCCCTCAGGATATCTTTCCTAATGTTCTGGAGCAGAGCAATAGAATTCTCCTTAAAGATGTTAATCCTGTTAACAATTATAGCTGGACCACTATAATCTCCATTTATCAAGACTTGAAACTAGCTCAAACCTCACAGTTTTCATATCTTTCTGCTCTGTGTTTAGTTTTCTTTCACTGTAGGTCTGAATAAAAGCAAATAACAGAAACTGTGCCACAAACTCAAGATTATTCTGCCTTGAAACTTCCTCCAGCAAACAGATTAGAAACCAAAAAAATAAAAAAGTAAGGAAATGAAGCAAATAAACTTATAGAGAACATAAAGTGGAACGCTAAATTAATTTAATTAATCCAAAAGAAGATGGCATAAAAAGAAAAAGAGCGGTTGGAGAGATGTCTTAGCAGGTAAGTTGTTTGCCTGCGAAGCCTAAGGAACCAAGTTTGACTCCCCAGAACCCATATAAGTCAGATACATAAGGTAATACATGCGCACACAGTGGCACATGTGTCTGCAATTCAATTGTAGTGGTGAGAGACCCTGGTATAACAATTCTCTCTCTCTCTCATAAAAAAATTAAAAAGAAAAACAGAAATAGAAAATGAAAGTAAAGTAGTAGATCAAAGTTTAATCATATTAAAATGATATAAATATTGGGCTGGAGAGATGGCTTAGCAGTTAAGCGCTTGCCTGTGAAGCCTAAGGACCCCAGTTGGAGGCTCAATTCCCCAGGACCCAAGTAAGCCAGATGCACAAGGTGGTGCGTGCATCTGAAGTTCGTTTGCAGTGGCTGGAGGCCCTGGTGTGCCCTCTTTCTCTCTCACGTGCGCGCACTCTCAAATTTAAAAAAAAAAAAACTATATAAATATGAATGGGATGAAAATTCTAGTTAAAATATGAAAATTTTTAGAATGAGTGGAAAAGGAAGAGACATCATTATACTGCTTACAAGAAATGCAAATTAAATATAAACTCAGAGAAAGGTTAAAAGCAAAAAAAAAAAAATGGAGGGGAGGGGTAGAGAGAAAGAAAAAATTCAGCAATGCAAATATAAAGCAAAGCAAAGCCGTGGTTGCTATATTAATAATGTCAGACTTTAGGAAAGTGAATATTGAGCCAGAGATAAATGCTGGCATTTCATACTAATAACGCATTACATTTATAGGACTGGAGAGATGGCATAATGGTTTGGGCACTCGCCTGCAAAGCCTAAGGACACAGGTTCAATTCTCTAGGACCCACATAAGCCAGATGCACAAGGTGGCACATGAATCTAGAGTTAGTTTGCCTCAGCGTGCCCATTCTCTCTCTCTTCCTCTCTTTCTCTCTCTCTCATAAATAAATAAAATGTTAAAAAAGAACTACATTTAAAAAAAAACCTAAACCCTATAAGAGTCAAAATACATGAAGCAAGATAGAACTGAAAGGGGGAACAGATAAACCAATAGCTACTAATAGAGGTTTCAACATTTTTTTAAGTCATTGAAGAAGAAAAGATAAAAATCAGTAAAGATAAAACTTAAAGAAGAAAAATATTATGGCCCAAATGACATTTATAGGATACTAACTGCAAAATTAAATTATTTTCAGTGCACTTGGAACATTCACGAGCTTAGATCATATGCTCAGTCATAAAATGTGTCTCAAATTTAAAAGGATTAAAATCTTACAGTGTGTTCCTCTATAAAATAAAATTTAATTGGAAATCCATTTTTGACATCTACAATGATAGTAATGTTAATATACAGCACTTACTCACTTCCCTGATACCAGGAGTGAATAATTAGAAACTTAGATTCTTTAAAAAAAAAAAAACTATCATTTTAAGTATAGCTCCAACAAAACACATAAATGATCTGTCTGAAAAAGTTGCAGAACTTTATAAAGATGTCAATTTGCGCCAACTTCTCTCACAGATTCTATATGACCAAAATCAAATCCCAGCCAGCTATTGTGTAGAAATAACTAATTGATGGTAAAACCAATATAGAAAGGCATAAGGCTCAGAATGACCAACACAGCACTGAAGTGGGAGACAGTTGGAGAAAAGCCCACTTTAAAACTTATTAAAAACTACGATAGTCAAGACAGTACAGTACGGGCTAAAAGAATGGTCAAATAACAAGGAAAGAGTACAAAGACCAGAAGTGACCCACACAGGGGAGGCCACTCAGTGTGGACAAAGGAGCAATGACAATTATGTGAAACATAAATGGTCTTTCCAAAAGATGGCCCTGCAACAACAGGACATCCATTTTCAAAATAAAAGCACAGGCCGGGCGTGGTGGCGCACGCCTTTAATACCAGCACTCGGGAGGCAGAAGTAGGAGGATCACTGTGAGTTCGAGGCCACCCTGAGAATGCAGAGTGAATTCCAGGTCAGCCTGAGCTAGAGTGAGACCCTACCTCGAAAAACCAAAATAAATAAATAAATAAATAAATAAAATAAAAGCACAGATTCAAAATATACACATAACTGTTAAGATGCAATTGTAAGAAACAAGCTGTTTTGAGGAAAAGGATCTGAACACCTTATCTAAGAAGATACACAAATGGAAAATAAGCACACACACCAAAAAAAAAAAAAAAAAACTAAATATCACACATCATTAGGGAATTGAATAGCAAGGCAATAATGAAATGCCACTAAATATCTATTAGAAAGGTGTGCAGATTTGAATGTAATGTCCCCATAGTCTGCAGCATTTGCATTTAAGTGCCCTACTTAGTCCCCACCTAGTAGTCTTTGGGAGATGGAACCCTGCTGGAACAAACATGGTGCCGGGGAAGACCTTGGGGTGAGCTCTAGCCCTGTACGTTCAGAGCCAGCTTGAGCTCTGGCTTGCTATTTCCTCTCTGCTGTGGATGTATGATGAAGTGAGCCAGGTTCTTCTGCCATACTAAAACATCCTCTGGAATCTATAAGCCTGCTTGTGTGAGCGTCAGTCCCAGCAATTGGAAAGAGGAACCCCCCCCCCCCCATGCACTGTCAGCACGGATGTGAATTGGTACAGTTACTCTGGAAGACAGTGTGGTAGTTGTATTTTGTGTTTGGTTTCTGCTTATTTGTTTCTGCAGTTTCTTATGGCCTTAAGAGCATACTAGGCCGGCACCCTACCACTGACCTATATCACCAAACCTTTTGACACTTCTTTTGAGAAAGGATCCCACAAACCTGCAAAGACTGACTTTGGAGTCTAGCCAAGTTAGCTCTTGAACTGGAGGTTCTCCTGCCTCAGCGTACCTAGTAGTTGGGACTACAGACTTCCAACCACCAGGCTAAGCTTGGCAGGCTTTTTCCAAAGATACACACAGTCTTAATATAACATGAACAATCATGCTGCAAGATATTTGCACAACTGTTTGGAAAATATATGTTCCAACAAAACATTTTACATGTATGTTTATAGCAGTTTTATTCATCTTTTTTTTTTTTCCAGAACAAGAAACAAACAGTATTTCCTTCAAATGGCAAATGGATAAGCAGACTATGGTATATCCAAACTATAGAATAAAAATGCAAAGAAAAATGCTGTCAAACCACAAAAAGAAAAAAAAATGTTTATACTCAAGGGAAAGGCTGTATGTTGTACGATTTCCATATTCCAAAACAGGCAGAAGTACAGAGACAATGAAACCATAAGTGGTTTCCAGAATGAAACATGAATACGTGGAGCACAGAAGTTTAGGGCAGTGTGTAATATGATGATGGTAAGAAAATTACCTGAGTAATGTTGCCATGGGGAATAAACAAACTCTGATACTATGATGATGGGGAAATGACTTCTGGGTAAATATTATGATGGTGGGTGAATATCTTTGTGGAATACTATGATACTGGGTAAATGACCTTTTTGTGGTACCACAATGATGGGTAAATGACCTCTTTGTAATCTATGATGATGAGTGTGATGGCTAAGTTTTATGTCAACTTGATCTGTTTAAGAATCCACCAGCATTCCTCCTGAGTGGGTCTCTGAGGTTGTTTCCAGGAAGAATTAACTAAAGGAGGACATCCTCACTCCGCCCCCGCCCCAGAGTGGGTGGCCCCTCTAAGTGGGGGGTTTTGTATCTAAGGAAGTTCTGGGGAAAAAAGGATCCCCTCCTCCCACCTGGCTGCTGAAGGACTCTCCCATGACTTAGCTTTTAAAAATAATGTCCTAAACATGCACCCAACCATACTTCGAAGATCTTCCTTTTAATTCTTTTGGATATGCATCCGGAAGTGGAGGTGCTGAGTCATATGATCTTTCTATTTTTAAATTTTTGAAGAGCTGTCAGTCTGTTTCCACGGCTTTTGTAGCCTTTTGCATTTCCGCAGCAGTGGTTATGTCCTGGTTTCTTTGCTTGAGTTTCCGCTGTTTGTTTCTGTGGCAAGCACAAAAGATTGAAACTCTGGTCTCACACACGCTAGAGAAATACCATATCACTGACCTAGGTGACCAACCCATTTTTAAATTTTTTTTAAAGATTTTTTTAAAATTTCTTTTGTTTATTTTTATTTATTTATTTGACAGCAACAGGCAGAGAGAAAGAGGCAGAGAGAGATAGAGAGAGAATGGGCACGGCAGGGCCATCAGCCACTGCAGAGGAACTCCAGACGGGTGCGCCCCCTTGTGCATCTGGCTAACGTGGGTCCTGGGGAAAAGAGCCTTGAACCGGGTTTCTTAGGCTTCACAGACAAGCGCTTAACAGCTAAGCCACCTCTACAGCCCCATTTTTAAATTTTTATCTTGAGATAGAGTCTCTATAGGTTTCCCAGACTGACTTAAACTCACTCTGTAACCTGGGCAGGCTCTGAACTTGGATCCTCTTGCCTCAGCCTATTGAGTAGCTGGGATTACAGATTCTCATCACCAGGCCAAATTTGTTTTTGATTTGATCATAGCCACCTAAATGGATGTGAGGTAATGCTTTGATTTGCATTTTTCCTTACGATTAATGAAGTTTACCATTTTTTAATGGTCTTATTGGCTATTTGTATATCTCTGGAGAAATATATGTGTCTCTTACCCATTTTTGAACATGGCTGTTTGTTCTCTTCATGTTGATATTAAGACTTCTGTACATATTTTAGATATAAATTCTTTATCAGATATATATAATTTATAAATGTTCTTTCCCATTCTGTTTCCTTTTACACTGGTGATACTATCTTTGGTGCATATACTTTTAAACTTTTATAAAATTCAATTTTTCTGTCATTTCTGTGTTGCCTTTGGTATGTGTTCAAGTACTTATTAGCAAATCCAATTCCTTGAAGCTTTTGCCCTGTTTTTCCCAGTAATTTAATTTTTTAAGATCTTACATTTAGGTATTTGACCAACTTGGGATACGAACACACACAGACTGAGAGAGAGAGAGAGAGATTAAGATTCAACTTCATTTCATTATTCTGACATGTGACTATGGCTTTTCCCAGCACCAGTTGTTGAAAAGACAGTTCTCGACTGAGTGCTCTTGGAAACCTTGTCAAAAACAATCTGACCAGGGCTGGAGAGATGGCTTAGCAGTTAAGGCGCTTGCCTGTGAAGCTGAGGACCCATGTTCGACTGTTCAGATCCCATCTAAGCACAAAGGTGAGGCAAACACAAGAGCACACATCCCTACTAGGTGTAGCAAGTGTCTGGCATTCAATTGTAGTGGCTGAGGCCTTGGTGCACCAATTCTCTCTCTCTCTCTCTCTCTCTCTCTCACACACACACACACACACACACACACACAAATATTAAATAATCTGACAATACATAGAAGGCTTATTCCTGATTATTTCTTCCATTGGTCTCTATGTTTGCATGTAAATATCTCACTGTTTTGACTACTATAGCTTTATGGTAAGTCTTAATATCAGGAAAGTAGACCTTGCCATTTATTTCCTTACTTAGGCTATTTGGGGTTTCCTTGAGGTTTTACATTAAGTTTAGGATGTTATTTTTCTGCAATATAAATTTTAGTAGTAATTGCATTGAATCTAAAGATTTCTATAAGTAAGATTAATATTTTAATAATATTAACTCTTCTAACTCATAAGTATGGGATCTATTTCCATTTACTTACATCTTCTTTTGTTGTGCATATCTTTGACTTTACCAGTTAACTCTTCATTTTTATACCTTTTGGTTCTTTGTTTTTGAGGCAGGGTGTCTCACTGTAGCCCAGGCTGACCTGGAAATCACCCCCAGGATGGCCTTGAACTCACATGATCATCCTACCTCAGATTCTTGAGTGCTAAAATTACGGGTGTGAGCCACCATGCCTGGGTCTTTTATACTTGTTGATGTTACTATAAATGGATTTTTTTTCACTTTATTTTCAGATTGCTCATCACTGTGACTAAAACTGCAACTGATGTTTTTGTGTTGACTTTGTATCCTGCTACTTCATTGAAATTATTAGTTCTAACAGAGCTTTGTGTTGAATTTTTAAGCTTTTCTGTGTACAGTATGATATCATCTATGAACAAAAGCAATCAAAACATGAATGCGCAATGAGTTGTTCTGTCAGCCAAGGGCATGACATTGAACAAGTTTAGCACTCTAGCTTTAACTCTCTAGTTCCTGGGTTTCCCAATCACAACTACTTAGCAGAATACTTGACTCGGATTCTAATGCTGGAGGGTACAGATGGGGGAGAGGGAAGCATACAGGTCATTTCCTGCCCTACACCGCAGAAGCAAGGATCCCAGTAGTCACTGCATCAACCCTTCCCACCTCCAAGCCACAGCGGGGAAATGCGTTTCCTCTTAGGTCCTCTCCTTCCAAAATGGGTAGATTCCAAATTATGAAAACCAGGAAAGCAAGATGAATACCCACCGTAAATGTAGGCAAGTATCATACAGGAGAGAAAATGGACATGGATAGCCTAAATTTATATGAGTTTCCTGTTTTTCATTCATGTTCTCCCTCTCTCTTTTCTCTCTGCAATCTTCCTCCTTTTGTTAAGTAATTTTCCTCATAGACCTGGCAGCTATGGCAAGGAATATTTGAAAACTACATTGGCAGGTGATCTTGGAGATTCTCTCCCCTAGATATTTACTGAATCTACTTTGTGCTAAAAGTCAAGTTAAGCAAAATGAGGCATATGACTTATGGCTTTATGGGGTCTAACCATACAGACTAGCTTAAATAAACAAAACTTTTTCTGAGTGCCCTAGATGCTAGCTATCATTACTGCTATCTTATCACTTTGATAGCTGAAGCTTAGCATAGAGTGAATAAATTGCTAGAGTTCACAGAGTTAGAAAGAAGAGCAGACATCTGAACCTGTATCCATCCTGCCTTAGAGCTCATGCTACAGGGAATGGTTTACCTCAATCTAATAATGCTTCCTGTACCACAAGTTTAGTAATTCATTTGTATTTTTCCATGATTAACATTACTGTATTACATTCACATCTTGTCTGCTAATGTTTTAGAACAACTAATTTTTATACTCAAAGTTTTTATTAGAATATATTGAAAATTCTGCTACATATTCTGAATTCAACTGCAAAAATCCTTAAAACTCTTTTCCCCAGTTGATAAAAGTAAAATACAACCCATTTCTTTAAAAAAGAAAAAAATACTTCACAAAAATAGTTTATATTGAGCTGGGTGTGATGGCACACGCCTTTAATCCCAGCACTTGGGAGGCAGAGGTAGGTGGCTCACTGTGAGTTCAAGGCCACCCTGAGACTACAGAATGAATTCCAGGTCAGTCTGGGCTAGAGTGAGACCCTACCTCAAAAGAAACAAACAAAAAAATTTATATTATTTATTTGCAAGTAGAGAGAGAGATAAAAGAGAGACAGACATGCACACCAGGGCCTCCAGCTACTGCAAATGGACTCCAGATGCATGCACCACTCGGTGCATCTGGCTTTACATGGGTACGGGGGAATCAAACTCGGGTCTTTGGGCTTTGCAGGTAAGTGCCTTAACTGCTTAACTATCTCTCCAGCCCTCTTTTCTTAATAGAAAGTGTTTCATTGACCTTATCTAGAAACTTGATTGAGCCTACGCCTCTGCAGTTTTTGCACTGGCTATGAGGGGTTTGGGTATCTTTGAGACCAGGCATAGTGAAGAGAATAAGTAGACTTGTACTAGAAAAATGAGCCTCCATCCTATAAAAGGAATTTCCAGCTAAATTTCATAAGGCAAGTCATCAGACTGAAAGTTATATCTTTTTTAACCATATATTCTTTCTTGGTAATAATTCTGGTAAATCCCCCCATCTGCGCATGATGTCAGCAAATCTTTGAACACAGAGATGAGTGGGTTTGGTGAGTAAAGTCCAGAGTCTTGATTGGAAATCACAAACTCCTAGCCATATAGCTTAATTTTACATTTTATTGATTCAGTTTCTATTTTTTAAAAAATCCTCTCTCTCTCTCTCTCTCTCTCTCTCTCTCTCCCTCTCTCTCTCTCCAGTAAATAATTTTTAAAGGGCAGAAAAGATGGCTTAGTGGTTAAGGTACATGCCTACAAAGCCAAAAGATCCAGGTTTGATTCCCCAGGACTCACATAAGCCAGATGCACAAGATGGTACATGCATCTGGAGTTTGTTTAAGTGGCTGGAGGCCCTGGCATGCCCTTTCCCTCCCTCTCCCTCCCCCTCCCTCTCTCTCTCTCTCTCTCTCTCTCTCTCCCCTCTCTGTCTGCCTCTATCTCTCTCAAATAAATAAATAAAAATAAAATATGTTAAAAATCCTTCCTCTACCTATTGTCCTTCAGCCATAAGAGACACGCACACACACACACTGCAGACATCCCTCCAGTCCACCTTCACCTTTCCCAGCCTTCTGCCTGTAAAATCCCCCATGGAAAGAGATTTCTCCTTCTACTCTGGTCTCCAAAAATGTCATACACCCAGCTCCCTGTCCACCATGTGTCCTCATCAGAACTCAAGGAACAGGAGCAGCAGCCTCGAAGAGTGTCCTGTCTGCTAGGATTCCTGGTACCTAGCTCCATGATGACACAAGACAATCACTGAATAAGTACTGAGGTCACTTATTACTGCTCATAGACAGGAAATCAAGCTAAGAAGCAAAGCTCCACTGACTTTGTGTCAACAGGACAGGGATAAGACAGCCCCCCACTCTCAATTTGCCATCAAGGTCATTACTTTATAGGTCACATGTGTCCCATATTCTAATTTACCTTAAAGCATGATGTGAATCTCAATTTTGGTTTCCTAATGTAAATGGACACCCTCAAGATATTTTTTCATAACATTTTTAATCATTTTTAATACCTATGATAAGCTTGAAATTGAAATGCTATGACTAGATTGCCCTGGTTTTGCTAGATTGTATTTGCACAATGGGTAGCTCCTCACATCTGCACTGTGACTATCGTGGCTATTTTCCTCGAGTAGTATTTTTATAGAATTGTTAGATGAATAGCAGATTTTTTTAATTTTTTTTCTTCATTTTTTATTTATTTATTTGAGAGCGACAGACACAGAGAAAGAGGCAGAGAGGGGGGGGGGGGGAATGGGCGTGCCAGGGCTTCCAGCCACTGCAAACGGAACTCCAGATGCATGCTCCCCCTTGTGAATCTGGATAACGTGGGTCCTGGGGAATTGAGCCTTGAACCGGGGTCCTTAGGCTTCACAGGCAAGCGTTTACATGCTAAGCCATCTCTCCAGCCTGAATAGCAGATTTTTTAGACTTGCAAGAAAGAAAAAAACTCAAGAGTACTTTAAAAGTGCACCTAAGACAAACAGATTTGCCTACTTGATGTCTCATGATCTTTGTTTCCAATTGCACCTACTGGCCAGATCTGGAGGAGAGTAGCAAGTCTTCGCCACCCACCTGCCAATCCTCTGCCATGGTGAAGCCTCCCCCAGGTTGGGGCAGAGAAATGTTCCCTAGCTCCCACACATCTCCTTCATCTCTGCCTCAGAGTGCCTTTCTCTGACTTTATATGAGCATGAGCCCTTCTGCAAACCACTGCTCTAGACTAGTCCCTCAAGCAGACACCCCTATTTTTCTGTCATGCTTGAGCACTGTGAATGAAAGCTAGTTACAATTATCATTATGAAGGAAAATAAAGAAGTAAATGCTTCAAAGGGCCTCCTATTTGCTGATGGAAATGTGTCAAAGGAGACAGAAGAACTCAAGCCCTTCAAGATCCGGGACAGTTTCCTTCACCTTTAGATCGAGTATTGTGAGTGTCCCACCCTATATCCCCTGCTGCCCCTGCAGTATCTTGTGGGCACCACCATCAAAGATTCCATTTAGCAACTGTCCACATCCAGGTATGTTTCTGCTACACTGAGCCACAGCTCCAGATGAAGTCTTAGTAATATGGGAGAGCCTTTGGGATCCCACCAATGCACTCCAGCATACAGCATCTGAGCTAAAGCAGACCCTTCCTGGCACTGACCTAAGGTTAATGGCATGCACCACTCTGATTGCTGATTGCCCTGTATGGCTAGAAGAAAAGAATTCCTAGGTCTGCAGATGTTGCCAAGCTTGCCTACGTAATAGCTCCATCTCCAAAGCACTTCTCCTATGAAATAGATAATTAAATAAAATGACTCAAATTTAAATGACAATGGATATCCTCCTACCACTGCATCCAAATTATTTTCTGAGGATAATTTGTCATACCTCAGATTTTTTTTTAAATCTATCATTAACTAATAAGCCTTCCCCAAATCTACATTTTTATTTTGGAAAATCTTAAGTAGCATAAGAAAAAAAATGGTCAAGGATGAAATGGTGATAAGCCTCAGATTTAGAGTGAAGCAATTGTCCTCTAGTCCTAAATCTGACATGTACAGATCATGGGACCTTGAAGTGACATGTGCTCTCTGTGCATGGATCCTCTTTTGTAAAGTAAGAAATTGGAACAGGTGGTCTCTAAGGTCTCTCCAACTCTCAAATAACATCAATCCCGGTTCTGCACCTCTTCACAATCACCTACACACTCCCTCTTATTTTGTCCTAATTATGGAATAGCAAAGTCCCAGTATGAGTTGGACTACACATCACCATGACTGGGGCTATTGCCAAGGTAACCAGCAACAGATCTGCCCTTCAGAAAACAATGACTTCCAGATCACTAGAAGCCCAGGGACACAGAGCTAGAGAAGAGAGAGGTAGGTGAGGCATGGTGGCCTGGAATACTGTACTTCAGAGAGCCTCCATGATATCCCCTTGGAATTCCTATAATAACCAACAAGGAATTTAGGAAAGAGTCAAATTCCCACACAGTAGCGCTCTGGAATATTATCCATCTATTGCTGCATAACTGATCCTTCCAAACTCAGTAAGTTAAAACAACTGTTTAACTCACAATTGGGTTGGGCATAGGTGGGTGTTTATTTTCTCTGGGTTTCACACGACCTTTGATGGGACCATGGTGAGTTAAGTGTCTCTGCCTCTGGCTGTCAGCCAGGCCACTTACCCTGTCATCAGGCTTCTTCACAGAGAAGCAGCAGCCAAGGGCAAGCCCCGTGATGGGAGCACTCACTTTTCAAGACTGCTTTAGATATGTATGAATGCAAATTCAGCAACACAAGTCATTTAGCCAACCAAGATTCAAAGACAGATACTGGCTCTAACCTCTAAATAAGAGTATCTATCATGTCACATTATAAGTGTATGAATTGAATGATGGGAAGGATTTGTGGCCAATTTTATAATCTACCACAGAGAAATACAGATTTGTGGCCATCAGTGTGATCTTATGTTATTTCTAGGTTCTAATTGTCAATGAAATCAGTAAAATTAGTCCTGTGCTTTATTTTATAGTAATATCTTATTAAAAAATAAAATATACATCTTCAGATAAAAAAAAATGACTTTGGGGCAGACCAACAGCCTCATCTAACCTACAGGACAACATGCAAAGTTACACATGGAAATGCAAATGTTAGAAAACCCTCAAAGCTCCTTTGCTTCTGTGCCTTTGACTCATTCCTTCCCTTGTAGAAATCCAGTCCACTATGTTGTATGTCCCTCGTGCCTTCAGGAAGGTGTTCAAGATTTTTAAGATATCTCTATGCAATCACACCTTTTAAGTAATGGCACCTTCAAGAAGTTCATGAGTACTCAAAGCCAGTTAGAATGTTCATATCTCTGAAGATATATATGTATAATAAATATACATACATAATATATACATTTCTTCCTCCTCCAAATAGTGTTTGGCAATTACACTGAGAACTATACCAGGTCCTTGTTTTGTTTGTTTGTTTGTTTATTTGTTTGTTTGTTTGTTTGTTTGTTTCAGACAGGGTCATGCTATGTTGCCCAAGTTAACCTCAGATTCCTGAACTCAAGTGATCTTCCTGCCTCACCTCTTGAACAGCTGGAACTGTAGACATGTACTCCTGCACCTTGCTCAGAGCCTTTAAACAGTCACCCATTCAACATATATTTCTTGGAGTAAATGAAGATCTGGGCCCTGGATGAAAAACTGTACATCATAGGCCTAGACAGAGAGAATGGAGAGAAGGAATGACCTTGGTTCCTGTCATCTTGTCATTAGCAGCATTTACACCAGTGGCTGTTGGAAGACATAGAGTTCAAGGATTTCAATTTGTTTTCAAAATTATAGTGAATTTTGCTTTCATGGAAATCCTTCTTTGGATCACTTCTAATTTCCAGAGACTGCTTCTGCTAAAGATGACTTAAAAGTGTCTTTCTTCTTTCCGTCATTAAGTTGTCACTGAGATATTTTTAATTTTGTCAGTGTCCTCAAGCTCCTTCTGAGAACATTAATTTCTGTGGACAGTTGAAAAATCTGAGTTACTTTCCTTTTATACCAAACCATCCTGTCACTTAAATACTCTCCAAAGGAAGCTTTGCCCCACCACACAGTGCCAAGGCAATGAGAGAGATGAAAATACAGGCAGTGTCATTTTCTCTGAAGATGTCCATTTTTAAAGTTCCCAGAGGCTGGTCCTCAACAAATCTGAAAGCAACAAAATCTGCTTTGGGTAATGACCCATCCATCCTTCCAAGTGATCTCAATTTTAACTGTATAAATTATCAAAGGTTGTTTTGTTGTAACAACTTATGGTATTTGACACTTTATAGAAGTAATTTCTCTCTCTCTCTCTCTCTCTCTCTCTCTCACACACACACACACACACACACACACACTCCACAGCCTTTAGAATTCATGAGGTTTGAGTAAATGTTAAATAGCACGATGAGAGAGGTGCTTTGGGGGAGCGTACCTGGTCTCAAGAGCTAGCAACACAGCAGCCCAGAGAGCCTTGGAGCATCGTACCTAGTTTGGCTAATCAGTTTAATACTGCTTCCTTAGATTCTGACAAAAAGAGGTAATAATAATAACAATGGCCGGGCATGGCCTTTAATCCTAGCACTTGGGAGGATCACCATGAGTAAGAGGCTACCCTGAGACTACATAGTGAATTTCACCTATGCTTGGGCTAGGACAAAATCCTACGTTGAAAAAAACAAATAAAAAAAATCAAAAATAAAAACAAAATAAACAATAATTCCTTTTTTTCTTATTCTTTTAATTAGCATATGAAGTATTTGTATCATTATGGCCTTTTCAAGCAAAATGTGTTTAGTTGCTCCTCTTCTCTGTCCCCTTCCTTGTAACTGCACCCCCACTTTCTGCTTTGATGTTACATGTATCCTTTTGCCTTTCCTTCACCCTTCCTCAGCATCACTTCTTACCCTCTCTTGGTCTTCTTCCTAGCTTTTTAGACTTAACCCATGTTTATTCCCATTTCTTCTTAAGCATATCTCACGCTAGTATTTGCATATGAGAAAGGATATGCAGTATTTGTCTTTTTGAGTTTAATGCAATATTTTCCAGATCCATCCATTTTTCCTGAGAATTTCATAATTTCACTTTTTATTTATAGCTGAGTCCATTCCACTGTTTGTATGCATCGCATTTTCATTATCCGGTCGTCTACTGAGGGACACCTGGAATCTTTCCGTTTCCTTTCTGACAAGGGTAGCAATAAACACAGATGTATGTGCAAGTATCTCTTTGGTACGCCCTTTAGGTTTATGGACAGGAGGGACATAGCTGGGTCATATGGAAGTTCTATTTGTAATTTTTTGAAAAGCCTCCATACCTATTGGCTGTACTAGGTTGCAATCTCACCAGCAATGAGGAATCCTCTTCCCCCACGTACTTGCCAGCACATCTGTTGTCAGTTTTCTTGATGACAACCACTCTGACTTGGGCGAGATAGAATCTTAAAGTAGTTCTAATTTGCATTTTCCAGAGACATTGAACTGAATACTTTTTAAAATATTTACTGGCCATTTGTGTTTCTTCTTTTGAGAACTATCTGTTGATTTCATTGTTGACTGGCCTTTTTGGTTTTCTCTGGTGTTTAATTGTTGCAGTTCTTTATATATTCTGGATATTAGCCCCACATCTGGAGTATAGCTGGCAAAGATTTTCTCCCATTCTGTAGGCTTTCTGTTCACTCGGCTGGTAGTTAATTCCTTCTTTTGTTAAAAGGTGGTATTTTTTCTCAAAAAACAGTGAGTTAATAAGTCCTATATAAGTACTAGGAAATATTCTGAGTGATAGAGATAAAAGATGATTGATTGATAGATAGATAGATAGATAGATAGATAGACTGACAGACAGATAAATAGAATTCCATCCTGAAAAACTTAATGGAAAAATAATATTAACTGACTACATGCAAATGTAATACTATGTTACAGTGTGCCAAATGGGGAACTATATTGTACCTATTTTTTGACTGCCTGCTTATCCAAGTATTCAGTATAATTTGTTTTCCATCACTTAATACTCAATATTGTTCTCTTATATCCTGAATCAGCTTTATTTGTACATGACATCCAATTTACTTTATAAATTACTGAATAGTTTGTATGGGTCAAGTGCCAAGCTAGGCAATGGGAATGTAAGGAAGGATATTGCTTAGACCTTCTCTCAAAGGGCCTCAGAGACAAAAATCCAGGTGAAAACATTCCATGAGCTTGTCAGCAGATCTACAATCAAGAGAATATGCTGTTCCTCACCAAATCTCTGAGCTCACTAAATGGGAATATTCTAATAAGATTAGGGTCACTTGGAACACAAGACAAGAGCAGAAAGATAGCAACCCTGACACAGAGGACAGAGAAGCTTTGACAACCGCCTGGCGTTTCGCATGACAAATACAGCACACAGAGAGCCAATCCTCACAAACTTTAATGAAAGTTTCCCTGTTCGTGACGGACCAGTCAAAATCACAGTAAATAAACAATGGTCATTATGAACCGTTTTATATAAAGTTCCACAATAAAGGTATTGACATTATCTAAAGTAGACATGACCAGCTCATAATTTAACACATGGCATTACTTTTAAGCACTGTTTTAAATGTAATAAAAAGGTTAACTTATCCTCTTCATGGCTATTTTAAGAAGAAGGCACTGTTCTTAAGGCACAGGGAGACAAATTAGATTGTTTGGAGTGCAAATCCCAGTCAACAGTAGAACTAGGATTAGAACCCAATCTGTTTGACTTCAAAGTCCTTGTGCTTCATCCCTGTGCCACACTGCTTCACACTGGCATCCCTGTGGGTGTGAACATAAGGAGAACTGGTGCTTGCCCAAAGAAATTCTCCTTCTAAAAGAAGGAATAGCAACAATACCAGCATCGCCACCGACACAGAGCTCCACATAGGCACAGCATGTGTACATACATCCACTTCAGTGTTCTAAACTGTGATACATACGCACTGGAAAACATGAAAACCTTGGGTGATTTCATCTATGGACTTCTCAACTGGATTGCTATTTCAGTCACCGGCTAATTGCCTTCCTCTACCACAGAGGCCGGAAACACAGTAACGTTCCCCAGAACCCCCAGCGTCCGTGTGAGCACACAAGACTTCAACGTGGAACAGCGATGCACAGTTGCGAGTGGAAGTTCAGATGCCTGGACGTGGACAGGGTGCTGAAGGGCCTTTGGGGGCGGCGGCAGGCAAGGCACTGAGGTAGTTTCAGGGATTTGGAGATTTTCCTAGTGTGGGCTTTGTGTAATGTTCAGCTGCCAGTGAGCTTAAGCCATTGTACTCAAGGCTAATCTCTCTAGACCTTACAGAAATTCTAGCCATCAACCAACATCCTTTCATAAGAATCTCCTTCCTCGCCGGGAGTGGTGGCGCAGGCCTTTAATCCCAGCACTTGGGAGGCAGAGGCAGGAGGATCGCCATGAGTTCGAGGCCACCCTGAGACTACACAGTGAATTCCAGGTCAGCCTGGACTAGAATGAGACCCTACCTCGAAAAACCAATATATATATATATATATATATATATATATATACTTCCTCAAGTTAAAGTGGGTAGTACTGTGCAACTAACTGTCTTTACCTATATAAAATATATAAAATGTATGTAAATGGATCATACACTGAACCATATGATCTCACAAAACTCATCATTCTACATGAAGCTAATTTTTTAAAGATAGCCAATTTAAAGTTAATTCAGACAAACACATGAGTATATTGAAAACTATGATGGTGAATGGTGGAATGCTAGACGAGGATAATAATTCCTCACATTCCTCAAACTCAAAAGCAAATTTTCACAATTTTATACATGCATACATACGCGGAAGTTTAATGATGTTGGGTAAACTCCCCAATTTCACACACTAGTAAGCAAGAATCCACAGCTGTCTCACTCAGTGACACATTTATAGCACCATATTCCCAAACCCCACAGTTATTATTCACAAATAAAACTGAAAAATTATCATTAGGGCTTAAACTTTGGTCTCTGGGTGAGTTTGTGCACACAGTGCATTAGGTATCATTAAGGCATTTTCAAACACATTTGTTTTAGTTGCTTATCCTCCATAAGCTGTTTCTGGTCAGGAGTTTTGTCCAAACAATGAGAAAGTAACTGCTATAATCAGCACCTTGAATTTTCCCTGTGAAATCACTGTCAAATTCCTTCTAACTCTGAACATAGTTACTGACGCTAGGGCTCTCCATTTAAACTCAGCCCCGTGGTTTGAAACAAAGCCATGCTAACTTAGACCTGTCTGTTGCATGGAGCCACGAGAGACGTACACACTTGAGAACAAAGCTATTGTGAGCAAACAAAAAAACCAAGAGACAGTTCTTCTGAGAATACAGTGGCAACAAATTTTCCAGAAAGATCAGGCATTGAACAAGTAATGTCCCTGTATGTTAAATTAACTTTTAATCCTTTAAATTAAAGCTCTTATTGTCAGGTTGGGACTTTTTTTGCCAAATATAATAGTCACTTAAAGCAACTGACACTTTAAGAACTGTTGTGAAATGACTAGACATGACATGTACATTCAAAATCATCTTCCCTCTTACAAAATAAAAGGCAGGAAAAAAATCTGCCTAGGGGAAATGTTAATGCAATCACAGAGGATGGACGCTCAGAGTGACAGCTCATTGGTATCCGGCTTCTCTTGAGGCTATGAAGCAGGCGCTCACCCATCCTATATGAGAAAAGTTGTGATCTGCAAATAAGCATTAAATCCTTGGAGGTGAAGATAAAAGTAGGGGTGCTACAACTGCATTGGCAAATGTCCAGGGAGAGTGTTATGTTTGGTGTAATACTGGAAGGGAAAAGTCCAGTCAAAACTAATATTGCACAGTTGGAATTCAGACTTAGCACAGGGTAGAAGGAAGACCGGGAAACCATGCTAATGTATTCTCCCACCCTAAGAATCTATTTTTCAAAACATACTTCACAGCATTCTAGCAAAATAAATACATAAATAAGCACATGAGCCATTCTGCACCTTCTCGGATTTCCTCCTTGTCTCCTCCCTTCCCTCGGGTGGCTGCCTCGTCTGTTCACAGACCCTTCCACTTTTGGACTTGAGTAGTTTCAGTACGTGCCATGGACGACAGGTGCCTGGATCCTGAGCATCCACCAAGAAGCCAGAAGCAGGTGGAGTTAGCTTCCTAGGGATCAAACATCATCAAGGAGAAATGAAGTAACAGAGAGACTGAAAACTAATGCTCCTTTTGTCCTCTCACATGAACTACTCCACAATACAGTTCCTTGCAACCCTCTGAAAAAGACCCAAATGACAAGCAGCAGGCTGGTGAGCGGCAATGTGTTGTTACACCATATCAGCACAGTGTTGCAGTCTCTCTCGCCTTTTCACTCTCACCCCCTGGGGTTGTTGAACACATACAAGCGGACAGCACCATGAGCATCACTCTAGAGGATGCAAGAGCAGGCATTGTTGAAGCTGCTCTGGCTTTGCTTACTATCACTAATACTTACACCGATAAAATTAATTATGTTAATGAAATCCCTATCACTAATGCAATCAATTTTGTCTAATATGCAGCAATGTAAGGCTGATTTTCCTTTGCACTCTGAAATAAGATGGCAAGACACTCCACGTCTATACATGACCTTCTGAAAATGTCCCCTTTGTGTTATGATTGCCAGTAAGTTAAAGAAGTGCACTTGCGTCTTAGCTACACATTATCCCATAACAAACCATCCAACGCTAACAGACTGAAGACAATGATTGAGAGTGGGGGAGCTAACTCACTACATTCTGCTCCCAAGGCCCTCACTTGGCCAAACTGAGCTGCTCATTGAAGAGATCCAAAACAGTTGCACTTGCATGTCTGATGTCACACTGCTGCTTCATACTGTGGCTATCCTCAAGGTCAGTTTGGGCTCCCTCATGATATCTCATTTATACGTGACCTTTTGAAAATGTTCCCTTTATGTGAGTTCCACTGGGGACTCAAGATATTCAGACCTATGCATGGAGACGTCACTTTTATTGATTTTTGTTGCTGAAATCAAATCACAACCACAGTGTGATTCAAGGAGATAGGAAGCAGGCCTTCTTACCTCCCCAGGAAAGGATGGATGGCCATCTGCACACCATGGGAAGCAGTCATGACTGCCATGTTTGAAGAAAACCTACCTTGGAAGCTTCCTAAATTTGTCTACAAATTGAAAACATTTGCGGATCTTTTTTTTTTGTTTTTAAACTACAAAAGACCAGACCACACCCCAAGCCAGTTAATTCACAACCTCGGAGTTTAAATTTTAAGCTAAACACCAAACAAGCACGGCGTGCCTGTCATAAGCTCACTTAGTGAGCCTTGTAGGGTAAGCGGCTTTCCAGCTTGTCTGGGATCGAGTAGTTTTTCTGGGCTATCAGAATCTCAGGGCTGAAAACAGCATGGTCTTTTTCAAACGGAGGCAGATGGTCAGCAGAAGACTGGTTTGCCTTCCTCTACTGATGAGGTTTGGGTGAGTTGTTTCTGAAATGCAGTTCCATTATCACCACATGCGTTTCCTCAACCGCCATCTAAGCCTGGGCTGCCTGGCATATGGCCCACAGGCTTTGCCATTGGCATCACCTGGGAACTTGTCAGAAACGGGAGTCTGGGGCTTCTGCCATGGACACTGAATTAGAACCTCTGGGAGAAAGGCTCAGGAATCTGGTTTTGAAAACCATGATACGAAGCATGCCTGCATGCTTTCATCTTTCTCTGTCTGCACCATCCCTCACAGGCAAAATCAGGTTTCTGTTTTCCAACAGAGATATAAAAAGCATACCAGGAAGAATCAATCAATGCTAATTTTGTCCAGAGACACCTTGACAAAGACCAGCCAGCCACTCAGACACACATCATGCTCATCATTGAGGGCTTAGTTTCTCAGACATTCATCTGAGAGGTTGTTGGAAATATTTCTTACATCCATATCAGGGGCTGGAGCATGGAGGGAGGGATGAGCCCAGTTATCTTCAGGGAGGAAGGATCATCTTCCAAAACACATCAAAGTGGTCTATACAAGCTAAGAATAAAATCAAGCTTTATCTTTGACAAGGTGCTCAGTTTTCAAGATAAATTCATAACAAAGATATGTAAGGTTTAGTAATTATTAAACTAGTAGCTCAAAGTGAAGTTGACCAGAAAGCAAAAAAGAGTTCTCTGAGGTAAATTAATATACTGAAATTTTAATTGCCTTGAAAGCAAACCAACTTTTTAAGAATTTGTCTGTTTATATTCAACGTGTGCCAGTAACTTCATGTGAATCTTACTTATGATTTTCTGATATACAACAACATGAATGAAAGCAAAACAAAAGTACTTTTTTTTTTCTTAATTTTTCCCTTCCAGGTAGCATCTAGGTAGCCCAGGCTGACTTCCAATAAGGGTGTACCACCATAGCCAGGAAAAGTTACTTCTAAAACACTGTAATTCAGACTTGTTTACTCATTAAGCGTGGTGCCCCCATCTACTGAGCAAAAATTTCAGTAGGGCTCCTTCACTAGTGAATTAACTTGTAACTTGACCCCCTCCCTAGTGCACAAAATGAAATGGAAATGAACAGGTCCCACTCAAAATCACCTTTGATAAATTACAGTCTATTTCTCCCATGCTTCAAAGTCCTTATATCCAAAGTGAAAGAAAATGACCAGCTATCCAAAAGTCCCCTCCATGAGAAAACACAGCCGGAGTGACTGTGGCAGAAGTTCTAATTGCCCCTTGGGTACCTCTGGCCTTTAGACACTGCAGGTCTGACAGGAGCTAATGGAGCTGCACTCCCACTGCTGACATCCTACAGGCAGCAGCAGTACCTATTACAGTTCCTCCACAAACATGAAATTTCAAAAGCAGATTTAAAATATATAAAATAATTTTCCAGACATGATTTAAGTTGGTTTACTTTCCATGACTAAATTTGAAAACAGTAAATAGGGGCTGGAGAGATGGCTTAGCAGTTAAGACACTTGCCTGCGAAGCCTAAGAACCCAGATTCAACTCCCCAGAACCCACATAAGCCAGACACACAAGGTCATGCATGCGCACAAGGTGGCACACACGTCTGGAGTTCAATTTCAGTGGCCGGAGGCCCTAGTACACCAATTCTTACTCTCTATCTCATAAAGATAATAAAAAACTGTAAATATATAAAAATAAACAACAAGCAGATTCAATTAATGAGACAATGATACCTTCTGTATCAAGAGATATACATGCTCTCTCTCTCTCTCTCCCTCTTTCTCTGTCAAATAAATAAATAAAAATTAAATATTTTTATAAGGGCTGGAGGGATGGATTAGCAGTTAAGGTGTTTGCCTGCAAAGCCAAAGGACCCTGGTTCAATTCCCCAGGACCCACATTAGCCAGATGCACAAGGGAGTGCATGCATCTGGAGTTTGTTTGCAGTGGCTGGAGGCCCTGGCGCGCCCATTCTCTCTCTCTCTCTCTCTCTCTCTCTCTCTCTCTCTTTCTCTCTCTCTCTCTCTCTCTCCCCTCCCTTTCTCATAAATAAATAAAAATAAAATATTTTAAAAAGATATGTACATGTATATCATAAATACTTGTAGTTAGAAACTACAGTTAAACATCTCTAAGAGCATATAGGTAAGCTAGTCCACTTTTAAAAAACATAAATGAATCCTACCCTGTCCAGCTGATGAGACAAGCTCTGTCAAACACAGTGACCCAAACGTTCTGCCAGTGTCCCTACTTCCCAATGACACATGCATGGAGAACCATGACCCTCACCTAGGTTTTGCCATCTAGCCCATACCAAAGCACAGTTAAACACATCTTCCCGGAATGGATCCATTGTCATTATTAAAAGTCTGCAGAAAGCAAAGGTCTGAGGAGTGAAGCTACATTTGACCATCAACTCAGGATAAAAATCAAACCCTTTCCCATGGGATGGAAATCCAGACAGACCTCTCCAATGGGGACAATGGGCAAAGGGACTAAGAAGACAGGTTATGGTAGTGTCTTTACAACAAATATCTCTTGGTGAAGTTAGATTTCGTTCGCAAAATAGGAGCAGTAACCTGTGTCGTAAAGTTGCTACAAAAAATCAATGATGTAATTCAAAATGAACATGATTCATGATTGTAAACATAGGTACAAACATGAGGAGCCATTACCATGACTGTCCTTAACTGTGGTGTGGGTGGGAGCCTCTTGAGGCTGGGGGCCTGCACCTGAGTGGTCCCATGAATGTGTCTACTGCAGTTATCTATTTACCTGCATTCTAACTGGACTACATGTGATCTCCTTGAAAACAGAGACAGGCTTTAGTCATCACCGCATCTCCATTCACACAGTAAGACATTCAATCCCTGTTTATGGAATGTTGAATGGATGAGGTCTGAATTCTCATTTCTGTTACACAGTCCCGGCTGGCAGAGAAATCTGTGCAGTGGAATGCCACAGTGTGATAAGTGGGACAACAAATATCTACATGCTCAGGGATAATTCCTCATCTGCCTAGAATGGCTACCTCCCCACTGCCAGAGTGCTGGCTCCACAAGACAGGAACCCAAATCATCAGAAGCATTCCTTGAAGTTTGTTATCAAAGGAGGCATTTGCCTTTGAAAAGAAAAAATCATACCTGAATCTCACTGTGGCTTTCATATATACCATTAGGTACCCTGTAAGTTTCACATCATCATCATGTTTAAAAATCATAGCTATCCAGGCATAGTGACGAACGCCTTTAATCCCAGCACTAGGGAAGCAGAAGTAGGAGGACAGCTGTGAGTTCAAGGCTACCCTGAGCCTGACGTAGTGAATTCCAGGTCAGCCTGGGCTATAGTGAGACGTGACCTCGAAAAAACAAAAGAAAAAAAGAGCAAAAAATAAATCATAGGTTGGGCTAGAGAAATGGCTTAGTGGTTAAGACGCTTGACAGCAAGGCCAAAGGACCTGGGTTTGATTCCCTTGGACCCATATAAGCCAGATGCACAAGGTGGCACATGTCTGGAGTTCATTTGCAGTGGCTAGAGGCCCTGGCATGCCCATTCATTCTCATCCTCTCCCTCTCTCTCTTTTGTCTTCCTCTTGTAAATAAATAAATAATTAATAAATAAAATATTTAAGAATCATAGCTGCACTGTACTGGGGGTATTTATTTTTTATATTGTCCTTAAAAAAAAAACTTTATTGGGCTGGAGAAATGTCTTAGTGGTTAAGGCACTTGCCTGCAAAGTCTAAAGACCCATATTCAGTTCTCCAGGTCCCACGTAAGCCAGTGGCACATGCATCATTTGCAATGGCTAGAGGCCCTGGTGTGTCCATTCAGTCTATATCTATCATCTATCTCTCCCTCCTTCCCTCTGTGTCTAATAAATAAATAAAAATATTTTTAAATTTTTTATATATCTATTTGCAAGGAGAGAGCAAGACACACACACACATACACACAGAGAGAGAGAGAGAACAGAGAGAGAATGGGTGTGTCAGGGCCACACTGCACCTGGCTTAACAGAGGTACTAGGGAATCAAACCTAGGCTGTCAGACTTTGCAAGCAAGCACCTTAACCACTGAGTCATCTCTCCAGCCCAATTTTCTACATTTTCAATGAAGAAATTAACTGTTCAAAGATTAATATGGCCTAGCCAGCCTATACATAGAAAACCGGAGTGGCATTGTAGGTCTTTTGCATTCTGAAACCTACATTCTTAAGCAATAGTGCAGTCAGCTATCTGCAGAATGAGGGGAACATGGGCCTCCATCATTAGTGGGAATTAGACAGCTTCGTTCCAAGTACCTCAAAGCCTTCTCCCTCCCCTTCTTTTCTTTCCTCCTTTCACCATCATGGCCACATACAATATCCTAAGCACTGTGCTAGGCATCAGAGCTACACCAGTGAAAAAGAGGCCTGTCATTCATTTGGAGAAAAAAAGACAGGCAAATGAGAAATGAACTGCAGCGACACAACTCTTGCTAGGCGTAAGATGTTGCCAAGGTGATTGGATGTGGTGGCACAGGATGGTGTGTCAAGCCCAGGTACAGTAGGACAGGGCCAGATTCCCAGTCCAGGCACCAGAAAGGTACTGTAAAGCCACTAGAAGTCTACATGCAAGCCAAATGCTTCACGCAAGCATTAGCAGCATGAACGAATGAGATTGATTATATGGGAAGGTCTTAGCACCCGTTTCCTACGGGAGATGTCACAAAACGCTGCACACAGCTTAAGATCCTCTGGTGCCAGGAGTCATAGGGAATGTAGCAGTTGACCCTCAACTGGTTACTTGAAATCCATCACAGATGCCTGCAACATACTAGACTTTAAAGGAAGCCTCAAGTTTCCATTAGCACCAAGCAGCTTGGGTCTGCTGGTATCTCCCTCAGTCCTAGCTTCTCATGCTGATTTTACTTTAACGGCATCCACCAGGCCTGCTGTATTCTTGGCTGTGTCCCTATTTCAGGCTCACTTTCTTGTCTGACATGGGGAGGCGGGGGGCTCTCCTGACTGCCACCTTGTACCTTCACTGTCTCACCCCTGTTGATTCCAGCTGCTTTGCATGGCTCTGGGAACTCACGTGTGACACTAGTCCCAAGATCCTTGGCTCACATCCCACTAATGAGCTGCCACCAACACTAGACTTGCTTCAACCCCACAATGGAATAAGTAGCCTCAACTTTCAGACAACATCAGGGCCAGAGACCTAGGACATTCCTCCACATTCCACGGTTTGCATGTCCATCTGTCATCCAGCCAGCAAAAATCTATTGATGAACTGTTCTCCTGCACACTTTGCTAGGGATGGAAAGGGAGACAAGCAAAAAATTTCTGCCTATGGGATTTCACAATCTGACAATCAAAACCAAGTGAATCCCCACAATTACGTCACTTGCCCTAAAACGTCCCCAAGCTTAGAAGATACTCAATTAGTTTATCCAAAATATGACTTTCTTCCCTGAATGTAAAACCCCTCTGCTCTTCCTTTATCTGTATTTGCCACCGATATCCTTGCAATTAAGCGATACCACCAAAAATAAAAATACGGAAGTCCAGGAGTTATCTTTGAATCTTTTCTTTCCCCTACTCACCCAATTAAGTCTTATAAACTCTATCTCAGAAACATGTCCTGAGTCTATTCACTTCTCCTCTAGGCTTATTTAACCACCTTGATCTATCATCAGACTACGTCTAGCTAAAGAGCCCTCTGTGAAAATTGAAAAATGGGCCCTTCCTCCAGCCCAGCTCAGCCCAGCACCAGGATGCTTGTAGACAGGAACATAGGTGACTAAACTCCTCTCCCAGGCTGGGTACCTTGTGCAAGAATATGGGTGATTAGACTTCTCTTTTAGGCTGGACACCCTGTGGATAAAATAACCTGCAGAAAAAATCACAGTCCTGTCAATTTTCTCTCCTCTACTTCTTCAAGGCCTCCTGACAACCCTGCCCCTATCCATTCTCCAGCAGTCTTTGCTCAAAACAATGTCCTCCTTCATCTCAGCTATGCAGCCTGGCATGGTCAGTCCACTTCTATGAAATGCTGGCCTACCCTGGCTCTGGCTGTTTCTCTTCCTTAGAAACTCTCATTTCCTTTTCCCTGACTGCTTTCTTTGCCTTACTACCTTCCACTTCAGCCCACAGGGCAGAGAACTGAGAGCATCTCGGTACCTGGCTCATCATGCACTCATTATTAGTCCACGCATGTTCGGTCAGATGTTGGTAATTGCTGCTTATTTTAAATAATATAATAATCCCACCAGGGCCTCTCAGCCAAAATGCAGCTCAGACTGCAAACAGTGACTTGACTATAACATACTATATGGCGCCCTTGCTTCTCCCCATCTAAGGGACACATGATCACAAATTTCATGGTCATAATTCTCCCGTTTTCCTATTTCTAGAACATCATTCCATTTGTGTATGTTCTTTCATACCTGGACTTTTTATTTTAGTAGTTTTCAATGTCATGAAAAAACACGAGCCTACACATAGTCTTTTAGACTCAACATTTCACTTACTACCATGTTAGGTGTCACCACCTAGTCTACTTGCTTTTGCCAGCTGTCTGATATTTCCCTGTGTGGCCATACCGTATCACTCCATCCACTCCCTGGTGAAAAGCATTGGACTTCCATGCTTTCATTATAGGAAACCAGACAGGCATATTTGTGTACATGTCTCCTACTGAACATATGCCAGTTTCTAATAGGCATAAAGCTAGAAGCAAGTTAAACAGTCGGGGGGTGGGGGTGACAGATGATCAGATTAGGATCTAATGCCCAACTAGTTTCCAGTCATTTTAGCAATTCATACCCTCTGAGCAAGGCGAGGAGCCACATTCTTTTCAATTTCTCCATACTAGAAATTAAATGTTTTGATTCGTAACCAACCAAAGAAGGCATGTGAAAGATGTATATACATGACTATTAAAGGTTGTTGCTGGGCTGGAGGGGATGGCTTAGAGGTTAAGGCATTTGTCTGCAAAACCAAAGGACCCAGGTTCAATTCCCCAGGACCCATGTTAGCCAGATGCACAAGGGGGCGCATGCATCTGGAGTTCATTTGCAGTGGCTGGAGGCCCTGGCGCACCCATTCTTTCTTTCTCTCTCTCTCTCTCTCTCTCTCTCTCTCTCTTTCTCTGTAAATCCACAAATAAAAATAAAATATTTTTTTAAAAAAAGGTTGTTGCCATCATTCTTATGGTTATTGACTAATTTGCATTTTTTCTCAATTCTTCAAGGTTTCAGCCAGAACATTCTACTCAAAAAAAGAGAATTTCCCTTACTGTACACTGTGGAGATAACTCTCTTCCTTTCATTGTTTCTTTTCTTTCTTTCTTTTTTCCTTATACAGGGCCTAATGTAGCCCAGGCTGGTCTTGATTCGCTACGTGGGCAAGGATGACCTTGAAGTTTGGATCCTCTGGCTTCTGCCTCCTGAGTGCTGAGATTACAGGTGCTCACACCTGCACTTGGTTTATGAGGCACTAAGAATTAAAGCCGAGGCTGTGGGCATACTAGGCAAGCACCCTCCCAACTGAGCTAAACCCCCAGTCCTTATGAAATAATTCTTTTCTATATGTTTCTCTCTTTTCTTTGTGGTGTCTACCACTACCTGAAATTATCTATTTTGTTCACTGATTTTCATCTGCCTCCCTCAACTGGAATACAACGATTTTGGTTGCCTTGTTCATTGTTCTACCTCCAATGGCTAGAGCCCTGCTAAGCACAACATGGATGAAGGAATACATGATTGGCAGAAACATGTAACGCTTTGAGTTTCAGTCTCAGATTCCTGATTTCCTACGACCGCAAACAAATGACATCATTCCTCTCTGCCTGATTTGTAAAAAGGAGTACTTGATGAAATGCCTAAGAGTTTCAACATTTAGTTTGTATAAGTAAAGTTCTTAGGATAATTCCACAAGCATATCAAATGCAGTCATTATTATAAAGGTGTGATTTTATTTTATTTTATTTTATTGTCATTTTTTTGGCCACTACCACTCAGCTTGATATTATCAAGGGCCTAAACCAGCTGGGATCTCATGAGCACCCTTCTTCTCTGCTGGTTGTGCAACTATCTGATCCTGTAGATGCGGGTTCCCCAAGTCAAGTGAAAAAATAAGGAAGCATGGACGGGAGGAACTTTATTTTAAAAAAAATGATCTGGACACCCTGATTGTGAAGAAGCTGAAAAGCAGCAGAGTAGACGTCTGGGTGCATGAGGAGTGAATGACTCACAAGCCATTCCTCCACACACCCTGTGATGCCAGCACTGCATTACACACAAAATCACAGTTTCCCCTCCCTCCTTGTATTGGGCTCATAATTTTTAAAAGAGAAGACAGGAAAGTTAGAAAGGCAGCTAGCGAAGACATACAAGCTACTTGGATAAGGAAAGAGAGAAGGAGAACAGACAAAAAGAGAGAGAGAGAGAACGCAGTGGAGAGATGGGAAACTTCAGATTAGCCGTGGCATTGACCTTCCTGAGCAGAACATGAAAATACTGAAAATCAGAGTCTAGCACAAGGGAATCCCACCAACCCCACCGGGGCAACGTTTTCTCTGAAGAAGAGGAGGCCTGAGAAAGGCAGGGCGGGAAAAGATTTTGTAGGGACCAGAGGCCTGGAGAGTGGAGGGAAGAGATGGACTCCCAAAGCAAACTTGACCATCTTGTCTGGAGGGAGCTGGTCCCCCCCACACACCCGCCACACACACCCCCATTTAATCTTTGGCCCCCTCCCAGGTCAATGTCACCTTGGTCATGGGCTTACCTTGTTTTGTAGCCAGGAATCAGGCTCCATGTGAAGCATCCCTGGCCTCAAAGTGATCAAGGCAAAGGCGGCCTTGCTTTAAATGCGTCAGGGGTGGGGGGGCAAAGCTGGAGTGCGTTTCCACTGAGAATTCCTGCAGACTCCTTAGGAGACACTCACTGTTTCCATTTGAGTAGGATCAGCTGCCTCTTGGTGCAAAAAATCTGTGACTGGTCGCTGCCCAGAGAGAGCGCCAGGGGACAGGCGGGGAGCCCCGGGGGAGGGGGGGCGCTGCTCGGGGTGCACGATTAGGGACAGGCCCGGCCCAGGCTGCCCACTCGCGACTGCTCCAAGTCCACCTTCGAGGAACCCCGGCTCCTACCTGCCTGTCCCCGCCCCGGCATGACGGTGATGGCACTGAACCGAGTCTCAAGATGCCCTGCTGGGACAGGGGGACTCCCTGTTTCCGGGAGTCCTTGGCTGGCAGGAACCAACCTGTCCAGCCGGAGACGGGGAAGGCGGGGGCGGGGCGGGGGACCCCCGATTGCTCCCGGTATTGCGGACCTTGAGGCTACCCGAGGGGTGTGCATGCGCCAAAAATAAAACGCGCGCGCGCGCATGCACACACACACACACACACACACACACACACACACCCCTCGCACTTGGCAGTTCCCTCCTTCCCTCCCGAGGAAAGTAACTGTCCTTAAACAGCATAAAGCCCAGGGGAGGGAGCCCTGTGCTGGCATATGAAAGGGAGCATCATTCCCCAAGACCAAATTTGGGGATGGTTTTGATTGTGAAGATTTGGATTTACAAGGCTTCGTGAACAAGAAAAAAAAGATAGGACGCGAATTCCATCCGTCTGCGTGTGGGCGATGCTGGGGGTGTCGGGGAAAGAGCGCCAGGGAGAAGACATCGCAGACCGCGGAAGCCGTTCCCGGGCGAGGTTTACAAAGGAGCGCTGCCGTCCACCCCAGCCCCCACCCCGGAGCCGGCGCGGAGTCCCGGCGTGGCTGGGGTTAAGGCTTCCCCCGCCCGGAGCGCGGCGCGGCGCGGCGCGGCGGCGGCGGCGGTGGCGGGCGGGCGCGCGCGGGGGCCGCGCGGGGAGAGCCCGGAATCTCCCGCCCGCCCGCTCCCCCTCCGGAGGGCGCTTCCCTCCCTGCGCTATTTATAGCTCGGCTTCCAGCTGCTGCAGGGAACTCACCAGCCACGGCGCCCCCGAGCATTTCCAGCTCCAAGAGGAGCCGTCCAGAAAGCAGAGGATTTTCATAAATTCTCTGAATGGCAGTTAAATGTCTCCAGCCTTCTGGGTTTTGATTGTCACTGTTCAGTCCGGCCTTGATATTTCATTTCCAAGTTGGAAATACGCACACACACACACACACACACACACACACACACACACTTGGGGGCCAAGAGAATTTTAAAGTAAAGGGTGAATGCACGCAGTCTGCGGTGTGGATATTATGGGGCGACTCCTTTGTTAATCAGCTGAGATGTCGGGGGTGGGGGAGATGGAAAGAAAAATCCTTCATTGATTTATGACTTTAAACTCATGTTTTATATTTTCTGCAACACTCTACACGTCTGCCTTATCAGTCCTATGGCCACAAAAAAAAAAAAGTATAAAGCAAATTCAAGAACAATGAAAACATTCTACCCTCTGCCCTTCGACTGCTTGCTTACTAGCCAGTCTGCATTGAGCACAGCTGCATGGTCTTTATGTCAAATCCTCACACCAAAAAGGTCCAGTTCTAGTGATCCTGAAGATGCAGGAAGGAAAAAAAAAAAATGTTTTGTCTGGATTCTTGTGTTCAGCATAAAATGGAGCACACTGCCAGTCTAGATGGTTCTAAATTGACACCTTGCTTCCTAGCCCCATCCCCAAACACTACTTCCTGTAAACAATATTGGGCCCCTGACAGGGAGACTTGCAGAGGAACAACAAATAGATCCATCCTTCCAGAGCAGATGTGGGGGAGGCTGAGAGACCACCAAAGGGACCTTAGAGAGGTTTGAAGTGGTGGCTGGTGCTAAGTCACCCACCTCCTCCGCCCCAACTTCCCTTATCCTCTTATCTTCCAGTCTCAAGGTGTTTCTTGCAGAGCTGACTTCAGTGCACTCGGAGGTTATTATTTATCTGGTTGTATTTAATCAGAATGACCCTAAAACACAACTTCTAATTAATTTCACTTCTAAATTATGGGCTAAGCAGAAATCCCTTTGGGTTCAGTTCCTCCTGACAGTGCTTTTTCCTGTATCCATCTTCAGATCCTGGAAAAGAGAAGGCAGGCTGTCTGTGCTGAGTCAGGCATCCAAGATGCTGCAAAAAATGCAGGAGCTGAGCTGGAGAGATGGCTTAGCTGCTAAGGCACTTGCCTGCGAAGCCTAAGGACCCAGGTTTGATTCTCCAGATCCCACAGATGCACATGATGGCACATGCATCTGGAGTTCGTTTGCAGTGGCTAGAGGCCCTGGCGCGCCCATATTCTCTCTCTCTCTCTCTCTCTTTTTCTCTCTCATTCTCTCTCTAATAAAAATAATAACAAAATATTTTTAAAAGTAAAACAAAGAAAATGCAGAAGGAAGGCTGTGCAGCTCACACCCTGAGTTCATCCTGGCTGTTTACACGGTCTTGTCAATTTGCTTTATATTCCATGATTCAGTATCTTGTCTGTCATGTGTGAATAACAGCAACAGTAGATATGTCATGGGGTTCCTACCGAGATTAAAGGACAACTGTATGAAGCGCTTAGGCCAGTGGCTAGCCCATGGTAAAAGCTCAATAAACATGAGATATTATTGCTGCACAAATATACGCTGGTTTGGATTTGGACGAGTGTGTTCAAAGGCATCGTCCAATAAAATCTGTTATGCCTATGCAAATCCACAGTAAAAGAAAATAGTCTTTTCATTCTACTAAAGCAGATTTCTCCAAGGCATTCCATATATAAGGGAGGCCCCTGGTCCTTACCCTACATTCTCTTCCACATAAAGAAAACAACTCCACCAAAGGCCTTTAGAAAGTCCTGCTGCTAATCCACATAAAATACTTTTTGACACCCAAGGCAAAGGATCTCCCTCTTACAGTGGTTCATGGCTGTCCTGAGGATAACGCTCCGATATATGGAAAGTTATTTAGTCATAAAAACACTCTATGAAGTTCTCCAAGGGCCTATGAAGGAGAAGTATTTCTGTTTAGCTGAAAAGCAAAGCTCAATACAGGTTTGAATAGTCTCTTCTTCCCCCTGCTTAAAAACAAAAACAAAAACAAAAAAAAACTCTATAGGAACTGGGTCCTCCAATGAGGAGTACTGGTCTACCAAAGAGGGTTGCTTATCTCCTCCAATCTCCATCCAACACTATTTTTTGTTTTGATTTTTTGTTATTGTTTTCTGAAGTAGGGTCTCCCTCTAGCCCAGGCTGACCTGGATGGGATTCATTATATGGTCTCAGGGTGGCCTTGAACTGACAGCAATCCTACTACCTCTGCCTCCCAAGGGCTAGGACTAAAGGAGTGAGCCACCACACCCAGCTTAACACTTCTTTAGGAGAAAATCACTGATTTGTAGATTGTAGCCTATGTTCTGAGGAATTATACAAAAAAAAAAAAAAAGTATCATGTAGGCCGGGCGTGGTGGCACATGCCTATAATCCCGGTACTTGGGAGGCAGAGGTAGGTGGATCCCATGAGTTCAAGGCCACCCTGAGACCACATAGCGAATTCCAGGTCAGCCTGGGCTAGAGGGAGACCCTACCTCAAAAAATAAAAAATAAATAAAGTGTCATGTAGAAGATTCCAGGTGAGTGCAGCAGCCACTCTCTAGGCTTCCTGCAGCTCCCGTGCAGGCCTTAGATATCCAAGACACTAAGTTCTGCTAGTATTGCAGCTCTTGTACGGACCTAGGGTTCCAGGACCCTTAGCTCTACAAGCAGGAGCACTCCTGCGAAGGCCAGGGTTCCTTAGCTCTCGGCAGCAGATGGTATTAAAGTTTCCAGGTGAGCCTCATATCTGGATTTCTCAGCTTTTGACAGTGGCTGGTGTTACTGCTCCTGGGCCAGGGGTTTCTGAGTCTCTTGGCCTGAAAGACTCAACAGTTCACTGGGACTCTTCCAGCAACCTGGGTCTGCAATTTCACTTCTCTGGTTCCTTATAGCCTTCTGTCCTACACGTGTCCAACACACCATCCACTGTCTCCCATGTTTCTGCCCTGGGAGTTCCTTGTTCAGCTGCCTCTTCTTGGGCTATCAAGCAACCAGCTGCCTTGCCACTTTTGCAGCTTGGCCCTGTCTTTAGCGGTCAGTCAGCTGCCTTGTCATTTTACAGATCCAATTTCTGACTGCTTAGCTGTCGCGGATACTCCCACCACGCTGTCCTCACCACTTGTGTCTTCACGTTACCAGCTCAGCCTACGCACTACTCCAAGTACGCATGAAAAGACAACTGGAGAGAAACTGAAGATAGCACGGGAGGGCATCTCCTAGCTGACTCACTGAGGGAGCCCAAACAACTGCTTAAAATAGAGCCAAAGAAGGGGTGTTTGGACCAATCACAGAGAGCCTCACATGCAAATAAGGGTTTGTGTTTGCACCAATCACAGCCTTGCCTCTTTCACACCAGTGACAGCAAGCCCTCTACTAGGTGGAAATGGTTATAAGGTCATCTGGAGTGCACAGGGGCTTGTTAGAGCAAGATGTCCCTTACAAATTGAAGCGGCTCTGTCTGAGGCTGCTGCTCCTTTGGGAGACACAGTAATCAGCTATGCTCATTGTGTAGTTTTCTCAAGGCATAATCAAAACGGCCAGTGTTGGTATGAGGGCAGTCTGGATGCTATTTAATTGACAGTCCTCTTGCTTGTGGTAGCCAGGGCAGCAAGAGAGAGTGCAACAGCTGCTTGGTATACAGCCAAATTGCCCATCCCCCCCCCCTGAAAAAATAATCTCTTCTTATTTATATACAGATGACTATGCTAAGAAATAGTTTCAGAGAGCTTAAAACACTTATGAGGTGACTGGGTAGGAGCATTTGTGGCACAAGTGTGAGTCTCTAGGAAGCAAAGCACAAGAATAGAGGGAGGGACCCAACCTCCTCTTCTGGCCTCTGCAGGTGTGCACACACTTGTGCACATACCACATATACTATAGCACACTTGGTATTACACACACACACACCAAAAAAAAAAAAAAAATCAGTAACATAAGAGTGATTTTGAAATACTTAACAGTAGTTCACATCTGCTCAGCGCCCCAGGAAAAGATAGCTCGCCATTATTTGTCTTAAAAAGAGTGAAGCAGGAACCATAGTTACGCCAGAAAGGCCAGAGTAAAGTCAGGGGTTGGGATCCATGCTCTCTTCACAGATCCACTGGCTGAGCTTGGTATCACGAGATAGTAGCCAGACTGTGGCACTTCCTGCAGTATCTCCACCTTCAGCATCGCCACATCCTTGGCAAGGTGCAGGCTTACTGCATTCCAGAAACACTAGCTTCCCCTCCATTTCACCAGCATTACCAGAGTTGTAGAGGTAGTTGGGGATCGATGTAGAGTCTACTTTGTCCTTGAGGGAGCTACAGTCCTCTTACTTGCAATTACACACAATCTATATAAATCAGGCTTATGTCTGAACTAGTAGAGGATATGTTTATGTGTGTATCTGTGAACTGGCCAATGTGGCTCTATGGGCTGGGCTGACAAGAGTTCTATCTCTAGTGCAGACTGTGAGGCACAGGCTATGACTCTTGAGCATGTGTTGAATCTGTTGTCTATAAATAGCATCTCTTTTTTCGCTCATAAAGCTTCAGTTCTTCTGATGTTTCATCTGATTGAATTATGTCCACCCAGATCATTTAGCGTAACCTTCACTCCTTAAAGTCAACTGATCATAGACTTAATTACATTTACAATGTACATTCACAACAACACCCAGATTAGTATTTGGTTGAATGAATGGAAACTGCCACCATTCCACAGTGACTCATACTTCTGATGAAAATGCTTCCTGATTGTTTGGTTTGCTACCTCTGAGCCTCACAGCATATGCAACACTTAAAAAGCAGTTTAATGTCCAGAGTTGTAGAAGTGAGACATAAAGATGGTTTCAGGCATACATGGCTGAGAATAATTCCAGGACCCAGCTACAAGAGAGGCCATCACTTGGATGACCCCAGACTGCTCCAAGGATTGTATAACTCCATCCAAGAAACAAAGAAAACCAATCACTGTGACAGCCAAAAAGGGTCCACTCCTTCAGGTAATACTTCTTTTCCCATTGGTAAAACTCCCTGGGGAAGCCGGGCATGGTGGCACATGCCTTTAATCCCAGAACTCGGAGGCAGAGGTAGGAGAATCACCATGAGTTCAAGGCCACCCTGAGAGTACATAGTTAATTCCAGGTCAGCCTGGGCCAGAGTGAGGCCCCACCCCAACCCCCCCCCAAAAAAATAATCTCTGGGGAAGGACTGGAGAGATGGCTTAGCGCTTAAGGCACTTGTCTTCAAAGCCTAAGGACCCATGTTCAACTCCCTAGATTCTACATAACCCAGACACACAAAAGGTGAGGCAAGGACAAGGTCACACATGACCCCTAGGTGGCAGAAGTGTCTGGAGTTCAATTAAGGTGGCTGAGGCCCTGGAGCACTAATTCTCTGTCTCTGTCTCTGTCTCTCTCTCTCTCTCAGATAAAAATAAAAACTAAAAAGTAAAAATCCCTGAGGAAGAGGTCATCCTTTTCCTCATTCTCCTTCTCTTCCTCTGTGTCTTGATGAGTTCTTTGGGACACAAGGAATCTCAGTGTGGCAAAAGGCAGTTATTAGAAACAAGTAGCTAGAAACCCTATTATATATTTGAGAGGGCTATACTGATAAAAGAAACAAACTCAGAATCTTTGAATATTTAAGATGTAAAAACAGTCATGTTCACCCAAATACCTACATGGATTCAGGAAGGGGCAAAGGATCCTCAGTAACAGCAAATATCCCAATGCGCATTTCAGATTTGACTAAGTGTCAAATGGAAAAGAAAGGGCCTCAGAGAGGACAGAGCTGAGGGCTAGTACACAAGGAGTCTCCTTCTAGAACTACTTCCAAGCCCCAACTAAGAAGTCCTCTCTCTGAGAGTATATTGTCCTTACCATAGCTACTAATAGATTTTAGGAATTCTATATACCTGTAACTCATGTTACTTTCATCTATCACAAACAAAGCTGTTCACTACTCTTACCCTATCTCTGCAATTACATACCATATGAGTAGGGTGAGGAAGATAACTTGCCTTTTTATTTCATAGTTCTTGGAATCAACAGATCTGAATCAGACAGCCACTACGTAGTATCCTTTGCCAGAAAGAATGCTTTGTACTATTCAGATTCTATCTTTTGATCTTCTTAAAACTTGTATTGTGTGTGTGTGTGTGTGTGTGTGTGTGTGTGTAAGCTCCAGAGTCTATTGCCACTACAAACAAACACCAGACCTTTACACCACTTTTTGTGTCTGGCTTTACATATGTGGCTGGAGAATTGAACCCAGGCTGGTAGGCTTTGCAAGTCAATGCCTTTAATGGCTCTTCCTTCTCTCTAGCCCCTGTACTTGGATCTTAATGCCATGATTAAATGAGAATTTAAAGTTATCTCTTTTGTGGAGGGTTGAGTATATAAAATAGGTGAGAATACAATAGACAGGAAATACATGTTCTCCTCAGGCTGCACAAGGAACTGTTTCTAAAATCAATTGCATTGTATGCCACAAAGCAAGCCTTAATAAATAAGACAAAAATTGAAATAATCTTCTGAATCCTATCAGAGCACAATGGAACAGAATTAGAAATTAATAACAAGTCTAACCTTAGAACATGCACAAGTAGTTGAAGGCTGAATGATATACTTTTGAATGAATAACGGGTCATTGAATAAATCAGGGAGAACATTAAAAAAATCACATAATCAAGTGAAAATGAGAACACAACCTGCCAGAATCTCTGGGATGCAGCCAAGGCAGTCCTAATTGGAAAGTTTATAGTCATAAGTGTTCATATTAAAAAAATTGAATAGATCTCAAATAAATAATCTAAAGATGCAAATTCAATGCTTTAGAAAAAATGAGAAATGCCAAATACAAATGCAGCAGATAGTAAGAAATAATAAAAATTAGTGTAAAAATGAATGAAATAGAGAATTAAAAAACACTACATAAAGTTAATCTAAGAGTTATTTCTTTGAAAAGGTTAACAAGATTGGTCAAGCTCTATCCAAACTAAGAGAGAGAGAGAGAGAGAGAGGACCCAAATTAATAAAAATAGATATAAAAAGGGAGTCATTAGGACAGGTGGCAAAAATTCAGTTCATCAGGGAATACTTTGAATGCTTATACTTCATCAAGTTGCAAGATCTATCAGAAATGGAACAATGTCTAAGTGCACATGACCTGTTGAAATTAAAGGAAGAAGATATAAACAACTGAAACAAAACCATAGCAATCAATGAGATTGAAGCAATCATCAAAAGTCCCTCTCCCACCACAAAATATTCACAAACTAAACCTAAGATCCCATTAAGAAGATCATACAGAGCTGGAGAGATGGCTTAGTGGTTAAGGCATTTGCCTGCAAAGCCAAAGGATCCTGGTCTGGCTCTCTAGGACCCACATAAGCCTGATGCACAAGGGGGCACTTGTGTCTGGAGTTCATTTGCAGTGGCTAGAGGCCCTGGTGCACTCATTCTCAATCTCTCTCTCTCCCTCTCTCTGCCTCTTTCTCTCTTTCTCTTTCTCAAATAAATAAATAAAAATAAAATTAAAAAAAATAAGATCATACATCTTGTCAAATTTATTTTATACCAGGAAATGCAAGATTGGATCAACATACACAGATCAATACACAATGCACCTAAAGACAAAATTCACATCATCATCTCAGTACATTCAGAAATGGCATTGGCAAAGTTCGACACATCTTCATTGTAAAAAAAAAAAAAAAAAAAAATCCTGAAAAACCTAGGAATAGGTGAAACATACCGCAAGATACCAGGCTATCTACAACAAACCCATAGCCAATGTTATTCCAAATGAGAACTATCTGATGACATTTCCTCTAAAATCCGGAGTGAAACAAAGGTGCCCACTCTCTCCATTCTTAGTCAATGTATGATTCTCAAAGTCTTAGCTAGAGCAGTAAGACAAGAAAAAAAATGTGAAAAGGATCAAAATTGGGAAGGACAAAGTCAAATTATCCCTATTTTCTCACAACATGGTTCTATACTTAAAAAAGCTTTCATATATAATGGGCTGGAGAGATGGCTTAGCAGTTAAGGCATTTGCCTGCAAAGCCAAAGGATCCCGGTTCGATTCCCCAGGACCCACGTAAGCCAGATGCACAAGGGGGCGCATGCGTCTGGAGTTCATTTGCAGTGGCTGGAGGCCCTGGCACACCTATTCTCTCCCCTTCTCTCTCTGCCTCTTTCTCTCTCTCAAACAAATAAATAAATGAAATATATTTTAAAACTTTTGTATATCATAACATCTTCAATAAAGTTGTAGTATACAAACCAACATGAAAAAGTCAGTAGCTTTTATGTACACCAATAACAAACTTGCTGAGAAAGAAATCAAGAAAAATGTATCTTTCACAATAATTTCAAACATACCTAGGAATAAACCTACACAGGCATGTAAAAAGACATCTATAAGGTAAATGTTAAGACCTTGAAGAAAGAAATTGAAAAATTCAGGAGTTGATGGAGTGACCTTCCATGCCTATGGATTGGCAGAATTAGTATTGTGACACCAGCTACACCAGCAAAAGCAAGCTGCAGATTCAATACAGCCCCTCTCAAAATTTCAATGAGATTCTTCACAGAACTAGAAGAGACAATTCTAAAAGTCATATAGAAATACGAAATGCCTATGGATAACCATAATAATTCTAAGCAGAAAGAGCACAGTTGGAGACGCTACATTATCCGACCTCAAACTATCTCACAGAGACATAGTGACAAAAGCAACATTGCTCCGGCACAAAACCAGACCATTATACATACCAATAAAACAGAAGACCCAGAGATAAACTGACATAGCTATGAATACCTAATATTTCACAAGGGTGTCAAAAACATGCACTGGAAGAAAGACTTTTAATAAACACTTCTGGAAAACACTGGACATCAACCTGCAAAAGAATAAAATTAGATCCATATTTCTCTTTCTGCACACACAAAAAAAAATCAATTCAAATGACTAAAGACTTTAAGTTAAAACCAGAAAGGCTAAAAGGGCTAAAACCAAACACAGAGAAAGCACATCAGGATATAGGTGTAGGTAAGAACTTTTGGCATAAAATCCCAATAGTGCAGGAGATAGCCCCAAGAACTGACAAGTGGGATTGCGTGAAATTGAAAAAGCTTTGCACAGGAAAAGAAACCACCAACAAAGAGAACAGGCAACCTACAGAACGAGAGAATCTCTTTACCAACTATACATCAGAAAAGGGGTTGATGCCTAGAATCAATAAAGATCCGCCAAAAGTGAACACTGAAAATCAACAACATGTCACTCAAACAAAACAATGAGCTGGACAATTCTGAAAAAAAAAGAAAGAAATTAGAATAGCAAATAAATATTGTAAAAAGTGTTCAACAACCTTAGCCATCAGGAAAATTAAAAATACTTTGAGATTCTATCTCATCCCATCAGAATGGTTGCCATCAAGAAAACAAACAACAACAAGAGCTGGCAAGGATGTGGGGAAAGAGGATTCCTGATTCAACTGAAATCAACGTGGAGGCTTCATACAAATACTAAAAACAGAGAGCTGGAGGGATGACTCAATGATTATAGTACTTGCTTGCAAAGCCTGAAGGCCCAAGTTCGATTTCCTAGTAGGTGTATGTATCTGAAGTCCAGTGGCAGAGGCCTTGGCACACCCATACTCTTATCTCTTTTCACTTCTGTCTCCTTGAAAATAATAATAATAATAATTAACAAAATATTTTAAAACTAAAAATAGAGCTACCATTTGTCCTAGGAGTATACCACTCCTTAGCGTATACCCAAAGAACTCTATATTCAACTGCATAGATACTTGTGCATCCATGTCTATAGCTATTCTATTCACAATAACAAAATAAAATCAGCCTAGATGGATGAAGAATAAAAAATCACACAATGGAGGTGTTGGGTTTTGTTGTTGTTGTTGTTGTTTTGGTTTTTTGAAGTAGGGTCTCACTGTAGCCCAGGCTGACCTGGAATTCACTATGTTGTCTTGGGGTGGCCTCGAACACAGTGATCCTCCTACCTCTGCCTCCCGAGTGTGGGGATTAAAGGCACAATGGAGTTTTATTCAGCTGTAAGACAAAGTGTGTTTCCTCTTTCTCTCCAACCTCCTGTTGTTGCAGAGTTTTAATTGTAGTGTATAAATCACGTGTGAAAGGTTCACAGCTGGGCAATGAGCAAAGCCCTGGTTTCCAGCGTGGTAGGCTTTGCGCCCACGCTACTTGCTGGAAATTCCAGTGAAAGGGGGAAGAGATTTATGTAAGCACTAGTAGCAATTTCAAAGTTGCCTTCACAGCCTGGAAGTCTTCCATTGTGCATACTTTATTTTCTTCTATGGCATATAAAGCTGCATCAAAGACTTGATTGAAAGACAGACGTTACACATCAACAAAACAATTTAAAACAAACATGGAAGTTTGAGAAAAAAAATGAAATTATGAAATCTGCAGGAAAATTTATGGAACTGGAAAATGTTAAGTGAGGTAACTCAAGTCCAGAATAACAAATACTGCTAGCTTCTAACGATAAAATATGTGTCTAGGTGAGAATAAATTGAACAAAGGTCAGGTAACTAGAAACTAGCACATGATACAAGGGGAAAAGAAAAGAAGCTTTAAGGGAGGTTGTAGGGAAAACAGAACCCATGAGATAATAAAGTGGAAAGGGGGGTCCTAAGCGTGAAAAGTACAGGGTAGGGGCAAAGAAGGCAGGCAGGGGGTGACGGGGGGAGGATCAGGGTGGTAAGAATCAGCCCCTAAAAACAGTGTGTAAATAAAATTCCATAAAGGGCTGGAGAGATGGCTTAGCAGTTAAGGTGCTTGCCTGCAAAGCCAAAGGACCTTGGTTCGATTCCCCAAGACCCATGTAAGCCAGATGCACAAGGTGGCACATGCGTCTGGAGTTTGTTTGCAGTGGCTGGAGGCCCTAGAGCATCCATTCTCTCTTTCTCTCTCTCTCTTTCTGTGTGTGTGTGTGTGTGTGTGTGTGTGTGCCTCTTTCCCTCTCTTGGTCCCTCAAATAAATAAAAATAAAATAAAATGATTTTTTAATTCTGTAAGGAAACCTGTTACTTTGTAAACTAATTTAAAAAATAAATAATAAAAAAATAAATAAATAATAAAGTAAAATATGTGAGAAAGAAAAATTGAATACGTCACAATCAGACTCACACTAGTCTACTGTAGATATTAACAGTATTGAATAGTACTTTGTCCTGTTTTATTTCTACATGCCTAGAGGGTTATGCTTTTCTACTGACTGGAAATTGAAAAATGCAAGTAGAAATGGCATGTTACTTTGAGGAAGACACATTTAATGTGATTGCAAGATTTTCAAGAACTCTACCTCTACTTAATTGGACCCTAAGCAACCTAATCCCAACTGAAACGACAGCTCGATGAAATGTTGCTCTCTATCAAACCACAGGTGAAAATTCAAATTATTGTGTTTAAGTCACTTAAAATTGTGTTATTCTTATTAACTCATCAAAACCAGTGGAGATACTCAACAGTAGACACTGCAAGCCTTATATTTGGCCAGTCAGGCCAAATGTGCCAATGGGTGCGATAGTGGCATGTCTGTTATGAGGGAAACCAACTACTCTCTAATTGGACTGGAGGCCCGCTCCATGGGAAGGAATACATCCCTGATACTGAAGACCTATAACAGGGGTAGTCATGAGTTCTAGGGTGTAACATCTGCTGGTATCTGGCTAAATGCATATATTATGCTCACTAAACTGCCCAGTAAGCACTTCTCTCAATGTCCATACCCATATATTAATGCTACTCTCACTTTTGGTTAGAGAAGCTTCTCTTTCCAGATGGCAGTGACCTTGGAATGACTCAGAAGGCACCATGGTGCTGAGAAGAAGTGACAGAGGAGTGTTCAGCACTGAAATATCTCTACCACATCTTCCAAGGCTCAGGGTCCATTGTGGAAGAGGTGGTGGAAAGAATGTAAGAGGCAAAGGAAGGGTAGGACTCCTTACAACATGCTCCTCCAGACACAAAATGGCCTGGATATCCATGACCTCACAGTGCCTGACACTACCTACACAAGAACATCATAATAGGAGGGAAAGATGATGACATCAAAATAAAAGAGAGACTGATTGAGAGGGGGAGGGGATATGATAGAGAGTGGGGTTTCAAAGGGGAAAGTATGGGGAGGGAGGGAATTACCATGGGTTATAGTCTACAATTATGGAAATTGTCAATAAAAATTGTTCAATCTTTGATTCTAAAAGAAAATTTTGTTGTAATGCAGCCTTTTCTAACAATAAATGATTTTAAAGAATGTGACGTTATTTAGAAACTGTAATACCCAACTATGGAAGATATGCCAAGTGCATGGTTAGTAGTTGTTCACTAACTACCTTTCTTGACAGAGTACAAACATCAAAGAATAGGGATTCTCTAGAAAGCATCAGTCAAGAAACAATTACTTTCCCTTAGCTAGTGTGTAATCGAGTAAATGACAAACCTCAGAGATCATACATTAACCCAAGTAAAAAATCATACTTTCTAGAAAATAGTAGTTGATTCTAATATGAATTAGGGTTATGGTAAAAATAACATATGCTGTACACATGAAATGATATTAATTTATAATTTAGTGGCTCATATAAACTGGAGTCCTTGCAAATTGATTAAATAGTGAGATGGTAAATATTTAATTTATGCTTAAGGAATTTGTTCTGACAAGATTGTTTTATTAGCTTGTTGGTCAACATGCATTTTGAAAAATGGATTTCAATGTTGGAGCTATTCCTAAATCTATTATGCCATAGCACCAAACTAAGCCAAGCTGATTTTGAATCTGCATCTTATTAAATAAAATAACATACATGAAAGTTTAAGAACATTTTCTTTGTTTTGTTTTTCTGTGCTTAATGGAAAATTTAATTGTAGCATTTCTTTTTCTTCCCCCTCACATGTCAGTTTCAATAAAGAACACAAGGATAAAAATGAAGATAAAATCTTATCTCTAACATATACGGAGGAATTCCTTTACTTATAGAAAAAATGATATCATAGAATTTCTTTTAGTTATTAAAAAACTATAATATGATGATGGATTGCTTTTTGGAACAGGGTCTCACTTTATAACTGGCTGGCCATGGATTCAAAACTCTCCTTCCTCAGCCTCTGAATGCTAGGATTATGTGTTTATACTACCATATTCAACTTTATAGACTGTCTTATAAGCATTTGAATTTAACACTTAACAGATATATGTTTTTTTTTCAAATAAATACATTGTTTGAATTCTGCTTATAATTTGAAGTTCAAAATTTGGAGCCACTATAGTTAGCTGCTTACCATGAGGTAAAAGAGCCTCATGCAGAATTTTATCATATTTCTCACAACTTGAGCTAGAATAAGCAGTAATTCCTAAAGCAGTGACAGTGGTGTTATACCCCTTACTCTGTCTAGACTAGTTCTAGTTACTTTACCAAGAGGAAAGTCTTAATAATGAGAGGAGCTGCAATAGAAGTCTGAAGATGATATCCTGAAAATGCCTGGATGGAAAGATTCTAATTTGAAGCAAATAAATATATTTTTATTGTCCTCACTAAATAAATCTATAATGGATGGTCCAGGGAAAAGATACTTAATAAGGGGAGAATGCAAAGACAAGTAAATACGAAGTGTGGTTGTTTGGATCTGGAGTGTCTTCCAGTAGCTCATGTGTTGAAGGCCTGATTCCCCGTGGCATTAGTGGGGAATGGTGAAACTTTAATAGGACCTATGTGGAAAAAGTAGGTCACTGGAGGTATGTCCTTTATGGCTACTTTGTAGCCCTCACCCGCCTTTCCTTTCTTTTCCTCCTCTTCTCATCTCCCTCCCATCATTTCTTCTTCCTCTCCTCCTCCTATTTCTTCTTCTTCCCTCTCTCTCTCTCCTTCTCCCCCACTGTTTCTCTCCCCCTTCTTCTTTCCTGGCCACTGTGAAATATGCAACTTCATTTCACCACTCACTCCCCACAATGACATTTACCTCACAGTAAACCCGGAGCAAAGGATCCAAGAAACCATAGACCGAAACCACTGAAACTATGAGCCAAAACAAATCTCCCCACCTTTAAACAGATCGTCTCAGGTATCCTGTCACAGCGACAGAAATCTGAACGAATACATACAAGCAGGTTTTTCTGTGTGAGGTTATTCTGCAGCATTTACTGGAAGATGTGAAGAGGTTTTCAAACCTGAAATGCTGAGAAAAAAATAAGTTCAGAACTTAGAAAATGGGAGAAGTAGCATAATTCTCTCTCTCTCTCTCTCTTTCTCTCTCTCTGCGTGTGTGTGTGTGTGTGTGTGTGTGTGTGTGTGTGTGTGTGTGTTCAAAATTGTGTGGGTCCATTGTGGATGGAGGGGATGGCCCAGGCATGGGTGCTTGCATGCCTGTGAAGCCCAGATGTGAACATTAGTTGTTTTCTTCACTTGCTTTCTACTTTATTTTTTGAAGTACGATTTCACACTGAACCTACAGCTCACCAGCTGGGGTAGACCAGATAACCAGAAAGGCCGAGGAACCCTTTCATCACCACTGCCCTAGCCCTGGTATTATCACCGTGCCTGGATTTTACATGTGTGATGGGACTCTGAACCCAGCTCCTCATGCTGGCGCAGCAAACTCTACCCACTGAGGCGTCTCTGAAACTTCTAGAATTCTTCCTGAGGCTTACAATTCAATCGACACAGAGATGTCATTGATTAAAAAAAAAAAAAAAAGAACACAAGTCAAATATAAAGCTAGGTCAGCACTGGCAGATGCCTGGAACACGCAGGAAACCTATCAACTTGTAATGAATCATACTCGCCTGTGCCTGTTACCACATTGAAAGTGCATTTCTGCTGCCAGCAGAATCAAGACTGATAGATCGATACACAATGTATTCTATAGCACTCCTTTGAGTAGAATTCTGAAAAGGTGGTTTGATAGCAAAGTCAGTCCTTAACTTGTTAGTGATGTCATATGATTCTGTGACGTGTGTTAACCTTGCTAGGACAACTAACTGTTGTATTTGAAAAGTATCCAATAACGTTTACTACCTTTTCCATGGTTTGAATATTTGTGGACCATTAGAAGAGATGCAAAGGAAAAAAACATATAAATGTTGTTGAGGAATGTTATTAGTTGCATTGCTGGAACAAAACACCTAACCAAAGGCAAGTGATGGCAAAAAAGGAGTTTTTTTGGCTTACTGTCTTGAGGAGAAGCTTCATGATGGTAAGACATGAGCAGAGGCTGGACATCCCAACCTTGCCACAGAAGGTGGAAAATAGCAGCAAACAAATGAGCTAAACTTGGGTTAACAAACGGGGTGTTAGTAAACCTCAAGGTCCACCCCTAGCAACACACCTCCTCTATCAAGGCTTCACCTCCCAAATTGGAACCAGCTGAGGACCAGTCATCCAAACCACATGAGTTATAGGGGACATCTGATTTAAACCACCACATGACACTCCTGGCCACCATAAACTCAATCATCTTCATGTAAAATGCATTCAGTCCAACTTCAAGAGTCCCCATAACCACTGGGGTGACTCACAACTCACCAGAGTGCTGAGAAGAAGTGACAGTGGAGTGTTCTCCACTTCACCCTCCAAGGCTCAGGGACCATTGTGGAAGAGGTAGTAGCTACCTACATACACAAAACCTGCACAACAGGAAGGAAGAATGATGACATTAAAACAGAAGAAAGACCAGTTGGAAATAAGAAGGGATTCAGTGGAGAAGGGACTGATGAGGGGGGAAAGGGAGGGTCTATGAGCATGGTATATCATGATCTACTTGTATGGACACTATCAAAAAAAGGTGTTTTTTTTTTAAGCAGTCATAGGTTTTTATCAATCTCAAACTGTTTAAATTCAAAAGTCTCATCTGAAACAGTTTCTTAACTTCAATTCTATAAAATCAAAACACAAATTAAATATGCATAATGGCACAAAGTAAACATTCCCACTTCAAAAAGTAAGGCATAGGAAGGACCAATTCAAGGTCTAAAACCAGCAAGGCAAACATCAAATCTTACAACTTCAAGTCTGACATCTGGGATCTATGAAGTTATCTCTTGTATCCAAATTCTATCCCTTCAGCTAGGCTTACAGCCTAGGGAAAAAAATCCATCCTGAACCAGTAGCAATCCTTGGGACCATCCCATAGTCCTGGGTTCTCCAAAGTCCTGAGGTCTCCAATGAAACCTATGGTCTATCCATGCCATGGCCATCTAGGGCTTCCACATAGGGGCTACAAAAACCCTGCCTCACATCACCCAGTGGCCATATCCAAAAATAAATAAGTTAAATAAATAGAAAATAAAAATAAGGGCTAGAGAGATGGCTTAGCAGTTAAGGCACTTGCTTGCAAAGCCTCAGGACCCATGTTCAACTCTCCAGGCCCAGTGTAAGCCAGACGCACAAAGTGACACAAGTGTGCAAGGTTACACATGTGCACAAGGTGGTGCACATGTCTGGAGTTCAATTTCAATGGCTGGAGGCCCTAGTGCACCAATTCTCTCTCTCTCTCTCTCTCTCTCTCTTTCTCTCTCTCTCTCATAAACACACACACATAAAAAAAGGACCAGTCTGTTGGGCTTGCCTCAAAAATAAATAAATAAATACTGCGTTGCAAATCCAATAACCTCTTTCCTGTATTTTTTTATACTTGAAAACACTGAAGAAATTGAAGAATACACTAAAAGTTAAAAAGACCTCCCATGCTAATTGGATCAGAAGGAATAATATTGTGAAAATTGCCATAAAAACAATCTACAAATGCAAAGTAATCCCAGTCAAAGCTCCAGCAACATTCTCACAGAAATAGAGAAAGTAATCCTAAAATTCACATGGAAGCACAAAAGACCTAAACAGCCAAAGTAATCCTGAGCAAACAGAATAGTGCTGGACTCATCCTACCTGATTTCAAATTGGATTCCAGAGCCATAAACCAGTATGGTACTGGCACAGAAACAGACAGGTTAATCAATGGAATAGAAAGAGGATCCAGATATTAATCCACACAACTACAGTCTCCCGATATTTGACAAAGACACCAACAAATACATATGGAAAAGAAATAGTATCTTCAACATGTGTTGCTGGGGAAACTGGATATCCACATGTAAAAGAATTTGGATTAAAATTCTTTTTATATCCAAGCTAGATCCTTGTCTCTCATTCTATACAAAAATCAACAGCAAATGGGTCAAAGACTTTAATGTAAGACCCAAAACCATGAAACTTCTAAAGCAAAAAGCAGGTAGTGCATTATAAGATACAGGCATAGGTAGAGATTTTCTGTATTAAGACTCCAGTCACTCAGGAGATAAGGTCAACAATTGAGAAATGGGACTGCCTGAAATTAAAAACCTTTTACACACCACAATAAACAGTAAATTGAATGAAAAGGCAGCCTACAGAGTGGGAGGAAATCTTTGCCAGCTATATATCTGAGAGATTCATATCTACACTATACAAAGAACTCAAAACACTAACTACTCAGAAAATGAAAAACTCAATTAAAATGGGCTATGCAAAAAGGGGGGCTATGAAACTGAACAGAGTTTTTTTTTTTTTCTTTTTTTCTTCTAATTTTTTTTGAGGCAAGCCCAGCAGACTGGCCTTTATTTTGTTTTATTTATTTTTATTTGAGAGCGACAGACAGAGAAAGCCAGGGGGAGGGGGCGTGCATCAGGGCCTCCAGCCACTGCAAACAAACTCCAGACGTATACGCCCCCTTGTGCATCTGGCTAACGTGGGTCCTGGGGAATCTAGCTTCAAACCAGGGTCCTTAGGGTTCACAGGCAAGCGCTTAACCACTAAGCCATCTCTCCAGGCCCTGAACAGAGTTTTTAAAAGAAGAAATACTACCGGCTAATAAATACAAAAATGTTTATTGGGTTGACCTGCAACCCCAACGAGGAAGGCCTCTTCAAAAAAGGGGCATGGAGGAGGGAAAGGATGGTACCAACATGTGTTGTTTACATACAAAATATGTCCATATCTAATAAAAAAAAGTTGCTTAAATAAAAAAAAAAGTGTTCTTCATTCTTAGCCATCAGGGAAATACAAATTAAAGCTATCCTGATATTCCAACTCAACTCATTTCTTTACATTTAATTTTATTTTAATAATTTTGAAATGGGACTTACTTTTGGCAGTTCAAATGAAAACTTAAAACCCAAGCTCATGTCTTCTTTACTTAAAGAACTGAAATACAACAAGACTGAGGAGGATTATTTTGGCAAATTATTATATTTATTCAGAAGTCAGGAGGGGTGAGGGAGAGTCTACAGACCAAAGAAAGGGGGATGGCAGGGGAGGCTAGTCTGAGAACCAAAGGGTGAGGAGAGGCAACATCCACATGGTCTAAGGGCGTGTGTATATCCTTTCCCACCCTGGAAGCAGCTAAGATAGCTGAAGATAGCAGGGCGGATATGTGGGGTAATTTCTTTCATAACCCCAATGACAGTGACAGAGATTTGAGATATAAAATATGTTTTGATTAGTACAAAAAAGAGGGGGGAAGCTAAACAGACAGCATAAATGGTTGACTATAAACTTTTTTAAAAAAATTATTATTTGTTATTTATTTATTTGAGAGTGACAGAGAGAGAAAGAGGCAGAGAGAGGGAGAGAGAATGGGTGTGCCAGGTCCTCCAGCCACTGCAAATGAACTCCAGATGCATGTGCCACCTTGTGCATCTGGCTTACGTGGGTCCTGGGGAATCAAGCCTCGAACCAGGGTCCTTAGGCTTCACAGGCAAGCACTTAACTGCTAAGCCATCTGTCCAGCCCTGACTATGAACTTTTGAGCAAGCTTCAGTTGTTTGAACAATCCATGCACAGCATTCATGCTAATCTGTGCAGGCAAGACAAGATAGGGCTATCAATATGAATCATATTAAAATGAATCAGATACCATAAAAGAAAATTATTGGCTATTAAAAATAAGATACTTACAAACTTTTAGTAAAATAAAATAACAATATAAAAATAAGTATTACAATGAAGTTGTGCTGTTCCAGAAATGGAAAGATGTTGTTATTCTGTTTATTGTTAGTCGCCTTACAATAAATAAAAATCCCTTCAGAATATAAAATCTTGTGTATAGCTCATTTATGGTCTACTAGGTTTTTTAAATCTTTTTAAAAATAGTTTATTTTATTTACTTATGACAGAGAGAGAAATAATGGGCAAGCCAGGGCCTATTGCCACTGCAAACTCACTCCAGATGCATGTGTTACTTTGTGCATCTGGCTTTACAGGGGCACTGGGGAACTGAACCTGGGCCAGCAGGCTTGGCAAGTGCCTTTAACCACTGAGCAATCCCCCCAGCCCTGGTCTACTATTTTTAACTGAGCATTTATAATATTTCCTCAGTTTTGAAAATTTATAGCTAATATGAAATTTTGGGTTGATTTCTTCTTTGGTAAAGCTTTTGGCAGTATAATCTCATTTTTACAATTAAAACTCTGATAGTACATTTTATTAGATTAGATCAGACAATGTGGCCTGTAAAACTTTTAGAATTTTTGCTTTACTTGTCCAAGGCCACTGGTTTGAAAACTAAAACTTTTATAAGCCTTAGAAAACAAAGTATATTCTACTTGAAGTGTACATAGCTTTACACTTTACTGTGCCCTTATCTCTTTAGTGATTAAATCTATGTTCGTTGTATCTTACTGGTGCATTGTAATTTTTATCCCTACATAACAACATTCTTTATTTCAAATCCCTTTGTCTTTGAAAATCCTTTTATGGTATCAGATATGTTCCTATTTTTATTAGTTTACCTACTATATATCTTTTATTTGGGGCACTTTGCTTCTAATATGTTTCTATGAATAATACATGTACTGGATTTGTAACCCAGTTTGATAATGTACTTTGAGTGGGGGAAATCAACATTTGCCATTCATTGTAACCACCATTATACATGATTTTACTCTTTCCATATTGTTTCATTTTCACTGTGTAAGAAGCATATTGGTTTCTTTTCTGCTTTTCTTACTTTGGCTATATAAAATGAGCTTTCTCTTCCTTCAACCTCAATTCCTCCACAAAAGTCTTACCTGGTGTTTTTCACTGTGCTCAGATGCCTATCTTTACTCACTAGAAAAAGCTTTTAGATACAGCTGTTTCCTCTGACCATTGCCAACTTGAAACAGCAACTGTGATGATTCACATGAGACAAGACTTGTCAACATTTCATTGAAGAGGGAGTGTAAGATTGGTGAGACCCCATGAGGCCCTCCCCGCCTCGCTAAGATTTTATAAGAGGTAACCAGATGCCTGGGTAGGTGGGACTTCTCAGTAGTATAGATACCTAGGAATCATCTATGCTTTACAAGTAACCCCAATAAAAACATCGATTAACCAAGCTAGACTTGGATGAAATTCTTTCTTTTGTGTCTTGATGGCCCCCTGCTCGCTCGCTCGCTCTCTCTCTCTCTCTCTCTCTCTCTCTCTTTCTTTCTCTCTTTCTCTCAGGTGAAAACATATATATATATTTTTAATTTTTTGTTGTTATTTTTATTTATTTATTTGAGAGTGACAGACAGAGAGAGAAAGAGGCAGATAGAGAGAAGGAAAGAGAATGGGCGCGCCAGGGCCTCCAGCCACTGCAAACGAACTCCAGACACGTGCGCCCCCTTGTGCATCTGGCTAACGTGGGTCCTGGGGAGTCGAGCCTTGAACCGGGGTCCTTAGGCTTCACAGGCAAGCGCTTAACCGCTAAGCCATCTCTCCAGCCCTATTTTTTTTTTTTTTTTTTTGAGGCAGGGTTCCACACTAGCCCAGGCTGACCTGGAATTCACTATGTGGTCTCAGGGTGGCCTCAAACTCACAGTGATCCTCCTACCTCAGCCTCCCAAATGCTGGGATTAAAGGCGTGCGCCACCACGCCCGGCTTGAATAGATATTTCTGTACATCGCACACAAAAAGTCACTGAAAAGTCATTTTTTGTCAGTCTCTCATTCACATCCTGCATTTTGTGGATAATTTACAAGTTTATCAGCTAATGCACTAAGATTTACATTTCCCACATCTTACACACGTCAGCTGTTTTCAGACACTTCATCCTGTGTAATGACAGACCCTGCTCATCCCTTTCAGTTCTCTTCTTCCTCTCAGCAGTTCTGGAAAAGTCCTTCCTTCAATACTTCCTTGAAAGCAGTGGTTACGAGTACACAGTCTCTGAAAGCAACCATGTTTAGATGACCTTTTCCTTAGTTGTCTATTGCTGCATAACAAATTAATGCAAATGCTATAATTATAATTTGAAACAGCACTCTTTTTTTTTAATCTCAAGCTTTCATAGAACAAAATCCAGGCAATCTTGAGTGGAATGTCAATTTAAGTCTCTCCACAAGGCTGAAATCAAGGTGTTGGCTAAGATTGTCTCTTATTTGGAAATTCTGAAGAGAATCCATTTGTGAGCTCAGACATGTTGGTGACCTGATTCGGTTCCTGGTATCATATAATTGAGTTCTTTCCTTGTGGGCGATCTACATGTAGTTGCTCACAGCACCTGACCTCTCTATCATCAAAGCCCACAGAGGTGTGAATCCTTGACTTGGTCTTTTTCAATCATCCAAAGAAAATTGCTTCTGAAGCCTTGCCTGACCAGGTAAAGCCTACATGGATAATTTCTGTATCTTAAAATTAACCAATTTAGACCTTTAATTGCATCTACAAAATCCTTCTTATCAGTATCTAGTGAGTGTACCAGTTACTTTATCATAGCTAGTGGGAAGTAACACGAGGAAGGAAAAGGGTTTAGCTCAGCTTACAGTTTGGAGGGGAAGTTCCATAGCAGAGAAGACGTGATAGGCAGAGGACTGGTGGTCACATTGCCAGGAAGGAAGCAGAGAACAAAGAGAAAATAAGGCTAGGTCTCCAAAGCTCACCCCTCCCCAAGTCATCCACTTCCTCCAACAAGCCTCCACCTCCTAAAGCTTCCACAACCTTACCAAACAACACGATTTGTGCTGGAGACCAAGTATTCAAACACAAGAACCTATGGGGGACATTTCACATTCAAACCTCAATTACATTAGAATTAAAATCGCTTAGAAAACACAGCTTGGGGTTTATCTGAGAGCATTTCCAAAGCGGTTTAATTTTCCCTTTGGAAGGGAAGAAACTTGCTGAATGTAAGTGGCACCATCCCATAGACTGGGGTCCTAGACAGAAAAAATAAATAAAAGTGGGGAAAGGAGAAAACCAGCTGGGCACCAGCATTAATTCCTCTCTGCTTACTAGCTGTGGATGCAAGGTGACCACCCATTTCACGCTCCCACACACATGCCTTTCTGCCATGATGGAGTGTACTCCTCTGAACTGTGAACCAATATACATCCCTCTTCTCTTAAGTTGCTCCTGTAAGGTATTAATTTCACAGTGATAAGAAAAGCAACTTGTACAGAAAATGGCATTGAAAAGTTAGGGGGTTGCTGTGACTATTTTGTGGAAGGAATTTGGAGGTCTGGATCTGTAGGCTAGAGAAGTTCTAGAGTGCCCTAAGCAGAATTTAATGAGCCATCCTGGCAAAAGTGTGGAAAACCAGAAAGCTAGTAAACTGTGGATAGTAAAGTCCCAGTTCATTAGGTTTCGGAGGGGAAAGAAATTAGGATTCAGAGAGGTTTCAGAGGTTTTCTTTTGAGAATTGGACTAAAAGACATTCATGTTTCATCCTGGCAACAATCTGGCTATGTTGTGCCAATATTATGAGAACTTGGGGCTGAATTAAAAAGTAAAGGAACAACTTGTTTAGAAAAGAAAATTTCAAGGCATCACAATATTCAGGCTGTGTTCTGGTTACTGCTTACAGATTTTATCCAGGTTTACAGTGAGAGAGAATAGGAAGTGGGGTAGAAAGATGTGAAAAAAAAATGTACAGTTTGGCAAGGAAAGGGCAAGAACAGTGAATTAAAGTTGTATACAAGAAGGATACAGACAAATCATCTGCCATTGTTAAAGATTCATGCCACTAAGGAGATACCATGAACTTTACACTGAAACTATGGAAAAAGAGCCAAGAGTGTAAGACTACTCAGCAGAAGGCTCCAGTTTGAAAAATTGTAAATACATGTGAAAGGGGAGAGCAACAAGACAGAATACCACTAAAGGGGATCCCTGCTTGAAAACAACTGCCTAGGGAAGCATTTTCCTAGGTTCGGCTGCCAAGGTGCACACAAGCCTCTATAGCTGTTGCTAAAAGGGGACAGACTAAATCTTGAGCTGGCAGCCAAACCTCTGGGGCAGGATTTCTCTCTGATTTTCACTGTGCTGTTCTGTTCTTTACTGTGACCATCACAAGCATCAAGAAAATTCTCCTATCTCTACCTCCCATCTTTCCATCATCATACTGGGGTTATAGAAGCCAGCAACAACTTCCAGCATTTTACATGGTGCTCAAGTACTTTGGCTTGCTCAGCAAGAGCTTTATCCACTGAGACATCCATTTGATATTTGTGGAATGAGAATGTTTATTCTTTGCCACCATATATACCTGAGTTTATTTATTTATTTTTTTTAAGAACTCACAGTTAAGAGATTGCTTTGTGGAGCTGGGTATAGTGGCACATGCCTTTAATACCAGCACTCGGGAGGCAGAGGTTGAAGGATCACCATGAGTTCAGGGCCACCCTGAAATTATATAGTGAACTCTAGGTCAGCCTGGGCTAGAACGAGACCTTACCTAGGGAAAAAAAAAAAAAAAAAAAAAAAAATATATATATATATATATATATATATATATATATATATATATATATGTTGCCTTGAGTCTTAGAAGAAAGTTTGTTTGAACTGTTAATACACTAGGGACTCTTATAGATAAAGTAAATGTATTTTGCATTATTAGGTGAATGGCTATAAGCCTTGGAAGATGAGGGGTGGAATGTTGTGGTTTAAATACTGAGGAGACTCAAAGCTCATCAAAGCAAAAATTCAGGGGATGCAGAGAGCTCAACATTAAAGAAGACTTATAACATGCCCACCATGTAGCAGAAAAACCACAAAGATTGTAAGAGCCACAGGGTAAGAAGGTATTTCCTGAGACATTGCCCCTCCCCTGACTAAGACTGGTGCATTCATGACCCCACAGTAATTATCAACCACCCAATTCAGGAGGGTCCTCATTGGAATGGGGGCAGGAGAGATAGGATATAAGAATATAACTGCTGGCTGGAGAGATGGCTTAGCGGTTAAGTGCTTGCCTGTGAAGCCTAAGGACCCCGGTTCGAGGCTCGATTCCCCAGGACCCACGTTAACCAGATGCACAAGGGGGCGCATGTGTCTGGAGTTCGTTTGCAGTGGCTAGAGGCCCTGGTGCGCCCATTCTCTCTCTCTCTCTCTCTCTCTCTCTACTGGCCTCATTCTCTCTCTGTCTGTCACCCTCAAATAAATAAATAAAACAGAAAAATTAAAAAAAAAATAAAAGAAAAAGAAAAACCTTAAAAAAAAAAGAATATAACTGCATGGGAAAATGACCAATATCCTCATACTATAAGGTTCTTAATAATAAAATAATTATAAAAAAAACACTTATTCACAGAGACATTGCCTCTTCCCCATAACTGATGGCTACCCCCACAATGCACAACCCACATTCCCCAGTGAGGAGGGTCTCTTCAGATGGGGGAGGACAGGGAGGAGGCTAAATGATGGTACCAACATGGCTGTATACACACTGTGTACATAACTAATAAAAATACATATATATTTTCTTTGAAAGTTATTTTTGTGAAAAGTAATGTGAAGAGTAGTTAAGATGGCCATTTCCTGGCTCTTCTAAGACTCTGAGAAACAAACAACTCTATAGTAGATGTGTGACAGAAGCTAATAAAAAAAAAAAACAGCAATCTTTAGAAAGCTACAAAAAAAAAAAGGAAGAAGCAAAGAATACTTAGGGCTGAAGAGAAGTTTTAGCAGTTAAGGCACTTTCCTGTGCAGCCTAAGGACTCGTGCTCGATTTCCCAGAACTCACTGAAGCCAGATGCACAAGGTGATGCATGCGCAAGGTCGCCCATGTGAACAAGATGCTGCACACATCTGGAGTTCGACTACAGTGGCTAGAGGCCCTGGCATGACAATTCTCTCTCTCTCTCTCTCTCTCTCTCTCTCTCTCTCTGTGTGTGTGTGTGTGTGTGTGTGTGTGTGTGTATGTGTGTGTGTATCTCACTGTTGCTTTCACTCTCATAAAAATGGCAAGTCTTTTGGGCTTGCCTCAAAAAAAAAAAAAAAAAGAAGAGTACTTAAACAGATACAGGAATAAAGTCACGCTATATTCAAGATTCACTAAAAATTGGTTCAATTTTGGGCTGGAGAGATGGCTTAGTGGTTAAGCGCTTGCCTGTGAAGCCTAAGGACCCCGGTTCGAGGCTCAATGCCCCAGGACCCACGTTAGCCAGATGCACAAGGTGGCGCATGCATCTGGACTTTGTGTGCAATGGCTGGAGGCCCTGGCATGCCCAATTCACTCTCTATTTATCTGCCTCTTTCTTTCCCTGTCTGTTGCTCTCAAATAGATAAATAAAAATAAACAAAAATATTTTTTAAAATGGTTCAATTAAAACACAAACACACACACACACACAACAATTGTTATGTGCTTGTGTGCCTGCTCTTCATCACCAAGTATTGATTGCATGGACTGGAGTGTGCACTTGAGATCCTGGGAAGCATTATCTACTAGCTCCAGCACCTGCAGCCTAGCTGTCTGTGAGCGAGAGACTGTTTCAGCTTTGGCCTTCCCACGGTCCTTTCTAGCTTTGCATACAGCCACAGTCTCCACAACATTGGCTCCACTCAGAGCCCCAGGCTTCCACTGCCAATCTCATATTACCTAGTCATTGGGTTATCCAGTTATTGTGAATACAGGCTTTCTCATTCTATAGCTATTATTAAATGGATTCAAAATATTAGCCCATAGGAAAATTGGCCAATTTACTACTAATCATGGAAAACATAAACAAAAGCAAAAAACTACCATATAAATCAAGAATCTGCCCGCTTTATCCACTCACTCACCAAACCAAGCACATAGCAATCCCCAGATGCTTCCAGTCAGTCAATCAGTCAGTCAGTCAGTCACCCCCCATGTCTCCACACAACTATTAAACAATAACACTGAACATAAGATACCATTCTATTCACAATGGATGGAAGTAGCAAGACAAGCTCCTGAAACTGAAACCTTGAAATATATTCTTTGTCATAATAGATTAAATTAGTTAAAGAAATGATATAGCATAAAATATTAACAGAAGAAAAAGAATGGGATCTGTCTGTTTAATTCCATAAAATGGGCTGTGACACATTGCTAAATAAACAGGGTTTGTTTGTTTTTTTTATTTTTTAAGAGGGAAAGAGTAAAAGAACTTGAGAAAATAGGGGGGAAAAAAACAATGTGGCCAAGGTGTCTGCCCTCTGTAAGTGATACCTGCTGAGAAAACCATTTGTAGCTGCGCTGTAGGTCACCAGGACACAAAGCCTTTCCAGGAAGTGAGTGCCCCTGTAGTTGCCCCCAATTCACAGCAGTGGTGCCTTACTGAGCAGCACACCAGTGAGGAAATGGCTTACAGCTGACTTACTTTTGGAGGTGCTACTAGACTCCTCTCTTCTAGTCAGTGCTCATTATGTATTCATGAGCCAAGCTGGCTATCTTTCATTCTTTATTGTATTCAGGGTAGGGAAAAAAAAAAAAAACACATAAAACCATTTTCCTGGCTGAATGGGTGAAATAATTTAAAAGCCAATATGTTAGCCTGGCAGCTTGTCTAACAACCATGAGACTCTCTTTAGAACAATAATGAAAATAGCTCTCTCCTTATTGTATAAATTATTCATTCACTTCTTAACGCCAAGCGAATGTTTATGTTTACATGAAATGAGCACTGAAGACAGTTTCGCCATTTCAAAAGTCACCTCTCATTAAGTTGTCACACCTTCATCAAAAGAAGTTACTACATAGCCACTTCCCTGTGAAATTAATACCTTTAACTCACATCAATACAATGTTGTATGAAAAGATTAGCACTGCCTTTACATCAGTGATTAAAATAGTAAAGGCAGGTGCCTACTCAACAGGAACAAAAACATCCTCAAGGGAGAGAAAGCATTTTGTTCAAAGTCTTTGGATCTAAATGTTTGTCTCCTGGAAATACAATTCACAGAGATGAAAAGAAATGGAAGTTTTCCCAATACCAAATGTAATCAGTGAGTTAAAGTTCCAGAGAAGACTTCAATCATACCAGGGGTCACCATTTATTGTTTCACTATCTATCACCACCCATATGTACTCACTCCCCACTTTACTTAAGTAGAGTCCATGCTACTGCTATAACTCCTACTTTTTAAAAAAAGTTTTTTAATTTATTTATATATTTGTTATTTATTTATTTGAGAGAGAGAAAGAATGGATGAACCAGGGCCTCCCAGCATTGCAAACAAACTCTAGATACATGTGCCACCTTATGTATCTGGCTTTATATGAGGAAAATTGAACCAGGGTGCTTTGGCCTTGCAGGCAAGTGCCTTAACTACTAATTACTTCTTTTTTTAATTACTTTTTAACTTTTTTAAAATTTTTTGTTTATTTTTATTTATTTTTTTGAGAGCTACAGACAGAGAGAGAAAGAGACAGAAAGAGAGAGAGAGAATGGGTATGCCAGGGCCTCCAGCCACTGCAAATGAACTCCAGATGCATGCGCCCCCTTGTGCATCTGGCTAACACGGGTCCTAGGGAATTGAGCCTCGAACCCGGGTCCTCAGACTTCACAGGCAAGCACTTAACCACTAATCCATCTCCCCAGCCCATTTAAAAATTTTTTTCTTTGCTTTATTTTATTTATTTATTTGAGAGAGGGAGGGGTTGGAGAATGGGCCCACAAGGGCCTCTCGCCTCTGCTAACGAACTCCGTATGCATGTGCTACCTTGAACATCTGGCTTACGTGGATCCTGGGGAATTGAACTTGGGTTCTTTGGCTTTTCCAGCAGGTGCCTTAACCTCTAACCTATTTCTCCAGCCCCAAATACTTTTTTAAAAAAAGCAAAATTTATTTGTTTGCAAGCAAATTGAGAGAGAGAGAGAGAGACAAACAGAATGGGCACACCAGGGCCTCCAGCCACTGCAAACCAACTCCAAACATATGTGTCACTTTCTGCATCTGGCTTTCTGTGGGTACTGAGGAATCAAACCCGTGTTGTTAAGTTTTGAAGGCAAGTGCCTTAATCACTGAGCTATCTCTACAAATCTGCAATTACTTCTTGATATATATGCTCACGTCCCTTGACTTCTTCCCTCTGTAATAGTAATTGACTAAACCCTGCTAGGTTAAGTCAACTCTTCATCAACATGCATTATTGTCAGTCTTTAAGTTTTAACCATTACTATTTGACCATGGTGGTATTTCATTATCATTTTAATTTGCGTTTTTCCAATGGATAATGATATTGAGCATTTACACATATGTCATTAGCTATTTGCACAATTTTTGTCAAGTTGAAGTATTGTTCACATTTTTTAAATGATCAAAAATATGTTTTTGTTTATAGTTCTCCCTATATCATGGATGTGTATTCTGTAATGTTAAATGTATTGTTAATCTCTTCTCCCAGGTTACCAAATATTTTATATTTTCTTCATCTTTTAATGAACAATGTCAAAATCCAATTGTGCTACTATGACATAATATCCAAACCTAGTTAATTTACACAAACAGAAACTTCCTCACAAACATGGAGACTAGGAAGGTCAAGGTCAAGGCCCCCACAGTTGAGATGCTTGGTTAGGGCTTCTTTCTGTTTCTAAGATGGTTCCACCAAGGGGAAGATTATAGTGCCCTGAGAGCAAGAAGGGATGAACTCTGTGAAGCCTTTCATAAAAGTCTTAATCCACTCACAGGGAGGACCTCCCATGGCCAAATCACCTCTACATGCACATCTCTTCATACTGTCACATTGACAGCACATGAATGTTGGTGAGGAAATATTTACATAATAGAAAACATACTTTTTAAAATTTTATTGAACAGATTATCGCTTTATTCTTCATGGTTGTAGCTTTTTTATTATCTATACATTGTTAATGAATGTATTTTTTATTTATTTGAGAGAGAGACACAGAGAGAGAGAGAGAGAGAGACAGGGGGGATGGGCATGCCAGGGCCTTCAACCACCGCAATCAAACTCCAGATGCATGCATATGTGCAACATTGAACACTTATATCACTGTGCATCTGGCTTACGTGGGACCTGGAGAGTCAAACATGAGCTCTTAGGCTTCACAGGCAAGCGTTTTTTCTGCTAAGCCATCTCTCCAGCCTCGAATGTACCTTTTTCTTATTCACTTGAAAATAGGAACAACCATAAAACAACCTCCATGTCCTGTCTACCAAGATCAATTAGTCTACCTGCAACTTACACTATTCTACTTTTCCTTTCTTGATGTTCCAATGGGTGGTTTTCCTCTGGTCTTTATTAAAGCCAAAATTTCCATTACTTTCCATCTTCTCATCCACATAAGAAATCCTTTCTTAGAAGTATTTTTTTTGTGTGTGTTCTGCATTATGTAGTTTTCTTTCTACTAGAACATTCTGGAAATGGACATATTATGATGCCTATATATGTACTGTCAAGGTACTAACAGGAAATTAATGGTCCTAACTTAGTATAATTTGAAGAGAGTTCATCATTTCAAAGACAAGAGGAGAGTGTGTTTAAAACAAAAAAAGCATAAAACATACAGAGTACCACCCAGTTCGTAAAAGTAGCACTTTTTCTAAGCATGATGGTTTGAAAGTAAATGTCCTCAATACCTCAGGTATTTTTGATTAAGTATCATACTTTGTCCCTACCTGGTGGAGTTTTGGGGAGGTAGACCCTTGCTGTAACTCACGGCAATCCTCCTACCTCTGCCTCCCGAGTGCTGGGATTAAAGGCATGCACCACCATGCCCGGCAGACTTTGTACTTTTAAACACTGTGGAGATTGATAAAGACTATGAAAACTTTTGAAGTTGTACTGAGTATATTTTGCATTGTTAGGTGGTCATGAGTCTATGGGGATCAGGGGCAGAATGTTATGGTTTGAATGTAAATGTCTCCTTAGCCTCAGGTACTTTTAAATATTTATTTATGTAAGAGAGGAAGACATATACAGAGAGAGAAAGAGACGGAGAGTGAGAGAGAGAGAGAGAGAGAGAGAGAGAGAGAATGGGCACACCAGGACCTCCTGCCACAGCAAACAAACTCCAGGACACATGTGCCACTTTGTACATCTGGCTTTACATGGACACTGGGGAATTGAATGAGGGCCATCAGGCTTTTCTAGCAAGCATCTTTACCTGCTGAGCCGTCTCTATTTTTGATTAAGCTTCTTACTTAGCTTCTACCTGGTTAAGTCTTCAATGGTGAAAGCTTACTGTAGGAGGTGTACTGATTGGGGCAGTCCTTGGGGGTTGATGAGTCAAATCTACTGTGCTCCCATTAAAGTTCATGTTGCTTTTCTAAGCTGAACCTTACAGGAACTTAATGTCCAATGCAACAGTATTATAAACAGGATCCTTCAGAGGGTAATTAGATATTGGAGTAACATCTTATTCTCCTCCTATGTGACAATATAGGACTCAAGGTACTACTTAGAAGCAGAGAGCAGTCCTCACTAGACAACCAGAGTTTCTGAAACCTTGATCTTAGACTTATAACCCTCCCAACTGTGAGAAATAACTTACATATAAATTACCCAGTCTTACGCATTTTGTTACAGAAACACACAGACTAACATAGGATTTATTCATGACTAAGGAGGTGTTCTATTAGGTTCCAAAAAGTAGTACTATCAGAAACACTGTAGTTAAAGAAAGCAAATATGAAATATTCATATTCCCTGTAAAGGTAACATCGTCTTCTGTGCATTATGGGAGTGAAAGATGTAGCTAACCTACTACTAGGTAACTGGCTTTGCTCTTGGCAAATAGTGCCACACAGAGTTTCTGGGAATCAGCCTCTGCTTTGAGAAGGTTGAGCATTTAGCACCATAGTAACCAGATCAGTCCAGATAAAGAGAGGACTGTGTTGTTGGACCTACACATAGCCTCTACCTCAGCTGCTAGTCACTTTGTACATAGACACATTAAGCAAGTTCTAGTGTGGCTTAGGCAATAAGGATGACATCTAGAGAAGAGTTATTGGCAAGATTGATAGGAACTCCTACAGCATGGATGCCCTCTAGTTCACATTTACATAAATTTCTTCATAGTCAATGTCAATTCTCAGAGAAACATCCACATCTCTTTCCCCCAGAACTCTGTTGATAATTTTCCAAATTGTTCTTGCCTAACCTGATTAAGTGAATCAGCCTATGAGTCAGTGTAGACTGGTACCTTAGGCCATCTCTCTTTTAACACCAAGTGGATAATTAGATATATAATCCTGAGTACTGCCTCTTGGGAGCATCCCCTCCCCACTACCCATCCTCCCTACCACAATTTGTGAGATAATATGGTCATGGCTTTCCTTCCAAGCTATTTTTCCAGTAATCAGGACCATGCTTTCCTTCCTTCTTTAAGTGGCTGGAGGGAACTGGTCATCATGTCACAGATATGGATTAAGAGAGAGGCAGTGAAGCATGAAGAGCAGGTACCCTGGGACTCTGTGTCAACTAATCATGTAGTCAGCTTTTGGCTTGTGGGCCTGTTTATATTTGGTTTTACATTAATCTTCTATTTCAGAATGGAAAAATGCTGTTAATATACAATTTTATAGTTAAATGGATTAGATAACATGATTGGTAGTTAGGGTCATCACTTGATGATCCATTGCGATTCATTCAGGTCCCAGCAGGGTTTAGTGGCCATCAGGAACAATTTTCTAAAATAGAGAATAGTCATTAGAAAATTAGGGAAAATTCTTAACCTAAAGCCATTTGTTCTCCAACTGTGGTTTGTACAGAATATATATATATATGTTTTTAGAATGTATTTTTAAATTTCACTTTATTTGTTCATACAGAAATAGTTGAGTTAATTACATTTGATATATTTTTAATAATTTAGAATGCATTCAAAATACTTTCAAAATACTATTTAGACAAAATAACATCATTGCACTATCCAAAACTAAAATTTCTTTATATCATTGAGCACTTGGTGGATATATAACTTTATTTAATTGTACTAGAAATACCACCTTTCAGTTAACTTACTAGATTTCTGATGTTTTCCTTGGGCTGGTATTTCCTCAAAAAAAAAAAATTTTAAGAGTAAAATTAGTTAAATGGACAGGCTTGAAACAGATCATACTAAGCTAACTCACACAAGCAAAAAAAAAAAAAAAAAAACAAAAAAAATACAAACATTGCCTGTTCTCCCACATCTGTGGTTCCTAACCTGGAACAGCCTGAGTTACAGGCATACCTGACAACTCATCTGGAGGGATGAGAAGAGAGACGGAAAGTTTTAGGGGGAGGGGAACAGGAAGATGGGGGAAGATATACACAAAACCAAACCCAAAATGAATTGGAACCATAGAAACCCTCCTCCTGGATAGAAGACTAAAATATATAACCCTCAACAAGAGCATGGAGGGACATCTTGTAAGACGAGTCTTGAGAGAGGTAGAATGCAGTTGCTGGAGGCTCTGGTGTGCACCCATTCTCTCCCTCCCTCCCTCCCCACCCTCTCAAATAAATAAATAAAATATTTTTTAAAAAACAAGAACTTTAGAACAGTAGTTAGTTGGGAGAGAATGATATGGTTTAAGCAGTTGCAAACAGAAGCCATGGGATGTGGGCAGTATGCTATCTTTTGAGCTGGGTGATGGCTACATAAAACGTTCTATTCTTGGGCTGGAGTGATGACTCAGTAGTAAGAACTCTTCTAGGGCTACAGAGATGGCTTAGCAGTTAAGGCATTTGTCTGTGAAGCCAAAGGACTCAGGTTAAATTCCCCAGGATCCACGTAAGCCAGATGTACAAGGTGGTGCATGTATCTGGAGTACGTTTGCAGTGGCTGAAGACCTTGGCATGCCCATTCTCTCTCTCCTCTCTATCTGTCCCTCTCTACATATGTATATATTATGTATATATTATATATACATAAGATATATATATATATAATATATATATATATATGTATGTATGTATATGTATATATATCAAACAAATAAAAAAAAGTACTCTTCTATGTAAGCGTGATGGCCTGAGGAGTCCTCAGAGACTGCTCAAGTTCAATCCCCAGGACCAACATAAATAGCTGAGCATTGCATGCACACCTGTACCCAGTCCCTTGGGGAAGAAGAGAACCACGAGTCACCAGAACTTGCAGAAAAAGAGAAAAAAATGACAAGCTCCAGGATCAGAGACTTTGGCTCAAGTAAGAAGACCAGTGGACACTGACTTTCTATCACGTGAACAATGTGTTTAAATGCTTTGGGAAAGAAAAACTGCTCAACAATTGCTAAGCACTATAGAATTAAATAGAAAAAAGGGGGTAAAATAAAGCTTTCACGCAATGTTTTTGATTAATCATGGCTAAATCTAAGTAGAAAGGGCTTTTGTGGTATGAGTATACTTAAATTGAGTCTGGCAAAAGGCATTACGGATGACCTATTTTTGAGGCTGGTATTACAATAATAACATTTTATTTTTACTTGAGGCAGTGGATTTATAATTTCTATTCCTATTCTATATGATTTTTAGACAAATTCTTTTTTATTATAATATTATTTTAGTCATTTGGTTATTTTATAAGTATTCTAACAAACACTATCTAAAATATTTACAAGAGGACTCAGGAAAGAAGTTTTGCAGTTATAAAATACTGTGTTTACAAACTAAACATTTGCACCAGGCATGGTGATGCACGCCTTTAATCCCAGCACTGAGGAAGCTGAGGTAGGGGGATCACTGTGAATTCAAGGCCAGACTGAGACTACATAGTGAATTCCAGGTCAGCCTGGGCTAGAGTGAGACCCTACCTAGAAAAACCAAAAAAAGAAAAAAAAGAAAGAAAGAACCTAAATACTTGCTTTCATAGTCCAAGGTCAATTCCTTTCTTAAACTTTTGGATAAAGGAGGCCCTCTAGGTTCTCCTAGGAGGAGAAGTTGGAGTCAGCACAGTAGGTTGCAAATTCAGTAGTCACATTTGATCATCCCAACATTCATTTCCCCAAGTTTTCAGACTCGTGCTTTTCCATGTTTCCATTTTGAAATATATAGGCCATCATCGAGTTTATGCTTGTATTTGCCAACTCGATAGATGATAAATATCACATGAAAATGCTTTACCCAACACATTAATACTAATTTGGTGGTGGCATACAACAGCGATAAATTTGGCCCCCTTTCAAACACCCCTTCACACATGCTCACCAAGCTGATGACTAAGGTCTTATATGTTTTTGGTAGATAGGCTATCTCTTCTCTTCTATTTATCTCTTCTAGGTTTAAATAAATCTTATAAATACCCTGAATGCAAGAAGAGGTAGTAGGAATAGTTCTAATTTGGGAAGTTCCTGTATCATCAGAATTATTGAAAGGTTTTTTGATTTTTTTTTCCCAAGGAAAAGACTATTTTGTCAGATAGGGAAATAGAGTTGCTTTCTCGGGCACAGTGAACTTAGGAGACATGCAGGACACTTTGGGTTTGTCTACGTCAGCCTATATGGCCCCTGTTTGTTAGCATCCTACTGTCCTCCACCAGACACATCACCTTAGTGTAAGAACTTACTAGGGTCCACTGTGACCCTGGCAGTCAGTCAGCCTGGGGGCTGGTTCTTAGCTCTATCTACCTAGGAGCTCATGAAGACCTTCCAGTTTTCCATGTTTTCTTTATTGCATGCCTATGGTCTTGAGTGTCTCCTTTTCCCTGTGCATGCTTTCTAGACTATATAAGAAGACCGATAATCAAATCACTACCATAACTAATTTGTTGCCATAATGATTCATTTTTTACTTTCCACTTAATTATATCCAACCCATGACAACCTGAGTGACTATGACTCTAACACACTTTAGAAGTTCTTAAAAGCATGAGAATTTTTCATCTTGGAATGAAGTTTCTTTAAACCATTTCATTTAAATCCTTTCTTAAGTTTCATAATTTTTTTAATTTAAGCCACTATATTTGTGATCTTTTGTTATGGCAACATAAAACTAATGTATCGACTAACAGTATTGTTTTGGAATAGTTACCTTACTTTACTGCACTGACTGACCATCTGCTGGTTATGTAAGGGGACAATTTAAATATTTTTGGTTTTGCCTCTATTCGGTGAGGTTGTCTTTTGACTCTTGGCCAAATCTGAAGAGAATCCAAGTAACATTTTTATCAGTTGCTTAAATGTTTGATCCAGTGTTTGTTATGTTCTTAACACTGTATGCATTATCATTTTTGAAAGTATAGTCTTGTCAGATTAATGTCATCATTCTTCATTTTAAAATATAGAAATCACAGTTTTCAGTGGTTTACTTACTTACTCAAGGTCATATACTTAATATGTATCAGTATCCGAAATAAAGTCCCAGAATTATCAAAAGCAAGAATCCAGGTTCATTTCATGATACAGTGTGGTAGCCAAAGACTCAGTGGGTCAAGTGACTGCTGTGCAAGCATGAGAACCTGAGTTCAGCTCCCCAGCACCCAGGTACGGCAACATGTGCCTGAAATCCCACCAGACGGGAGGCAGAGACGGAAGGATTCTCACGGCTTCCTGGCGAGTTAGTCCAGCTGACTAGAGGGAGTTCTAGTTTCAGTATAGAATGAACCCTGTCTCTAAAAAAAGTAAGGTAGAGAGTAACTGATGAAGACCCTTGACGCTGACCTCCATGTGCATGCACTCCCTTATGCATGCACATATACACCTACACGCATATGAACACACATACACATGCATGCACACCACATATGCTCAGATGAGCTCCAAGGTGATATTTTTGCAGATATGAACTTTGTTTTATTATACAGTTTCATTGAGTCCTCCTCTTAGCCCCCTCTAATCAAACTCTACAGGCTGAAACTTAAAAAGAATGAACCATGCCAGGCATGGTGGCGCACGCCTTTAATCCCAGCACTCAGGAGGCACAGGTAGGAGGATCACTGCGCGTTTGGGGCCAGCTTGATACTACATAGTGAAATCCACCTTAGCCTGGGCTAGAGCAAGACCCTACTTTGAGAAAAACAAATGAACCAAAATGCTGTTCACTAGTGGATCTTGTCATTAAGATTCTAGCAAAGTGTGTTTACTTATTATAATGTCTCATTTTGCAATAATGTGCTCTATGTTTTGCTTCTGCAAGTTGCCACAGATAAGAAAATCAAGTTCACAATCATTTTTACCCCTTAGAATTGTATAGCTCTGCTGTTGTAAATGATCAGCATTTTGTTGCTATCATCAGGAATCTACAAGTCATTAAGGCTGAATGGTCATCTGCAGAGAGGGCTTTCAATAGCTTCTCCAAGGTGAGCAATGAGCTAAGAGATCCAACTTGCCCAGGTAACAAGGGTACAAAGGCCACATCCAGCCATCTGTGTACCACTGCTCTTCCATCTCAGTGTCATTTGTCTAAACCACAGGATCCAAACTAGTAACTCCAAGTTGCTAAGGTGATGTGAAACAAGAAACCCTGAATAATATGAAGCAATAAATAGAGCTAGAAGCTATACTGGGATGGAGACTGTGGTTCCCTTTGTCTAATTCAAAGCATTTTTAGTAGCAAAAAAAAGAAAAAAAAAGGAGCAAGAGTGACACTTGGTGGCCAGTATAAGGCAGCACAGAGGACAGAGCCTTAGGGAATACTCTCTTCACCAGGCGTGATATGGGAATTCTATGGATCAGAAGAGAATTATGTTATTTATAGAGAAACAAGACCTGTGTTTGCAACAATTATACTGCTCTGTCTGTGGCTTGTAGCTTAATATCATATGTGATACCACAGAGCAAATGTTTTGAGTGGACATAAGTTAATGTGCCCAAACATTTCAGAAAAAAAAAAAAAAGGTGTAGCCAAAGAGGTTGAGGTAAGGTTCAGTAGGTAAGAGCACTTGCTGAGCGAACATGAGAACCCAAGTTTGATCCCCAGCACCTACATTAAAGCCAGGCATGGCTGTGTGCGCCCACAACCTCAGACTGAGCAGGGCAGAGATAGGAGAATTGCTGGAGCTCCCCAGCCAGTCAGTCTAACCAAAATACAGGGAGCCGGAGCTCCAGGTTCAGTGGGAAACTGTCTCAGGGAAATAAGGTAGAAAAATAATAATAGAGGAGGATATCAATATCTTCTTCTGGCCAAGGCAGGCATGCCTTGCTTAGGGTGTATACATCTGCATACACCACACACACACACACACACACACACACAAAAATTAAAAAAAGAAGAAAAGTACAGTCATGGGCATGCTAATTCAGATAACCAACATTAAGTCTGGCAAAAGCTTCTGTGATGAACAAACATTTTAAATGAAGCCATTATTAAATTACTACAGAGCATTTCCTGCATCTTGCCCTTGGGATTCTCCCAAAGGAATGCCTCCACCCTTTGTTTTAATCACAATCCCTCCTCCTAATTAAGACATTTTAACACAACCAGGTTAACTTCTAGTCATTGTAACTACCTTCCTTGTTATCTTTTACCAATGAGTGTGCAAACAAAGTGTGAGACCACTTTGACATAGTTACTGAATAGATATACTCATAAACAATAGAGAAAGTGCAAACAACTGGAAATAATAAAGGTTTATATAAACACCACCCAAAACAACGGAGAACAGAAACAAACAACTTTACAATAGATCCTGTCACAGACCCCAAGTTTCCAGGTACTGTAAGTAAAAGACTATAATTCATGATAAACTCTGACACAGAGATGTGGGAAAATATATCCCAATAGCTTATATCTATGACTAAGGTCACTGTCCATCAGGTCCTAGCCATATCTATCAACCTTGGCTATACAGGGGGTCCACCAGAACAGTTCAAGATGACTTCATACAGATTACAACCCAGAAAATAAGTAACAGAATGGGCCTGAAGCATTCACTCTATCTGAAGCTCAGCTGATTCTGATGTGTAGTCATGGCTGAGAAGCACTATTCAAGAATAGACAGGAGAGGAGGGTAGGGAAGAGGAGGCCAGGGGAGGGAAGGGGAGAGAAGGGAAGGGCAGGAAAGGGAAAGGAAGGAAAGGAGGGCAGGGAAGGGAAGGGAAGGGAAGGGTAAAAGGAAGGGAAGGGCATGGTAGGAAGTAACAGCTTTTGGGGGAAACTATTCTGAATATTGGAGACTAAAGATCAAAGATCTAACACACACAGATAAATTTTATATATGATCAATGTTATCTCTTCAAAAATATTAAGGGTCAAATCTTTATATGCTGATTGACACATCAAAATAATATTTTATTTTTAAATGTTAATATTTGTAATATTAAAAGTTAATCTCTTTTTATTTAAACTTGTCACTAAAATTTATGACATAAATACATGTCTAAAAAAAAAGTAACTAGAGGTTTTCAAATATTTTTTCAGTCTTATGGCCATAAAAGATTAAAGGCTAGTAAATTCTTATCTTTTCCTATCTGTCTACCACACGGCTTTATAAAATTTTCCAAGTGCTGTGTGGATTTATTTTAATGAGCACCATAGGCAAAAATATATGATCTCTATAGGGATTTAAAAAGCACAGAGATCTCCCTAAAAAAATTCTACCCTGGAAAACTTCTAATTGTCCACAGAGAGAACTCTTGAGTCTGATACATCAACCAAATCTTCACTCAAGAACCACTTAACAGCACAAAGATTTACAGGTTCACCCAGAGGAAAAAAACTTACAGTAATTTGGAAAAGAAAAAGAAAAACTATTCTAGGTTCCAAGCACAGAATTCCTAGTCCTTCAAATTCTACCAATGTCTAAATGATGAGTCTCTGTCCTTTAGTCATTACCTCTTTGTAGAAAGATAGATAGCCCTAGGCAGAAATAATCAGGAAAAAAATGTCCAATTTTAAAGCATTGTTATGAAAAGGCTAGTCATAATATAATAATCACAAAGAAAGATAAGCAGTAATTGGCTTTCAACAAAAGACTCAAATTTTTTGTCTTCAACTTTATTTTGACCTTTCTTGATATTAGGAGATGATAATATTTGGGGGCTGGAGAGATGTCTTAGAGGTTAAGGTGCTTGTCTTCCAAGTCTAAGGAACCAGGTATGATTCCCTGATACCCACATAAGCCAGATACACAAGGTGGCTCGTGTATCTGGAGTTTATTTGCAGTATGGAGGCCATGGCGTGCCCATTCTCTATCTGTCTCTTCTCTTTCTCTCTCCCTCTCTCTCAAATAAATAAATGAAATATTTTTTAAAGTTGATAACATTTGAGGTACCAGATCTCTGCAATATATAAAAAGGAAGAGATTCTTCTTAGGATGTTTTATGCCTGAGGAGTTATAAATTCAGTATTGTAATTAAATTTGTGTTTTAAACCAATAAGCACTTTTCCAGAAGTATCTCAGTGATGCTTTCTGGTGTGCAGGCAGGAATAAAGAACACCGGGGCAAAACAAGCGAAGGAAAATGTATACAGTTTTTCCAGGACTCTGTAGCTTGGAATTAGGAGGTTGGTTAGATTTCTGAGGGTAAAGGCAGGCAGGGGAGATGGGGGACCCTAGTTGTTAGTATTACTTTAAACAATAAAGTTATAACAAATTAAGCAGTATGAAATTAGTTAACATTTCCCCCAGGCAGTCCTGCAATAATCAAGAACTGTTCTACTTAATTTTTTGTATGTCTGTGTGCACATTATTGAGTACACAGGCTAACATCAGTCAGCACTTTGTCAACTATGCTTATCTGTACACACACTTCCATAGTCGTGCATGTCACAAACAGGATACCGTATAAATCTGAGAATTTTATTGTTCCAATTCTTAACCGAATTGCTTTTGTTAAAAACACATTCCAGGCATAACCTAACATTAGTCTGCAAGATTCCCTTACAGCATAAGTCTTTGAGATTTTTAATATGACAGGAAGTTTCTGATTTCTTTTCTAAAATAAAAACTTGCTTAGCTTGTCCTCCTGCCATGTCTGCTCTCATCATTCTTTGCAGGTTATAAGATAACTCAGGAAAGTCATTAACACCATGATTGGGTACATGGCAAATGCTCAAGAAGATACAATATAAATATATTACCAGACCACCGAGGAAACTAATGTACCTATGAATTTAAGAGTGGTCAGTGGAATCACATAAATCCAAATTCTAGTTACCTATTTTCTATCTTTTTTGAGACCTTTAATATATGGACATACAGTAATTTAATCATGTCCCTTTATCCTTTCTGGTCCCTTCTCCCTTCCACCCCTGCCCCCAGTCTCCTGAGGACACTCTTCCTTCAAGGTAGTCCCTGCTCTGTCCTGTTGTCTCGTTCTCTTTGTTCTCCATGTTACAATGTAAGTGGGCTCAGAAAATAATTCCATCTATAGCATATATAGGTCATTTGAAGTTGAGGTATTACTATTTCTTCACGTAATGTAAAGCTACTCTCTTTGTACAGGCTTCATATGAGCGCGATATGTAAGAATAAAGACACTAGAGATATGCTTCGTCACAGCTTAATGAGGTTGTTTTCACTCTCAGACAACCAGTCAAGCATTTAACAGCAGAAAGTCCCCAGCTAATCTGCCAGTTGAGATCTTGGTGGTTGTGAGCCACGTATAATACATCACCAGTATCCCACGCAACATTCTGTCACTAAAAACTCCATGGAATGACTGATGCGCAGAAATCCCCTCCCACTTTGAATAGCTACTTCCTGTGAAAAAGAGAGCTCCTGGTAATGCGTATTCATGCTCTCTTGACAAGGCTGACAGACAGCAAGCAGAAAAAAGCCAACATCTGCCAGCCTGCTTGGGTTCCTCAGAAAGAAAGCCCTAATGGCATCAGGGAGGACATTTCTGCTGTCACACTGATAGATCTGCAGAGGGTCCAAATGGAAAATATGTCCCAGGCATAGGTGATCCATTTGAATATTCTTTCTGAACTCAGAGTGCCATGTAGTCAAAGGCACAATTTAACCATAAGACAAGTTCTACAAAGTGACAACGCACAATATTAAATATTCTCAAGAGATCAAATTAATCCAAAGAATAATAAGAACTGATCCCAGTGTCTCCTGAGGATCACAGTGAATGATCAATAGGGGTATAATAAGTCTACTGTATTATAAACAGGGAAGTCTCCACTGTATAGAGACACTCCAGATCTACATTGTGATCTAAACGCATACTTGCTTCAAATTAATTTGCTAGAACTAGAAACCATGTTTGAGAGAAGGGAAAGAAACAGCTAAGTAATAATGGGAAAGACAGACAATTTAATGGGCTATAAAATATTCTATGTGCTCACAACATGAAAACAAATAATAGGCATGAGAATGAAAAGATGCTAAAATGTATTTATTTAGTGTAGATACTGTACATTTTCTTTCTTTCTTTCTTTCTTTTTTTCGAGGTAGGGTCTCACTCTAGCCCAGGCTGACCTGGAATTCACTATGGAATCTCAGGGTGGCCTCGAACTCACAGCAATCCTCCTACCTCTGCCTCCCGAGTGCTGGGATTAAAGGTGTGCACCACCACGCCCGGCTTTAAAGACATTTTCTTAATGTGCCAGTTTTCTGGAGAAACTAGCTGAGAAATTTAACCAGATAATAAACATTAACTTTCTAGCCTCTTAGAAAGGTACATTTGGGCCTGGAGGGATGGCTTAGCAGTTAATGCATTTGCCTGCAAAGCCAAAGGACCCAGGTTCTATTCCCCAGGACCTACGTTAGCCAGATGCACAAGGGGGCGCACGCATCTGGAGCTCCTTTGCAGTGACTGGAGGCCCTGGTTCTCTCTCTCTTTCTCTTCCTCTTTCTCTATCAAATAAATAAATATATATAAATAAAATATTGTAAAAAAAAAAAAAAAAAAAGACTGTCAAATCTAAGCTAGGCATGGTGGTGCCCACCTGGATCCCAGCACTTGAAAGCCTGAGGTAAGAGGGATCTCTATGAGTTTGCCTGAGACTATGGAGTGAGTTCCATGTCTCATTCCATAGTCTCAGAAAGAATGAAAGAAAAGAAGGAAGGAAGGAAAGAAGGAGGAAGGAATGAAGGGAGGGAAGAAGGGATGGAGGGAGGAGGGAGGTAAATCTGGAAGGGACTTATAATGCATCTATCCAATATCTTCATTTAAAAATTGAAAATTTGAGCCAGGTATGATGGCACCTTTAATCCCAGCACTCGACAGGCAGAGGTAGGAGGATCACCATGAGTTGGAGGCCACCCTCGAGGTCAGCCTGGGCTAGAGTGAAACGCTACCTCAAAATCAACAAAAATAATTGAGAATTTGGGAGACTGGAGAGATGGCTCAGTACTTGCTTGCAAAGCCTGCTGGTTCAGGTTCAATTCCCAAGATTCCATGTAAAGCCAATCCAAATCAGCGCACACATCTGTGTCCCAATGCACTCATCACAATTAGAGGCAGAGCCAGGAGAATCTGAAGCTTGCAGGCCAGCTAGTCTGACATTTGCTGCAGTGTGGAAGTTCATTTCCAGGGGCAAAAGACCCTGTCTACAAGTGGGAGCACAGACACCTCAAAATTGTCCTTGACCTCCACATACACACTATGCAATGCACACACACACACACACACACACACACACTCAAATAAATAACTTTTTTTAATTGGGAAAGCAATGCCAGAACATTAAGGTGCTCTCCTCAAGGTTACAAGCTAAATTAGAGGCAGACATGAAACTATAAGCAGGTTCATGATTTCTTCTGTAATGGATTTTTTTCTTTTTTGGTCTATTCTGTACATAAAATGAGAGACAGTGGAATGTCATACTCCTGAGTCTCAAAACCAGTCATTCTGTCTACAGAGCTACCCTGGAGCTTGTTTAAAGGTAAGGCCACATTGGAGAATGGAACATTTGTGTCTGTGACATTTTTTTTCCTCCCAAGTATCATCTCTTTCCTTATAGAAATGTGTCATGAAACTATTGCTATGACCTCCTTATCGTTAAGGGATTCTTTTGCGAACCTTCTACCCTAAATTTCCCCCTTGGAAAACTCTCCATGGTCCGGGAGCCTGCTTACAATCATGCTCTCGTAAGTTAGCTGTCATGTACTTCACTCTCTCAAAGACTTAGTGAACACCTGGCACAAAAATAAAGTGTGACGTATGTATTCCATAGACCCAGAAGTGTTCTCCACCTGCTCCCCTTAGCTGACTGTGGATTAAGCGGCACTGTTCATCCCTTCTTGTGCCCTCAGCATGCTGAGTAATAGCAGCAAGCTATTAACACACACGAACAAGATATGGTATCTATGTCTATACTTGCCATATAGTATGTGCGTGTATAAGTGCATGTCACTGTTTGCACAGAAACACTTTGTTGACAACAAATAAATATGAGAATGTCTTTCTAGCTCTGTAGCAGTGCTCTTACTCCAAACGTGAAAACCAAGTACTGCGGCTCATTTTTATTTTATTTATTTTTTATTTTTAAAATTATTTTACGTATTTTTAATATTTGTTTATTGTTTCTTCAAGGTAGGGTTTCACTCTAGCCCAGGATGACCTGGAATTCACTACGTAGTCTCAGGGTGGCCTTGAACTCATGACAATCCTCCTACCTCTGCCTCCCAAATGCTGGGATTAAAGGCGTGCGCCACCATGCCCGGCTTACAAATATTTTATTTATTAATTTGAGAGAGACAGGGAAAGGGAGAGATCAGATGCACCAGGGCCTACTGTCACAGCAAATGAACTCCAAATGCATGCACCACTCTGTTCTTTGTGGGTGGGGAGTCCAACCCAGGCCAGTAGGCAAGAGACTTTAACAGCTGAGCCATCTCTCCAGCCCCATCATTTTTAATATCAGTCCTTTCCTTCACATTTTGCTAACAGCTACTATAAGCAATTAAAGACTAAAATGAGGGCTGGAGAGATGGCTTAGCGGTTAAGCACTTGCCTGTAAAGCCTAAGGACCCGTTTCGAGGCTCCATTTCCCAGGGCCCATGTAAGCCAGATGCACAAGCTGATACATGCATCTGGAGTTCGTTTGCAGAGGCTGGAGGCCCTGGTGTGCCCATTCTCTCTCTCTCTCTCCCTGTCTGTCACTCTCAAATAAATAAATAAAAAATAAACAAAAAAAAGACTAAAATGAATTGTTTTGAAATGGAAGCACAAAATAAGAAGGAAAGAAATTATAAGGGCTTGGTGACCAGTGATGGCCTAACTAGACAGATTCCCCACTTGGTGCTATTAACACTTAAATGTCCTCATTTTTTGTCATTCCTTTAATTTCTTATTTTTTCACCACCTTTATTATTTTTTTTTACAAATTTCAAGTATTTTAACTACCTAATTACGTCTAATAGCACTTTTATTTTTATTTATTTATTTTATTATTTATTATGATTAAAAAGTGAGATTTTCCCTTTTCATTTCAATTCTCCAGATTTTATGAAGTATAAAAGCTCTTTTAGTTGTTGATGATATATTTCCTCTCAAGTCAAGAGAAATGTCTGCTACAGCAAGAAGCAGTCAAGTTTTTGTTTCAGTGCCACCACATTGATTATGCTTCTAATTCTGTCTCTCTGAGAAAAAAGCAAATTAATCCTGCTCTTGGGATTACCAACTTGACAGATTGGAAGGAAAAATAAAAGCAGTCTCTCCAGAGAAGACATATCTTATTAAAGTGCTAACTGGTGATCACTCACCAAGTTCAGAGCCAACTACTCTTTGGCAATTTAATAGAACCAAATGTAACTCCAACACTGCATTACTGAGACTTTAAGAAACATTTTTCCTGATTCCAAATATGCTTTTTAATTTATTTTTTTAATTTAGTTATTTGCAAGCAGAGAGAGAGAGAGGAAAGACAGAGAATGGGCACACCAGGACCTCTAGCTGCTGCAAATGAACTCTAGCTGCATGTTTCACTTTGTGCAACTGGCTTTATATGGGTACTGGGAAACTGAACTCTGTCTGTTAGGCTTTTCAGGCAAGTGCCTATGCTGAGCCATCTGTCCAGCCCCCAAATATGCCACTTTAAATCACACATTTTAGAATAGTTTTAGATTTAGAGAAAAAATCATAAGCATTGTACATACAGAACATTTTGGAAAATAAGGTGATTAGAAGCTGCCTCTATTTAATGAGGTGAAGGAGAAGAGTCAGTATAAGAAAGAATAGACTTTGTTCCGAATAGAGAAAGTGCAGTGGATTGAATGCCAAATGTCTCCAGTGCCTCATCCTTGGTCCCTAGCAATAGAGCCTTTGGGAGGTGAAGCTGTGCTGGAGGAGGTATGTCACTGGAGGGAGTCCTGGGCATTTTATTTTTTATTATTTTTTTTTTATTTTTTTCGTTCATTTTTATTTATTTATTTGAGAGTGACAGAGAGAGAGAGAGAGGCAGATAGAGACAGAGAGAGAATGGGCGTGCCAGGGCTTCCAGCCACTGCAAACAAACTCCAGATGCGTGTGCCCCCTTGTGCATCTGGCTAACGTGGGTCCTGGGGAATCAAGCCTTGAACCGGGGTCCTTAGGCTTCACAGGCAAGCGCTTAACCACTAAGCCATCTCTCCAGCCCCTGGGCATTTTATAATCCCCTTGCCAGTGCTAGTAGCTCACACTTACTGCTCCTCCCTGCTGATATGTGATGAAGTGAGCCAGCTTCCCGCTATGTTTCCTCTGCCATGATGAAGCTTTCCATCAAGACTGTAAGTCGGAATAAACCCTTTTCTCCCATAGGTTGCTTTTGGTTGGCTGTTTTGCCCCAACAATGGGAAAGTAACTACTACAGAAAGGAAGCACTTTGGAAATTTACAAAGGCAGTGATAGGACAGCTAAAATGTGCTGAGAATATTAATAACACACCAAAAGTAAGCCAGCTGGATACATCTCCAGACAGGTAGCTCAACTAAAGAGGGAAGGAAACAGAAGTCTCATCCCAAAAAAAGAAAAAAAAAAAAAAATTCCAGGTAGTCCTGGTGAAAAGAGACTGGCAGTTCTATCCTCAAGACACGCCCACAACCTTTGTTGCAGTTACCTTCTTGTTGCTGGGACAAACACCCGACCAGAAGTAACGTCTGGGAGGAAAAGGGTTTGCTTCAGGTTTATTGATTCCAGGGGAAGCTTCATCATGGCAGAAGAAGCTGGCTCACTTCATCCTACATCCATAGTGGAGACACAAAGACCAATGTTCGTGACCCACAAGCATGAGCAGCCACAGCTCAAACTGGCTCTCAACACACCCTGGGGCTGGACTCCAGTTCCCACCCCTAGCGACACACCTCTTGCAGCAGACTGCTGGAGTCTTAAGTAGGAAGCTTAGTCTTAGTCAAAACTACCTCAGGCTATGGGGGACATATATTTATATTCAAACCGCTATACCTTGGAAGCCTCAGATACAGTTGTAGACTTCAGTGAGACAATGATTCATGGGGACAGTTCAGCAGTGCAGAGTCCAGCTGGGCCACTCTTGATGACTTAGAGGACAGTGTGTTGTCATTATCTAGAGAGGGAATCTTTTGTTGAATACTGAGCTATCCTGGGGACCCAAGGACTGGAACCACAGAACCACAAGACAGGGAGCCTGGATTTAATCTGTAACAGCACCAAAGTTAGGGACAGGCTTGGGAGACAGCTGTAGAAAATGGAGGGCCAGATGCTGACAAGCTGAGTAGTATAAGCTATAGGAGGCTTTCCTCAGGCAAAGTGAAGTGCATAAAACCACACCTGGTGGTCAAAAGCTGGTTTCAGCCACTGAAAGGATAGCTATGAGCAAGGTCAGTAGGGAAATCAGCCTATGGAGCCAGCTATTTGCTATCCGCTGCTGTAGAGCCTCCAGCAGGTTAACACTTGGAAGACCTTGAAAGTCTGAAAACAGCTCCTTTGCCTGACATATCTCATTGCTGTGGTTGCTTTTCACAATTCCAACATATTTCAGAGACTCCTACAACCATTGCATTAGTCACCCCCATGAGTTATGATCTGAGGAGTCTTAGGTTGGTAACAGAACCTTCCCATTTCATAAACAATAAATCTCAATGTGGCTGCCAAGGTTCATGTTGCAGTCAGGTTCGCATTGCTGGTAGAAATCACCCAACCAAGAGCAGCTTCTGGGAAAAAGAAGTCTATTTTGGCTTACAGGGTCGAGGGGAAGCTCCACAATGGCAGGGGGAAAACGATGGCATGAGGCAGAGGTGGACATCACCCCCTGGCCAACATAAGGTGGACAATAGCAACAGGAGAGTGTGCCAAACACTGGCAAGGGGACACTAGCTATAACACCCATAAGCCTGCCCTCAACAATACGCTGCCTCCAGGAAGCGTTAATTCCCAAATCTCCATCAGCTGGGAACCTAGCATTCAGACCACCTAAGTTTATGGGGGACACCTGAATCAAACCACCACAGCACACAAGGAAGGGAAGACACAAAAGGGAAGTGGCCATCAGACACTTGTCCAATGCAGCATCAACAACAACATAAACCATAGGAAAAGCAGAAGCCTGCAAGTTCAACTGACCATCCTCATGCCCGGTGTGTACAACTAGTAGTGTCCAAGTTTCAGGAACCCAAAAAGAAGTTGTCCCCACATGTCTTCACTCCCCGCCCCCCTTTACCACTTGTTCATCTGCTTTTTCTTTCTAGTATATTTTAGTAATACTTTTACTTTATTCTGTCTTAACTTTTCATATTTTTACTCTACTGGATATATTTATCTCATTTATGCAATTTTTATCACTGGGCAATAATATTTTCACTTTTAATTTCTTTATTTTTTTGCCCCATTTTCCCTCTTTCTTGTACTATTTGACCTTATTTTTTTTGTAACTTGTATTCTCTTTTTATTACCTTTCTTGCATTTCTGAAATGTTCTTTACATTTCTACTTTTATTTTTATAATCTCTAATACTTTTCCTTCCCATGAATAATATTCCCTTCTAACCTTGCTTTTCCTCTGTTTTTCTCTTTTCCCTGACAATTTATTTTATCTCATTCATTGACTGTTTCTACATTTATAGTAAGTTATATTTAACTTCATAGAACATTCTGTCTAGATTTTCCATTTCTGTTTTATAATCATTGGTAATAAATTAGTGAGTTTTAATCTATTTTAAGGGCAATTCTGTATGTGGTTTGATGGTGTTGTTTGAACAGCAGCTTGTTCTGATGAGCTGAACTCCCAAGAGCTGGCTGTTCAGTAGGAAGATACTCAAATAAACCCAGAAGAGAAATAAAAACAAACAATGCACAAATCACTACAGAGAAACATCAGAAACATGAAAAAGCAAGGTAACTGGACTCCTCAACAAGATCATAACTCCTCAAGAACTGAATTCAAAGACATAGAAATAACTCACATGCCAGGTAAATATTTCAAAAATACAAGTAAAAATGATTAACACAATCAAAGAAGATACAAGGATTCTACTACAATAAAGGATTGTAGTAGAAAGCTTCATGTTGCTGGGATGAACATCCAACCAGAAGTGTTTATGGGAGGAAGGGGTTTATTTCCAGCTTACAGATCCAGGGAAAGTTCCATCAATGGTGGAAGAAGCTGGCTCCCACTCACAGATCCAAGCAGATAAAGAAACAACCAGCAACCAGCAAACACCAAAAAGCAGCAGCAAGCAAACATGAACCAGAAGCAAGCAAGGACCCCAGAGCTCAGACTGCTCTCTCCACACCTTTGGGCTGGAATCAGATCCGCCCCAAACACACCTTTGGCTGGATCCCAGTGACACTTCCTCTAGCTAGGCTGCTGGAGATCCAAGTTACAAGTTTAATTTTAATGAAACACCTGAGTCTATGGCACCATACATTTTCAAACCACTGCATTCCAACCCTGGCCTCCATATACTCATAACCATATGACAGTGCAAATTGTATTCAGTCCAACTTAAAAGGTTCCATAAGCTTTACCAACTTTAATGCTGGAATTTAAAAGCCTCCACGAAACAATCACCAGAGTGAAGAGACAGCCTGCAGAATGAGAGAAAATCTTTGCCAACTAAACATCATATAGAGAATTATCGCTAACGTATAAAGAATTACAAAAAGTAAATATTAAAAAACTAAATCACCCACTCAACAAATGAGGTAGTGAACAGAAAGATAGCTCTCAAAACAAGAAATATAAATGACCAACAAATATCTCAAAAGGTTTTAAACATCCTTGGCCATCAGAGAAGTGCAAAGTAAAACTGCATTGAGAATCCATCAATCATAGTTGGAATGTTTCGCGTCAAGAGAGCAACAACAAATACCAGTGAGGATGTGAGAAAGAGGAACCCTTACATCCTACTGGTGAGAGTACCCATGATGAAGCTCTATGGATGTAGGTGGATGGGTTCCTCAAAAAAGAGAGAAAGAAAGAAAGAAAGAAAGAAAGAAAGAAAGAAAGAAAGAAAGAAAGAGAGAGAGAGACACCGATATTTATTTTTGCACTATTCACTGAAGCTGAGAAATAGAGCCAGCCTAGAGGCCATCAATAGATAAAGAAAAGGTGACAAATACACACAATGGAATTTCATGCAATTTCAATAAAAAATAGTCATGACATTTGCAGGAAAATGGATGGAACTGGAGCTCATTATGTTAAGCAAAATAAAGATAAAAGCCACGTGTTTTCTGTCATATGTAGGCTCTAGATTTAAATTTGTGTGTGTGTGTGTGCTTGCATGAGTGTACACACATGTGTGTATGTGTAATTCATGAATGAAGAATGGGTTATAATCCAATATTAAGGCATCAATTTTGTTTCTGCAAATTATTCCAGCTTTGGCCACTGGAATGTCCCATCATCAAATTTTCATTTGTTTTGAGACAGAATCTCTCTCACACTATAGCCTGGACTGGCATGGCTCAGCTTCCTCAATGCTGGTTGTACAGGCATGAGATGGCACATTTGGTTAAGCATCTATTTAAAAGACTTACTTTCTGGTATCACATTGTTCTAGGCCCATTATGTATATTCCCTGCCCTAGCCCTAGACTTAATCATTTCTCCATGGAGCCCATTTTTTGCTAGTCTATAGGAGCACTGATATAAAAATCTGCATGCCAAATTTGCTCATTGCCACTGGGTTGTTGCTGCTCCTAGACCCTCTTATCTGAAAGACTAAACAAAAATATATGTATATATACTAACTTGATTATATATGCCTATCTGCATATGAATAAGAATTCCCACACAAATTCATGCATGCATGAGCTCAACATAAATTCATGTTGGTATCGCTATTCGAATCCATCACTGCATTAACAGCTTACTTTGTGTGGCATGACTCCCCATCTCTGCCATGCATTTGGTTGCGTCTCCCATGCTAATATTTATATATAGTGGTTTCAAATGTGTTAATCTTCTAGCCAGTAGACAACAACTCTAAACAAGTAGAAATGAATACAGTCCTTCTGAACAGTTTCTCTTGGCTTGAGTTTTGTAATTTCCACACATTTCCAAAGTTACTGAGATCAACATGCTTCCTCAATCAGCCTTCTTCATACATCTGTAATATGGATAAAGTCTTTTGTCACATTCTGCATCACATCCTAGGACCCATCAATCTTTGAGTGTAGTTATTTAGTTAATATAATTTAAAATTCACTCTTTGTGATATATAGTCCTATGAATGGAATCACACAGTACACTCACTTTTAAGATTGGCTACATTTGCTTAGCAATATGCATTGAATAGTCATTTATTAGCTCTAGTAGCTCATTACTTTAACCATAGAATACTATTCCATTATATGGTTATTCTAAAGTTTATCTGTTTAGCAAGAAAGGACTTCTGGTCTATTTCCACATTTTTGGTAAATATGAATAAAGTTGTTATGAAAATTCACAGGTAGGTTGTTAGGTAGTCATAATTTCCAAACACCAGGTGCATAAAATCTAAGAGTGCAAATGAATGAAAGCTACAGGAAGGCTATGGTTATCTTTATAAACCTTACAAAGATGTTCCAAAGTGGTGGTAACATTTTGCACTTACAAGAATGAATAAATAAATGTTCCTCTTGTTTTCACCCTTGGTAAAAATTGGTATTATGGGATTGATTTTTATATATTAAATATTATAATAGTGTGTGATGGGTATACATTGTTGTTTTAAGCAATATGACATCCCCTAATTTCTACACATAATAACATTGCTGAAACAGATTGAGGTTTTATGAATTATAAATATAAATAATATATTCTTTCTGGTTTTGTTCATAAAATAAGTTACAAATTTGGATTTTTGAGACCAGAATTTATCAATATTTGATTTATAGACTCCGTGTCAGAATCCCTATACACTATTTAATATGAACATTGCTAGTCTCTGGGTCACACTTTGGCACAGGATTTCTCTTAAGAGTAGTGGAGATCTGGGCCTGGAGAGATGCTTGGTGGTTAAGGTGCCTGCCTGCAAAGTCAAAGGACCACAATTCAATTCCCTAGGACCCACGTAAGCCAGATGCACAGGTGGCATATGCATCTGGAGTTTGTTTGCAGTGGCTGGAGGCCCTGGCACACACTTTCTTTCTCCCTCCCTCTCTCACTCTCTTCCTTTGTCTCATTCTCTCTCTCTCAAATAAACAAAAATAAAATATTTTTAAAAAGAGTAGTGAAGATCCTATTTTATCTCTCACAAGGACCACATGGAATTATAACTGATGGTGTCATATGGGATTATATAATTATTATAAGGTATCTGTATTGTGGCATCAGGCCTTCCAGATATATTTTTCAGGATGGATTTTACATCCACCAACCAATCAATGTCTTTCATATGTGTCTGAACTTGGCAATGAGGCTCATCTCAATTGGATGCCTAATTTATACATTTTTTTAAAAAGACCTGACTTAAGTCACCACATGGATTTCCCCTCTCAGGACCCCTGCCAGGTAGTAGGGAGGAACCCCTCTCAGCTTGGAAGCTTTTCTTCTACTCTCATTTCTACTCTCAATTAAAACAAATCTTTCATAATTCACCCTTCTTTGTGTCTATGTTTATCAACCTTCGATAATCATAAAATAAGAACTGAGAGCTACTGGCTTGGGGAATTGTATCCCATTGTGAGGCCACAGGGACTTTGTAGCTCTCAACCCTGTAACACTCCCCCAATGGTCCAAACCAGAGATGACATGAGGAATAGGAAGGTAAATGTCTATACAGTAGAGATTCAAAACAAAACAACAAGATAAATTTGACAATAAACTTTTCTCCTGCTATTTAGTAAGATTTTGAGACTATGCAACTCATGGTAATAGAAGATAAAAGTGTGATATATAGATAGTAGGGTGAAAAAATAGAAACAGAAAGAAAAATAATCTATTAGATTACATTAAATCTCTGAAGGAAACCCAAAGTTCATGATCACTTTTGAGGGCACAAAATATACCTTAATTATGGTGATAAATGAGGCTGTGTTCCTTCTTTTTAGTACTACATGAAATATGTGTTCAGAAAATCAATGTAATAAAACATGGGCTAAATTTAAAAGGATAAAATACGGAGGATAAAGGAGAAGGTAATTGAGAGGAATAAGATCAAAATCCTGACCTCATCTACTCTGCCACAAGGTCCACATCATATTTTCTCACTTGATTTTTAGGCTTACAGTTTTGGTTTTTATAATTTCTTTGTTATCTTTATTATTAGCATTGGTCTGTAACTATCTCTTCAATATTAATGTCAATGACCTCATAGTCTTGCCACTCTAATTGAATATTTTATTAAGACCCCAAATTTTATATGTTAGTTGTTAAGCTACTGTATTTAAAATCTCTATTTCATCAAAATAGACCTTCATGACTGTTCTTCACTTTTCTTCACTTCTATAGCTTTAGTCATCTCCATCCTTCTTATACAAGACCAAATAAATAACCAAATATAGCTGGAAAGAGGGGAACAAATAAAATTGGGGGGAAATCCATCTCCACAAATGCTCAGAACACAACAGAGACACGAAGACTAAGGGAAAGCAAATCACCACAACACACCCTCAACTTCTCAACTTCCCCATAATGAAGGCAGAAAATAGCATAAAAACTGAAATGTCAGAGAAAGAACTTTGAGCTTCACTTCCAAAAATTTAGAGCCCTGCTTCTAAAAACAATAATGACCATATAGACACATCAAATAAGAAAATGAGTGATGTAAAGATAAATATTCAAGACTTTGACAAGACAGCCTCCAAGGTGAACAAAACAGTGAGTAAGCGGAAGGAAAAAGTCATAATAATGGAGGCAGATTCAGCAAGGAAATTAAAATACTTAGAAGTTGTGGACATGAAAGCAATGGTCAATCAATAAAACCCACATCAGAAAGTATTGCTAACATACAAGTATAAGATCATGCAGAATAATGAATTCCAGGGGTGGAGGAGAAAGTTATTACAGAAATCAAGGAGAAATCTGTAGCAGACAGCTTCAGGTTTCGCTGAGATGAACTTCCAGACCAGGCACAGTTATGGAGGAAGGGATATTTATTGAAGCTTACAGATCCAGGGGAAGTTCCATAATGGCAGAAGAAGCTGGCCTGCTTTCACAGGACAAAGCAGAGAGAGAGAGAGAAGCACAAGCCAAAAGCCAGAAGCCACACAGCACAGCACACTTTGAATATCTTTGGATTGAAATCTCAAACCCACCACCGCACCTTAAGATCCACCCAGTGAAACCGCCTCCAGCCAGGTGGCTGCAGATACAAACTACAAAGTATTAAACACTGAATATATTGAGGGCCATCTATTAAAACTACCACAAATCAAAAAGTTATCAGGAACAAATGAAAATGATAACACAGCCCGGTGTGGTGGTACACATCTTTAATCCCAGCACTCGGGAGGCAGAGGCAGGAGGATCCCCATGAGTTCGAGGCCACCCTGAGACTACATAGTTAATTCAGGTCAGCCTGTGTCAGAGTGAGACCCTACCACAAAAACAAGAAAAAAAAGAAGGAAAACGATAACACAGCCTACCAGATCCTCTAGGATACAGCCAAGGCAGTACTAAGAAGAAAGTTACAAGCCATAGCTATAAATGCCCATATCAAGAAATTAGAGATCTCAAACAACCTAGTGATCCACCTCAAGGTTTTAGAAAAAAAGCAACAAGAAGCTAATCCTAAACCCAGTACATGGAAAAGAATAATAAAGATCAGAACAGAAATTAATGAGAGAGACAGGAAAAGGACAATACATAAACTCAATCAAATGAAGAGTTGATTCTCTTTGAGAAAGTAAGATTTATAAACCCTTAGCCAAACTAACAAAAAGAAGGAGAAAGAGACAAGAAGGGATTTGTTACAGTGGACCTCAATTAAATCCAGAACATCATTAAAGAATACCTTGAAAACTTATATATAAAAAAAAAGGATGTGAAACCTAAAAGAAATTGTCAAATTTCTAAACACAGATAACCTCCCAAAGTTGAAACCAGAAGATGTCAATAACTTAAACATCTTCCAAATATTCTCTCTATTCTCATATCATTATTTTTCCCTCCTACTATATAGGTCTTATATAGGCTCATCAGCCACCGTGAGGTCATAAATATTACATCCACTTTGTGTCTGGAAGCCAGTATTATAAGCACCATTCTTCTACCTTTGACTCTTACCTCTACAAAGTAGCCCCTGAGCCTTGCAGGGTGTGAAAAAAAATGTCTCACTTAGTGCTGAACACTCCACTGTCACTTCTTCTCAGCACTATGGTAAGTTTTGAGTCACCCCAATGGTCACTGCCATCTGAAAAGAGAAGTTCCTCTAACCAAAAGTGAGAGAAGCATTAATATATAGGTATAAGCATAAAGGTTTGAGGGCAGTTTGGTAAGCATAATATATCCATTTAGCCAAACAACAGTAGTAGTTCCCCCACCTATAGAGAACTATGACCTACATAGCCATAGGGTTTCAGTACTAGGCAGGAATTCCTTCCCATGAAGCAGGCCTCAAGTTAAATCAGAAAGTAGTTGGTTTACCCATAACAGACATGCCAGCATTGTACCAGTTGGAACATTGGAAAGAAGGGTTTCAGTGGAGACGGATTTGGGAACGGAAAAGAAGGGATGGTGTAAGAAGACTATTTTTAAAACAAAAATTATAAAGGCTATATAGGACAAGCCCACAGCCAACATACTAAATGGAGATAAACTAAGACCACTTCCCCTAAAATTGGTAACAAGACAAAGATGCACACTTTGGCCACTTCTATTCAATACAGTGTTTGAAGTCTTAGCTAGAACACTAAGACAAGAAGATGATAAGAATAAAATAGGGAAGGAAGAAATCAAACCATCCCTATTTTCAGATGACATTATCATTATTATTATTATTATTATTATTATTATTATTTTACTTTACGAGCCTATGGAATCTTTAAGAAAACTAACTTCTGGACTGGATAGAGGGCTTAACACTTAAGGCATCTGCCTACAAAGCCTAAGGACTCAGATTCAATTCCCCAGTACCCACATAAGCCAGATACACATGGGGGCTCATGTGTCGAGTTTGTTTGCAGTGGCTGGAGGCCCTGGTGTGTTCATTCTCCTTCTCTCTATATTTGCCTCTGTATCTCAAGTAAATAAAGAAAAAAATTAAAGAAAACTAACTCCTTTTCAGCAAAGTTTCAAGATACAAAATCAACACATACAAGTCAGTAACTTTCATACATACTAATAATGAACTCACAGAAAAGAAATCAAGAGAAATATTCCATTCACAATAGCTTAAAAAATTAATATTGGGCTGGAGAGATGACTCAGAGATTAAAGATGCTTGCTTGCAAAGCTTGACGTGCCTGGGTTCAATTACCCAGTACCCATGTAAAGCCATATGCACAAAGTGGCACATGCATCTAGATTTATTTGCAAAAAGCCCTGGTTTGTTCTCTCTCTCTCTCTCTCTCTCTTTCTTTTTCTGTCTTTCTCTCCTCTGTCTCTTTTCTCTCTGCTTGTAAATAAATAAATAAAAATATTTTCTAAAAATTAAGTATTTAGGAATAAAGCTAATCAAAAATGTAACAGGACTCTACAGTGAAAACTACAAGCCACTAAGAAAATAAATCAAAGAGATACAGACAAGAAGTTTCTGAATAGGACTCACTATCATAAGAAAGAGTCCCACGAATTAGCAAATGGTACCTCATGAAATTAAAATTCTCTGCACAGGGGCCTGGAGAGATGGCTCAGCATCTAAAGGTGCTTGTTTGCAAAGCCTGATGGTCTAGATTTGATTCCTCAGTACCCACTTAAAGCTAGATGTACAAAGTGGTGCACACATCTGGAGTTCGTTTACAGTGGCTGGAGGCCCTGGCATGCCCATTACCATTCTCTCTCTCTCTCTCTCTCTTTTCTCTCTCTCCCTCCCTCCCTCCCTCCCTCTGTCTCTTTCTCTCTCTACCTGTTGCTCTCAAATAAATAAAAATAAAAAATATTTTGAGAAAAAAGAATTATATTAAGCAAAGTGACCTAAACTCAGAAAGATCAAATTTTCTTATTCTTTCTGATATGAGGATCCTAGCTTACAATATCTATATGTACATTTTAAAAGGGAGGCAAACATGACTGAAGCCAATAAAGGTAAAATAGTATTCACAAAAGAGTGTGAAGTGATGATTGGGAAGGGGGAAGGACGAAAGGACACATGAAACTAAACAGAAGGGGGAAATTGGAGGAAAGGGCTTGGAGAGATGAGAAATGGATGAGAATCAACTAAAACTAATTATAATTGCCAGAATGAATAATATCTAAATCTCTGGGTACTAGCTAAGAAATTAAGTAAATAAATAGAAGGGTTTGGACTTGGGTAAATATATAATAAACTATTTTCATAGACGGAGCGGAAGGGGTTGGAGTTGGTAGAGTGCTTGTCTAGCATGTATGAAGTCGTGGGTTCAGTCCCCAGCACTGCATAAACTGGGTACACACATGTAATTCTAGCACTGTACAGATGGAGACATGTGGATCAGAAACATGGAATTCCTGAGACCTTGTCTAAAAAAAAAAAAAATCAATGGAAAAAAATCCTGAGAAGAAGTTTAGACAAATTAGAAATCTATTTTACAACATATACTTAGGAAGTGTATGAATAGGCAATTCTCAATATTTTCTTGTCTATGGTTTTCAGATGTATATTTAGTGAAATAGATGTGAAACTTTCAATTTTCTTACTAAATCACTAGGAAATTCTGTTAGTAAGATTCATATCATTTCCATATCATGATCCTACCATCCATTTACTTTTGAATAGAGTTTCAATACAACCTATCAGTTGTCTTTGGTATTCATTTTTTTAACTATCTAACTGAAGAGTTTTGTTTTATTATTATTATTCTACTGCTTTAGCTCTTTACTGGTACATTTTTTCCAACACCAAAGTTATGAGAGTCAGACATTACTGTCCATACTTACCATATCTGAGCCATAAGAGAGAATTCACTCTTCTTGATAAATGAAATGTTTGTCTTTAAAGGCATCCATGCCCTCAAACACCTATGATATGACTTCAGGCTTAGCTTCCATACATTATATGTCCAAGTAAAAATAAACAATTACAAATTACAGAGACATGATAAGGATAGCCTGTCATTTTTATACATGTAGCGTGGAAAGCATAAAGAAAAACAGCTCATATATCAACAGTATCATGCTTACATCGTTATTGAACTTTCATAAGCAGGAGTCCCCAAGTGATTTCTCAGTGCTGAAGGTGGGAACTTACTATACAAAGTATCCATCAAAGCCAAGATGATGAAGGGTAAGCAGCTTCCATCTGATTAATAGGTACAAGAGCACCAAACAAAGGAGATTAAGAAAGCCGATAGGTTGTATTGATGGAGTAAACCTCAACTCTGAAAGAGGCAAAACCTCATTTCAGCCAGTAAGCCATTAAGCTGCTTAGAAAAATATTTATATGCCCCAGGTAAAGACCCAACATGAGCCTGCATAAGACGGCACAATTAGAAAACCCATTTGCAAAGCACAGCGAGAAATACTTCCTGGAATTAAATTTTTTCACTTAAAAGGAATGAAATTAAGGTAAATTTATAATAAAGGTATAGGATCTTATTTTATCTATAATATCTTTGAATTCAGTTAAAGAGTTTATTCTGAAACTGCATAAAAATGCTAATTCAACATCTGCATGTAGTAACTGGTTTCCTCGTGTGTGTGTGTGTGTGTGTGTGTGTGTGTGTGTGTGTAAGTGTATGAGTATATATGCATTGTGTGCATGTGTGGAGGCCAGAGGTTGATGTCATATGTCTTCCTCAATTCCTCTTTAATTTACTGAGGTAGACTCTCTCACTTAAGCCCATGGTTTGCCATTTCAGATAGGCCTAACTAGATAGTTTGCCCAGGGGATTCCCTGTCTCCGGCTCACACTAGGATTACAAAAGGCTGTCGCACTAGCCTGGCATGCACATATGTCTAGGGATCCAAACTCAAGTCATCGCACTTGCATGACAAGTGTCCTACTGAGTGAGCCATCTCCCAGCCCCTTCGGACAGGTTCATATATACTTGGCTTTGGTTGATTCCTCCTACTTAGCCCCTCCCCATCCCATCACCCCCTCTCCCCTGCTGTGTCCTCCAACTCCAAAATCCCCCTTCTACTTTCCTTCCTTATGTGTTAGACTGTCCTCCCCACCCACTTCCTCCCTTTAAGCTACTTTTTTAGCATCTCTCGGGCCCTTGCTCTGCTTAGTCCCCCTAAATACACATATTTGACAAGGTGAAGCTAGGATCCCCATGTGAGAGAAACGATCACATGTAACAGAGAACATGCTGCTCTTTCTGCTGGTCATTTATTTCCCTATGTACAATTCATGGGTATATTTGCCCAGCTCTGTCTTAAGGTAGACAGAATTAGCCAACACAAGACAACCAATGAAACATGAGTTCTGCATAAACAACGTATGTTTAGTAGCTCTAAAATTAATTTGTTGTTCATTTAAAACTCAAATTTAGCCAGTTTACCTTTACTTTATCTGGCAATCTAGGTATGTATATCTCTGTTCAGTTTTTTTTATTATGACTATTGTTAAAAACAAAAATAAAATATTTATACAGATCATATGCTGGGAATCATAGAATTCTAGAACAAAAACAGACATTAACAAAATATATTTGAATAATTTTATTCTATAGTTCAGCAAACATAGATTCAAAGAGACTAAAGGAGGTGATCAGGTCCCACAGCTAGTTGATTCTCAGAGATGGAACTGTAATATGGTTTTTCTGAGCTCTTCCTTTTCTTAAGTATATTTCTCTCTTCAAAATTAACAGCCAGTAGACTATTTAGTGACAAATTTAGGCCAGACTTATCACTTCATCTAGATAGACTCACAAATAATTTCTGCAAATGAAATGGAAAGAGAAATACATAGAGGCTCTGGCCTGCCTATCTGCTGCCCTGAGTAGACACACCCAAGCTGGTTGCAGACCCCAGATCTGGCACTAAGTAAGGCACCCAGGGTTCAGGTTCAGTTACCCCCTCTCCCCATTTAGTCCCATGGGTACAACCCTGGCCAAGCATGTTAGGATTGGGAATCAAGCCCATTTGACACTCACCTCATTCCCTAGCCTGGCTCACTGTGCTGCCCCAAGAAGGGATGGCTTAGCTGGTCACACATCCCAGCCAAGACCCATAAGGAGACTCCATACAACGAGGAACCTGCTCAGCTTCCAGTAGTCCCAGCCCATGCCCACCTGAATCAAAGCTGACTGGGCCACTTAACGAAGTCTCCACAAGACCCAATCTTGTGGCATTCTCAACAAGACAAAAGGACAATCTCAAGATGGACAAACCCCAATGCAAAACCAATAACACAAGAAACCAAGGCAAGACATCCTCATTAAGAATGCCTAGTCCCATAGTTGAAGCCTCCAATGAAACGGCTTGGAGGAAACTCAAAGAATTCCAAAAGGCAATCACAATAAGCATATACAACAAATTTCATGAAGCCTTGATCAAATGGCTAAGTGAAATGGAAGAGAATCTAAAGGAACTCAATAGATGGCTGGATTAAATGGATGAGAAGAAACAACAACCAAAAAGTATTCAAGGGACAGTGGAATGACCTCAAAGAGGAAACTATTGGGCTGGAGGGATGGCTTAGTGGTTCAGGTGCTTGCCTGCAAAGCAAAAGGAGCCAGGTTCAACTTCCCAGGACCCACATAAGCCAGTTGCACAAGGTGATGCATGCATCTGGAGTTTGTTTACAGTGGCTGGAGGCCCTAGCATGCCCATTCTCTCTGTCTCTGTCTGTCTGCCTGCCTCTCTCTCTCTCTCTCTCTCTCTCTCTCTCTCTCTCTGACTCTCTGTCTTAAATAAATAAATAAAAATAAAAATATTTTTTTAAAAAGAGGAAACTACTGACTGAGGGAATGAATTCCAAGAAACAATAAGAAAGTCAAACCAAAACTGAAAATGGAATTCAATAAAGAGATGAAGATGCTAAAGAAAAATCTAATAGAAAACAGAAGCCTTATTTAAAAGGCTCCCAAGAAAGCCTCACAGACATATCATGTGGAGAACAGAATATAAGGGCTTGAGAAAAAGACAGAAGATATAGATCAGGAGGCCACAATCAACGACATGTTCAAAAACTGTATGAACAGAACATGAGGATATGTGGGATACCCTAAAAAGAACAAACATTCAAAACATGAGTATAAGAAGAAGAAGAATAACTACAGGCCAAGGGCATAGAGAATATCTTCAATAAAATTATAGAATAAATTTTCCAAATCTTAACCAAAAAAAAGAGAGGCCCATCCAGGTACAGGAAGTACACAGAACACCAAATAGACAGGAGCAGAAAAGAAATTATCAAATTCATCAAATTACAGTTAAAACATCAAACACTGAAAACATAAAAAGAATACTAGAAGCTAAAAGAGCAAAGCAGCACATCACTTACAAAGGTAAGCCCACCAGAATTATATTAGAGTATCCAATGGAAACATTAAATGTGAGAAGGGCTTGAAATTGAGTATTTAAAAATCTGAAAGATCATTCAGGCAACTCAAATTATTACACATCAAAATTACCCTTTAAAATAGAAAGGTGGAAATAAAACTTTCCATGATAAAAGCTATCTATGAATATATGAGCACTAAGCCAACCCCATAGAGAATATTGGATGAAATACTTTGCACTGGAAATAAGAACAAAGATACTCAAGAGGCTATAGGAGGGAAAAAGCAATAATCAAAAGAAGAACATACATGAAAGCAAGTGAAGATCAAGAAAGCACCAAGGGCTGGAGAGATGGCTTAGCGGTTAAGTCATTTGCCTGCAAAGCAAAAGGATCTCAGTTCGATTCTCCAGGACCCACATAAGCCAGATGCACAAGGGGCACCTGCAACTGGAGTTTGTTTGCAGTGGCTGGAGACCCTGGAGCTCGCTCTCTTGTTCTCTCTCTCTTTCTCTCTCTCTCTCTCTCTCTCTCTCTCTCTCTGTCAAATAAGTAAATAAAATATATTTTTTTAAAAAAAAAGAAAATACCAAACTCCACAGTCTTCCACTGACAGAATTAGCTCACACCTCTCCATTATAACTCCAAACATCAGTGGGCTCAACTTCACAATCAAAAGATTCAGATAACTGGATCCACCCATTTGATCTCTTCAAGAAATCCATCTTACCATTAAAGATTCCTATCACCCTTAGGTTAAAAGAATAGAAAAACAGATTCTAGGGCTGGCTAGATGGTCTAGTGGTTAAGGCACTTGCCTGCAAAGCCAAAGGATCCATGTTTGATTCCCCAGGATCCACGTAAACCAGATGCACATGGTGGCTCATGCATCTGGAGTTCATTTGCAGTTTGGAGGCCCTGGCACACCCATTCTCTCTCTCTCTCTCTCTCTCTCTCTCTCTCTCTCTCTCTCCCTCTATCTCTCTCAAATAATAAATAAATAAATAAATATTTTAAAATGTTAGAAAAATAGATTCTAAGCAAATGGAAATAGGAAATAATCAGACACAATAGACATTAAACCAAAAGCAATCAAAAGAGATAAAGAAAGCTACTTTATGCTCATTAAGGGAACAATTTAACAAAATGAAATTACAATCATAAACATATATGCAACAAATAGAGGTATACAAAATTTTAGAAAGCAAAATCTTCTAAACATTAAATTGGAAATAAATCCCAAAACAATAACAGTGGCTGACTTTAATACCCCTCTATCATCAATAAACAGATGATCTAAAAAGAAAAACAGAAAATTAAAAGAGCTAAACAATATAAATAATACCATAGGTCAAATGGACTTAACAGACATATGCAAAACTTTCCAAACAAATACAGAATACACATGCTTCTCAGGAACTCATGGAATCTTCTCTAAAATAGGTCATATATTAGGATATAAAGCAAGTCTCTACAAATTGAGGAAAATCAACATTGTTCCCTGTATTATATCTGACCACAATACAATAAAGCTAGAAATCAATAAAAGAAACAGAAAATGGGGGCTGGAGAGATGGCTTAGTGGTTAAGATGTTTGTTTGCAAAGCCAAAAGATCCCGATGCAATTCTCCAGGACCCATGTAAGCCAAATGCACAAAGGGGCACATGCATCTGGAATTTGTTTGCCAAGACTACAGTGCACCCATTCTTTCTCTCTCTCTCTCACTCACTCTCTCTCTCTCTCCTTCCATCCCTCCCTCCCTCTTTCTCTCTCTCAAATAAACAAATAAAATATATTTTTTAAAAAGAGAGAAACCACAAAAAAAGAAACAAACAAACAAACAAACAGAAAATATAACAACACACTATTGAACCATGGGTCTATTTCTACATGCCAAAAGGATTTATCTGAACATTCACAATATATTAGGTCTTTTACAGAGGTAGGAGATAAATAGCTATTAAAGATGTAAGACAGCCTAAAATAATTTGGCTCTGAATCTAAAATGTTCTAACTCTGTATTGCTGAAGTTCAAATCAGTCAACTGGCCTCATAAAATGTTTGATATAGGAGTGGCTACACAAAACACAAAGAGAATAAAGAGATAGTTTATTCTGGAGCCAAATATGAGTGACTGAGCTGGGAATCTGGGGTGTATTTGAGAACAACAAAGCCTGTCTCTACTCTCGGATGGGCAGTAACTCAGCAGCTCAAGTGCCAGATGGTCATGACCACACAGAACTCCATTGAATCAGTGGCCTCTGGGTTCTTGTCTTATGAATTGCAGTGACTAAAACACATAGTCCAGAGGATAAAATTTAGAAAGATTTTATCGTAGAGATTATAGAGTTTAAGTGAAAGAAGGAATGTATAGTTCCTGCTCTAAGGTAAGAGGGAGGTTCTAGAAAATGAGAAAGCCCACTTAAAGACCCAGACTGGTGCTTTTTTGTTGTTGTTGTTTTGTTTTGTTTTGTTTTTTGTTGTTTTGTTGTTGTTGTTGTTGTTTTTTGAGGTAGGGTCTCACTCTAGCCCAGGCTGACCTGGAATTCACTCAGTAGCCACAAGGTGGCCTTGAACTCACGGCAGTCCTCCTACCTCTGCCTCCCAAGTGCTGGCATTAAAGGTGTGTGCCACCTCGCCTGGCTTAGACTGGTGTTTTTTGTAATGAGAGTTTACTGGATGGAGGCTGAACTTGCTAGTCCAGAGTTGCCATTAGATAACTAGCCACAACCAGGTTTTCATAAAAAAAAAAAAAAAAAGAGCTAGTCTCTTTATATTCCTAGAAAGGCGAATTATTCTTCTCAGAAGGAGGTGATTATATCTTCTAAGAAAGAAAGAAATAAGACCAGACCTTTTTGACATTTCTGGCCATTGGCAAAGTGGAGGCTACAAGGACTCCTTTTAGAAGAGAGATATAAGGGGGGAAAACACCAGATTGCCCCTTATGGGCTCAAAAGCATTCCTCGCTTTTACATTGGGGGTTCTGTTACCCCTAAACTGCCCCATTACCATGGTCCAGGAACACAGATTCAGGTTACTCCGAATTCCATGTTCCAGTGTTTCATATTTTTTTTTCTTTTTCTTTTTCTTTCTTTCTTTCCTTCTTTTTAGAGATAATAAGAGAGAGAGAAAAGTGGCTCACCAGGACCTCAGCCACTGAAATCGGACTCCAGATGCTTGCACCACCTAGTGGGCATGTGAGACCTTGTGTTTGCCTCACCTTTGTGCATCTGGCTAACATGGGATCTGGAGAGGTATCAAACATGGGTCCTTAGACTTCACAGGCAAGCACCTTAACTGTTAAGCCATGTCTTCAGCCCCATGAAAGTTTTACAATTACAGAACAAAGGAAGGTCATAAACCAAGGTACTTTCAAATACATTGGTGGAAATAATAGGTAAGTTACAAAAAACAAAGATATCTCTGCTACTGGTCTCAGATGCTATCTGATAACATTTTAAAGGATTTATTTGTTACCCAGATACCAGGTCAGACACAAGGTGGATTTAAATTGGCCATCAAGTGGCTAAGATAGCTCAAGATAATTTGGCTGTGGCCAGGCGTGGTGGTGCATGCCTTTAATCCCAGCACTCAGGAGGCAGAGGTAGGAGGATCACCATGCATTTGAGGCCACCCTGAGAATACAGAGTGAATTCCAGGTCAGCTTGAGCTAGAGTGAGACCCTACTTCAAAAAACCAAAAAAATAAAAATAAAAAAAGATAATTTGGCTGTGGACGTGCAACATTCTAATCCCTCAGCATTGAAAATTTAATCATTCTAAGTCTTGTAGAATAACTGTTTTCTGGCAACTTTAGTTTACACTACTTTTTGAGAACTTTAGTTCACAATACATCCAAGACCCTTTGGAGAATTGCTCCCTTTGATTTAAAGAATATTTCTTCAACTCTTTCTTCTTTTAAATTTTTTTGTTTGTTTATTTTTATTTATTTATTTGAGAGTGACAGAGAGAAGGAGGCAGAGAGAGAGAGAATAGGCACACCAGAGCTTCCAGCCACTGCAAATGAACTCCAGACGCATGTGCCCCCTTGGGCATCTGGCTAACGTGGGTCTTGGGGAATTGAGCCTTGAGCCAGGGTCCTTAGGCTTCACAGGCAAATGATTAATCACTAAGCCATCTCTCCAGCCCTCTTCAACTCTTTCAAACAAAATTACTTAAAGTAGCAGAATCATGGGCTGAAGAAATGGTTCAGTGGTTAAGTGGTGAAGGTGCTTGCTTACAAAGCCTGACAGCCCTGGTTTGATTTGATTCCCCAGTACCCACATAAAGCCAGACACACACAGTGTTGCATGCATCTGGAGTTGGTTTACAGTGGCAAAAGGCTCTGGAGCTTCTCTATCTCCCTCTCATTAAAAAAAGAAGCAGAATTAAATCGGTTTTCAGTGATTACAATCAAAGAGCTATGGCACACAATGATTATATTTGAAAAAGGAAATTAAAGCACTGCAGGCATGGAAAAAGGTTTCGCCATCATAGGTAATCCATGAGCGTAGGAGTCTAAGAAAAAAAAAAAGCACTGAGGCAAAAAGAAATTTAAAAATATTCCTTTTACTTGGTATGGGTATAAAATTAGTCTGAAATATATTTGCACAAAATTAAACATAAAATTCAAATTTATTATGTAAATTATAGTTAAGAAACACTCAAAGTCCTAAATGTGAAAAATGAAGATTTTTAACTAGAACGTCTTTAAAATTGTGTATTTATTGTAGCAACTAGCCATTGTCCTGACTGACTTTTTCTTGGCCTTCAAACCTGTTGTCTCTTCCTTTCCAGTTACTTTTCATGCTGGGCACGACATTACTCCAAAGTCCCAGTGCCAGGAGGACCAACAGAATCAGTGCATGTTCTCAGAAACATGCATCCGTACATTTCCTAACTTGCATGATTCTCACAGCATGACCGAGATTGCTGTGCAATGCTTCTACATACCTTTTGACTCCTTAATTTTCTACTTTCCCCATCTAAAAGCTAGTGTCTAAACAGAGAAGAAGTCTAGACTATCTACTTTATTGGTTTGGGTCATGATGAAAAGAAATTCCTTTCTTGCTTCACTATCATTTCTGTCTCTGTTAATTAGACTCTAGTAACTGGACCTCATAGCCCCGAAGAAAATGACATAAAAGGAACATAAGGACTATAGGGGGAAAAATTGGTTGTACTTTGAGGTAGGCAAGGATTTCTCAGAAAGTCACAAATTACATAATCATATGAGGATGAAGAAATTGAATATCATCAAAATTATATACTTTTGTTCTTCAAAAGAAACTCAAAAAAAAAAAAGAGAAAATCCACAGGTTGGGAAAAAAATCTTTGTAAAAAATATATCTAATAAAAGGATAATATCTAGAATATACTCTTACTCCTAAAGGCCAATAATTTTTTAAAAATCCAATAAGGGGCACAAAACCTTAGAGCAATGCTTTAGATATGCACATAGTACATTAAGAGATGTAATTAGGTAAAAGAAAATTAAAACTGCTTCAGGAAAAAGTCTCTGTCAAGAGGAAAAAGAAGAATCATAAGTCAATATAATTTGCTATTCCTGATGGGATTCTATGACATAGAACAGAGACTTTAGGAAAATCTTTAAAATGTATGAATTTAGTTAATTATGATATATCAATATTTATTCAATAGTAATAAATGTACCAACTATAAGATTGCTATAGGAGTTTTAAGGCAAATGTCTTGTCTCCTGGGATCAGACTAGGCTTGGCCACATATCCCAATACACTAATCAGAGAGATGAATAGTGGTGAATGACAAGCAAAAGGAAATTTAATCAACATGGCCCCATTGGGAAGAGCAGATAAAGGGGTTTGGTGACCCCCAAATCTGGCTTTGGGTAGCTGAGTAGGAACTTTGAGATTTTTATAGATAAAAGAGACAAAGGATAGAGTTGGGGTATGCATAATTGATAGAGCAAGTGGTCTTGGTCAAGCCAGTGGTTCAATTATATCTCAGATCTTCCTCTACAAGGCATTCCAGATAGGAATTATCACTGTCTGTCATTGATAGATATTAGGATAAATGTAGTTTTCCTTTGTAGGTAGTTAGTTAAGCACACAGACTCTAAAGAACATATATTAAAAGGCCCCTATGCCTCTTCTAGCCGTCCTATTGATCTTTAGACATTGTGTAATTTTATCTTTTCTCATTTATAGTCCATCCACCCTCAAACTGTCATACAACAATCTAACTCCTGGGTCCCCTTTGATTCTCTTTCAAGGCCTGAAAGTTCTTAAGAATGGAGACCCTAACCCCCTCCCCTCCTCTCCCATGCCTTACTTCAGCATAAAGAAACTAGACTAAGTCACGGCTCATCTCCTAAATGATTTTAGGATCTTAACTCTTGAGGGAGGAATGTTGAAATTAAGTAGACATCAGGCTTAGAAGTCATTGTAAAAGGACCCTGTCTCCTGTTTCCATGGTAGCATTAGAAAGAGAAGAGATATTTCCTCCTGACCAGAACAAAGTCCTCTGATCCTGGCCCCCTATTAGTCACTCACCTAGTTAGGCAACCACTCCTCACCCACAGACATGTTAAAGAAGTGAGATGAATAGTTGTCCCATTAGTCAGATAAACTCCAAGAAGACCCTGCCTTGGTATAATTGTTCCCAGACTCTCACGTTGAGTCTGCCCTCTTTTCTGTATTTTAACTCAAAAAGCATGACTTTTCCTTTCTTTTCTCTTTCTTTCTCTTCTATGGATGCTAGTGGAATTCCTAAGTATGCTTGCCCTGATACTTTGGGGCTTTTCCAACTTTATATTCTCAGCTCCAAGCCCTTCACAGAATAATCCCCTCTCTCTTTCTCAGGAGCCTCTTTCTATATTTTCGTTAATAAACTCTGTGTTCGCCCTCCTTACTTCTTGTCCACATTCCTTAATGCTTCTTTGACATGCCACATGAGACAATCTTAGCCACTCTAGTTCCCTATGGGCTTTAAAAAAAAAAAAAAGGCCCTATTGCTCTCCAAATTTCCTGTAACATCATCACTTGAGGGGAACAATGGTTCCTACAAAGGCACCTGCACTATCACAGATAGTTGTCTTTATTTGGGGGACAATCTCATTATGAGATAATCCGTTCTCCAAGACTCACTGTGCTTGGTGAAAGTTTGAGTCCCTTGTCATAATCATATTTGTAGATCAGTCTAAAATCCAGTGTATCTAAGAGTGGCTCAGTGGGAAAAAAGTTAACAAAGCAAAGTAGAATCAAAGAAAGATAAAATGAAATTAGGTATGTATGTATGTATGTGTGTGTATATATATATATATATATATATATATATATATATATATATATATATATGTCTGGTACTATCTTTCAAGATGTTAATAAGATACAGGAGCTATATGGTATATGATAACTCTCTAAATTATCTCACTTTTTCTATACATTTCAAACTGTTTTAAAACATAAATTGGCACACTGACATCATTATTAGAGTGCCTAAAATAGAAAAGTCACATTTCTGAAGAAATGAAGAATTATCACTCTCATACACCAGTGTAAGAGATGTAAAATAATATGATAACTTTATAAAAGAGTTGGGAAAAATAAACCCGTGATTTTAACAGACTTGTGTACAAAATATTAAAGTCAGAAAATCAAAAATATTTAAGATGGTGGATAGCAATCAAGCACAGTCTGCTAAAATCTCCAGCAAGTAAATGGAAACATTGGATAACAGTTATTTGAAGAGGTAGGTGATGCTCAAAAAAATATCTCTAGTATTAATAGAAAAATAAAATAGGAATTTAACAAAGCAGGAGAAAAATTCCAGAGTCTATCCCAAGGGGACTAGCCGGGTTTGGGGAGCTCCTCCACTCCCATTAACAGGAAGCACCAACAACAGATATTCTATTTTTTTGAAATAGGGTCTCTTGTTGAACCTAGTACTCACTCATTCAGCTAGACTAACCAATCAATAAGCCCCAGAGGTTCTGTCTCTGATTGCCTGATTCTGGATTACAGGATCAAGCCAACATGCTTGACACATTATGCAGGAACTGGGAATCTGAACAGAGGTTCTAACCATGAAACCGCAAGCACTTTATCCACTATTTGTCTCCCCAGCCTCTGACTGTCCGTAGAAATGCAAATCTTGATGCAAAATCACAAGAAACATGAAGAAACAAGGCAAACTTACTCCTCTAAAAATTACTAATTCCACAGGAATGGCTCCAGTGAAAGTGAATTGGCCAAACTTGAGACATGGAATTTAAAGGAATGATTATAAACACGTTTAAAGAGATAAAAGAGAGCCGGGCGTAGTGGCGCACGCCTTTAATCCCAGCACTTGGGAGGCAGAGGTAGGAGGATCATTGAGAGTTCGAGGCCACCCTGAGACTACAGAGTGAATTCCAGGTCAGCCTGAGCTAGAGTGAGACCCTACCTCGAAAAACCAAAAAAAAAAAAAAGAGATAAAAGAGGACTTCTGGGTAACATGGCTACAAAGGAGTCATGCCAATCCAGCCTAGGGAGGGACTTAAGCAAAACCACAGCAAAATACACTGTTCATCTGAAAAGAGAAGGTGTATAGGCTTTTATCAGTTTCCAAGTCTAAAAGCACCACAGATAATTAGAAAACCCAAGCATCAAATCAATGGTGGTAAACAACAGTGGATATTTCAAGCCTTAAGTTTCGCCAGCCAGGAAAAATGAGCCAATAGGTGCAACAGTGGCATGGCTGTTAAGGAAGAAACCAACCTCTCTCTAATTGGACTGGAGGCCCACTCCATGGGAGGAAATATATCCCTGGTACTAAAAACCTAGTCAAAAGCCTATGGCAGGGGAGATCATGAGTCCTGGGGGGGGGGGGGTACCACCTGCTGGTATCTGGATAAATGCATAGATTATGTTCATCAAACTGCCCTATAAGTACTTTTCTTAACATTCACACCCATATACTGTTACTCTCACCTTTGGCTAGATAAGCCTCTATTTTCAGATGGTAGTGACCACTGGGATGACTCAAAAGGTACCATAGTGCTGAGAAGAAGTGATGGTAGAGTATTCAAGTATTCAGCACTGAGGCATCTCTATGACACCTTCCAAGGCTCAGAGTACATTGCAGGAGAGAAGGCAGAAAGAATGTAAGAACCAGAGGTAGGTTAGGACACAAAATGGCCTGGATATCCATGACCTTGCTGTGCCTGGCACTACCTACACAATACCTTCATAATAGGAGGAAAAGCTTATGACATCAAAATTAAAGAGAAACTAATTGAGAGGGGAAAGGGATATGATGGATTGTGGATTTGTGAGGGGGAGAGCGAGGTAGGGGAGAGAATTATCATGGTTTATTGTTTATGATTATGGATGCTTTCAATAAAAAGTTTAAAAAGAGAGAGAAATCAGAGTGGGTATGGAAAGATGGCTCAGCAGGTAAAGACACTTGCTTGCTAAAGTCTGATGACCTGGGTTCAATTCCCCACTGCCTACATAAGGCCAGATGCACAAACAGGGGCGTGTATCTGGAGTTAATTTGCAGTAGCAGGAGGCCTGAGCACAGCCATACTCACTCTCTCCCCCTCTGCCTCTTTCTCAGTCTGTCACTCTCAAATCAATAAATAAACATTTTTCAAAAAGAAAGAACTCAGAATAACTTCAAATAAACAGTTCAATGATGCACTTCAGAGCACTGGTAAAATAAGAACAAGGAAAACCCAAAGTCAAATGTAAAGAACGATCAGAGCAGATATAAATAAAATGGAAAGGGAAAAAACAATACAAACAATGAAATCAAAAGCTTGGTTTTTTGAAAAGGTAAGTAAATTTGACAAATGATCCAATACCAGAAATTACCCAAAGTAACAAAATTAGAAATGAAAATGGATACATTATAACAGAAACCAATGAAATTCAGAAAGCAATTAGATCGTATCTTAAAAACTTGTAACTACTAAGTTAGAAAACCTAAAATAAATGGATTTCTATATGCATATTCTCTATAAAAATTACACCAAGATGACATAATAATTTAAATAGATCTGTGACAATGAGATTGATGTGGTAATGAACTAATAACTACCAATTAGAAATGTCTTACTGCAGTTCTAATACCATCTCTACATACAGACAACAAAAATGAGAAAAAAGCAAAGGGAATATAGGTGCTTCTCATCCAAATAAGCCACTTCAAAAGTACTCTCAAACCACATCCAATGATGACAAATCTTTTTAATTGGCTACTCTTATTGTTACAGTCACACTGTGACATCTAATTCGGTATGTAAAATATTTCCCAATAAAGAAAGATATCATGAATATTAGCTGGATAGCTTGCCACCTGAGCCCCAACCACATAAACCAAAGAAAGGATTTTGGTTCATTGTAAAAGCCCAGGAAATCTATTGAAGAGTTCTAACGAGGGTGTGTATGTAGATTATGGTGAAACATTATAAAACTTTCTATCTAAAAATATTATTCTGACTGCAAGATGGAGAATACTTTGGAAAAGGGTCATATTTGGCAGTTGGAGACCAGCCAAGGTGTCCTTTCAGCTGTCTAAGTTAAACATGAATAAGCATTCAGGCAACAAGGGTAGAGAGATTTTACCAAAAGAGAATAAGGTGATAAAATCAGAAGAGCTGTTATGTACCAGACATTTTGACAGTGATCAGTAAAAGAAAAGGAAGTAGACAAAAGGAGGCACTAGTTTCCGGCTTACCAAATTAAATGGATGGTGGTAATATATCCTAAGAGGCATGCTAGGTTTCCAGAAGTAGCTTCTGAAGTCATTCTTGAAGCTGTTCAATGGGACATTCTTTGAAGTGTTCTCAATACACAAAGTATATAGATGAGGAGGTGATAACTTACAAATATTTGGGCTGGAAGGATGGCTTAGCGGTTAAGGCATTTGCCTGCAAAGCCAAAGGACCCAGGTTTGATTCCCCAGGACCCACGGTAGCCAGATGCACAAGGTGGCACATGCATCTGGAGTTCATTTGCAGTGGCTGGAGGCCCTGGCACGCCCATTGTCACTCTCTCTCTCTCCCTCTCTCTCTGACTCTAATAAATAAATAAAAATTTAAAACTCTTTAAATTACTAATATTCAAGTACCCACAGAAGGTAATTAGGATGGTTATACCAAGTATGTATTCACGCTTAGCAGTTAAGGTGCTTGTCTGTGAAGCCTAAGGACTCAAGTTCTATTCCCCAGAACCCACAGAAGCCAGATACATATGGTGGCACATGCTTCATTTCCAGTGGCTAGAGACCCTGGGTGCCCATTATTTCTCTCTCTCCCTCTCTCTCTCTCTGCCATAAGTAAATAAATATAAAATATTTAATATGAAAAGTATGTACCTATAATTCCTGTCTAATTGCAAATGATATTATTACCTGTATTGAAAAAAAATGTATTGGCAAATAAAAAGGCAAACTAGAAACCTCACGGGTGTGACTCAGTGGGGAAAAAAAAAAACAGGAAAATAAATAATCTCTGTTCCTATAAAAGCAAACAGCCAAAAATGAACTCAAATGCTATGTCTGCAATAAAGCATCAAGAGCAGCTGAAGTGGTGCCCAGCAACAATGGCGTGCCTCAGGCCAAGATCAGTGCCCCGAGCAAAGGCTAGAAGCACTGTGTGGGAAAGACATAGGGTCCCCGCAGGTTGTGGAAGGTGGAGGCTGAGTTGTGATTTATGAGCCTGATGCTGTGATTCTCTGGGGCACCCTCCTGCCTCCCTGGATGAATGTTAACGTGGAAACTGACAAGCACATTGCTGAACTCAGTGCAGTTATGCCAGAACCATCAGTTCATCACATGCAAATTGGCCTGATGTGAAACTATGTGAAGACTGGGGAAGCCATTGCCTACAGAGGGAGTCAGAACTCTGGTAATATGAACAATTTTAGCCCCAAAGGTAAACAATAGCATGGATGTGGTTATATCAGCATGTTAGATCTAGACTCTCAAAAGAGGGAAGTATTACTATCTAAGTGTATGCAACAATAATGGCCAGAAATTTCCCACAGGCAACTTTTCATGCTATGGGCTGGCAAAAGCCCAAGGAAGGCCTGATGCCTACTGGCTACTCAGCAGAAACTCAATCTGAAAGGTAATTCATTTAATCTTTACTACACACCCCCACATCTAGTACTGCAGGCTTGCAATGGAGCCTCAAACTTCTCCCCACAGGTAGGGGAAGAGCTCAAAACCCATTCCACCAAGGAATAAATATGAATAATATTTTTGAATCTATATTTTTTCTTTTTTTTTAATCTTCAATATATCTCTTACTGGTCTTGCTTTAATTTTTATATTTCTTGGTTAGGTTTTACAGTTGTTCTATTTACTATTTTTCCTTCATATAATCCAGACAATTTCCCTCTAATTCCCACCTTACTTCTTCTCTCTCTCTCTTTTCCATCCCTCATCTTTTTTTGTGATGCAAAAAAGGCTTTTGAAAATTCAATATGCTATCATGATAGAGATGAAGAGATAAGAGTAGAAGAAACATACCTGAACATAACAGAGAGTGTAGATGACAGTCCTATAGCATACATTACATTAAACTAAATAGGGAAAAACTCAAAGTATTTTCACTAATATCAGGCACAAGGTGAAGGTTTCCACTTTGTCCACTCGTATTTAATGTAGTATTTAAAGTTTTAGCAAGAGTCATAAGGCAAGAGAAGGAAATAAAATGAATACAAATAGGAAAGAAATAAGTCAAATTATCTTTACTTGCACATTATATGACTCTATATGTAAATGGTCACGAAGACTCCACCAGAAAACTCAGAGCAGAAGAGAGTGCGCAGGGCTCCTCAACCTCAACCCCACAGGTTGTTCTGTGGCAGAATGTGTTTGTTTCTAGACGCATCTTTAAATCCCTCTTCTGTTGCAGTCTGTAATATGTTGGCATTAAATTTAATATAAAAATGGCATGATTTCTAGGCCTCCCGGTACAATTAACACTCTAGGAAGATCTGGTACGTTTATTGGGTGACATTACACATGAGCATGAGTCACTTTATAAACCTAAGCGTGATTTCAGAAACGTACACAATCAAGAGAGGAAAGGAGTCTTTGTCAGAGTTGAAAATTCCAATATTTTAAAGGGCGGGTGGACACATAAGTGAGTGGCACGGGATATAACACAGGAGGCCGAGGTGAGGCCTCACAGCAGCCTCTGGATGAACTAGAGTCACAATCGTTATTCAGCTTCCAACTGCTGCCTTGTACTATCAAATATTCTGATTCTTTGAGGGAGGTGAGAAGGTGAATTTTCATATGAAAATTTCTCTCATTTAAATATACTCTGAGTGGTGGTTTGAATGTAAATGGCACCATAGCCTCAGGTATTTTTGATGAAGCTCCCTACTTAGTCTCCACAGGCAGAGCCCTGCTGAAGGAGGCATGTCACTGGGGGAGAATCTTGAGTCCAGCCCTAGGTGCATATTCAGCATCAGCCAGCACTGGCTCTTCCCTCTCTGCTATGGATGTATAATAAAGTGAACCAGCTTCTTCCACCACGATGAAGCTTTCCCTAGAATCTGTAAGCCTGAAATAAACCCTTTCCCCTCATTAGCTGCTTCTACTCAGGTGTTTGTCCCAGCAACAAAAAGGTAAGTAACTGCAACTATGCTTACACAAAAGCAGGTCAGTTGGTCAGACTGAGTATAAAGCCTACTAGTTTTGAGTCCTTGGTTATAAAGCCCAATTCAAGAAATGAGTTCAATTCTACAGGAAAAAAGAATATCTCTGTGGAAAACTGAATATATATATATTTGTTGTACATAGGTTATATTCTTGTATCCCTTCACCTCCAGTCTCCATTTCCCTGGTGTCCCTCCTCAGAAGGGTCCTTATTGTTCACTGTGGGCTAATTAGTGCCCCTGTTATTTCTGAAGGGGCTGTACCTCAAGATATTTCCACTCAACTCTTACAATCTTCCTGTTCCCTCTTCCCAAACAGTCCCTGAGCCTTGAGTGTGTTTGCAGATTGTTTTTAGTGTTGACTTCTCTTTAACCTCTGTATTTCTGTTATGATGTGTTTTGGTTCACCTCCATGTTTGTACTATTTCCCTAGAGGTGGTTATGAAGCTAACATTCAGGGCAATACTTGTGTTGCCAGTTCCTCTGCTGTTTCTCCCGGACCTGGTAAATGCAGTAGAGGTGGCACATCTTGTGATATGCAATCAGATCTTTTCTTTGTTGAACTGGTGGATCTTGGACCTCCCCAGTGTTCTCTGCCCTCTGTAAAATAAAACATTCTCCAACCAAGGGTGAGAGCAGCTTTGATTAAGGGAGGTATGCATACAATTTTCAGAGAAATTTTGATGAGGACCTGTTGTAGTCAGCTCCACATTGCTGGGATGAACATCCAAACTGACACAGTTTAGGGGAGGAAGAGATTTATTTCATGCTTACAGATCAGGAGAAGTTTCATAAAATGGCAGGAAAAGCTTTCTCCCTTTATAAATCCAAGCACAGAGACACCACCAAACAGCCAGCACCACAAGCAAGCACGGCCAGAGCTCAAAACCTCTCTGCCGGGATTTAGGCTGGAAATCATATCTGCCCCCCAGTAACACCTCTTGAAACACAGCTTGAACTCCAAGTTATACGCTTTAATAAAACAACCAAGCCGGGCGTGGTGGTGCACGCCTTTAATCCCAGCACTCAGGAGGCAGAGGTAGGAGGATCGCCATGAGTTCGAGGCCACCCTGAGACTCCATAGTGAATTCCAGGTCAGCCTGGGCTAGAGTGAAACCCTACCTCAAGAAACAAAAAAAAAAAAAAACAGATAGATGGAGTACACACATTCAAACTACCACATTTTTCATCTTGACGCCAATATACTCATGACCATCTCACATTGTAAATGGTATTTATTCCAGCTTCAACGGTCCTCATAGTCTTTACCAAACCAACTTTAAGATTGTTCCAAAGTCCTAAGTCTTATCTGAGATTCAAGACTGTCCCTGTGAGTCCTGTAAAAATCAAAGCAAGTTACATACTTTCAACATATAATGGTACAGAGTAAACATTCCCATTGCTATAAAGGCATAAAAGGGAGACTGGACCAATTCAAAACTCAGTAACCATCAAGTAAACACCGAACATCTGTAATTCAAGTCCAATAGCCATAACCAGTGGCAACTGTCTTTGAATTTTCCAATTCTGCCCCGCCAGCTGGGCTAAGCAGCCAGGGCAAACATCCATCCTGAGTCAACAGCACTCCATGGCAGCCCTTACATGGTCTTGGTATACCCAAAACAGCTTCAGCTCTCCATTGCAAATCACACTCCATCTTCAACCTCATACACTGGACTTTCCGGACTTTAAAACAGGATTATCCTTTTCCCATGCCTTATCTCAGCAGAGGCTATGATTTAACTTCAGACAATGGTCTCAGTGGCCTCTCCATCAGGGATTTCACTGCTAAATCATGAACTTGAAGAGCAGGTTCCTTCCTAACAAAAGAGTTTGTATTTTCACCATTCAGCCTTTTCCTGGATGGAATCATCTCAGGCATCCTTTCCACTGTTTTGATGTAAAGCAGTTGGCCATCCTTAACAATAGCAGCTTCATGCACCTAAAACCTGTCTTTGTGCCAGTAATGTTAGACTTGCTTGAATTTTTCCAGTTCTAAATCTTGTATCTTTTAGTTCTATATCTTCTGCCAATCCATTACTTTTTTTCAAATTCAACCTTGACCAAATTCTTGGGGCTTTACAGAAGAATGCGGCCAGCCCTTATGCCAACAGCACAATTCCAACAAAGTTCTCTGTGGTCGTTCATTCCCCTTTAAAAGTTCATAAGGAAAGTCTCTGAATACAATTCTCTCTTCATTTAGCATATTAAAACTCTCACCAAAATAGCCCATAATTTATGACTTACTGCTTTAGAAGGCAGTAAGTGTCTTGCAAGTACAAATTCCATGTAAACTACTTCAGCACACAAGTTCCAAAAGACAAAAATCCACATGGCCAGACTCTTCTCTGAAAAGCTACCCCACTTTTCAGTAACAATTTCTGTTGTAATTAGATCCACATTGCTGGGAGGAACATCCAAACCAGACACAGCTGAGGGAAGGAAGAAATTCATTTCAAGTTTATAGATCAGAGGGTGTTCTAACAAATGTCCAGGGGCTTATCAATCTTTTTTTTTTCCAAAGAACCAGCTCTTTGTTTTGTCAATTTTTAAGTTATTTCCTTAATTTATAAGTCATTGAAGTGTGCTCTGATCTTAATTATTTCTTTCCATCTGGAACTCTTAGAATTGGATTGTTGTTTTTCCAATGCCTTTCAGTGGTTGGCTAAGTTATTAATTTGCGATCTCTCTGTCTATGTTATGAAGCTGTTTGGTGTTATAAATCTTCCTCTTAGAAACTGCCTTCATTGTGTTCCATAAGTTCTAGTATGCTGTGTTTTCCTTTTCACTCAGTTCTAGAAATTTTACAAATTCCTTTTTGATTTTTTTCCATGGCTCATTCATTGGTTAATAGTGTGTTATTCAGTCTTCGTGTGCTGTTGTGATTTCTGATGTTTCTTAATGTTAATTTCTAGCTTTGATGTATTGTGGTCAGATGTAATGCAGGGAGTCATGCCAATTTCCTGACTTTGTGGAGACATGCTTTATGCTCTAATATATGGTCAATTTTAGAGACAGTTCCATGAGTTGCTGAAAAGAATGTGTATTCTGTGGAGTTGGAGTTGAATATTCTGTACATGTCTGTTAGGGCTAATTGGTCTATGGTATTTTTATATCACATTATTTCTCTGTTAATTTTCTGCTTAGATGGACTGTCTATTAATGATACTGGGGTATTGAAGTCCCCTACTATGATGGTATTGGGATTTATTTCTGATTAGTTGTCAAGTAGGTTTTGCTTTATAAAATGTGGAGCACGTGTGTTTAGTGCATATAAAGTTATGATTATGATATCCTCTTGTTGGATCATTCCCTTGAAGAGTAAAAGGTGGCCTTCTTGCCTGGTGTGGTGGCACACAACTTTAATGGCAGCACTTGGGAGGCAGAGGTAGGAGGATTGCCATGAGTTCAAGGCCACCCTGAGACTACATAGTGAATTCCAGGTCAGTCTGGACTACAGTGAGACCCTACCTCAAAAAAAAAAAAAAATGTGGCCTTCTTAGTCTTTTTTGATTAATTTTGGTTTGTAGTCTATTTTGTCATGTATTAGTATAGCCACACCCACTAGGTTCTCATTTTCATTTGTTTGGAAAATCACTTTCCAGCCTTTCATCCTGAGGAGGTGGCTATTCTTCATGGTGAGTTATGTTTTTTGAAGACAGCAGGTAGATAGATCTATATTTTTTAATCTACCTGGGTAATCTGTGTCGTTTGATTGGGAAGTTTAGACCACTGATGCTTAAAGGTTTAATGGTGAGGTCTGATTTAATACATGTCACACTGAAAGCTTTGTGGGTTTTGGTGCTTTCTTGAGCTTAGTATATTTTCATGTCTCCTCTATTTTGATTATTGTGTTTTCCCTCTTATAGGCTCTTGAGGTTGGTTGTTTGACTCTTCTGTGTGGTGTGTTCATTGAAGTCTTCTCTTTAGGGTTGTCTTTGTACTCATATAACCAAAGAGCTGGCTTTTTATCATGGAAAGTTTTCCTTTCTCCTTCTATTTTGGGGACTATTATCACTGGTTATAGTCACTTGGGTTGGAAGCCATCGTTTTTTTTAAACTTTGAAGTATTCCATTCCAAGCCCTTCAGGTTTTCAGAGTTTCCACTGAAAAAATAGCAGTACTTCTCATGAGCTTCCCTTTGCATGTAATGATTTGTTTCTCTCTCACTTCTTTTTTTTTTTTTTTGTACACTTTTAATTTTTTTATTTTTTTATTTTTATTTTTTATTTATTTTTTGGTTTTTCGGTTTTTCGAGGTAGGGTCTCACTCTAGCCCAGGCTGACCTGGAATTCACTATGGAGTCTCAGGGTGGCCTCGAACTCACGGCGATCCTCCTACGTCTGCCTCCCGAGTGCTGGGATTAAAGGCGTGTGCCACCACACCCGGCTTCTCTCGCTTCTTTTATCACTGTCTTTGTTTTCATTGTTTGGGGTTTTAACTATCATGTGACATGGAGTGTTTCTTCTTTGGTCCTGTTTAGGGTCCTGTGAGCATCTTTTACCTGTATGGGCCTCTCTTTTATGAGAGTAGGAAAATTTTCTTCAATAATTTTGTTGAATATGTTCTCTATGCCTTTGACCTATATTTCTTCCTCTTCTTGTATACCCATGAGCTGTATATTTGGTTCTTCTAGGGTATCCCACAGTTCCCTCAAATTCTGTTCACGTGATTTTTGTTTTCATTTTTTCGAGGTAGGGTCTCACTCTAGTTCAGGCTGACCTGGAATTCACTATGTAGTCTCAGGGTGGCCTCGAACTCACAGCAATCCTCCCACCTCTGCCTCCCGAGTGCTGGGATTAAAGGCGTGCGCCACCACGCCTGGCTTCTGTTCACATGATTTTTTTTTAAACTTACAGTTTTCGGACTCCTGGTCAATTTCCTCTGTCTTGTCTTTCTGGGGGTCTCTTCTCCACATGATCTACTCTGTTGGTGATGGTTTCTAGGGAGGCTTTTAAGATTATTTAATTTATTTTTGCTTTCTTTTGCATTTTTCTGCATCATATCTATCCATTTATTGAGTTTCAATTTTAGGTCCAGGTTTGATTTTCCTGATGCTTCTTGTAATTCATTCTTGCATTTGATCATATCTTCATTCAGTTGATCTTAATCAGCTGATTGTTGAAATTATCTGTTTGTTGAATAAACTTCAATTTGTTTATGTGCCTTTAAGATCTCTCTGGCTTTCTTCAATTATGTTAAGATGAGTGAGGAGAGCTTTTCTTGTAATTGATGGTTCTGTTACATTTAATTTATGCACTGTTTGGTGTTTTGGTGATTGTCTTCTAATGCTGCTATCTATTTGGTCATGGTTTTATTAAGTTTAATAAGTTTATCATGCTTTCATTTTGGGAGTCTATGTCTGGTGTATCCTCTACGTTGTCACTGGAGTCTTCCATTGTGGGCCTAGGCATTCTTGGTGGAGATGTCTCAGCTTGTTTTGCTTTTTTTTTTTTTTTTTTTACATTAAGGTTTGCCCATCTCAGGGTAGATGTTTTGTTATAGATGTAGCAAATCGTGGCTAATGTGGGATCTTCAATCAGTGGCATATCCTGGTAGGATCCAGATGTAAGTGGGTTGGAGTTATATCTGCAGGTTTTGGTAGTGTGCCTTGGGTTTGTAGAGGGTCTTCCTCATGTGCACTGCATCTCAGTGGTTCTGGGGGAGACTTTGGGAGCCTGGCCCAAGTCCTTAGCCAAGTAGGGCCTTGTTCACTTCATTCTGCCTTCTTGCTGGCCATTGGTAGTATGACTGGCTGCAGCTGCTGGGAAGCAGACATTCCACTTTGGGGGATATCTGGCTCATACGGTTCTGTTGGTGTTCTGGGACTTTGTTTGTGATCCTGCCCTAGACTCCCAGAGGTCGCAGAGTGTGCAGAAGGCACCACTTCTCTGGTGAGGACCACTTTATGTGAGTGCCTCACACACAATCCTCACTTACGAAAGCTCTTGTAGTTTATCAGTCAGTGTGTGTGACTCTGGCAGATTGGCTGTTTGCACACCTCATCAGGACAGCGTGTGGTGGTCTGGCAGCATCAGCCCCTGTGGCTTGAGTGTGCCATTTCTGGAGGTTGCCTGTTAAGATAGCATGAGGTGGGGTGGCCCCAGCGCTCCCCAGCCACCCAATCACGTAGAGGTCACATAGAGCCCACGTGCCCCTAGCTGTGCTACACCCATGAAGGTCAAGGGAACATAACACCTGGTTGCACAGAGACCGGGCTACCCACCAGTGCCCATCAGTTCCCCTGCTCCCCGCCTGCACCCAAGCTTTGCAGGTAGTGGAGCTGTAAGGAGCCTGTGACCCTGTGCTAACCACTTGTTCCAAAGTGGACAGGTTTGGACCCAGCTCACTCCTGCCACAATCCTCCATCTGCCTCATTCCGCCTGCTGCTTATGTGGAGGTCTGGGAAACTTTCAGACCGTATACACTTACAGCTGTGCCCCACCTGGGGAGCTAAGGGGAACAGACTACCTGTGAAGGTGTGGAGCTTAGGCCACTTGCTGGTGGAGTGCGTGGCCCCGCCTCTGTTTCCCCAGCCATGCAGCAGCAGGCCCTGTCCATGCGCACGCAACCTGCCCTGTGGTCTGGTCCCTGTCTAAGAGTGTGGGGGTGTACCCACCTGCCCTCCGGTACTCAGTGGGGGTCAGAGTGTGGAGGAGTCTAGAAGATTCCTGTATGTGCACCCTAGTGCCTGCCCAGTGGGGCGGTCCAGAAAGTACTCTCTAGTCCTGTAGCACTCCCCCCCCCAAAAAAAAATAAAATCCTTGCCCCCTTTTTCCCTTCAAGTTCTAGAATGGTTACAGTCTACCGCCTTGAACACCCTTTTGCTGAGACCTCTTAAAGTTGCCTATGTTGTGTTCTCCCTTGTTCTGCAATGAGTATTAAGCCCAACTCTACAGATACACTTCACTTCTGCTAGTCTTTGCTCAAGGGCACTGGCTATGTGGGAATAGTGACTGGTCTTTGCTCAAGGGCACTGGCAACATGGGAATAGTGAGTAAGATCGCCACATCATAAATCCACTCAGGCCAATAGACAGTGACCTTGAAGGTGACTGACGTGATTCCACTTGCCTTAATACAATTTTCTTGTCAGGTGCAGTGAGTATTACTTCCTTTTATTTCTGTTCCTTTTATATTGCTTGGTGAAGCTGTTTTCCTGTGTCTGATGAATGCAAAGAGTTCACAGACCTTTTGGAGATTCATTATTCGGGCAAGAGACAACTAATGTTTACACATTTAATCTTGTGTGAGCTAACTCAGGAAAAAAAAAAAATGAAGTGCAAGCACTCCTCTTAAAAGATCAAATTGAGAGTAAAAATAGTATTGTGGAGAAGAAAAGCAGTTCAAGGAAGGCAACGCTTGATGTCATGTTTCTGCATTTTCTTTCAGTCACATAAAAGGCAAGCAATTAAATTTCAAAATGCTATTAAGCATGGCATTTAACAAGAAATTATATTTTGTTTTGTATGGCTTCACGAGACAACAAATGGAGTCATGTCTAGAACAGGACGTACTCTGGTAAATTTATAAACACAGGGGGATGGTTACATTCAGTTTGGATAAATAAGTATTAAGACAGTGATATATAATGCCTGAAGCTTTTTCTTGACATTAATTCCCATGTCAACACCAAAAAAAAAAAATCTGTGTAGATATTTACTTCCAATTTTATGTAACACCAGAATTGCTAACATTTATTTGGACTTTAAAACACAAATATAAAGATAAAACCAAACCAAAGGCCGTAACTCCTGTTCAGATATTAAAGGCAACTAATATATACCCATAGGAAAATCCAAACAAAACAGAAAAGTATCAACTAAAATGTTTATTCTTCCACCTTGTTTCCAGACTGTTTCTCCCAAAGTAATCATTGTTAATAAAGTCTTATATTTCCTTAAAAATTTTAAATATTTCAAGAGAAAACACCACATAGGCATTAGAATTGCTTTAACACTATAGTGCAATTCCAAGCACAGGTTGACACATGACAATGGTGACAGCCACTTTCATATAAAACCAAGTGCATGCTGAATGACTCCTACACATACCATACCGTTCTTAGTGGTTTTAATGTGAATGTATGTCCCTCATAACCCAAGGTGTTTTTTTTTTTTGCTGAGTTTGCATGCAACTTAAGCACACTGGAGGGTGTGTCAATGGGGGCCAATTTTAAGCCCAGCCCTGACATGTGTTCAGAGCAGTTGGAGCTCTGGTTGTTCCTGTGCACCGGCTGATTGATGGTGTCCCTCTGCTATAATCTGTGGGAGTGAACCAGCTGCTTCTGTCATTGACGGTATTTCCCCTAGAATCTGTAAGCCTGAAATAAACCTTGTCCTCCATAAGGTGCTCTGGTTGGATGTTTTTCCAGCAATGCAAAGGTAAATGCAACACTATTTTAGGTCATCTTATTCTCAACGGCTGTCCCTTCTCTGTGTCCTTTATGGGATAATCCTTTCTGAAGTTTAAAGGGTGATATCCTTGAGAACTGTCCTATTTCAAGGAGATCTCATTCAATCCTAGAGTTTCAGCATCATCTACACCATTAGAAGTCATAAATTTAAAACTCTAGTTCTGATTTTCCCCCTCCCCTCAACTTCAGCCTGTAACATTCAACTCAATAACTTTTACTCAATATCTCCAACTTGGGTCCTAAATGGATGGCTCAAACTTTATTGAATTTTTGACATTTAACCCCATCTTTATCTTAATGTCAGAATTTCCTCCTACAGTCTTTTACCATCTCAGTAAATAAAAAAAAAAACCCTTTGTCTTCTCAGGTCCAACATTTTAGCATTATTATTAGGTCCATATTTTTTTAACATTTCAATATTCAACTAATCAGAAAAAAAAAAAAACTATTGGCTGTACCTTATAAAGGACTTCCAAAATCAGACTGCTTCTCACTCCACCCTACTCTGAACTTTGGTTATTGCTGTGGTTTGGATGTGAACATGCCCTAAAATGTTTATATTCTGGAGGGGCAGTTCCAAGAATGGTGATATTGAGGTAGGAGACCTTTAAAAAGTGGGAGTTCCTTGAGCAATGAGGCCTTGGACCAGAAGGGATTAATGTTCTTGTGTAATCTCTTGGAAGTTCCCACCAACATCGCCTACCTCTCTCTAGCTACCTGTTTAGTTCCCACCGACATCACCTACCTCTCTCTAGCTACCAGTTTAGTTCCCACCGACATCACCTACCTCTCTCTAGCTACCTGTTTAGTTCCCACCAACATCACCTACCTCTCTCTAGCTACCTGTTTAGCAATGTGATACTTCATACTGCATGCATTACTGTTATGATGTCACCATCTGCCATTAGGCTCTCACAAAGGTCTTTCATGGGGTCTTTGATCTTGGGCATGGAACCTCCAAATCTGTGCTAAGTAAATCTTCTTTTCTTTGTAAGTTAGCTTGTCTCAAATATTTCATTATAAGTATAAAAATGATTAATGAACATTTGTTAAAGGAAGGAATTTAAGGACTTTGGTGATTCAAAGCATGTACACACCCAGTGTTCACAAATGCAATCACACTAAACCCAACTGTTGCTTTCAACAATTCTATGAGCGATTAATTACTTTTCCTGTTTCCATTGCTTTCTGCATATAGTCAGCATAATCTCATACATGTACATGTTGTTTTGGATCAAGAGTTCAACCAATTACTGAGGAAGTAGAGAAAAGAAGCCATAAGTTCAGTCACCTTCTCTTAACATCCATTGTCAATATTGGCCATCTGTTCTGATCAGGCCAAAGGTAAACTAAGGCAAAGGGAACCAGGCTACCTTGCTATCTACACAGGTGAGTTATGTGGTTGTAAGACTAACTACAGGGCAAGTTAGAAGACAGGAATTTAGCAGAGAAAGTATCTACAGCAATATTCTCAGAAAAGTTCTTTTGTAAATTCCATAAGAAGTATCCCCAGTTTTCCCCATAATTCATTTCCATGTTTCATTCTCACAGTTTGCTCTTATAGTTCATTACCACAATTAATATAATTTTTTCATAAACACCAGAACAAATTAGGCTATAGTTTCAATAAACACCTGCTACCATGACTAAAACAAGGGGTCAATGTTCTTTATAAAATAGTTGGTATGCAAGAAATGTTAATGACACTCTTACAGGACAACTGTTCCATGTTGGAAATTTTGAGACTTGAGCTACATGTGGCTCAAAGACAAGTGACCTCATTTTACTTTGTTCATATCTCTAGCACAATATTTATCCACTTTCCACATTGCATTCTATCTATTTATTTTATCTATTTACATGTGTATCTCTTCCAAACACATGATAATTTAAGAGCTTAGACCATTATTTTTTACTGTTAGGACTTGCTGCCTCATAAGTACAATAGAAGTGACTTGTGAATAGTTTAGTTGGATGACTGTGTAGTCAAATGAATTATAAATAACTGATAAGAGGTTGGGTTACTAAAATATTGCAAGAATTCAGATGAGAGCTGATATGAAATCCATCTACATGGAGATGTTAGTGGAGAAGAAAGTAATTATGTAGATAAATTTCAATTAGAAAGGACAAATTTTTAGCAATTTAGGTATAAGAGTCATTATTGACACTGATTTTCTAACTTTGGAAACTGGGTGAGTGAACTTTCCATAATGTAATAGAAACAGAAGGATGAGGTTGTAGGAGTACAGGGATTACATATTTAATGATATTAAGCTGGGAGGTATAGCTCAGTGGTACAGTGCATGCTTGAGGCTTGGGCTCTATACCCAGGACATCAAAAAATTGTAACGTGGTACATTGTAGGAGTGTTTTATTAAAATAGTTTTGAGTATTAAGTTGGAAATTACTCAGTAGAAAAATGGTTAAAAAAAAAAAAGCAATTGTGACACGACTTTTTCAAAAGTCAACCTAAAGGTAGAATACTAATCACTAAAGGTGGAAAGAAGTTGGCGGGGGATAGATAAAGCAAGGTTGGACTTGATCTGTGCATGGTGTATGGTGTATGCATGTAGTGAAATATCACGCTGAACCCCATTCATATCTAATTAAACACATGTAAACTTTCAAAATGCACTTTCCTCCTTTGGAAATTATAACAAAAAGATAAAATATTTCTGTGAAGCCAAACAGATGAAATTGGACATTTTTTCTGGACCTGAAAAATATAACCAGTTGATATGTATAGGAAATGTCCATAAACAAGGTCTAAGAAGAAAAGACAGGCTTTCCACCAAAGAAGAAACACAAGCATGGTTCTCTATACTAAATTCCTAAAAAATACCAAAAAGTATCTATAGAGTCCTGGGGGTAAAGACAAAGAATTTATAATTTAGGAATTTGGTGCCAAACCATGTGGTCATATACTGTATAAAGACAAGACGAAAAGTTTAAAATGTGTAAAGGCTCTGAAAGCTTACCATCCAAATGCCCATAAAGCTTGAAGACATATAATAGATTACGAATTAGCACTGAGATTTCACAAACAGGAATATAATTATATAAAAATACAAGTAGCATCTCTATGGTTAAAAGTAAGTTTTAATGGGCTGAGACCCAAAAATAGAAATATGCTCAGGACTATTGAATTGCTACACAACTTAATTTTGTTCCCATTAGTTTGGTTTCTCTAAAAAACCTAAGTTTTCTGATTTGGGGAAAATCCCAACCATGTGGGGAAATAGTGATGACACAGAAATGACATCACTGTACTGAAAGTTACAAAAATAAGTGTCATGACGTTTCTACTGGGTACAATACAGTAAGAGGTTCACCTTTGAAGACATAAAAAGGAAATGATAGAGACTAAAATTCTCTGAGACAAGACAATGTTCCAGAGATGAACTCAAGAGAAAATAATAAGGGTAGCTGATTCTGAATGGGGCTGGAGACTCCTTTTATTTCTCTCCTTGTGACCAGCCACAAAGGCAGCCAGAGCTATTTGGATTAGTTGTGCTCACCAATGTGATCTGGGATCCCTGTATCCTGTCACCCCTGATTAGTCACAATAGAAAGGGGTGGAGTTTATATGGACTAACAGCTCTTGCCACTGTGACTCCTGACTCCTATCTCTCAATACCCTGTGATGCAGATGACCTCCTCCTGCATTTTGCCTGATAGCCCTTAGCTTGCCTGTACAAGATCTATCATTTCCATTCTCAGACTAATCCTGTGACTTATCACTTTCAGAGTTGCCCCCACACCAGAGGTTTCTAACCTATAGCACATTTCATACATAAACATTCAGCTTCCAAAAATGTCTCAATCACTAATATAGTACTGGCAAAAAAAAAAAATCTTAGAAGTAAAATATTGAGCCTTCTATATTATGGAAATCATATAATTTCTAGTAACTATATGAGACAGGAAGGGTGTCTGCACCCTTGTAGTTGAGTCTCTAATATTCTCTCAAAACAGTTTTAACTCTTCTTGGATTTATAATCTGTCAATCTTATATTTCTTAACCTAGATAGGATGCAAGCCTGATAACACTGAGGGTGAATTCCCCATTTAAATCTACCTGGACTAGGAAAGCCCTAGTGTGATTTAGTAGCTATAACATAGAAAACAAAGACATCTGCAGTTAAAACATCTTATTTGATCTAAAACAAATGTCAGAGACCAGAAAACATCAGGCAGATGACTATCCTTAGCTTGTGTTAGGCAACCCCATCTTCACGTAAATCACTGCCCTGCAAATCTGCACCACATGAATTTGTGTCTCAAAGCATTAGTTCCCTTGGCATCCACCAGTACAGAGTGCCTTTTCTATCAAGGCACAAATTGAGTCAATGTTCCATTAAGCACAAGCATCTGCATTCTGTTTCTGGCTTTGGAAGCATGCATAAAGAGAAAACAGGATTGAATACATCTCCACTGAGATTTACCAAATCTACCATCCACGAGTTTCAAATGTGCCCAGTTTCTAAGTGAAAGATAGTTGTAAAGAAGAAAAGGAAGAATTAGGGAATAAAATAGATCATACGTCCTGCCAGTAGCTGAGAAAGGCAAGGATCTGGAAAAGATGTGGCACATTTACACGATTGAGTTTTATTCAGCTGCAAAGAAAAATGAAATTTTCAGGGAAATGGATGGATTTGGAAAAGATTATACTAAGTGTCATAACCCAGACTCAGAAAGTCAAACACCTCATGTTGTCTCTCATATGCAGATCCTAATTTCAAATGTTTAGGTTTGTATGTAAGCTGGAATAGAAGTCATTAGTAGAGGCCAGGATGCTAAAAAGGGTCTATGAGGGAGGGAGGGAAGGAGGGAGGAAAAGAGGAAGAGAGGAAGGAAGGAAGGAAGGAAGGAAGGAAGGAAGGAAGGAAGGAAGGAAGGAAGGAAGGAGGCAAGCAAGCACAGGGAAGTGCTTAAGTGGAGGGCATAGCAGATATGTAAGTAGAGGTGCAGAATACTGTGGATGAAATTATCTAACTGGGTCAGGATAGAGGATGGAGGAGAGGAAGGAATAGAAGGAAGGCTAATCAAACTCTAAGATGTGCCAGGGATGGTGGCACACACCTTTAATCCTAGCACTTGGGAGGCAGAGGTAGGAGGATCACCATGAGTTTGAGGCTACCCTGAGATTACATAGTGAATTCCAGGTCAGCCTGAGCTAGAGTGAAACACTTCCTCAAAACAAAACAAAACAAAAATCTAAGATGTTATGAATAAGTCATATAGAAACCTACTTTTCCATAGCTGAATAATATATATGTTTTTAAAAATGAGACTTTGGGCAGAAGTATCATGTGAAGGTGGATAATGCTGTGCCCAGAAAACATATATTGTTACTAGAAAAAAAAATCAGTGCCAGGGACGAGATACCTTCCAGTAAGTAGTTGGCCAGGAATGTCCCCAATGCCCCCAAAACATTACAGTCTATTGCCAAGGCACTTAGTTGTCCACCAGAAGTAGATGGTAAGACACTACTGCTGAAGACTCCACATGCTTGGGAGAAATCAAGCTGGAGCTGAGCTAGAAGCCTCCCTGCTGATTAGTTGTCTGGATGCTGGAAAGACCTATACAGCCTATTGGGGGAGAAAAGTCATCAATGGTCTTAACCAGAACCCTGAAAGCTTTATGTCTGACTAGCCAGGCCAAATGTCCCAACCGGTACAATGACGACATGTCTGTTACGGGGAAATCCACCTGCTCTTGAATTGGCCTTGAGGCCCACTTCCATAGGAAGGAATTCCTGCCTAATATTAAAAATCTAATCAAGCCAGGTATGGTGGCTCATGCCTTTAATCCCATCACTTGAGAGGCAAAGGTAGGAGGATTGCTGTGAGTTTGAGGCCAGCCTCAGAGTACATAGTGAATTCTAGGTCAGCCTTCCTCAAAAAAAAAAAAATAATAATAATAATGAAAGCTGCAAATGCTGGCAAGGATGTAGAGAAAGAGGGATCTTTTACATGGCTAGTGGGAATGCAAGCTAGTACTAGCATTATGAAATTCAGTATAGAGATACCTCAAAAAAAATTAGCAATAGAACTCCAATAGAACCCAGCTATACCACTCCTGGGCATATACCCCAAGGAAGCTACACTGTGCTCCAGAGATACTTGCACATCCACGTTTATTAGTTCTCTATTTACAATAGCTAAGAATTGGACTCAGCCTAGATGCCCATTGACAGATGAATGGATAATGAAAATGTGGTACATATACACAATGGAACTCTGTGCAGCAGCACACAAAAGTGAAATTATGGATTTTTCAGAAAAATATATGGAACTAGAAAATAATTATATTAAGTGAAGCAACACAAACTCCAAAAGACCAAAATTGCATGTTCTCTCCTATATGCAGATCCAACCTAGTTATATCTAGAAGAATGAACAGGTTGATGATAGATAGATAGATAGATAGATAGATAGATAGATAGATAGACGATAGATATTGGGGTGAGAAGAAATGGAGGAAAAAAGAGTTATGGAAGAGGAGAGAAGATGAAAATCAACTAAACATGGTCTTTGAAAATGCCAAAATAAATGATACCTAATTCTCTGTATGCCAACTAAAATATGTTAATTAAATAAATAAATATTTTAAAGTTCATAAACATATCTATGTTGATCCACAAAAAGAAAAAATACTGGAAAACCCTTGCTAATGACCTTCCCAAATAATAAACATAATAACAATTTTAAAATACTATTTTAAAGGATTCCCCTCCTAATGTAAAAGAAAGAATAAAATACTTAAGAATAAACCATAGAAGATGTACAAGAACTTTAAAGAGACAAAGGCAAGAATTTACCAATGGATAGGAAACTTGAATAAATCAATGGTGATCTCTATCATGCCCATTGCTATGAAGACAATATTAAAGTATATAAATTCTACCTAAATTAAATTATGCATGTAAATTTTTCAATTAAAATTCCAATAAGACTTGAAAATTACTTTATAAAAGAAATGGCTTTTCACAACATTAAGTAGAGATATAGGATCTCCTAAATAAAAGGGACCCACTTGACTATCCACTTGGGTTAAACACTCTTCTATTTCAGTATTTGTGACATTCTCACGCATATCTGTGTATATACATACATATGTATTTACATATGAATATCGACATGCACACAAACATATGTATTTTTATTGTGCTTTCAAGTAAGTGGAACCCTTGATAAGCAAGAGACTATGGGGAGAAAATAAGAAAATCGAAACCAGTTTGAACATTTCAATCCTAGTCCAAAACATGTTCAGAGGAAATCCTGCAGAAAAAGTTGGAAGAGATATTGAGAGTGTTCAACCTCAGAGGTGATACGGAAAAAGAAGAAGAAGGAGCAGAATGCTGGGTTTTCTGGGTTGGCATTCTGTGGCAAGGTTGTTCCACACATTTCCCCTGGTCCCTAGCTATACTCAGCAATAACAGTGTTTGCCTACAGGTAGCACAAGGACTGTGAGCTAGTTCTGGACAAGGAACATAATATTTCTGTTGAGTTAGAAATATCAAGGAAGATTGATGAATAACAGATCTTAATGAAGAAGCAATAAGGAACAACACAATGCATTATATCATAAGACAGCAGAAAGTCAATACATATTGGCAAAGCCAATGAGAAATTTAACAAGAAAATGAACCTGTTAAAAATGATAATGCCTGCAATTTAAAACATCATGTGTAATAGGCAAGGTCTCTAATGAGAAAAGAATAGCTATATTGATGCACATGAGAGGGAAATAAATGACAATTTTCTTCAAATTAATCTCAAAAATAGTGCCCTTTCAAAAGGATTTTACATGGAATTTGATAACCTGGTTCTAAAATTAGTAAATAATGGTATATGAACTTCAGTTGTAAAATAATTCTGAAAAGCATAAGAACAAGTTTGTGCTTTATACTAGACATAAAGTATGTTAAAAGAGGATATAGTTATTTTATTCAATGCCAGAATAAACAAATACATTAATGGTTTTAATAATCCAAAGATAGCCACAACTTCACATGAAGAATGAAAATATAGCTTATGAAAAAGTTACCATTTCAAACCACTTGAGAAATAATGTACTTTAATAATAAATATTTAATTATTCACTTGAGAAAAAGTATAATTAAGATCTTTTACTGAAATAAATTCATGTGTTTAAATAAATCCTTAATCTGTAGATTTGTCTTTGATGCTCACTGTAGCCTGATCTGTAGTATTCAAAAAGTAGAAACAAAATATTACTTCAGTGGGTATGCTTATGTCACCTAGTCTTAAGAAAACAATCAGAAAATGAAATACCATGAAGTTGTTGACATATATATATGGCATATATATGGGGAGAAATTAAAATAAAATAAATATACATGTGGACTTTTACAAATCAGCAAATTATATAGAAAAGTTTTAAAGTGCCTAATAGTGGTCATCTTTGAGAAGGGAAATATTTTCTCCAGGACATAAATAATAGTAAAAGATTGAGATTTATACTTTATATCCTATGTTACTTGTTTTTGATAATGTTCAGGTAGTTTTTGAGTATTTTTAAAATGCAAATGCTAATATGGATGAATAAATGGTTGCAACATTGGTATTACCTGTACATAGCTACAGGTTTCCTACCAACCACTCTACTGCCTTTTGGAAGAAGCACACCACTGTCCCGCATAGTTGAATGGCCTCTCCCCCAGGAGAGAAGTGTGCCTTGTAGACCTAAGCAAGTCAGGACATCCATCCACCTCTTCTCAGTGAGAGACTCATAAGCGAATTTCTATTCTAATCCAACAATCATTTTTGTTGAGGTTTTGGAGAAAAAGAAGCAATCTCTGTTCCTCTGGACTTGGTTAATTAAGAATGTGTGGTTCATAAATGCTGTGCCATATACTTACTATGAGGAAAGCCAGTAGAAAAATGACACCAATATCTGTAGGCAGGCTACTGAAGGAGAGTGAATACTAAATTTATCGTTTGAATCACTGAGTTTTCTTTTGCAAACTGAGATCCACATACCAGATTTTGAGGAAAGGAATTTGGGCAATGAAAATACAATTAATGTTGTAATTATATTGCTATTATAGATAAATAGGTTTTTTAAAAAACTTCCAGTGGTTTCCCATCTCCTGTAGGGCAAATGTCATAAACCTCAAACACTATCCCTCAAGCCATATTAGAGCCTAGAATGAAAGGAAAAGTCACAGTACTACTGATTCTATCTGTAATTTTTATTTACAGTTTTTACATTTTTATTTATTTATTTGCAAGCAGAGAAGGATAAAGAGGAGAGACAGAGAGATAAAGAGAATGGGCAAGCCAGGGCCTCCAGCCACTGCAAAAAAATTCCAGTTGCATGTGCCACTGTGCATCTGGCTTTAAGCAATCTAACTGGGGTCATTAGGCTTTGCCGCAAATCACCTAAGCCACTGGGCCATCTCTCTAGCCCATAATTTTTAAAATTACTTATTGTATTCAAATACTTGTTTGTTTGTTTTTAGACTTAATTTATCTATTTGCAAGAAGAGAGAGAATGAATGAATGAATGAATGAATGAATGAATGTGCCAGGGTCTCTCACCACGACAAACTCCAGATGCATGAGCCACTTTGTGCATCTGGCTTTACATGTTTGGAAATCAAACCCAGGCCATCAGGCTTTGTAAGCAAGCACCTTAACCACTGAGCTATCTCTCCAGCCCCTTTTATCTTTCATTTTTAAAAAATGTGTTATTTTTATAGTGCTGGAGATTGAGCTCTGGGCCTTGCACATAATAGGCAAGCATTCTGCAACAAAGCTGTATTTCTGGACCTAGGGATTTTTTAATATATTATAATTATCATGGATGTTTTTGCATTCATTTTGTTTTGTGTGGTGTTTTTTTTTTTTTTTTAGTATTACATTAAAATCTTGATTACAGTTATTAGTGAGGTTTCAGGGGATCTTCCTTCATTTTTGTGACCAAGGCAAATAGTAGAGTTGCTTCATTCCAGCCCAGCCTATTCCCAGGTCCTTTACTATCTGAGTTTCCCTAATTATCAAGGGGAGCAGACACTGTGTTACTCACTCCTGCTGATTTCCATCAACCCTTTAAGGGATTAAGAATTTATTCCCAGGATGGGTAGATGGCTCAGCAGTTAAAAGTGCTTGCTTGCAAAGCCTGACAGTCCAGGTTCAGTTTCCCCAGTACCTACACAAAGCCAGATGCACAAAATACTTCATGCCTCTAGAGTCTGCAATTCATTTGCAGTGGCAGGTGGCCTTGGCCCACCCATAAGCTTCCTCTCTCACCTCCTTTTGTCTCTCAAGTAAACAGATATTTTAATGCACACACACGCAAAAAGAATTTGTTCCCCATTCTTACAGCAGACCAACAGCTGGCGTCTGAGTCTTCACTCCAGGTAGTTGATTTTAGCTGAAGATATACACCTTACCCAAAGCCATATCCTCTTCCTGGGGCAAGACAGACAATAAAAATTGGAATTGGGGTTGAAGCATTGGCTTAGCAGTTAAGGTGATTGCCTGTGAAGCCAAAGGACCACGGTTTGATTTACCAGGACCCACATAAGCCAGATACACATGGTGGCGCAGCCATCTGGAGTCCGTTTGCAGTGGCTGGAGGCCCTGGTGCGCCCATTCTCTCTCTCTCTCTCCCTCTTTCCCCATCTCAAATAAAAAAAAAAATAAAAATATTTTTTTAATTGGAATAAGACAACTCCGTGGGGCCATTCTAGCTTCCGAGCTCCCCATGGCTATCAGTTGAGGCTTCTCTCTTTGTCTAAGTTCCAGCCTTCACCTCCCTGATGGTTCCAAAAGTGCTCCCCATACATGACCTCGTGTACACCTCTGTTTCCAAACCAACATTCTAAGGAAGCAAACTGAAACATCAGTCTTACTTCCCGTCATCATCTACACAGACATCTTCTCCTATTGCCAGGACAGTTCTTCCCTTGTCTTTATACCATGCTCAGCCATGAATCTATATTTAGGGCATTGTTTCACTTCCTTCTAAATATTTCATAGATTTCTGTGGATTTTTCAATTATCATCATTGTCAAGACATACAATGTAGCTCACTTCCTCCACAAATGACTTTCCAAATCAGTGCTGCCTATAAGGCTTGTGTTCCCAGCCAATTCATCTTATGCTTAAATTTAGATTCAACAAATCAATGAGATTTGCCTTCACTTCCAGAACAGGTCTGAATCGTCTTTCTGGAATTTTTTTTTTTTTTTTTTTTTTTTTTTTTTTTGCCATAATTGCAACAGGGTCTGGCCTACTTTAACATAGCATGGCTATTGCTGTTCCCAGTGTCAGCTGCCCTTCTGTGTAAGTTCTGCTCCTCCTACTCTGACACTGGTAGGCCCACAGCTGGTCAGACATATTGGAAATGCATTTCTGAGAAAGCTATGTAACTCTGGATGGGGTCATCAGATTTCTATCATTTAATTTGTTCCTTTTTTTTTGGAGGGGGAATACTTCATATTTTTTATTAGTTATGTACATACTGTGTGTACACAGCACATGTTGGTACCATCCTTACTCTCATCCCTGCCCCCACCCAAAGGGACCCTCCTCATTGGAGATGCAGGTAAACCCCCCATGGGGATTGTGGGTCATGCATTGGGGGGTAGCCATTAGTTATGGGGAAGAGGCAATGTCTCTGTGCGTAATGTCCCAACTTGTGGCTCTAACAATCTTGTCACCCCCTCTTGTTTAGGAGATTAATCTGCTCTGAGTTTAGCTTTGGTAGGTGGTATGTGTCCAGGAATTCATCCATTTCCTCCATATTATCCAATTTTGTGGACTAGAGGTTATTGAAATAAGTCCTGATGATTCTTCCAATTTCACTTATGTCTGTTGTGATCTCTCCTTTTTCATTTCTAATTTTATAAATTTGAAGAATCTCTTTTTTTGCTTGATCAAATTGACCAGGGGTTTATCAGTATTATTTATCTTTTTCAAAGAACCAGCTCTGTGTTTCATCAATTTTCTTTATTGTTTTCTTATTTTCCAATTCATTAATTGCTGCTCTAATCTTGATTGCTTCCATCTGGAGCTTTTGGAGTTGGATTCTTCTTGTTTTTCCAATGCCTTTAGGTAGATGGTTAGGTTATTGATTTGGGATCTCTCTGTCTTTGTTATGAAGGCATTTAGTGCTATGAATTTTCCCCTGAGGACTGCCTTCCTTGTGTCCCATAAGTTTTGGTATGTTGTGCTCTCATTGTCATTCACTTCTTGAAATTTTGCAATTTCATTTTTTATTTAATCCACTACCCATTAATTATTTAAAAGTGTGCTGTTCAGTCTGCAGGAGCTGGTGGGATTCCTGGTGCATCTCTTGTTGTTAATTTCTAGCATTAGAACATTGTGATTTGATCTGATGAAGGAAATTATGTAGATTTTCCTGAATATATGGAGGCAGGCTTTACGGCCCAGCATATGATCTATTTTAGAGAAGGTTCCATGGGCTGCTGAGAAGAATGTGTATTCTGTAGATTTGGGGTGGAATGTTCTGTAGATGTCCATTAGGTCTTGTTGATCTTTGGTGTTATTTAGCTCTCTTACTTCCCTGTTGATTTTCTGTTTGGATGATCTATCTATTGCTGATAGTGGAGTATTGAAGTCCCTGACTATGATGGTGTTGGTGGTTATTTCTGTTTTGTTGTCAAGTAGGTTTTATGAATTGTGGTGCAACTGTGTTTGGTGCATAAGGTGGGATGATTGTGATATCCTATTGCTTGATCATTCCCTTGATAAGTAAGAAGTAGCCTTGTGGCCTTCTTTGTATTTTTTGATTACTTTTGGTTTGAAGTCTATTTTATCTGATATTAGTATAGCCACACCTGCTTGTTTCTTATTTCCGTTTGTTTGGAATACCGTTTTCCACCCTTTCACTCTGAGGAGATGTCTATCTTTAGTGGTGAGGTGGGTTTCTTGAAGACAGAAAATTGAGGGGTCTAATTTTCTGATCCACCCTGTTATCTATGTCTCTTAATGGGTGAATTAAAGCCATTAATGTTTACAGTAATAACTGTAAGGTTTGATTTAGTCCCTGCCATATTGTGGTGGTTTATGTGGTTTGGTGTTTTCTTGGACTTTGTAGTTTTTTGCACCTTCTCTGAGTTTGGTTAGTGTGATCTGCTTCTTGTTGGCACTTGAGGTTGTTTATTTGACTCTTTTGTGTGGAGAATTCCCTTAAGTGTTCTCTGTAAGTTTGGCTTTGTGTTCACATGCTCATAGAACTGGCTTTTATCATGGAAAGTTTTCATTTCACCATCTATTATGAGGTATATTTTTGCTGGGCAGAGTAGTTTGAGTTGGAAGTCATAGGTTCTTAGACTTTGCAGGTTCCATTCCAGGGCCTGCTGGCTTTCAGGGTTTCCACAGAGAAGTCTGAAGTAATTCTAATGGTGTTACCATCATATGTAATGTGTTATTTCTCCCTTGCTGCTTTTATGTCTTGGAGAATTTCTTCTTTGGTCCAGTCTTTTTGGAGTTCTGATAGCTTCTTTTAACTTGATCAGACTTTCTTTTGAGAGGGTAGGAAAGTTTTCTTTGATAATTTTGTTGAATAAGTTCTCCTTGCCTTTGGTCTGAATTTCTTCCCCATCTGGTATTCCCATGATCTGTAGTTCCATCATGTTGTGTTCACAAAAATTTTTGAACTTATTCAAATGTTTGAATGTGTCAAACACAAACTGTTTCTTCTGTTTTGTCTTCTAATTCTGAGTTTCTGTCCTCCACATGACTGACTCTGTTCTTGAGAACTTCTATAGAATTTTGGATTTGTTCGATTTGGTTTGTATTTTCAATTGCTTTTTTATGTATAGTATCCATCCCTCTGTTGAATTCCATTTTCACATTGTTTTCCAATTTTGTTAATGCTTCTTGGAATTGATCCTTGCATTTATTTATGTCTTCATTGAGCATAGCCAGCTGATTATTGAGGTCCTCTTTTTTTACACTCTTCTTCAGGTCATTTAACTGTCTTTTGAATACTTCCTGGTTTTTTTTCCATTAGGTCTACTCTAGCAAGGGCAGGATTTATACAATTACTGGACCTTTGTTGATTTTCTGCAAGTTCTACTAATTGCTTGGCCAGGGCCACATAGCTTGTGTCTTCATTTTGGGATTTTAATCCTGTTGTCTCTTCTATGTTTTGATTAGAGACTTCCATTGTGGGTCTGGGTAACCTTGTTGGATTAACTTCCATTTGATTTTTCATGCTATTCCTTTTGTGCTGTGGTCTGCACATCACAGTGTAGGGATCTTATTTACTTCAGGAGAAAGCTGTAGTTTACCCCTGAAGTATCTTCAGTGATTGTTCCCTTTTATGCTTGACTCAATTAGGCTTCTGATGGCAATGGAGCCTGTCTGCTCAGATGGGAGGAGTCTGTGAGGCTCTGGTGGGGACCCAAAGACCTGGTGGAGAGGCTCATTGGTCAGTGGCTCAGGGTATGGGACTGCGTGGTCAGGTGGCCCAATGGGACGGGGGTGGGGACAATGGGACAAAGCAGTCTGGTGTTGCAGTGGGGTGGGTGGGGAGGGGAAGGATGGGATGGTATAATCCTGTGATGCTATGTGGTGAGGGATGGGACTGTGGAGTCTGCTGGCACTACAAAGCAGGGGGGTGGATGGGACTGTGGGGTCCTGTGACACACTGGGGCAGCAGGATGGAACTGCTGCTGGTCCAGTAATGCAGCATGGCGGTGGGGAGAGGTGACGGGGCGGTGGTCCCAGTGACAGGAAGGGGGATGAAAACTGAAGGAGGTGGGGGGAATGTTAGCTGGCTGGCCTGGGTCCATGAAGCCTGCAGGTTGTGTGGGGACATGGTCCGCACACAACGGGGCGGCAGCTGGGATGGTGGTCATGGCTGGGATGGAGGTCCTGGTGGTGGAAACGGGGGAAAGCTGAGGGAGGTAGGAATGTGAGCTGGCTGGCCTGGGTCTGTGTAGCCTGTGGTTAGTGCAGGAGGAACCTGGCCCCGCGGCCCAGCATCTGGGACAGCTGCTTGAGGGATTTGGGGGACTGGTGGGCTAACCAAGAGCATGGAAATCAGTAGATTCTCTACTTTGCTCCTCCACACCCTCCCACTGGAGGTCTGCTAGGAACTGCAGACCCTAAAAACCCCACCGATCTTGGCTTTCCTTCCCTGCAAGGTGAAGTGTGGTTATGCAGATGCCATCTTGACCAGAAGTCACACTTTATATTCTTCCATTTAATTTTTTCTTAATAGCATAATACATGCTGAAAATAGAATTAGTTCCAGAGGACAATTTTACAAAGAGCAGAGTAAGCTACAGTGAAAGAAACAAGGAAATTCTGTTATTGTTGTCAAAAGTCTTTAAAGAAATAATGAATATTTATCATATGGATTTAGCTACTTGCTGGCCTTAAGAGTTCATGTAACACATTTCAATACTGGCATTAATCTTGCATATCCCCAGGAAGGGCCAAGAATAGTGACTGACATATGTAAAGGGATTTTTTTTCCTATTATTGTATCAGTGACAACTTCTACAGCACAACACTGGTTATTTATAAAATATTTCTTGTATTGCATATTTTTATTCCATTTGATTATCAAACTAACTCCTGTAAATTAAGTAAACTAGCCCTTTAGTTACACAGGGATGCCAGTGCTCAGAAAGGTTAAATTATATTTCTAAAACAACACAGATAATCAGAAACTACATGGAATCTTTAATCTGCTTTCTGGTAGTGCCATTTCTCTCGGACCTGCTATTTGGTTTCCCTAGTTCCTCCTCATAGTTTTTTTCCCATTCTTTTGAGGAATTAACAGCAATTTGTATATGAATTTTAGAGAAAGCTTGGAAATTCCCTCAATACCTCCAATTAGAATTCTGATTGCTTTGAATGTATGTAGTCATTAGGAGAAAACTGATATTTATAGTACTTTGCCTTGCTGAAGGATATAAGAATATCTCTTTTTATGAGAGAGAGAGAGAGAATTGGTGCTAGGGCCTCTAGTTACTGCGAATCAAACTGCAGACACATGCCCCACCTTGTGCATATGCATCACCTTGTGTATCTGGCTTACATGGGTTCTGGGGAGTTGAACCTGAGTCCTTAGGCTTCAGAGGCAAGCACCTTAACCACTAAGCTATCTCTTCCACCCATAATATATCTCTTTATTTGTTACTCTCTTCAGTAAAGTTTTTTTTTAAATATTTCTCCATGGAAGTCTTAATGCTTTTGGTTAATCCTAATGTAATTTTGGTGTTGTTATGAATGGAGTAACTTACAGATGGTTACATTAGAATAGATACATTTTTATAGGAGGTCCTTATATTCAATAATCCTGTCTAAACTTCATATTGCTTACCTTTGCTATTTTTTTATACAAGTCAGTGCATATTTAAGCATAGTCAAGATTTAGATCTATTATCTATACAGTATATAGTCTAGCTATATAGGTATGTTTGAGTGCTACTAACTCTCAGAAGACTAATTTCTATAACATGGTAGATTTTTACTCAAAGGATTAATGATAGTGAGTGGATTAATGAATGAAAGAAGAATGTAATTTCAAACACACAAAACTCATATCTTCTGATCCATTAGTTAAACAAGAAAGCATTCATTGAGTTTCTGCCGAGTCTGCATATAGATTAATCCTAGTTAGTATGCTAGATCACATCTTTAGCTGCTCTAATCTATTTCCCAAATCTATAATCTATTAACATGTATAGTCACCTAGCACACAGGTTTTATAGTTTGAATGGAAAAACACTTCAAAAATAGGCAGTCTTTGCTATAAGAGAAATGAAAACCAAAAATAAGATATAAAGTTTTTTACTTTGTGATATGAGCTATATCTATAATGCTATGTCTTTATCGCCCATGGCTCATCCACAGCAGAGTGAATACTTAATCACTATCTATATGATAAGAAGCATCAATGCATAGGTTCAGAAGCATTCAGTGCATGACCACTACAAGCACAGGTTGGCATTTATTTTCTTTCTAAGGTTCCATGGAGACAAGGTTTAAGTTAAAATTCTAATTACAACCTAGAAGTCACAAATTTTAGTCACTATTTCACAATTTAAAAAAGAGATTATGTTAACTGAAAAGGTGGTTCATACCTATAATCCTATTACTCATAAAGCTGGGATAGGAGGCTGAGGTAAGAGTGATGCTATGAATTCAAGGCCAGCCTGAATGCAGAGTTCCAGGTCAGCCTGAACTAGAGTGAAACTTACCTCAACATGGTAGAATAAGAAAACTTTGTGGGGAGCTGGAGAGATGGCTTAGCATTAAGGCACTTACCTGTAAAGCCAAAGAACCCAGGTTCAACTCCCCATGACCCATGTAAGCTAGATGCACAAGGGGGTGCATGCATCTGGAGTTCGTTTGCAGTGGCTGGAGGCCCTAGAGTGCCTATTCTCTCTCTCTCCCTCTCTCTCCCTCTCTCTCTCTCTCCCTCTCTCTCTCTCTCTCTCTCTATCTATCTGTGTGTGTGTGTGTGTGTGTGTGTGCGCGCGTGTGTGTGTGTCTATTTCTATATCTTTCTCTCTTTCAAATAAATGAAAATAAATTTATAAAAAGAAAACTTTGTGGGTTCCTCTAAAGTAAATATAATCATTAAGCAATTTTATCTCCTTCCATTGATTTAATAAATATCCATAATATTTATTTATATAAAGATGAATCCCAAATTCATATAGCCACAATAGACCTTTTCCATCTGCCCCATGTCCAGCCATCATATATCTGATCTGCATTTCTACCTGTAAACTTAACACATGAAAACTTGAATTTACTTTTCTAAGTTTATAATATACTCCCTCTCCAGGATATCCTATTCATTAAATCACTTACCTACTTGCTCTTGTAAAAATTATTATCCTTGTTATCTCTAGGAACCAGGTCCTATGAAGTTAAAGTCTTAAGCTTCACTTAAGTAATCTCCTCTCTCCATATCCCTTATCTGTGCCACATTTCAGGGCACCATCTTCTGTCATTTAGATTATTGCAGTAAATCCAATCATCCAATTGCTCTAATCCACTCTCTTCTCCCCATTTTGGGCAATGTCTGAAACCAGAACTGACAGCATCTCTCCTCGATTTAAAACACTTTATTGCATCTCAGTGCCTTTGTGAGAAAGTTTAAGTGAAGGATCAGAAATCTAGCTCTACCACTTAATAGCCATATAACCTTCACCTTTCTGACCGATGTAATTTTTTAATCTACAAACCAGGAAATATAAAGTATCTGTCTCATTAAGTTGTGGGAAATAAATAATACATCAAGCACCCAAAGTGATAGCTGGTTTGGAAAAGAAAGAAGAGGAGGAAAGAAAAGGAAAAGAGAAAAGATTGGAGGGGAAGGAAGGAGAGGGAGAAAAGGGGAGAAGATGGGAGGAAGGGGAAGAGAGTTTACAAGAGTGGAGAATTTGGGGAAAAGGATTAAATCAAAACTATTAGTTTGACTCACAGAGTCCTAGATGGCCCACCTCTTGTCTCTCTAGCTTCACCTAGCACCTTCACCTTGATCGAGTCTCTTCATTCACAGCAATGCTTTCTATGGTGGTTTGAATCAGATGTCCCCCATAAACTCACAAGTTTTGAATGCATGGTCCCCAGATGGTGGCAGTTTGGGAGGAGGAAATTTGCTGGAGGAGCCATGTCACAGCGGGCAGGCTTTTGGTTGTTATAGTCAGCTCCCCCTTGCCAAAGATCAGCTCACTCTTGCTCAGCTCACTGTCTTGCTACTTTCTTTCACCTGCTATGGCCAGGAGTGATGTCTAGCCTCTGTTCTGGGACCATGTTTTTCTCTACCATCATGGAGTTTTCCCAGAAGACTACAAGCCAAAATAAATTCTTTCTTCCTATCAGCTACTTTTGGTTAAGTGGTTCATCCCAGCAATGTGAAGGTAACCACAACAGAAAATAGGTACCAGAGCAGCGGGATTGTTGCTGTTTAAACTTTACTATGTGGCTCTGGATATGCTGAGGCCGATTTGTTGGAGGACTATGGGAAGATTTGGAACTTTGAACAAAGACATGGCTTGTAGTGTTCTAAGCAGAGCTTGGTGGACCACTATTGTGAGAGTTGAAAGACATAAACGCAGAAAGAAGTATGGACTGTGAGGCCTGGCCTATGAAGATTAAAAAGAGCTTTGTCAGGCTGAAGATATGGCTCAGCAGTTAGAGTGCTTTCTTACTAAGCCAAAAGGCCCAATTTCAATTCCCCAGTATCCATGTAAAGCTAGATGCACAAAGTGGTGCATGCAGCTGGAATTCACTTACTGTGGCAAAAAGTCTTTCTCCCTCTTCTCTTTCTCTTCTCTCTCTCTCTCTCTCTACCCTTACAATTAATAAAAACATTTTTTAAAAAAGAGCTTTGTCTATACTGGGCTAGAGTCAGTCTATATGAGAAGTGGGCTATGCTGTTCCCATGTCCTGAGAACTTAAGCAAACTAAATTTAAAAGAAATGGATTACTGTAATCGGTGGAATATAGATCAGAAGGTTATAAAAAATAATGTGGCACAGAAAGAAATGAAAGTTTCAGACTGGAGACTGCATACCATTTCAGCTGCAGTTGCTTAAGAGCTTTTTCAGTGCCAACTTCTCCCTAACTCCTCTTGTTTTCACTCTTCCTCCCCAACATCTTTATCCAGGATTGAGTTCCTGCATTATACCAACTCACTTTCAGGGTCCTACTATAAACCCACTGGAGGGGTACCCCAACTGCCATACCTGACAACCCCACTCAGCTTGAAGAAGCCAGGTCAGTCATCACCCCAATACTCTAATGGCAGTTGGAGTTACTTCTGAGAAGGGATTGAGGATGTAGCAGGGCCCTGAAAGTAAAGTGAGGAATGTCCTTGAGCCTGCACTAGCAGTGTTCACATTGCTAGGCCAGAGAAGGAACTGGCTTCTCCTTATCTTTTGCTGCCTAAAGGAGTTCTATAGATCTGTTTTTCTAAATTCAACCTGAGTCCCTCCCTGAAAACGACTTCCCCTTTCCTAGAGGAGTAAGATTCCTAAAAGGGTTAAACCTGATTGCCTATATAAGGCATTGGAGCTGGCTATCTAAGCTCCCATTCAGAACCTACAAAAGTCCCCAGTCTTGGGCTGGAGAGATGGCTTAGCAGTTAAGGCACTTGCCTGTGAAGCCTAAGGACCCAGGTTTGACTCCCCAGAACCCATGTAAGCCAGATGCACAAAGTGGTACCTGCATCTGGAGTTCATTTGCGGTGGCCGGAGGCCCTGGTGCACTCATTCTGTCTTTCTTCTCTGTCTGGCTCTTTCTCCCCTCCTACTCAAGTAAATGAATAAGTAAATAAATATTTTTTTTTTTTTAGAAAAAAGACCCCAGTCTGGATTAATTTTTCAATCCTCCTGCAATCGGTTAGGCATTCCTTCCTTCTCTTATGTTCTGAACTTTTCTGTTTTTCAGAACCCCTTCTTGTGTCTTTGGACAAGAGCTCTGCTTTCCTTCCTGCTCTTACACTCTAGAATATAACAAAACCTCAAAATGTCAAAAAATAAAAATAAAAAATAAACTTCTTTTAAAAACTTAACCCCACAAATGGCATGGCAGAGACAGAAAAGAGCCTACTAAAGTGTCCTAAGAAGTCCAAGGTCTTGCAGCTTGATGAGGTTTTGAGGGGTAGCTAGTAGAAACCTTAGCCTTTTATTGAATTTCAGTGTTCTTGGTAGAGTCGGGCGGGAGGGGAGTGAGACACATGGCCCAACGAGAGCTGGAGGCTCACTATGCTTTTATCTTTCCCCGTAGGAGAAACTCCAGGCTAGAAGGTTCTCTCTGTACTGAGCTCTGTATGAAAGAGGAGTGACACAAGTGAGGTGAATCTGGTTTATTTTTATCCTCTCCAATATGTCTAGTCTCCTTTTTTTTTGTTTTTTTTTTCCTCCAAGGTTGTGCTGAATTCTTTCCACTAGCCTCTCAGGCTCCACAAAGGTATTCATGTCTATGAGTGGTTGTTATAATTCATGTTTCTGTGGGAGAATGAGGGCTTAGAACTCCTACGGCATGATTTTGCTGATGTCAATCTTCCCGTTTGGCAGCCTCTTAAAATGTTAAACATACACCTACCAGATGGCCCAGTCATTTTAGTCCTCATTTTCTTAAGAGAAGTGAAAGCAGATTATTTATACAAAAACTTGTTCTCACGTGGAACAGCCTTATCTGTAATACTTCCAAACTGAAAATAAACTACATCCCCAAGTGAATAAACAAATTGCAATGTATATTTGTAATGCAAAGCTACTCAGTGATAAAAATAACTTAGTAATAATGTATAGTGACAGAAAGTTAATTGATGGTTCCCTGGAGTTGAGGAATAGGGACAGAAGCAAAAATTCAGAAATAAGAAATATTACAAAGGAACAGGAAGAAACCTCTAGTGTATATATTTATTATCTTAGTTCACATGCATACATGTGTCCAACTGACAATTGTATAATTTAAATATGTGCACTTGTAAACTTCATCAGTTTTTTTCTCAGCAGTATATCATAATAACTGTTGTTTATCCGTAGTCATCATAAAAAGGCATAGAAGTTTTTTTCAAACAATCTAACATTAAGCTAGTCAGATACTGACTAAAATGTGCTTTGGTGATTAATTAGTACCAATTTACTGTTGTATGGATATAAAAGCAAATGAATATTGACTTTAAAACATGATTTTATTTTCTCATTTAAAATGTCCAGAGGTCAACAGTGCAGGGTTCTTCAGGAGAATCAGGAAGTCGGCAGGGATTCACAAGTCTGTCATTTTGGTTCTACCATGTGTTAAGCAAATTCCTCAAGCACCAGCCACCATCAAGTCATCTCAGCAACAGTAAAGAAAAGAAGAAATGGCAAACAAGCTTCTCTCTCTAAGGATAGTTCTCAGAAGTCACACATGGCATTTTTACCCACATCTCATTGGCCTAAACTGAGTCATATGGTCACACCACATACATGGAGGTTGATAAATGCAACCTTTATACTGTTGGTGGCCACATGGCCAGCTAAAAGTCTGAGGTGCCTTATCTAAAAAAGGAAGAAAATATATATATATATATAATTTTTGAAGGTTAACTATCAGGCTCAGGTTTAGACTATAAAATATCTCAGATGTAATCAAATGAAAATAAAGATGACTTCCACATGTGGCTCTGGCTTACACACTGTTCATCATCTTCTGCATTCACAAGCGTTACAGTTGTATTCTCATTGCTGGGACAAACCATTTATCTAAAAGCTGCTTATGGTAGGAAGAGGTTGATTTTTGCTTACATGTTTTGTTTGTTTGTTTGTTTGTTTTCCTTTTTTGATTTTTTTTTTTTTTTTACTTATTTACTTGAGAGCAGGAGAGAGAGAGACAGAAAGCATGAGCACACCAGGGTTTCCTGCCTCTGCAAACAAACTCCAGATGCATGCACCCCTTTGAGCATTCAGCTTTATGTGAGTACTAAGGAATCAAACCTGGAACTTCAGGCTTTGTGAGCAAGCATCTTTAACCATAATCTCCCTAGTCTTCAGTGTATAGTTTCAAAAGGAAATTTTCATCGTGGAGGGGAAACCACAGCAGGAGCAAACAGCTGGGGGATCACATCTTGTCACCGCGGCAGGAAGGAAGTAGTCGGATCAGGCTAGCTAGCACTGGCAAGGGGGCTAGATCATAAAGTTCCAAGACTTACAACCAGTAACATATCTTCTCCAGCAAGGATCCACCTCCCAAAGGCTCCATCACCTGGGGACTAAGTATGAGGCTTCATCACAAACGCATGAGGCTATGGAGGACATTGTACATTCAAACCACCACAATAAACAACAATAAGAGAGGAAATTAGCTTGCGTGTAAGAAGAGTATTGAATGTTTTCAAGAATAACTTCAGTTCATTATTACCTTATGGATGTCTCATGACATTCAGAACTGGTATAACATGAAGTGAATAATTCACCATGCTTTGTAATAAACTACCATATGATGGCTAATTGATTTTGTGGCTCTTGATAGTGAAAATGATTCATAAGTCACACATGTCTTCCCTGTTCTATCAATCAAGAATGCTCATGGGATAGCATTGTCATGCCCAATAGAGTTACAAGCCAACTGTACACTTTTTCTGAAAGAAGTCTTTGTAGTCCTCGGTGGGATTCGTTTGCCATCCATCATTCCCTACACTCATGACAGGACAGAGATTAATTATCTCCCCACAAAAGCAATAAGCACCTCCACAGAATTGTGATTTTTTTTTCTTAGATTCAGGAAAATGTGTTTACTTACATATTTATTACACTCATTTCCAATTGCACTGCCGTTGGGGACACAAGGTGGGAGGCTTTTGATAGACTCACAGACATGTGAATAACGGAGTCAACTAAAAGTTGGGAAGCAAAGGTAGACTTAAACTTCTCCCCAGTTCCAATCCTGGGCTCTTGGGGAAATAAGCCTTTGTTTCTGGCAAGCAGAAGTTTGAGTGTGAAACTCGGGATTCCCAAGCTGCTGGAATTCCTAAATTCTCCAGTTAGAAATAGGGGGAAATGGAAGTTCAATTTTTCCTTCTCTATCCTTCAACCCTCCCACAATCCATTTTGTTGTTTATGAGTTGGGCGAAGCACTGGATGCCTTTAAGGGACCTAGGTGACTTGGTTACTTTTATTTCATGTTTTATTTTTCAGGACATGTGGATGTTCAGAAATGAAAGGTAACATGTGAAACAATGATGGAGTGAAGAATTCAGAGAACCTACTCCAGAAAAATATTTTAACTGCTGAAAAGTATAAAACAATCTCTCAATCTTGTAGAGGTTCTAGAAATTATCTTAAGGACATACAGCAAATGACAAAACATTCATTAGAGAACAAGTACAACAGCTCAGTGACAGCAGTGAGTATCTATACTATTGGAGCCAAGACCCACCCCACGCCCACTTTAACTAGTTCTGTACTGCAGAGGGTCTATCCCTGTGTGTGCAATACAGAAAATGAAGGGAGCCGCGGGTCTCCCCTTTCTCAGCCTGCTTGGGAAGGGGAAGAATTTCTCTTTGTCTAGGTTCTTTTCTGTTTTGTTTTAGGTGCGTTCTTTGCCGATAACTTCCCATGCATGTGAGCCTCTTCCTCCAGCTCCTTTCCCGGAAAGAGACCTTTCCTCATGTGAGAGTGACTTTCTTGGTCTTCCCCAAATTTACCTTTCTCTGAGTCCACGTTTTCAACTGTGCGATGACTTGGATGAGGTTTCCCCTTGCAAAGAGCAGGCTGCACATGTTTCTTTTGACCTCTAGCCCTACATAGCAGAAATTCCATTCGGGCACAAATACAGGATGGTCAATCATTGCCCACCTAGAATGTTAAGCTTCTGACCACCCCTATCCTAACTCACTAGAAAGCAGAGCTTCCTGATGGGAAGGGGTATGGGAGAAGAACAGGCATTGCCTTCCCTGTTCCCAGTCATCCTGGGAACATCCATTTCTAAAGGGTAGAGAAAAGCACAGTAAGTTCTGCATCTCAGATGCTCTGCCCGCCATGGCTGCTGCCTGATTTGGCACAGAGAACACTGCTGAAGGGCGCTGAAGCCACAGAGACCTTCCTAAAGAGCAATGACACTATAGCTCCAGGATACAAGCAAAATGGCAGTGACCAGTTTACTAAAATAATCCAAAGAGAGTGACCAAGAAGAACCCTCCCAGCATATAATGTATAGAGCAGCAAGCCATACACCATCAGACATTAAAAAGCTTACTGGTTATGGGCGTTAGGGCCCAGATACAGTCACTTTAAGAGGCCCTGCTGCGCGGGTCATGGAAAGCTTGAATTTTAGTTTTATTCTCTTATCTAGTGCCTCCCCACAACCTTCACTTCTGCAGTAGGATCAGAATGCACCTCCTACTCAGAGATCTTGAGGGACCAGAAGCCTTTATCTCCTGCTTTCAGGTCTGTTGTCTTCTTGACTTCTCTCACATAGTCTATGCTCAGATACACCCCTTCCCTCTCCCCAGAAACTTATTAAAAGGTATACTTTTCTTTGCTCCTCAGGACCAAAATCTCAATTTCTCTCTCTCTCTTTCTGCCCCAGCCATATTTTTATGGTGTATGAGCCTATGCCAGAACCTTTCCTTTAAAATCTTATGATGGGAACATAAACACAAGTTTAACTAATGATAAGCCTTGGATAACCAAGCTATAAGACAAAAGTAGGTAGTACAAATCTGAGTAGAGACTTCAGAGGCCACACACTGTGGAAAAAATAGACTTGGCCAAGTCATGAACAAGTAAGCAAATAAGCAAGTGAATAGCAATGATCCTTCAGAGAAGAGAAGGCAATAGCCAGAGCTACTGCAGTGCTGTCTAAAATGCCCATTTTAAGAAGATCTCTGACAGCTAAGGGAGAGGAAGATTAGAAATAATTCAAGACTGGAGGCATGGAAAAACAACTGGTTATATTTGTGATCAGACAATAAAAGTTACTGACCTAAATAAAAAAACAATGGCTGTGAGTATAGAAAAGGAAAGTAATTCTAAAGACTTAAAAGAAATAGTACCAACCCACCAGATAATAAAACAGATAGATTAGCTCAGAGAGAAGATGGAATAAGAATGAATCTCAGCTATCTGACAGTGGGTTGACATGTCTGCGATAATTAACTGCTCTTTAGAGGTATAAAATATCCATTGCACATAGAACATGTTCAATTTTCCATGCTTCTCAGAACTTCCAGTAAAAATAGACAAACATGGGCTGGAGAGATTGCTCAGTGGTTAAGCCACTTGCCTGGAAAGCCTCAGAAGTCATGTTCAAATCTCCAGGTCCCACATAGCCAGATGCAGTGATGCAAGGGCACAATGTTGCACATGCACCACAAGGGGGGTGCATGCATCTGGGGTTCATATGCAGCAGGTGGAAGGTCCTGGCGCACCCATTTATAGTCTCTCTCTGTGTGTGTCCCAGAAATAAATAGACAAACAGAAGGAATGAAAATTCATGGATTTAGGATCATGCATTTGGGAGTTGTCTGGGTATAGCCAATTAATGAAAGGTATATGACTGGATTGCATAAGAAGAGTATTTACATGAGGTTAAAATCAGATTTCTATATTAAGCAACTAAAGATAAAGACAAGAACAAGTGTTCTGAGTCAAATTGATGAGCTCTGTCCTGTCTTACTTGAATATGAAAAAATTATTGGAACATTGAGGTGGAGTTAGCCAGTGGCAGTCAGATAGACTTGACTGGATCTCAGCCTCTCTGATCATACATGTGGGGAGCAGGCAGAAATGACTTGTGGCTGCCATCCCAATTCTGCCATCACTCCACTTCACCCAAAACACATCATTATTGACCTCTGATCCTCCCTTAACTCATGACAAAGGAAGGTGCTAAATGGATGATTTTTACCTGTATATTTGACTGTGGAATCTAATTCTCAAGCTCAGCCTGCCATTGCTGACTCTTGTACCTCAAATTATGGCATAGCTCATCTCCTGCACCTACCTACACTATGCTTTGCTGAAATACCAATCCCTCTCCTATTTTACATTATTTATGACACCTTTAGTTTCAAATACAGAAATCCCAATTAGAACCGGCCTAAACAAGTGAATTTATAAGCATATATAACTGAAATATGGCAAAGTATTTCAAGTTTTACATATGGGTTCAGTGAGTTTTCCATTTTATTCCCTTCTTCTCTGATTTGTGCCACTTTCTGTATCAGCTTTGTGCCTCTTATTGCTTCCTGGATAATCATAGTTTCTGTATTTCCCTAGTTTACGTTAGTAAATTACAGCAAATAGCAATTAGAAGGGAACACAGCCCAAGTGTCCTGGGATTGCAGAAATAAATGCCTGAGGTTAATGCAAATTTAACTGTCTGTGAGCCAGAAAAATGCCTCAAGTCTGGGCGCTCTGAATTAATGAAAATGAAAAGAGAGTAGGTTACCCCAAATAATTAAGACCAATCAAACTGTCTTGAGGGAATAGATAGGACTGGCCCTGTGCCAGCTTTAGTAATGCTGCCCAGGAGATGTGAGGATGGACACTGGTGGGGATGGACACTGGCACATGATTCCTACGTCTTCTAAATAAAATTAGGTAATCCAATTGTAAAAATGTTTTATGCCTACCAATTCCCAAGATACTTCCTCCTTTCATGAAGTAAGGTGTGATTCTTCCCACCTCTGGGTCAGGCTGTCCTTTCTGGGATCTACTTTGTCTTCTAAACAATGCTTATCCACAGGAAAAAAAAATACGTTCTATTCATCTATGTATCTTCCATTTATCCAGCACTGTCTAGCTTTAGTGTTTTTTAATAAATGTCATTAAATTAGATATGTGAAATACATTTTAGGTAGTTAAGAAATGCAGTATTTCCCCCCTCTATCAATTCTTAATAGGCAGAAACTCCCTCTGGCTTATTCAGAGGAATACCAGCAGTAAAAAGAATGAATATAGTAGATCTTTAAACACTTCTCAACATTTGAAATATTTTAATTGCCTATTATTTGTTCTTGTATTGTATGACTCTTTTAGGTGGTGACAGGATTTTGAATTTCAACCACTTTGATATGGACTCTTAATTTTCCCTTCCTTTTTAGAAGCAATGAACTCATGGAGAGGGGACCTAACAGACGTTAAATCACGCACTACCCTTGAAATGATTGAAGACTGTATGTTTTGTCTTTGAGGAAGGGGAAAGGGAAATACACTTTTGATTACTAAAAGCTTTACTCTGTTTCAATGGACCATGAAGTTCTACTCTAAAAGAAAAGACCAAAGCAAGAATGAAGACTTGGAGGAAAGGATGATTGAATTGTGTGGGCAAAAAGAAGGAAGGCTCCTCATAGGACTGGGATAAATCACCACAAGCAAAGATTTTGATAGGATTAAGGGATTCAGAGATGGGTGGTGAGGCTGCTCCTGCACGTCTGTGAGAGCATTTTGAAGATGGGGGCCAGAGTGGCTTAAGAGAAAGCGGGCTTTAAGATGTTCCTTTCATTGTTTTTGGGGCTTCTAGAATGGGCTCTGTATACTCTGATAGAACTTAGAAATATCCAGTAGTCTATTTCCAATAATCAGAGAGCAAATAGTCCGTGACCAAAGCTGCATGCAGAGATATGGAACGTCTGCACTGAGGATTCCTACTCAGCCACTTACACGGCAGCTCTGTATGTGATGCACTTGAACGTTTTTAGAAAGCTAAAGAACGGAATGATGCTGAACAGCTGTTCCGACTGTCACTGGACAAAGTAATAAAAGAAAAAGATGGACTCAGAGAATTGGAATTGGTGCTCCAGATGTGCACAAATAAGCCAAAAGCTTCTAAGCATTCGAGGAGGAAGAATCTTCCCTCCTGTAGCCACAGAGATGAAATTGTGAAAGTTAAGAACAAGCCCTCATTCTAAAATTGACTGACTTACAAGGGAAGTTGAACATGGCCTCCTGAATTGTCTATCTACTGTTAGAGTTGGAGCATTCAAACAAATGAGGGCATTAGCTGAGGGTATGGGTTACTTTTCTCATTGCTGCAACAAAATACATGATTTAAAAACAAAAACAAAAACAAAAAACAAGGCTAGAGAGATGGCTCAGAGGTTAAGGCAGTTGGCTACAAAGCCAAAGGACCCAGGTTCAATTCCCCAGGACCCACATAAGCCAGATGCACAAGGTGGCACATGCATCTGGAGTTTGTTTGCAGTAGCTGGAGACCCTGGCACACCCATTCTCTCTCTATCTGCCCCCCCTCAAATAAATAAATAAATAAATTTTAAAAAAACAACTTAAGGAAAGTTTATTTTGGCTCATATTGGAGTTTATTGTCCATCATGTCATGGAAGGTACAGTGTCAGAAGCATGAAGCAGCTGGTGACTTTGTGTGTTCAGTAGAGACTCAGACAATAATGAATGGTGATGCTCAGCTAGCTTTCTCTTTCTTCAATCTAGGACCCTAGCAATGGGATGGTGCTGTCCACAGCTAGGGTGAGTCTGCCTACCACAACCTAATCTAGAAATTGCTGCATAGACATGCCCAGAGCTGTGTCTCTGAGGTAATTCTACATTTAATCAAGTTGACAATGGAGAACAATAATTGAAGAACAGGATCCTGGAAACTGGGATGGAAAGAAGTCAGAAAACCCTAATGGTAGATGGGGACATTGTAATCTCTTAAATTCTACTAAGTCTTTCATGGCAAAGAATGTTACTTTCCCACTTCAGAGGCAGTGGTAGCCCTGAAGCAGCCAAGCATAGGAGTAGCTTGGGAACCCAGGACACTGCTTGGCTTGGGCTATACACACCCCTTTCCTAACAATGCCCCTAACAACCTGGGACCCTCACCTGCATTGAGCTGCATGTAAACACCACTGCAAACAATGGAACAGAGATATTTCTCCTTGGCAACCCTGTGACAACTCCCCTTTTCCATTCAAATGTGTCCCAAAGCATATCCAGGAATGGAAGGCAGGGGTCAATCAACCCTGAACCAGCTTTAGGTCATACACATTAAGGCTAGCTCTGTCCTTTGAGTGAACTTTTAGGAAAATTCCCCGATTCAGTCCTATGTTTTGCATACATCTTATGTCATTAGGTCTCATGTCATGCATAGGTCTTATGCCTATTGGGTGTGCACATGATTAAAATCAGATACATCATGGGAAATCACATGTGCAATGAAGAAAAGGTTTACATCAAGCAAAACTGAAAGATCACCTAGACCCCACCCTGAGCAACTGACTCCTCCTCCTTCTGTAAAAGGAAGCCCTTGGCAGTTTACCGCCACTCTAGGGCACTCTAGCTCAAATAGCCTGCAGCTCCTTTGTAGCATTACTGCTTCTTTAAGTAAAACTCCATGCTGTTTTGCTATTTGTGTATACTTTTTCAATTCTTTCAGTAAGATGCCAAGAACCTATAAACATCCCCTCCAGACTGCAACCACCACGAGCATGCCCACCTCCACCCAAGGGGCATTGGCCTTCACTTATGTCTGAGGCGATGAATTCTGCAATGCCTGAGAAAATGATGACCTTTCTTCAGGCAGTTTCTCCACAAGACAATTCTGATTTTCCTCAGGTCTGTGCCTTTTTATTTCTAGACTCAGATCCCTGCAGACCCCTAGAGGTGAGGTACAAAGTTTGACCCATGAGGACCTGTGATAGACTCCAAAAGAATTACTTTAGTTTCCAAACTTATTTGAGCAGAAACATGGCAAGTAAGGGTCAAAATAGATAATAAAGGTTTTTGATAAGGTTAGAAGGTACACAAAGTTGGATCAAGTAACAGTTCTTGATATGGGCCCACTAATCAGAGTTTCTGCATTTAACGTTGCAATTAGAAGAGTTAAATGAAGGACTAGAATTTCATTTTGTTAGCTGTTTGAAATCTGGATGAAGTGGCTCACCATAAGAGAAGTGTAGCTGCCTGATCATCTTTGGTTTAATATAAAGAAAGGGATTCAAATGCTTAAGGATGAAAGTGGAATGCTAAACAGAATTTGGTATGTTAACCCTATGTATTCATATATTCATATTACACACTTTTCACCTATACTTTAAGAAATAGACTTATAGGAAGAAAACCAGAATTCCTTTTTCTTTTCTTTTCTTTTCTTTTCTTTCTTTCTTTCTTTCTTTTTTTTTTTTTTCTAGCCCAAACTGACCTGGAATTCACTATATAGTCTCAGGTTGGCTTCAAACTCATGTCAATCCTCCTTCTTCTACCTCTTGAGTGAATTAAAGGTGTGCACAACTACACCTGGCTGTTCTTTTTTAAAATTAATTAACTTACTGATTTGCATGTGTGATGAACAAGGATGCATCACAAAGCTAAACAGGAGAGTTAAACTGATATATTTCAGAATCACTATCCTTGTATCTTTCAGTCCTTGATGGTGACTCTAATCTCTGCAACCATCCAAGGATGCAGAGATGAGCCAGGGATGAGTCAGGGTCTCTTGCTGCTGCAAATAAATGCCCGTCTGGCTTTACATGAGTGGCTAGAGAATTAAATCTGACCTAGCAGGCTTTGTAAGCAAGTGCCTTTAATGACTGAGCTACCTCCCTAACACCCCACCACCACTAGCAACAACATTCTTAAAGAGCTCCATGATTACTACTTACTGGGGAATTTGAAACCACAGTCATTCAAAGGAGAAACTTAAATGCACTGGGAATGATTAAATCCTGGGAGAGTAATATACTACCAAGATCAGATGAGCACAGTTATGTGATGTGATGGACAACAGAGGCAAAGCACCGTTCAGAATGGTCTGGTGTGTGTTGACCTATGGTGTTGGCTTATAATTATGGTGTTCTTAGAAGTAAAATAGTGAGGAGACCTGCTGTCATTTTACTTCATCTGTATAAGCTAAAAACTTACACAGATCAAATCAAATGGACAAGTCCATCTGAATAATAAAACCACGGAATTACAATAGCTCAGTCAAATCCCAGACTTGAGCTAGTTTACAGACTCAGAACCTCTAGAATAAAAATGAGACATGGTCTCCTAAGCAAAGACTCCAGTAAACCACCAAAAATGTATACTACTCATCTTGTTCACATTCTTCCCCAAAGAGACGTATGGCCTTTTTTTGAGAGTAACTGTACCTTGGGGAAAAAAATAATAAACCTTCTTGATGACTAATGCACATTGGTTGTGTACAGCTACTGATCCAGGGAGACCCAAAACATCACAATCTATCTCTAGTCAGAGTAGGCAGGTCTTATAGAGGTCAGGTGACCAGTGTAATTTGGTCAGGTTGAACTTACAGTGAGCATTATGGGTCCTCAACCCTATCCTGTGATTATTTTTAAACCTCAGAATGCAAAATTGGAATAGGCATACTTAATAGCACACTGGATCCTTAAATTGTGGAGCAAAGACTATTATGGTGGGAGAGGCTGAAAAGAATCTATTGGAGCTGCTTCTGCCTGTGAAAATAATAAGTCAAAAACCATGCTACATCCTTGGATGGATTGCAAATACTAGAGTCACCATCAAGGACTAAAAGATACAAGGATAGTGATTCTGACAAGGCCTCAATTTAACTCCTATTTAGCCTTGCAGAAGATTAACTCTAGAGGAGATTCAGCTGCGATAAGTTTAACGACGAGGTGCCCCCAGCTGCAGCTGCTTTACTAGATGTGGTTTTCTTACTTGAGCAGATTAATGTGTCTCCTGCTATCTGGTATTCAACTATCAATAAGATACATGTGGTTTTCTTACTCCATACCTATTGATATACCCACTAGAAGCAATTTTGTTTGACCTATCAAAGCCAGAAATATCTTCACTGTTCTATCTCAGGAGTATATCAACTTCCCAGCCCTTTGTCATAACTTAGGCCACAGGGACCCTTACATTGATAGTATTACATTACCTGGACCAAATATATGAAAGAAATTTTTTGTTAAAACATTGCTGTGTCAAAAGATGGGAAATAAATCCAACTAAAATTTCAGGGCCTCCTACCTCAATGACACTAAGAGTCCAGTTGGGCAGCAGTACTGAGATATCCCTCCTAAGGTGAAGAATAAGTTGATACATCAGGCCTTTTACAATGAAAAAAAAGGAAGAAAAAAAGTACCTAGATAGCTACTTTGCATTTTGGAGGCAGCACATTTTACACTTAGGTGTGTTACCCCAACCTCTTTACTAAGTGATCCAAAAAGTTGGTATAGTTTTGTGTGGGATGCAGAATGCAGGGTTCCACAACAGATTTCACTGGCTTCTCTGTTTGCTAAAGTGTAAATGGAAGATAGAGATATTACCTTGTAGCATTTAGCAGATCCTCAAGTTACACATCATTGCTATGGAAATCCATAACATTTTGGAGCAAAGTCCTGCTATAATATGCTGATAAGTCAAAAGCTATCCTCTGTGGCCCAGCTATGTCCTTAGTTATGGGTGCCTGACTGGGACCCAGAGCCATGTGGTCACACCAGTAACAAACACATTCCTGCAGCCTGATTTTCACAGGCCCAGGCTCTTCACAGCAGTGTTGGAGAGGGAGCCCCCTATAGTGTCTCAGGGGCTGGGCAAAAGGATGGGGTGTCCATCACACAACCACTGGTGTATTTATGGCCTGGCTTTTTATTCTTCCAGTTTATGCCTGTGTGCGCACAATGTCCATGTTTCCTTTGAGCATCTATATTGGACTAGAAGAGCTGCTGGCTTTGACATTTAATAAAGTGTGTATTTTGCTAGAAAATTAAAAAAAAAAAAGTTATCCTCTTTCTAAGAGGCTATTCTTGGCCTACTATTGGACCTTAGTAGAAAATGGACACTCCAGCCTGTGATCTGAGTCGTCTATTTATAAACTGGGTGTGTTCTGACCCACTAAGCCATAAATGTAAGTGTGCAGGGGTGCACTTCATCATTAAATAAGCAGGATCAAGGGGTTCCTGAAGAGCTAAGTGAGTTGCATTAAGTGGCTTAAATGGTTCCTACACTGCATTCTCTTTACCAGCCTGCCCTACTGGCCACAGAGGGAGCACTCTACAGTCAGTTGACAGAGGAAAAGAAGTTTGAGGCCTGGTTTATAAATACTTCTATATGATTTTCAGGCCCTACCTAAAAGTGAACAGCTGTTCTACTGTAGTGTTTGTTTGTTCGTGGGACAACCCCGGAGGACAGCAGTGAATGAGTGTCCTCTCAGTGGACAGAACTGTGGATGCTGTAACTGGCTGTGCACTTTCCTCAGAAAGGGAAATGGCCAGATGTGTGGTTTCACAACCAATTTATGAGCTGTAGCCAAGGCTTTGGCTGAATGGTCAAGGACTTGTAATTAACATGATTGGAAACTTGGTGACAAATTGAGGAAAAAGTGTGTGACAGATCTCTCTGCATGGGCACAGCATGTGAAGATATTTATGGTCCTTGTGAATGTTCACTTAAACGTGGCCTTGGTAAAGAACTTTAATAACCAAGAGGATGAGATGATTTATTCAGGAGACACTAGTCAGCCTGTCATTATCCAAGGGGTCCATAAACAAAATGGCCATGCTGGCAAGGACGGAGGTTGTACATGGTGTGTTCATAGACTTTCACTTACCTGGACTGACATAGCTATAGCCATGTCTTAGGCATGTCTCAACGCCCAATCTTTCAGCAGCAGATACCAACACTAATCTCCCAATAAGAAATCATTTGGGGATGATCAGATAACTACTTGATAACAAGTTGATTATGTTGGACAACTTCCATCGGAGAAGGGTCAGCATTTTTTGCTTATTGGAATAGATTCCCTGGATATGAAATTGCCTTTATTGCATGCAATGCTTCTTTTAAAACTATTTTCTTGGGCTGGAGAGATGGTTTAGTGGTTAAGGCACTTGCCTGTGAAGCCAAAGGGTCCAGGTTCAATTCTCCAGGTCCCACGTAAGCCAGATGCACATGGTGGCACATGCATCTGGAGTTTGTCTGCAGTGGCTGGAGGCCCTGGCATGCCCATCTTCTCTCTCTCCCTCCCTCTCTCTCTCTCTCTCTCCCCCACCCCATCTCTAATAAGTAAATAAAAATAAATCGAAAAAAAATGTTAAACTATCATCTGTAGACTTAAAGAATGCCTCGATGACTACATAATGGAATGACTACACCTGAGGAACAGTATAGCTCACAGGACATTGCTTCTTACCAAGGAACTCATTTCACAGCCAAAAAAGTGTGCAATGGGGTTGGGCTCATAAAATTTACAGGCATTACTGTTTACCACCATTTTGAAGTAGCTGACTGGACAGGACCAAAGAATGATCTTTTAATGGCAGTTTCAGCCAGGTAGGTGGCAATGCCTTGCAGGGTTGAGGCAAGGGTTTCCAGAAGCTGTGTCTGTTGTGAATAAGCAAACCATATATGGTACTGCTTCTCCCACAGTCAGGAGTCAAAATCTAGGAATCGAGGCATAGAAATCAGAGTGGTGCCACTCACAAGCACCTCCGGAGACCTGCTAGCTAAATATTTGTTTCCTATTCCCAGATTTTATGCCCTGCTGGCCTAGAGATCTTAGTTCTAGATGCAGGACCGCTTCTACCAGCAAATGCAACCATGATTTCTTTGAACTACAAATTAAGATTGCTGCCTGGACACTTTTGGTTTTTCAAGTCTATAAACAGGCTAAGATGAGAATTATAATGTCGGCTGGGATTACTGATCTGAACTTCTGGAGGAAAATTGAATTATCACTCCACAATGGAGTGAAGGAACATTATGTCCAATAGCAGGAAATCACTTTGGGTATTTGGGGGGTATTATCATGTCCTATTATTAAGTTGTTACTCAAAACAGGTAAGACTATGAATGATCCAAATGCTTCAGGAATTAATTCTGGGCCACCCCACCTTGTAGAGAACCATGACCAGTTAGTATACCTGTTGAAGGAAAAGGGAATTCAGAGTAGGAAGCAAGAAAAGATACTTAAATATAAGACAGCCGCAACTTGCCACTCAGAAGAAGCAATGTTCTACCCAGGTCTGCACTTAGTGTACTGAATACCAATGAACTCATCTTTAATATGTGCCAAGAAGATATAAGATGAAAGAGAATATCAAAGCTCAGCCCCATGTCTGTTCTTGAATGACTGAAGAGAACAAATTCAAAACCCAGAACTAGAGCTACAGCTAGTAAACACCAACACAATTTAAAACATGAAATTGAGCCGGGCGTGGTGGCGCATGCCTTTAATCCCAGAACTTGGGAGGCAGAGGTAGGAGGATTGCCATGAGTTCGAGGCCACCCTGAGACTCCATAGCGAATTCCAGGTCAGCCTGGGCTAGAGTGAGACCCTACCTCGAAAAACCAAAAAAAAATTTAAAATAAAACATGAAATTGAATATGACCATAACTGTTTTCTGGAATTTGAGATTACATATCCCTTAAAAAACTGGGGAGTCTGATTCATTGTAAAACTACAGATTGTGAGTATCTCTGTCTAATTCCTCCAGATTATTCAAAGGTAGCTTGACCATTCATTCCAAAATGGGTCTGTTAGATCTTTTTCATCTATAATTCAGGGTTCAGAGGAGACGAATGCTTCCAATTCAGAGAGATAAAACAGATATCAGATGAACTTGAAGTACAAGTGGGGACTAGAGAATGTGTAACACATACAGATTTCGCCAAAAAAATGTAGCCTTCTTTAAAATTCAAAGTCAGTATATTTGTTCATGCTTGTAGACCAACCACTTGGAAGACTGAGCCAATAAGATTGCTGTGAGTTCAAGGTCATCCTAGGCTACATAATGAGTTCCAGACCAGCCTAGGATATAGTTTTAAAAAAAAACTCTCAAAAAAAAATAATAATTTAGAGCCAGGCGTGGTAGCACACGCTTTTAATCCCAGCACTTGGGAGACAGAGGTAGGAGGATTGCCATGAGTTTAAGGCCACCCTGAGACTACATAGTGAACTCCAGGTCAGCATGAGCTAGAGTGAGACCCTATCTCAAAAAACTAAAAAAAAAAAGAAAAAACAATAACAATAATAATAATATAATTTAAGTAAATTTCATTTTTTATTTTAAAAAGTTACTTTATTTCAATCTGTTCCAAAGTTAAATTTTTCTTCTGATTTCTAGTTAGTGCAAATTTGACAATTGGTAGATTTTTTTCTCTTTTCTAATCTTTCTACTATCATGCAAGGACTAATAAGCAACAAAATGACCTCCAAAGGAGTAACCATAGCTTTTCTCCACTATTGTATACTATAGCCAAGCAGCATTCCAAGCACTTCATAGGCAGTGCCCCAGATCTTCACAGAATTCCTGCGAAGTATATGCTATTACTATCCTCAAGTGATATTAGCCCAGTCTTCTGATACCATACAAGAATAGATAAGATATTTTACTTAAATGATAAATAATATGAAAATAGGCTAAAGTTTACAGATTTCAAAATGTTTATAGTAGAAACACAACAGTGTCTTAAGGTTCTGTTGATAGACTTAAGTCAGCATGTGATATCTCAGTAAATGATAATACAGCTAATATCTTAATTTATATACAAAAAATTATATTTATGTTCAAGACCCCATCCAAATGTCAGAAGTATTTATTTTTATATATGTATGCTTGAGCTGCAAAATACAAATTGTGTAATTTTATTGATTCCACAAACAAGATAAAGACTCTTATATTTGTTTTTAAAGCTTCACTATACACTATAAAGACAAATGATAACATTAACACTGGTCATTTAAAATTTGATTTTAAATTAAATTGCTGATAGCAATGTAAGTAACATTTTACACCCTATACTTCACAGACAATAAAGTAGTTTATGAGTATATTTTACAGCTTTTATCTCTTGATGCCCTGAAACAAAAACTTTCTCCTTGTAATTATAAGGATAAAATAAGATGTGTTTCTGTGGTAATTTGAATGCATGTCCCCTATAGGCTCTGGTGTTTTATTAAAATTGAGTTTGTAGCTTCATCCCCTAGCAGGTAGCTGCCTACTACAAGGGGATATGTCACTGGGGACAGATCTGAATTAAAGCCTAAAGGTATGCAGAGAGGTCTTGAGTTCTGGTGTATTTGTTTGTGGTGTTGACTATTCGGTGGTGTCTCTCTGCTTGAATCTATGAATAGGAGCCAGCTTCCTCCGCCATTGTGGAACTTCCCCTAGATATGTAAGCCTGAAATAAATTCCATCCTCCCATAAACTGTGCCTGGTTTGGATGTTCATCCCAGAAATGCAGAGCTGACTACAACAGAAATTGGCACCAAGAAGTGGGTTATTGTTACTGAGATTAACCTGGCCGTATGGATTTTGGTCTTTTGGAACTTGTGTACTGGAGGAGCAATATGCATGGACTTGGCACTTGCAACTGAAGATGCCTTCCAGAGCAGTAGGCCAAGTTTTATGGGGTATTCTGGTGAGAGTTTGAAAATGCTAAATGAAGAGAGAACTATATTTGGAGGCTTTGCTTATGAGCTTTCAAAGTGGAGGGGAAGAAAAGACTGCAGAGAACTTTGTTGGAAGTGGGCTACTGACACAAGGGCTGGCTTCATTCTTCTGCCCAAGCCCTAAGAGTTTGATCGAGTTTGAATTTGAAAGTAATGAACTAATGTGTTTAGCAGAAGATATAGAACTGAGAGATATAAAATTTAACGTTGGAAATTTTTAAGGAAGATTAAGGCACAGAAACTGGTTGTTAAAGCTACAATGTTAAAGATGGCCAACTACTTTATATTGAAACAATGGAAAGGATGCCTGAGGTGATTACACCCAGAAAACACTGAATTAATAGAAATGCAAACATTCTTGAAAAATAGTTGACTGAAAGATAACCTGCTCTTCAAGATCTCAATTTATTTCCTCAAAGTGGCTATATTGGTTCTGGAGATTAAAAAGGCATGTAAGTGGGCCGTGAAGTCCACATGGTTCCAGAGCCTCTAGTATCATCATTTTCCCTCTTATTATGCAAGTTTTGTGTAGGTTCTGGAAGCCTTGTTATTGCAGGAACAGATGATTACCAGCAACAACCACAAACAGAAGTAGAAAATGCTATATGAGTAAAGCATAATGAAGTTAGCCTTGAAGTAAGAAGGAAGAGGCTGGACTCAAGACACAAAGAACATAGGAAAGAAAAGTTGTACACAAGCTTACAAATATGGCATTGGAAGGCTTATACACACACAGCAGGGGAAACATAACAGCAACAGTCCACCCTCAAAGTTCCAGTGCAAGTTTAAACCACTAGGACAGGCATATGGAGGTATAAACCACTCCAAGACTCAATCCAGAAAAACAGACTGCAGAACTTACAAAGAAGAGCTGTCTCTTTCAAAGCAGATATGGAGACACGGTAATGAATGTCAACCACAGGAATAGATTTACCAAGCATTGAAGACATAAATCATGCCAGATTGGTTCTGATTCTGCTTTTTGAAGTCATGAAGTTTTTAATCTGTATTCTGGGGTTTTGATACCTACAGACCCAGGCATAAAGGAATCTAAAACAGCAGGTGTTTGGTACCTCTCATTTGTTAAGCCTGTAAAAGTAAGTCTTATGTGAGGTAGATAGATGATTGATACATAGATGAAAGATAGATTGATAGATAGATAGATGATTGGAAGGTGATAGATGATAGATAGATAGATAGATAGATAGATAGATAGATAGATAGATAGATAGACAGACAGATAGATAGACAGATAGATAAAGATAGATAGATAGAGGACCATCATCATATTCTTACAGAACTTTTGAGGTTGAACTGAATGCGTTTTGTGTGGTGAGATGGCCGTGAGCTTATAGGAACAAGGGGTAGAAGGTCATGGCTTAAAAATCATATGTTTGGATGTCAAGTTTACAAGAGGTGTATTTATGATGGTTAATCTCAAATGTCAAGTTGATTTCATCTAGAACCACCTAGGAGACAAATCTCTGAATATATCTGCTAGAGAATTCATAGATTAGGTTCCTTGAGAAGACCCATCCCACCTGTCGGCATCACCATCCCATAGGCTGAGGTGCTCAGGTGAATAAAAGAGAAAGCTGAATGTCAGAATTTATCTACATTGATCTCTCTTTGCTTTCTTACTGAAGATTGAGTGTGACCAGTTGCCTCAAGTTTCTGCTTCATGCCTTCCCTACAATGATGAATGGTGTTCCCTTGAACTGTGAACCAAAACAAACTCTTAGTCCCTTTTGTCAGGTAGTTTGTCATAGCAACAAGAAAAGAAACTTGCAACAGATTTTTTTTTTATTATACAGAGCTTAAGCAACCCAGATAAGCTAGCCTGTTACTCTATAAAGGTCTTCTCAGTATTTAACTCATCAGCTTCAATACCAATCACACTTGGGAGAAAACATATGTCCTTCTTCACTAGAAATACACTGAGTAGTCAATGTTACTAACTTAAGAAATGTTAATATAATTCAAAATTACTTTAGATAGTATATTTTTCACCTCTCCCTGTAAATGTTACATAGGAAAATAAAGAGGAGGTTTTATTTAAAATATTTATCCACAAACAGAGAGAGAGAATGGGATGCCAAGGACTCTAGCCTCTGCAAATGAACTCTAGATGCATGCTCTACTTGGTGCATCTGGCTCTACCTGGGTACTGGGGAATCAAACCCAGTTTGTTGTATTTTGTAGACCAGCACCTTAACTGTTGATTCATCTCTCTGGGCGTTCAGGAGTGTTTTTAAAGCTGGTGGTGCATTTGTGGGTACTAGTTGGTGATAATTTAATTTTTTAAACTTTATTCATTTGTTTATTTGAGAGAGAGACAGACAGAGAGGGAGAATGGGTGCACCAGGGCTTCTAGCCACTGCAAATGAATTTCAAATGCATGTGCCACATTGTGCATCTGTGGGTCTTAGGGGATTTTGGCTTTATAGGCAAGTGCCTTAACCACTAATCCATCTCTCCAGCCCCTCAGTAGGTGATCATTAAATCAAAATAAAAGGAGTCACTGTGGTAATTAATCTTGTCAATTTGATAAGATTTACAAGTGATAGAATAAGATACCTGGCATTGACCCCTGGCCTCCAAACATACACACATGTGCATGGACACTCTCCCAACACACACATGTGCCCACACACATATGAACATGCATATACACATGCATGTATACTGCACACACATAAACAAGCAAAATAAAAACAAATAAAAGTGAAGGACACCTTTTATCCTTAAAGTATTTGTACTAAAGTATAGAATCAATAAGTTGGGTTTTAACATATCTTAGTATATTGTGATATGTTTTAGATAGTTAATTGGGAATGAGGTTATCTGCTTAAATACTAACTGTACAGGAAAACAACTTCTCTATTCTCAAGCAACTTTCAATACTTACCTTATGACAGCAAATATGTAGAGAAGCTTTTTCTAAAACAAGCAGTTCTCCAACACTAACTCTGTTCTTTCAGCTGAATCCTAAGGTAAAAGGAAGCCAGCTAGAATATCAGCCTCTGATCCACTCCACCTAAAACAGGACACTCTTCTTTGATGTTACAGTTTATATCGGAGATGTGCACCAAACTCATTTGTTCAAGGCTTTGCCACATAGGAAATGTGCAGAAGTAGAGCTTTATGGAAATTATTGGATCCCAAAGTCTGTCACTTAATAATGGATTAATCCATTAATGGATTCATAATTTGGTGGCATTATTAGAAAGCAATGGAAACTAAGTGGGATCTACTTGGAGGAAGTAGGTCACCAGGAATATGTGTTTAAAGTATATACTGTGTCCCTGGACAGGCATAGAAAGGGAGAGGGAGGGAGAGAGAGGGAGGGGGGAGAAAGATAGTGAGGGAGAGGAGGAGAGGGAGAAGGAAAGAGGGAGAAAATAGCCAACCATGGACTGCAACCATGAGGCATAAATCCTTCCTATTCTGAGCTGATTTTTTCAGACATTTTTTTCACTTTTCTGTTTTCTTTATAAATAGGGACCACAGCTGTTATCTTCAGTACCATTCCCCACCATCCTATCTCCTTTCTTTCTTTGTTTTCTTAGATAATTTTTTTGCCATCTTCTTTTGAATCTCTCATACTTTTCCAGTATTGTTGTAAGAAAATTTATTTGTATTGTTTTTTTTTTTTGGTTTTTTTTTTTTTTTTGAGGTAGGGTCTCACTCTGGCTCAGGCTGACCTGGAATGAACTATGTCTCAGGGTGGCCTCGAACTCACAGCACTCCTCCTACCTCTGCCTCCCTAGTGCTGGGATTAAAGGCATGTGCCACCATGCCCGGCTGTTTGTATAGTTTTTGGTAAATTTTTATTCATCAAGAAAAACATTTAAAAGAATTTTTAAATTTTTTATTGACAATTTTTGTGCATGTATATAACATACTTTCATTATAATCTCTCCAATTACCTTCTTTTGTCCTTCCTTCCCCATTGCCTTCCACTGAACCCCTTCTTTCCAACTGATCCCCATAATCCCCTCTTCTACTTCCATATCTTTTTGTCATTTACTTTCTGCCACCATCTATACAGAATACTGATAGGCCCATAATTATTCAGGTCTTGTGCAGGTAGCAATAACTGATATGAGACCATGAATGAAACAGCCACTTCATGTCCAGAGACAGCATTCCAAAGTACTCCTCCCCATCCTATGGCTCTGACAACCTTTCTACCCCCCTTCCACAATACTCTCTGAGCATTAGAGGGGGTACTATAGATGTCTCTTTTGGCACTGACCACTCAACAATCACCCCTGAGTTTTCAATATCCTCGTTAGGTACTCCCAACTGTAAAAGGAAGCTTCTATAACCAAAGGTGAAAGCAGCACTAATTTATAACATAAACATAAATGGCATAAACATTTATAGCACAAACATAAATATTTAGGGGGCAATTTGATGGGGAAAGCATATCCATTTAGGCAAATAATAGTAGTAGTTTCCCTCCTAGGGCCTATGACCTCCCTAGCTATATAGGTTTTGGCTAGTTTTCAATACCAAACATGAATTCTCTCTCGTGGAACAGGCCTCAAATACAATCACAGAGCAGTTGTTTGACCTCATAACAGTCATACCAGTGCAATAGCATACTATTGCACATGTTCGCTGGCTAGTCAGTTGTCCAGCTTTCAGGGTCCACTGCTAGGTGAGACTGATGAGGACTTTTCTCCCCCCAGAAGCCTGCATAAAACTTCCCAGCACTACGATGACTAGCCAGGTAGAGGCTTCCCACTCAGCTCCTGCTTGAAATTATAAATAAGTGTGGATTGTACTCTGTTATTCCCTCTCCCCCCGTCCCCATTTCCCAGGGCCCTCCTCTGTGGGGTTATGGGATTCACTGTGGGGTGATGAGGGCCTCAGTTAGTTCCAATGGGGCAGTGTGAGGCGTGTGCCTCACTGTTTTCCCACCCACTCTATGGCTCTTACAGTTTTCCTCCTCCCTCTTCCACAACATCCCACAACATTCCCTGAGCCATGGCAAGCCTGTTGGCGGTCTGATTCAGTGTGGAGGTATTTTAGTGTTGACTTCTCTGGATTTTTAGCCTTGGTAGGTTTTTCTTGATCACCGTATCTGCCACCATCACCCTGGGGCTGGTTGTCAGGCTAGCAGGAAGAGCAGATGTGCATGGCACTGCTTCCGCTGCAAGTTCTTCTAGGCCCTGGCATATGTGGAAGAGGTGGCAAGTCTCGTGGTGGGCATTCAGCTATCTTCTTGTCTCACTGATGAATCTTGCCTGCTTTGTAACCACAGCATGTGGTGTCTTCAGCAATAGGGTTTTGCCATCTAGTTCTAGTGAGCAACCAAGAGCAGTGGAAATAGCCTGTAGTGTTTTGGGAGCCTCAGGGCCTCCCTTACCAACAACTCTCTGGGGGCTATGCCACCCCTGGCACTGGGGTTTTCCTGTAACAAACCATGGCTTCTGGGAAGAACATTATCTGCCCATGCAAGCACTTCTATTCAAGCTCTTTCTTTCAACGTTTTAATTAGCTAGCAAAAAGTAGGTTTCTATGTGGCTTTTTCATACTTTTTATTTTTGGTTAGCCTTTCCCTCTTCTCCCCTTAATTCTCCCATCCCTTCCCCACTTAAACCTTCCCACTCCCAATCTACTAGTCCTTTCCCCTAAGCTTTTCCCCTTTCGTGGTCCCTTTGTAGCTTATAGGCGTCTACTGACTCTTACTTGACTTACAAGCCCTAGTTCCAACACCTCTTAGTTCTGTGACCTAACACAACACAAATGAACCACCCATGTTAACATTTCTATCACTCTAAGATAGAAGTAACAGCTAACCAGCCCCATAGGGCCATTGTCATGCTCAGACTAAATAATATACATAAAACATAGGTGCAGTAATACCAAGATTGCCTTTTGTGAGAGTAAGAAAACATAAAGATTAACTACTAAATAGGTCATATATTAAAAAATAGATCATTGGCCCGGAGAGATGGGTTAGTGGTTAAGACATTTGCCTGCAAAGCCTAAGAACGCATGTTTGAATCTCCAGGTCCCATGTAGACAGATGCACAGTGATGCAAGCATGCAACGTCACACATGCACACAAGGGGGAGCACACATCTGGAGTTGGTTCACAGAGGCTAAAAGGCATGTCCTGGCGAGTCCATTCTCTCTCTCTCTCTCTCTGTGTCTCTCTCTCTCTCTCAAAAATAAAATAATAATAGGTTATTAAAAAGGGGCTGGAGAGGTGGCTTAGTAGCTAAGGCACTTAACTGCCTGTGAAGCCTAAGGACTCAAGCTCAACTCTTCAGGTCCCACATAAGCCAGATGCACAAGGTGATACAAGCACACAAGGTCATACATGTGCACAAGATGGTGCATACATCTGAAGTTCGACTGCAGTGGCTAGAGGCCCTAGCACACCAATTCTCTGTGTGTGTGTCTTGCTTTCTCCCATAAAAACTATTAAATAATAGTTTGTTCCCAGCACTCAGGAAGCAGAGGTAGGAGGGTTGCCATGAGTTCAAGGCCACCCTGAGACTATATAGTTAATTCCAGGTCAGCCTGGGCCACAGTGAGATGCTACCTCACAACCGCCCCCCCCCAAAAAAATTTATATACTGACTGTTTCATATTTTTAATACTTTATCAAATTCCACAAAATGTAAATAGTGAGAAAATGTAACTACGATTCTTTGAAATGAGATATAAATGACCAGGTTTTTTTTTAAAACCAATTTCTCTAAAATTATCCAAATAGTAAGGACAAAAAAGAATTACTCTATCTTAATTCTTCCATTTTTATTCTATCTAAATTTGGAAGTTACATTAATTCTCTTTACATGACTGTCTCACTAATGAAGTAAGAAACTAATGTATTACATTGACTACAAACATCTCATCTGATTTATTTACTAGGTTATTTGTTGAATTTGTCATGTGCTTTTTTTTACTCATTTATTTTATCCGGTGCCTATTCTATATCTGCAAAGAAAACTTAAATATGAATTAACGAGATTACAAGTCTTATGAAGAGCAAGTCTAATGAAGCTCATAGAACAGGTCAACCACTACTGAGTGGAAAACAAACCTTTACTAATAGTTGATTTGAATAAGTAAACATGGAAGTCATTAAAAAGTGAGGACTTTTGCATATTCTAATCAATATTGTAGCACATACACACAAAGGAACTGAATTTATGTGAAACTATGATTATTTATAGCTACTAATTGCTCTTAGACAAGATATATACAATTCTTTCAAAAATTATCTGATTGGGCTGGAGAAATGGCTTATCAGTTAAGGCATTTGCCTGCAAAGCCAAAGGATCCTGGTTCTATTCTCCAGGACCCATGTAAGCCAGATGCACAAGGGGGCGCATGAGTTTGGAGTTTGTTTGCAATGGCTAGAGGCCCTGGCCTGGCGTGCCCATTCTCTCTCTCTCTCTCTCTCTCTCTCTCTCAAATAAATAAATTAAAATATTTTTTAAAAATTATCTGAGCTGGGCGTGATGGCACACACCTTTAATCCCAGCACTTGGGAGGCAGAGGTAGGAGGATCACCATGAGTTCGAGGACACCCTGAGGCTCCATAGTGAATTCCAGGTCAGCCTGGGCCAGAGTGAGACCCTACCTTGAAAAACCAAATATATATATGATTGAACAAACAAAGAATATAATAAGTAACTCAATTTAGCTTACATGTGTGCCTGAACACATGTATTTGTATTGCAGTACTGGGTAAGGGTATACAAATAATAACACTGGCCTAAGATTGCCTTTGCGTCAGCTAATTAGCTTGTTCATGAATGCACTATGGAAATGAACATTTATTCTTCTTTTTCACCACATTCATTCTTTCAGGCCAGTGAGAAATAAAACAGATTGAGAATCAAGCTGGGCGTGGTGGCGCACGCCTTTAATCCCAGCACCTGGGAGGCAGAGGTAAGAGGATCGCCATGAGTTCAAGGCCACCCTGAGACTCCATAGTGAATTCCAGGTCAGCCTGGGCCAGAGTGAGACCCTACCTCAAAAAAAGAAAAAAAAAAAAAAAAAAAACAGCTTGAGAATCCTGTTTTCAAAAAGCAGCACCTGAAACTAATTTTGTCAATTTTTTAATTTTATTGAAAACTTTAATATGCGAACACACAGTAATTTGATCGTGTTCCCATCCCTTTATCCTTTTTCTCCCTTCTCCCTCACCCCATCCCCTGAGACCCTCTGCTTTCAAGGTAGTCCTTTCTCTGCTTTGTTGCCTCCTTCCTTCTGTCCTCCTCCATCCTCCGTGTCCAAGTCCTGATGGGTCCTGGGGAATTGAACTGGGGTCCTTTGGCTTTGTAGGCAAGTGCCTTAACCGCTAAGTCATCTCTCTAGCCCTTGGCCCCATTTTTTGACTGGGTTGATTGTTGTTGTTTTTTTTTTCAGTGGTTATTCTGTTTTTTAGTTCCTTGTATATTCTAGGTATTAAACTTCTGTCAGATGCATAGCTGCTAAAGATTTTCTGGCATTCTTTATGTTGTCTATTGGCTCAGTTGATAGTTTGCTTATCTGTACAATAGCCTTTTAGTTTCATGAAATCCCATTGGTTGTTTGTCTTACTACCTGGGATCTTACTGAAAAAGTCTTTCCCTATGCATATTTCTTGGAGTGTTCACCTTACTTCTTCCTGTAATGGTGAAACTAATTTTTTCAAATTTATATTTTCCTCAGGAGGTGAAAATTGGAAGAGAATCAAATATTAATCAAATCACAGATCTTAGTATGCATTGACCAGAAGATATCAAGAAGATTAGCATACCAAAGGAAAATCTGACCTAATTAAGAATAAATTTAAAAACCAAATATAATACCAGAAAGGGTTTTCTGTTCCAGTGATAATAGGCTAGCAGCAAAGACAGAAATTTTTCTATGTATTAAAGTGAAATAAATTTAGCCTAACCCAACCTCCATGCTTGAGAGAAAAAGTGTGGCCCAAAGTTGTCTCTGTCTGTAGCAAACTACCTTGATATATAAGCAAGTTGTAATCTAACCTAAGAATATGCTTGTTACCAAGGATGGTTGGTACTTTCACAGTGGTGTGGCAAATTTCCTAACAGGAAGCAGTTTACAGTAGGCAAAGGTTTATTCTGGCTTATATTTTTGAGGGAATACATCCCATCATAGTGTGAACAGCATGGTAGCTGGAGAAGAAGGCCACTGGTCACGTTGCATTCACAGCCAGAAAGGAGAGAGTAATGAACAAGAAGTGGGGCCAGGCTATAAAACCTCAAAGCCTGGACCCAGTGATCCACTTCCTCAAGCAAGACTCCATTTCTTCAAGGTTCCAGAACCTTCCTAAGCAGCATTACCAAATCAGGAGGAAGTATTCAAACAAATGAGCCTACGAGAGATATTCCATATTCAAACCACATTCTGTCCTTGGCTGACAATTGCTCATGACCAGCTCAGGTTCTGTTGCAGTCAGGTTCACATTGCTGGCAGAAATCACAAAGTCAAAAGCAGCTTGTGGGGAAAAGGATTTAGTTTGGCTTACAGACTCGAGGGGAAGCTCCATGATGGCAGAGGAAAATGATGACATGAGCAGAGGGTGGACATCACCTCTTCACTAACATCAGGTGGCAGCACTCAAAACACATAAGTTTATGGGGGACACCTGAATCAAACCACCATATTCTGCCCCAGTCCCCTAAGCTCATAGCCATACATGATGTAAAATGCAATGCATTCAGTCAAACTTTAAAAGTCCTCACAGTTTTTATCAAACCTAATGTGTTCAAACATCCCCGTAATCCAAGGTCTTTTAACTGAGCTATAATACAAAAAAATAAAAATCCCCCCCAAAACCCATAATGGCACAGCATAAATACTCACTGCAAAAGATGGCACTTGGAATAGAAAAGAAATAGTCAACCAACACAAGATTTAAAGCAACCCAGGGCAAACATCAAACTCTGTAGTCCAAGTCCAAAAACTCTCATTAGTGACAAATCTCCAAGTCTGATCATTCTAACCAGTAACAAGTCTCTGGAGTTCCAATTCTGCTCTACTTACAGTCCTGGAAAACAATCCAGGACTGGTAACTCTCCTTAGCAGCCATCTCGTGGCACGGCATCTCCACTGGGTCTCCACTAAAACCCACAGTCCATTCTCTTGGCTCCATCCGGGCTCCTCCTTCACACTGCCCATGGCCATTTTCATAACACAAGACCGTGTTGCAAGTTCAATGACCCCTCTCTTCCCTACATTTCTTATACTCCATAACACTAGGTAGGATGCCAATTTATTAATCCATGGGGGAATAAAGAAGACTTTGAAGAACAGGATACTCCTTCAACATTCAGACCCCTTCAAAAGAGTCTACATTCTTCCTGTTGCCTCAATGCAGGTCAGCTGGCCCAATCTCAAAGGCTGTATTCTCTCATATAATTGCAGCTGAACAGGTAGAGGTTTCAGCCCAAAGATGTCATTTCTGTGTCATATCCCTCTGCTCACACCAGTCCATTTTTATGCAAAGCAACCCTGCACAAGTTCTTAGGACACAGGCATAACAGAAAGCCTCTCACACAAATTGCTTCTAGCCCAGTCTAGGCAAAGCTCTTTCTCACCTTCACAAGCCAAACCTCACAGCCATAGTTCTTACTGCATTCAGGTCTTTCAACTTTGTCCAGAATAGTCCATCAAGCTGTACTTACAGCACTGCAAGTTGTCTCTTAGGCTAAGGTCTCAAATCCTACCACATTCCTCTTGCAAAGCAGTTCCAAAAGGCCAAAAGTCAGGTTTCTAGCAGCAATGACCACACTCCTGGTACCAACTTTACTGTTGCAGTCAGGCTCAATAGTGCTGGCAGAAAACTCCCAACCAAGAGCAACTTGTTGGAAAATGGTTTATTTTGTCTTACAGACTTGAGGGGAAGCTCAATGATGGCAGGGAAAACAATGGCATTAGCAAAGGGTGGACACTACCTCCTCACCAACATCAGGTAGACAACAGCAACAGGAGAGTGTGCCAAACACTGGCAAGGGGAAACTGGCTGTACTACCCATTAGCCTTCCCCCTAAAATACACTGCCTCCAGGAGGCATTAATTCCCAAGTCTCCATCAGCTGGGAACCTAGTATTCAGAACACATGTTTATTGGGGACACCTGAGAATGAAACCAACACAGGTACAAAATTCATTTTGTCTAATTTTTAAATTTTTCAGTCTTTAACACTCTTAAAACTATTCAAAAATCTAAAGTTAGGGGCTGGGGAGATGGCTTAGCAGTTAAAGACGCTTTCTTGCAAAGCCTGATGGTCTGAGTTTGATTACTCAGTATCAACATGAGGCATGATGCACAAAGTGGCATGTGTGCGGAGAGAATTTTTGCAGTGGTAGAAGGCCCTGGCATGCATACCCCCCCCCCCGCCCAATCTCGAAATTAAAACTCCAAAGTCCTCTCTGGAGAGTCAAAAGTACAATGAACTCCATTTACACCATCTAAGTTGAGAGCAGAGCAGTGACAGATCCCAAAAATGAAAACTCAGGAGCCTTTACCAGAGATAGTAAGAAACAACACATCAAAACTATAACTTCTAAAAAAAAAAAAAAAACTGTAACTTCTGTGCTGGGAGATGGCTCACTGAAGAAATCCTTGCTATACAAGCATGAGTACCTGAGTTTGTGTCCCCAGATGCCATGTAAAGGTGGAAGCCATAGTAGGCTTCTATAATCCTACCATACCAACTACAGAGACAAGAGACTATCCCAGAAGTTCATGGACAAGCTAACTTAGTAAACACAATGGTGAATAATAATCAACAAGAGACTCTTCTTCAGAGAAAAAGGAAAGTGATGAACAACCCTGGAGAGTTGTCCTCTGACTTGCACACACATGCTATGGTACATGCGTGCCTGCATGCACACTCATGAACATACACACACACACACAAAAAAAAAAAAAACAGAATTACAACTACTAATTTAATTCCTGTTCCAAATTTGTATGACTATAAAAATATTCTTTAAAAAGAATTTTAAGAACTGGGATGCGCTCGGTTGGTAGAGTGCTTGTCTACTACAAATGAAGACCTGGGCTCCATCCCTAGCACCATGTAAACTAGGGATGGTAGCAGTTGCCTGTTATCTCAGTACTGGGGAGGGAGGCAGGAGGATCAAGAGTTCAAGGTCATCCTCTGCTAGATAGTGAATTTGAGGATAGTATGATCTACATGAGATCCTGTCTCAAAAACAAATATGAGAAACTCATGAATAATTTAGGAAATAAATGTGAAATATTTTGATACTCCTGACTTTTTTATGTAGTTATGTCCTCTGAATTGAAATATTCCCTTCTGGAAGGAGGAGAGAGGCTCATAAGATTTAGGAAGCTCATGAAACTTACAAGGTTATAGAAGCAGTTAACAATTGCTAGGGGAGGAGGGCACTCTTCAGTGGAGCTGCCTATAAGTTCTGCAGTGAACTCCAGGGATGCGGCTTTCATAAGTCATCACCCATGCTGGTGTGGGCTTTCAGTGAAGCAGCTGCCTTTGAGTCACCAGTGCTACTGTATGTAATCCCAGTCGATTCCTTTGTTCACCAAGCTAGCTTGGATGGAATAATCTCTTTGTTTTGTCTTTGTTTTGTTCTTTGTTTGTCACCAGTGTCTTGTCTGGGGTGAATAGATGTTCATATTTTTTAATATTTTATTTGTATTTATTTATTTGAGAGAGAGAGAGAGAGATACAGAAATAGGCAGGTAGAAAGAAAGAGAGAGAATGGGCACACCAGGGCCTCCAGCCCCTGCAAACAAACTCCAGATGCATGTGCCCCCTTGTGCATCTGGCTTACATGGGTCCTGGGGAATTGAACCCAGGTCCTTTGGCTTTGCAGGCAAGTGCCTTAACAGCTAAGCCATCTCTCCAGCCCTAGATGTTCATTTTTATCTCTCCAAGAAAAGTCACACAACACTTAATGAGATTACTTTTGGTTTATTAATAATAGGAAAGCTATTTAAAAGTGATGTCTTATGAGAGGTGAGTAGAGTTAAGGTATGATATAATAGTTGTCCAGTCAGGCTAAGTCCATGGCAATAACCTGCATTTCTCTAAAACAGACAGATCAGGAAAATCCTTTAAATAGGTCATTGCATTATGATGCAGTGAGGCAAGTCCCAGGCCATAACAAAAATGTAAGGGATCATTTTCTTTCACCACTGGGAACCAACCTTGGCAAAGCAAAAATTAAATGAAACTCTAGCAGAAAACCATCAGAGGCTATTAGGTGTTGACAGTTCATTAAGGAAATTAGGGTAATTAAAAGGAGAATTGAAGCTAGTATTAAAAGGAAGGCATCAATTTTTTTATGAGAGAGAGAGAGAGAATTGGTACACCAGGGCCTCCAGCCACTGCAATTGAACTCCAGATTTGAACTCCAGATGTGCCACCTTGTGCACATGTGCAACCTTGCACACTTGTGTCACCTTGTGTGTCTGGCTTACATAGGACCTAGAAAGTCAAATATAGGTCCTTAGGCTTCACAGGTTAGCACCTTAAGTGCTAAGCCATCTCTCCAGCCCAGAAGAAATCAATTTTTAAAAAAGAATATATTGAAATCTCCATGAGACTTTTTTGTACAAATACCTGAAGGTTTTGCTCATTTGCATAATACCCTCAAGAGCACTTGCTGTCTGCAAACTTGCACTTTCACAGTGTCCAGGACAAAGAGGGATTTTGGGCTTTGGTGTGCAGTATCCTTTTCAGAAGTTGTGGCTGGAGAAATAACCAGAAATACAATGACTATGACTTGACTGCAAGACGGTGACTGTCCAGTGTTAGCACGTAGCCTCCTTCCCCTGAGGGGGTCAAATTATACTTTCTCAAAACCACGTGTTCAGTGGATGAAAGGGGCCCTGGCAGTTGGGCACAAGTACAAGAAGATTAGAGGAAAGATGAAAGATTAAAAAGTCAGTCCATGCTTTTAAATGAATCCATATCATGTGGCTTGTGATTTTCAAGAAAGCTCTAGGGGTGGCCAGGCAGATGATGCCCATCACAGGTGCGCCTTATTGTAACAGCCTAGCCTGAGAACACAGAGGCTTCTATCCTGTGTCAACTCCACCACTGCCTACCTGGAAGACAGAAGGATTGTTTGACTTCTAGCGCTTGCTTAGTTCCATCTGTTTTCTTTAGAGATGGTAGGCTACAAGAAGTATGGCAGCTAAAATAGGTAGAGCCTTAGATTACCACTAGAAAAAATAACAACGTAGGTCAATGGCACGGCATCTTGAGTTGTTATCTTTGCAATGCTTGTTTGGGCATGTTTTCATCTCACAGAGCTTTGTTCACATGAGATGCTGTTTTGGAATGTGAGAGCAAAACACACAAAGAAGGAGGACCTGCACTGGATGAAGTGAGCTGAGGGTGTAGAACTCACCAATGTGGCTTCTCGTTCCTGTAGCGGTTCCTGAGGGGCTTCTAGAAGGCACAGATTCAGAGCTGTTTGGAAACCGCTCTCCTGCAGACGGTGGCCCTGAAAAGAAAGCAACACTGAAAACCTCAGGCTCTTGACTTTGGTCTATTCGACACCAGATATGTTAGACTTTTTGTCTATCAGAAATATCTGACATAAAAAAAAAACACACACACACACACAGAAAGAAGAAAGATTTCTTTTGGCTCACACTTTCAGATCATGGCCACTGGCCCTGGGCGCTTGTGCATCATGGACATGGCAGTGTGTGTTATAGGAGGCCGTTCACCTCATGGCATAAAGCAGCACAAGGACAGGGATCATGATGACCTTCAAAGTCGTCTTCATGCCCAGGTGAGCAACCTCTGCCAGCTCCTAAAGCTTCCAAATTCTCACAAAACAGCTCCACCAGCTGAAGACCAAGTTTTCAACACATGAGGCTGTATGGAACATCTCACATGCAAACCATAACAACAGGTGATTTTTAATGAAGACTGGCCTAGTCAGGCTATTTGAAACAAGTCTGGATCTTGGAAGCCCATACTTCATAGACAGCCAGAAAGCCTTTTGGCTATAGTTAGAAATTCTGGGTAAAATACACAAATACTATTTTAAATAAAAAGATGAGTTCACAAGGAAAAAGTGATTATATTAATTAACTAGAGCTACCATAACCAAGAACCACCAATAGAACAGATGAAGCAATATATAAATTTATTCACAGCTCTGGCACGTGGAACTCTGAGATTGAAGTGTCATCAGAGATGATTTCGTAGGAGGCCACTCCCCTTATATGATACATTAACCGTTTTCTTCCTGGCTTCACATCATCTTCCCTTTGTGTATGTCTATGTCAACATTTCCTCTTCTTATATAGTCATTAGGAATAAGGCCCATCCTAACGACCTCACTTGAATTTAATTATCTTTTTTAAAATATTGCATCCAGGGTTGGAGAGATGGCTTCACGGTTAAGGCACTTGCCTGCGAAGCCTAAGAACCCGTGTTCAATTCTCCAGATCCCACAAAAGCCAGACACACAAAGATGAGGCAGGCACAAGGTTGCACATGCCCACTAGGTGGGAAGAATCTGGAATTTGATTTCAGTGACTGAGGCCCTGATGCCCCATCTCTCTCTCTCTCTCTCTCTCTCCATCTCTCTGTCTCTCACACACTTTCTCTAAAAAATAAAAATTAGAAAACCTCCAAATACAATTCCATTACAAGGTTTTACCATTGCATCTTTTTGGTACAAGCTGATTACAATATTTATAACAAAAAATCCTCTATGCTGTAGGTAGGAGTATAAATTGGTCGACCCCCTTTGAAAACAATTGGATAATATCTATCAGTTGAAAGCAGATAGATGAACAGATGGGTGTGTGGCTGGATACATATATATACATATATGTACATATAATATATAGATAGATAAACCACAACAATAAAAATTCTACTTCTATTGTTTATCCTAGAAAAATGTTCACAAAGAAATATATTTGGGGGGCTGGGGAGATGTCTCAGTGATTAAAGGTGCTTGCTTGCAACACATGACAGTCCAGGTTCAATTCCCCAGTCACCCAGGAAAAGAAAAAGTGGCTCAAGTGTCTAGCATTCTTTTGCAGCAGCAAGAGACCCTGACATACACACACACACACACACACACACACACACACACACACAAACAGACGTAAAATTAAAAACAGACATGTTTTTAATGTTATGATATTAAAAAGAAGGAAGCCCCTAAACATCTACCAACCAGAGAACAGAGAAACTAGGTCAGCTGTACTCTGAAACTCTACCTACATGGCTATTAAAATTGAAAAGAGGGCTGGAGAGATGGCTTAGTGGCTAAGCGCTTGGCTGTGAAGCCTAAAGTTCGAGGCTCGATTCCCCAGGACCCACGTTTGCCAGATGCACAAGGGGACGCATGCATCTGGAGTTTGTTTGCAATGGCTGGAGGCCCTGGCACGCCCATATTCTCTCTCTCTCTCTCTCTCTCTCTCTCTCTCTCTCCCCCTGTTTCTCTCTCTGTCACTCTCAAATAAACAAAAATAAACAAAAAAAATGAAAAGACAGCTGTTGTCTCTTTACTGAATAGACCTCAAAACATGATGTGCAAAAGGCCAGTCACAAAAGAATAATACTCTTAAATACATACATGTATAAGAAAAGCATTATCACATGTTTGGGACAAACGGAGTTCTGGAATAAGAGGAGGTAGGGAACTGGGAGTTAGGATTTTCCTATCTGAAATGTTTTATTACCAGAACCTGGAAGTTCAGGAGCCAGCCTACAGAGCTTGGCCCCTGGCACACATCTACTTATAACCTTATTGTGGTGGGTTTTACCTGCAGGCTCAGGTGAACCCGAGAGACAGCTGATTGGTCCGGGCTGGAGGCTGGCTCAGGAAGAGGCCAGCCATGATGCCAAGTTCTGGGAGCTGAACTTGACCAACCACAAGACAGGATTAGATTTAAATTCTAGACAAGAAGAAGGACCTCTCTCCCAGTAGGGGCTCAGGTTGTTTGTGTAAAAACAGATCTCCTTTAAGCAAGAGATAAGAAGAAGCCAGCTTCTCTGATCTCTAGCACAGTGGAAACTTCAAGGGTTAAGGACATTTCTGCCTTTACTTTTGGGTGCCCAGTCACCCTAACTTTCTCAACCCCAACTTCCCATATCATTTCTGATGCATGAGCTGGGACTGAAAGGGGAGTGAGCACTTGGACCGACGTGCTTTTTCCTGCTCTGACTTCACCTTGTCTAGTCTCCACCTTCCTCAACTACCAACAGGAGGTATGATTCCTTATATCCCATTGTTCTCTGTTTTCTTCTTTGCCACTCCCTTCTGCTTTGGAACCAGGCACATTTGAACCATACTAAACCTTCCTCTGTTTTCATTTTCTGCCTGCTTGTAAAACCAGAAGCAGGCTATATGTGTATGTGCTTTGTGGAACACTGACCATGTTTATGCCTTGATAAATAAATAAATAAATAAAAACACTCTACACTGGTGTGTGCCAAAGGAACTGGTGCTTGTTGCCCAAGGCTAGGTTTGAAGGAAACAAGATCCCACCTGGTATTGCTTTTCACACAGGCCTCTAAGGCAAAATCAGTGCACATGGGCAGAAAACTGGAAACCTGGGCTCTGCAGGGTTCTAATGACAGTCATCTGCCTGTGATCTCTCTGCCTTTTGTTCTGGCTGAGGTAGAATGTTCTTTTAGAGACTTGTTCTCTGAGCTTCATGTGGTAAATTACAGCTCTCTTAATCCAGACAGCCCAATAGGTAGCCTACTTTAAATGGGAATTCACTCTGACTGCTATCATGCTTGCCTCATAGCTAGATTAAGGAATGTAATATAGACAGACAGATTATGAACTGAGGGAAAGAGTCAAAGGTAATGCTTTAAGAGAATATTAGAGGCTCAACACATAAGTGGGCTGAGGCTGTCCACGCCTCATGTTAGTTATTAGAAATTATTTGAAGCTGGGCGTGGTGACGCACGCCTTTAATCCCAGCACTCAGGAGGCAAAGGTAGAATTATCACAGTGAGTTCAAGGCCACCCTGAGACTACATAGTTAATTCCAGGGCAGCCTGGACCAGAGTGAGACCCTACCTCGAAAAAAAAAAAAAAGAAAGAAAGAAAAGAAATTATTTGACTTCCCTGACACTAAGACTCAATATTTACTCAAAAGTTTTTGTGATGATGGGTCCTTGCACAGGTAGGCTATGATCAACCAGGCAAATCACAAGAAGAGGTTGTTTCAATCCCAGGGTATTAAGAGGTATATGAAATCACAATGATAAGGGCCATGTAGGCTCCACCCACCCTCATCATCACTCATGAGGGGAACAAGATACAGGGAACCCAGACCATATGGTAAGAGTAACTAGTCCAAATAGGTCTTGGCTCTCTTGGTGGCCACACTCAAGGAGAAAAAGAAGTTTCTGGAGGATGGTCTAGAGAAGAAAACAAAGAAATAAGGAAGACTGTGTCCTTACTATTGAGATTTCTTTGATCCAAATGACTTAAAAAAGAAATGCATGCCTTTTCTGACTTTAGCCTGGCTTAAATATAAACTGGAAATTAGTGAAATGGCCTCCAGCCCAGGAAATATTATTTTTAATACAACTTAATTTTTAGAACTAAATGAAAGTGCCATACAAGGCTACTGAAACTTTAAATCAGGGTTAGTTAACACACTGAGATTTTTTTTTTTTTTTTTTTGCTCCTTCTATGTTTTCTCTTGATTATTTTGCTCACTGAACTGTAAGTGGCATTAATAAAGTCTCATGTGCTGTTTAAACATGTAGAGAGATGGATCCTAGACAGGATAACCTTCTCCATTTCAGACCCAAGAAGGTTTATCTCATGTGTCCTCCAAGACCCTTCTCCTGAAGCAGGCTGGTCCCCTGGTTCTGTGACAAAGGAAAGAAAAGCAAAATATTTCAGGGGTTAAAGCCACTAAAAAATGTATGCAAGTGCATGTATGTAGTTTAAGGTGAGGTTAAATTAGTAAAAATGTAATTACAATATATTTTAAATAATTCATCTCAATGCTTTTAGCTTTAAAAAAGAAATGTTTGGGGGCTGGAGGGATGGCTTAGCAGTTAAGGCATTTGCCTGCAAAGCCAAAGGATCCAGGTTCAATTCCCCAGGACCCATGTTAGCCAGATGCACTAGGGGGCGCACCTGTAGTTCTTCTGCCATGGCTGGAGGCCCTGGCATGCCCATTCTTTCTCTCTTCCTCTCTCTCTCTCCCTGTTTCTCTGTCAAATAAATAAATAAATATAAGATATAAAAAAGGAAATGTTTATTCATGCTTACTATACTACAACAGTAGACAGATGTTCTAAAGGATGAACTAACATACCAAACATCAACACTGATTTTTAATTGCATTACAGACTCAATTAAAAGTTCAAAATTGTGTTATAATTCAAATCTTTGACAAATTGTTTTGGGTTTGTTGATAGACCACAGAACTGGTAGCTTATAACTGTTAGATGTTTAAGATGTATTATGTAAAATCTCTATGCTTCAATTCAACAGTTATAAACAAAGATTAAAAGAAAAAATATTTTAGATGAGAAAGGACTTTATTTTTTGTTGTTGTTAGAGAAAGGACTTTAAAAGGTAAAAGACTATTCCAAATAGAAATAAATTATAGTTAAAGTATTTTGTAAAAAGGTTATGAGAGTCTATGTAAAGAGGCTATGAGAGTTAAATTGAAAAGAGGTTTCCTGTGTGATGACAGAGATCACAGTGGTTTGTCCCAAGACATGGAAGTGCTAAAGCCAGCTATGGCAACAAAAGGGTTAATATATAAATATATATATATAGTGTAGTTCTCTATATTTTCTCTCTTCTGTGATTGCTTACAAGATTTTTCACTGTTCAAAGTTACTAAAGCTCGGTTATCTCTTGCTAGAATGTAGTTTTCAGACATTTTGAGACATAAAAACCATGTAAAAGAGTCTTTTTAAATTCCAAATGACATTGTGTCATAAATTTTTTGTAATTAGTTGTTAAATTTGTTCATGTCACCACATCTCATAATCGACAAGTTAAAATTCAGTTCACTGAGATTGATCTGATGATATCAGGCTGCCCCAGAAGGGGCCTGTTATTCATGTAAGAACATATTGCTCACCAAATCTGGCTACCTTCCTCCCACAAGAAAGAAGAAGTCCAGAACATAGCTATAAAGAAATAACCTCAAAGACTCACGGTCAAGATGGCAGATTCGTAACCATGCTAGAACTTCAGGGGAGAAAGTCAAAATTTGGGGGCTCTAGTAGTAGAGGGTATCTACCAGACCTCCTCCGCAGTGAGTAGGGTGTACATACAGGGAATCTGTCCACTTTGTACATGCTCTGCAGCATGGCTAGGTTGCAACAACCCACCAGTTTCTCATACCAAGGAGAGATGGCTTAGTGGGTAAGGTGCTTGCCTGCAAAGCCAAAGGACCTGGGTTTGATTCCCCAGGACCCAAGTAAGCCACATATATAAAGTGGCACAAGCATCTGGAGTTCATTTGCAGTGGCTGAAGGTCCTGGCATGCTCATTCTCTCTCTCTCTCTTTCTCTCTCTCTGCCTGCCACTATTCTCTCTCTCTCTCTCTCTCTCTCTCTCTCTCTCTGTCTCTCTCTCTCTCTCTAAAATAAATGTTTAAAAAGAGGGGCTGGAGGGATGGCTCAGTGGTGAAGGAGTTTGCCTGCAAAGCCAAAGGACCCAGATTCAATTCCCCAGGACCCACATCAGCCAGATGTACAAGGGGGCACATGCATCTGGAGTTTGTGTGCAATAGCTGGAGGCCCTGGCATACCCATTCTCTGTCTCTCAAGAAAGAAAGAAAGAAAGAAAGAAAGAAAGAAAGAAAGAAAGAAAGAAAGAAAGAAAGAAAGAAAGGAAGGAAGGAAGGAAGGAAGGAAGGAAGGAAGGAAGGAAGGAAGGAAGGAAGGAAGGAAGACAGGTTAACTAGGTGGATCAGAAAATGGTGGTGCCTGCCTTTAATCCCAGCACTCAGAAGGCAGAGGTAGGAGGATCATCATAAGTTCAAGGCCACCCTGAGACTCCATAGTGAATTCCAGGTCAGCCTGAACTAGAGTGAAACCCTACCTCAAAAAATCAAAGAAATAAAAATTTAACAAAAGAAAAATGGATCTGTCCAACTGCTGTCTTCAAGAAACCCACCTTGCCATTAAGAATAGACACCTCCTGATTTTGCCAGAGCCTGCGCACAGGCAGGAGTAGAGCCCAGCGACTGCTATTTCTGACTGTTTTCTCCCCCCCCCCCACAGTCCAGATGGAGGGTTGGTTGGTTAGGCCATGAGCCTCAAGCTGACAGTTTGTCTCTCCTTTAGTTCTGGGGACCGTGTGGCCAACAATGAATGAGGTCGAGGAGAACAGCGTCAAGGGCAGAGAGTCTCTCTCTTGGTCAAAATCTCCATCAGGAATTCCTGTTCGTGTAAAGTCTGAAAGCAGGTGGGGCTCTCATAGTCCATCACGGGTTTCCAAACACTCTGAATCCCATTCTCGATCAAGATCCCAGTCCAGGTCAAGGTCATGGAGGCATTCTCATGGACTGTACATACGATCCAGATCCCACGCTCATAGGAGATGATCTTGAAGTAGGTCCTATACACCAGAATATCAACGGTGAAGGAGTCAAAGTCACTCTCCAATGTGTAACCAGAGAAGACATGCTACTGAAAGTCAGACAAATCCAGATCCCGACACTTAATCTGAGAGTGTTTGGCCTCAGTTTGTACACAACACAGAGAGATCTTTGTGAAGTATTTTCTCGATATGGACCACTGAATGGTGTCAATGTCGTTTATGATCAGCAAACTCGACAATCACGTGGATGTGCTTTTGTGTATTTTGAGAGAATAAATGGCCCCAAGGGGGCCGCAGAAAGGGCGAATAGGATGGAACTGGATGGTAGAAGAATTTGTGTGGATTATTCAATCACCAGTAAGGCACACACACCTAGGCCAGGCATCCACATGGACAGGCCCATTCATAGTGGTGGTGGCAGCAGAGGTGGTGGTGGTGGTAGAGGTCGAGATTCTTGCTATGATAGAGGATACGTAGAGGATATGACAGATATGAAGATTATGATTACAAATACAGAAGAAGATCACCTTCTCCTTACTATAGTTGATACAGATCACAGTCAAGATCTCCTTCCTACAGCCCAAGACGCTATTGATAATGGAGGGTTGCAGTGAAGGGCGTTATCTCCAATCTCTCCTTTTTAATTATGGATTTTTCCCAAGATTCTAACACTTCCTGGTCTTTCAAACCATCCATCCCTGGTTTATTTAGCATCTATACTTGGTCAGTTGTGTTGCTACTTTCTACCCTTTTTGTTATATACTCTTCCAGATGCAACTGTCATTTTGAGTTGTGAAACATCTTGAGTAAAAGAATAAGCCTAGGGCTTGAGAGATGACTTAGCAGGTTAAGGTGCTTGCCTGCGAAGCCTAAAGACTCATGTTTGACTCCCCAGGTCCCACATAAGCCAGACACACTGTGACACAAGTGCACAACATCACACATGCACACAAGGGGGCACATACATCTGGAGTTTGATTGTAGTGACTGGAGGCCCTGGCATGCCAATATTCTCTCTCCCTCTCTCTCTCTCTCTCTCTCTCTCTCTCTCACACACACACACACACACACACACATTTTAAAAAGCAGTCATTCAGCTTGCCTCAAAAAAAAAAGGAAGCCTTGTGTTATGCTTTGTGAATTTTCTTTGCCTTTACAGAGAATTCCTAATTAATTGTATGAGGACAAAAACAACATTTTTGAAGCTTTTGTGCCAGAAATTGTAGTAGGCATTTATTAGAGATCTGCACTTATGATGAACTCCTTTTTAAATTTTCTTTCATAGAAGATAACACATTAAAAAGTTCAATTATGTCAGGTTTGTCTGGAGTAACATGGAACAGTCAAATTAATTGAATGTAGAAAGTTTGAAGCTATAGAAGAAAATACTGGACATTTCTTTTGATGAATGTAATTTTTGAATCCTAAAACTTAAGTAACTTTTTAGAGATGAAAAGCTTGCAGAATCCTATAAAACTGGAAGAGAAAGGAAGGGAGGGGGTAATTAACAGGATGGTATTATATATATGTAAGTAGAAGAATAGATTAATGGGGGTGAAAAGGCCCTAGTGAGATCAGGGGAAGAGATTAAGTAAAGGAAAGGTGGAGGGAGGGCTAATCAAAATCTAAGAGGATATGAATAAATCATATGGAAACCTAACTTTTTGGACAATGGAACACTCAGGAGCTATAGATTGTTGCTAGAAAATTTTCAGTGCCAGGGATGGGATTCCTTCCAGTGAGTTGTTGGACAGGGAGGTCCCTGATGCCCCCAAAACATTATAGGCCATTGCTGAGGCCCTTGGTTTCCCACCAGGAATAGATGGTAAGACCCTATTGCTGAAGACTCCACATACTTGGGCTGCAAGGCCACTGAGAAATCCTGCTGGAACTGAGCTGATAACCTCCTCCATGTAGACCAGCTGACAGAAAGCTGGAAGAAGCGATTCTGCATGCAGTTCAATGGAAGACAGAGAAATCATCAGTGAAGATACTCAACAGTGGACACTGCAAGTCTTAAATTTTGCCAGTCAGGCCAAATGAGCCAATGGGTGCAATAGTGGCACATCTGTCATGGTGGAAACCAACTGCCCTCTAATTGGACTGGAGGCCCGCTCCATGGGAGAGAATATACCCCTGATACTGAAAACCTACAACAGGGGTAGTCAGGAGCCCTAGGGGTGTAATGTCTGCTGCTGTCTGGCTAAATGTATATACTATGCTTATCAAACTGTCCAGTAAGCACTTCTCTTAATGTTCATACCCTTATATTAATGCTACTCTCACATTTGGTAGAGTACCTTCTCTTCAGATGGCAGTGACCTTGGGATGACTCAGAAGGCATCATGGTGCTGGAAAGAAGTGACAGGAGTGCTCAGCACTGCAATATCTCTATCACACCTTCCAAGGTTCAGGGCCCATTGCAGAAGAGGTGGCGGAAAGAATGTAAGAGCCAAAGGAAGGCTAGTACTCCTTACAATGTGCTCCCCCAAGACGCAAAATTGCCTGGATATCCATAACCTCACAGTGCCTGATACTATCTACACAATGGAGGAAAAGATCATGACATCAAAATAAAAGAGAGACTGATTGAAGAGGGGAGGGGATATGATGGAGAATTGAGTTTCAAAGGGGAAAGTCGGGGAAGGGAGGGCATTGCCATGGGATATTGTTTACAGTCATGGAAGTTGTTAATAAATTTTTTTTTAAAAAAAGAATAAGTACCTCCTCAGGGTGAAAAGATGCAAAATGATTTTCCAAACAAAAGGAAATAAGAAACAAGCAGGTTTGGCTACACTGATATCTGACAAAATAGACTTCAAACCAAAAGTTATCAAAAAAGACAGAAAAGGCCATTTCTTACTCATGAAGAAAATGAAGGAACAAGAGGATATCACAATCATAAATTTATATACCCCAAACACAAGTGCACAGCATTTTATAAAGCAAAATCTACTTGACAACAAACCAGAAATGAATCCCAATACCATCATAGTAGGAGACTTGAAGACTCCACTATCATAAATTGACAGATCATCCAAGTAGAAAATTAACAGGGAAACAACGAAGCTTAACAACATCATAGATCAACTGCACCTAGCCAACATCTATAGAACATTCCACCCTCATTCCACAGAATACACATTCTTCTCAGCAGCTCATGTAACCCTCTCTAAAATATATCATATATTAGGTCATAAATCATGCCTCCACAAATTCAGGAAAATTGACATAACTCCCTGCATTATATCTTACCACAATGCATTATAGCTAGAAATTAACAATAAAAGGAACAGGAGAAAACACACCAGCTCCTGGAGACTGAACAACGTGCTTGTAGACAATAAATGAGTCATAGAAGAGATAGAAAAGGAAATTGTAAAATGTCTATAACTGAATGATAATGAAAAAACAACACACCAGAATTTATGCAACACAATGAAAGCAGTCCTATGGGGAAATTTTATACCACTAAATGCCTTCATGACAAAGACAGAGAGATCTCAAATTAACAACTTAACTATCCACCTAAAAGCATTGGAAAAACAATAACAACCCAATCCTAAGAGTTCCAAATGGAAATAAATAATTAAGATCAGAGGAGAAATCAATGAATTAGAAAATAAGAAATTATTTTAAAAATGGACAAAACAGAACCAGGTGTGGTGTTACATGCCTTTAATTCCAACACTTGGGAGACAGAGGTAGGAGGATCGCTGTGAGTTTGAGGCCACCCTGAGACTACATAGTGAATTCTAGGCCAACCTGAGCTAGAGTGAGACCCTACCTTGAAAAACCAGAAAAAAAAAAAAAAGGACACAACAAAAAGTTGGCTTTTTGAAAAAAAAAAAATAAACAAAATAGATAAACCCTAGGACAATTTGATCAAAATTAAAACAGAAAGGTCTCAAATTACAAGATTAGAAACAAAAGTGGAGCAATCCCAAAGAAATTGGAACAATTATCAGGACATATTTCCAAAACCTCTATTTCACAAAATTGAATAACCTGGAATAAATGAATGAATTCCTAGAAACTTATCACCTACCAAAAAAAAACCCAGAACAGATAAATTTCCTAAACTAACCTACTATAACCAAGATTGAAAATGTAATTAAAAACCTCACAACAACAAAAAGTCCGGGACCTGATGGATTCTTGGCTGAATTCTACCAAACTTTCATCAAAGAACTAAAAGCACTTTTTCTCAACTTTTTACAATATTGGAATAGAGGGAATACCCTTGAACTCCTTCTATGAATCCAACACTACTCTCATACCAAAACCAGACAGAGACACAAGGAAAGAAAAGTATAGACTGATATACCTAATAAACTTAGACATAAAAATTCTCAATAAAATCCTCACAAACTGAATTCAAGAACACATAGAAAGCATTATCCACCTCAATCAAGCAGGCATCATCCCAGGGACTCAGGGATGGCTCAACATATGGAAATCTATAAATGTAATATACCACATAAATAACTTAAACACAAGAACCACATGATAACTTCAGTAGATGCAAAGAAGGCCTTCAACAATTACAGCATCACTTCATGATCAAAATGATGGAGAGACTAGGAATGAAAGGACCATATCTCAACATAATAAAAGCAATTTATAAAGTGCCTAAAACCCAATTCACACAAAATAGTGAAAAACTCAAAGAGTTCCTGTTAAGATTGGGAACAAGACAGGGGTGTCTGCTCTCACCTCTGCTCTTCAACATAGTACTAGAAGTCCTTGCCCAAGCAACAAGACAAGAGAAAGAAATAAAAGGGATGCAAATTGGAAAGGAGAAGTCAAAAAGCCCTATTCACAGACAACATGATTCTATACAAAAGTGACACTTGAGACACTACCAAAAAGATTCTAAAAATGTTAAATTCTTTCAGCAAAGTGGCAGGATATTTTTCCTTACTGCTGAGTAGAAATTTTTTTAATTTTTCCTTACTACTGAGTAGAATTTTTTTTAATTTTCCTTACTGCTGAGTAGAATATTTTTTTAATTTTTCCTGACTGCTGAGTCGAATTTTTTAAAATTTTTTTCCTGACTGCTGAGTAGAATTTTTTTTTAAATTTCCCTGACTGCTGAGTAGAATTTTCTTAATTTTTCCTGTCTGCTGAGTAGATTTTTTTTAGTTTTTCCTGACTGCTGAGTAGAATTGCATTGTGTATATGCTCTACATACTCATTATCATTCATCAGTTGATGGACACCTGGAATGAATGCCATTTCCTGGCTACTGTAAATAGAGCAGCAACAAGTATGGCTGAACAAGTATTACCATAGGGAAGAATAGAGTCTAGGCTATAAGCCTAAGAGTAGTATAGCTGAGCCAAATAGTAGATAAAACTTCTACATTTTTAAAGAATCTCCACACTGATTTCCACAATGGCTGTACAGGTTACATTCTCACCAATAGTGTAGAAAGGCTCCACTTTTTTCCACATCCTCACCAGCATTTGTTGCCATTTTTATAGATTCTTTTAAATTTTTGTTTATTTTTTATTTATTTATTTAAGAACGACAGACAGAGAAAGAAAGAGGCAAATAGATAGAGAATAGGTGCACCAGGGCCTCCAGCTGCTGCTAACGAATTCCAGTCGCGTGCACCCCCTTGTGCATCTGGCTAACGTGGATCCTGGGGAATCGAGTCTCAAACCCAGGTCCTTAGGCTTCACAGGCAAGCGCTTAACCACTAAGCCAATCTCTCCATCCCCCCCCCCATCTGTTTTCTCGATGATAGCCATTCTGAATGAAATGAGATGGAATCTCAAAATAGTTTTAATTTTCATTTCCCTGATCGCTAAAGATGTTGAGCATCTTTTTACGTATTTATGGGTCATTTGTATTTCTTCCTTTGAGAGCTCCCTTCAGTTCCCTGCCCCAGTTTTTAAGTGGGCTGATTGATTTTTTTATTAATTAGTTGTTTGAGTTCTTTGAGTATATTCTAGATATTAAACCTCTGTCAGATGCATACCTGGTGAAGATTTTCTCCCATTCTTTAGGGTGTATATTGACATTGTTGATGGCTTGCTTAGCTGTACAATAACAGCTTTTAAGTTTCATGAGATTCCAATGGTTGAGTGTCGGTCTTATTCCCTAGACTTACTGGGGTATTACTGAGAAAGTCCCTATCAGTATATTTTGGAGTTTTATCTCTGCTTTTCTTTCTAGTCAGAAAACTTACATCTTAAAGAAAAAGCCTAACTTGGTTTTCAGGCAGGTTTTAAGCTGAATTTAAATGTACACTTTTTTTTTCCTTTGTAGCTAGAAGAGCAGTGATAATGTGGGAGGGGTGGAGACTGTGGCTCTTATAGCTGAGGCAGACCAGATCCAGAGCAGAGACCATGATCATCCCTTGGGTCTCCCCAGAACATATCCTCCCTGGCCAGGGTGTGCTGAGCCCTTCTCAGGTCCATGTTGCCCGCCCGCAGCTAGCAGGCCAGGGCAGCCAGAAGTGGACATGGAGTTAGGAGGGGTCATGTGATTGCTTGGCTCATGGAAAAAGAAAATTAAATTTAAAATAACCTAGAATGGGAAAATGGGACAGTTTACTTTGTCCTTCACTCAATTCTAAGAGGAGGAAAGAGACCCCCTTTAAACTAACCAGGAAAGCAGCAGATTCCTCTAAGGTGGAGGACTGTTGTGAGCCATCTCAACCCACTGAGTTTGGGGAAGGGCAAGCGAAAGGGTTCACTCATCCCAGTAGAGCAGACAAGTCAGGGGAAAGAATGTAAGGGCAGTGAATCAAATCCTTTAGAAATCAAGCTGGTTTTAAAAAGTTAATATTGATTTAAAGCCAAGAACCTTGTGTGGCACTTTTGCCCAATTAGAAAATCAAGTACCTGGTGACCTTGGAATAATGCCTTCCCACTACAAACCCACACTAGTAGAGCAAGGAAGCAGGACATAAAGGTTCTAGGTCTGCATCTAGGGCTGTAATCCCGACTTTAGTCTCATAGGACAGGTCATCACATATGTTCTTGTGCTTCTGTGTCTCTAAACAGACTACCTGTTTTTTAAAAGAAAGGTAATCTTGGGCTGGAGAGATGGCTTAGCAGTTAAGCACTTGCCTGTGAAGCCTAAGGACCCTGGTTCAAGGCTGGATTCCCCAGGACTCATGTTAGCCAGATGCACAAGGGGGCACACGCGTCTGCAGTCCATTTGCAGTGGCTGGAGGTCCTGGCACGCCCATTCTCTCTCTATATATATATATGCCTTTCTCTCTCTGTCTGTCACTCTCAAATAAATAAATAAGTAAATTTTTAAAAAAGGTAATCTTGCTCTTAATCTGCATCAATTCCAGGGACATTTCTTACTTTGCTACCACATCTGGCATTAGCTGCTTTTCTCTACCTCTTTGGGATAAAAAGAGGAAAGGGGTGTTTGCATTCTTTGTTTTGGATTCTCAAAAATTCCTGACCTTTGATGTTTTATCCAGTTGGTGCACCTCATACTTTGCCTTCCGTTTGGTTTTGGCGACCCTTAATATCCCCACTCTCTATGTGTCTGGCATTCAAAATTTCCCTCTCCCCTCTCCCTCTCTGACTTTGGATCCTGGCATTAAAGTAAGAGTCTTGGGCCCAAAGAAAATGGTTTGTCCCCAGTTCCATCTATTTTGAACCCAGAACCTAACAGTAAGTTTAATACATGTGAAGTTACCAAGTGCTTCCTTTAACAATTTACATAATGGCCAGTGGAATTCTTTTAACATTTCTGCTACTTTTAACCAGTGTTAGTCAAATTAAAAGCCTGCCACTTTGGCAATCATGCTATTTGAAAATCTGATCTACATGCATTTGCCTTGAAAAAGTATTTTGTTTGTTACCATATATATAATATGTACCTGTACATTGGAATATAAGCGTGCTTGTGGTCTCTAATGTAATAGGTATACTTTTTGTCATTGTTGTAGAGCTATTATTCTACTGAGCCAAAGATTCTAAATTTTGCATCAGCAGTAGAACTGAGGTAATATATAAAGTCTTCTGTGTAGTAACACCATAAAGAAGACACTTTTTTATATGTTGAATGTATTTCTATCCCTCTAGTATTATATAATATATATATTATATAAGATGCAAAGCTTAAGAGCTTATTGAGCTGGTGTGCTCCAAATTAAAACAATTAGTGGTGCTCACTGTTAGGTTTGGGCTATGCAATGGGGACAGAGACAGACAGTTTCTTGAGCCCAGGGCCTTATATGGAGTCAGGATAGGCTGATGTGTTCTGAAAAAAGGGAGGGAAGTTTCAGATCAGGCAACTCACAGGCGAACAGTTTCTTAGATGGAAGACTACTGTAAGGGGGGAGATAGAAAATGGAGGCAGAGAGAAAGGGAGAGAGAAGAAAGAAGTGATAGAGAAGGGAGAAAGGAGGATCTATGTGCCTGGAACCTCAGAGCCAAAACAAGAGTCAGGGCCATGGAGAGGGTTTGATGGGGAGAGACACTACCCTGTGAGGGAGGGCCCTTGGGTGGTGTGCAGAGAGGTATGGGCTGGCTGAGGGCTGGAGGTGGTCTTTCCTCCTCTCAGCCCAGAGCAATCCTCAGCTACAATACTAGGAGGCAGTCCCAAAGTCCTAGAACTAGTGTGGCCAGGTCGTAGGGGAGAAAGGAGGGGAATGGGTCCAAAGCTCTAGAACTCGATGCTCATCTTTCCCAGGTGTTCCTGCGTGTATCATGTCTAGTCTCTTTAAGCAAAGATAATTAGATATGCTCTAACACTGAGTGAGCTGTGAGGGCCCAGGCTTTAACCCTAACAACTTAGGTAACAACATCACCAGTGGTTTCCCTCCTCATAACACACATTCCTCCAGGCTCCTCCATTCAGGTGGTCAGCCCACAAAGAACCTCTCAGAACCTTCTTGCTGCTGTAGTTTCTCCACCAAGCATTCACTACGAGCACCAGGAAATGGAGACAATGCACAGGTTCACAGAGTGAAGCAGGTGACATTCATCGCGAACGGCTCCTTCTTTGTCCAGCGCCACATCGCCATCACCCAGTTCCCTTTTCTCTCTAAGCCTCCTCCATTTAAAAACCATGCATATAATGATTTATATTTATGATTTTAAGTGGATTATTTCAAGTAATCTACATCAAATTGACTTGAAAAACATTTTATTTCACCCAAATCAACGAATTATCTCTCTTTGGTTTCATAATCTAACCCTCCAACTCCATCTTTCTCCTGAAAAAAAAAAGTACTTTTTTATTTCCGGGCTTAATTTTAAAACCTAAATTGAAAGCAATTTCTACACAGAAGTGATTGATTTCTTCATATTTCTCTTTCAGTCGTGGATTTGGCTGCTTTTGTTTGTATACTTATTCATGAAAACACTTCTTTGGGGGAAACTTTTAAAACTGTATGCCAGTCCTGAAATGAAGCTTGTCTGCACTGCTTGGACTTGACGGGGCTTCAGTAGTTTTCCTAAACGTTTCACTTCAGGTTGAGCAGGGCCCAAAGCACAGCGGTTTGAACGGTCACTGCATAAATTCTGGAGAATGTCAGCTTGTCACTGCTTCCCCCCAACACATACGCACAGGCACGTTTGTTATTCAGCCAGAATTCTTTTTGCTGTCAGTTTTTGAGGGGAGAGTATCACTTGTGGACAAAACAAGTCAGAAAAATACCCTGCTGTCCTGGGGATCCTGCTGTCAGCAGTGACTCTAGGCTATACCAAATGTCACCAGGAAAGGAATAAACAAGAACCTACAAAGCAGAGGTGGCAGCAGCCTCCACATCAGTGACGTGCTTCTTTTTCATGAGATTATTGGTTCAAACTTGAGTTTTAAGGCAAGCCTATACAGTAGTAGTCCTACAATACTTGTAATAGTCCTTATTTGCCTTGCTTTAATTTAAACTCAGGGGGGGAAAAGGTTTAATTAAAACCATGGAACTTACCTATTATGCTTCTCAGGGCAAGAAATTGTATCTTCACCACATGTCCCACAGTGTGTCCAGTCCAGCAGGGGTGATTGCTCCAAATGCAAGATGCAGCCATTCATTCGCATGTAAAAACCAGAGGGGGGAAGGCCTGCTGGTCTCCAGATTCCTTATTAAAGAGAATTAATCAATTTCACTTCAGTCCATCACCAGGTATGAACTGAACACCTGCTACGTGCCTAACATGATGCTTTGGAAGAAACAAGGCTTTGAATTGGATTTGAATCAGATGCACCTGGGGCATCTTCATTCCAATACCAGCAGCTGTAGGAAGGAGAGGAGCAAACAGAGTTGATTTCTCTCCTCCCAATTTTTATGGCACATATTTATACCTCAGGGAACCAAAGGTAGGAAATAGAAAAACAGTAGCACAGTAGGTAATTTGCAGCTTAAGTCTAATATGATATCTGTGATTCACAAAATTATATCATTCTTCCAGTAAATATGTTTCATGCTTTAAGTTAAATATCTATAAAATGTAAAACTTGGGCTTAAGGGTTAAAGGTCTACATGTTTTAGTCAAGTTAGGCCCTGTGGGTATAATAAAACAATTTGACCTTACAAGTCTTTAATTCTTTGCACTGAATGTCAAGAAAACACCACAGAGAAATTATCTAATTTACAAAAGAAGACAAATTAAATATGATCTAAGATCTCTCCAGCCTAGTTCATTAGTCGATATGATTCTGGGTTTAGATCACTAAATCTAAAATACTCTCTAACCTTCATCATTCTTATCAGAGCACAGAAAGGCAATTTCAAGCACAACACGAGGTGATTTTAGCTCTAGGCGATCTGCTCCTTTGCAAGCCGCAATACCCATGACTGTCTTCTCAAAGCCAAGTGACATAAGACTTGTATACAATTCAATTTCACAGCTTCTTCCCAAAGGAAAGATGAACATTTTTCATTCCACAGATTTGGAATCTGTATCCTGAACAATACAGACGTTCAGGAACAATTCCCTCATCTCAAGAAGCTCCTGAGAAAAACGTCGTCAGACTTAAGGTGATGAGAAGATCATTAAGGATGTAACCGTGGGGCTCTGAGTAAAACCCAAAATCGGTATAAGAGGATTCTACTATGACTGACTGAGCTGGAGAAAAATGGAATTGGAGCTGAATCTTATCCTAGTTGTTTCATTTGGTTTCTTGGTTTCTCCCATTTTCCAGAGGGATTTTTCAAAAGGAGACGCTGACTCCCCAAGTACTATTTAAGAGCATGTAACATAGGCCTGAGGCAGGAGAGTAGGGTGGGAAGTGAGGCCCACAAGAGCCTTGTGCAAAAGCTACAGCGTTAGTCTGTAAGAAAACCCAGTTGGCAAAGAAATAGACTGGGACCTCCAAAACCAAAACCACTGACCAAGGCCAGCTGAATATGGCCACTGGCACGGGTGCAGAGGCACTGCACAGTGTCTGAAAGTGACTTCTGGTTCATTCCAGCACTGACACACACCCTCCGGGTGGGTAAGTGTGATGCCGATGAGATGTGAGGGGTGTAAAGATGTATGTAGAACTACATGTAACAGACAGGGGCCGATGCCATGCAGATGACACAAAAACCTCCGCTTTGTGACAGAAGCCCCAACTCTTCCCACAGCGTTGCCACTTGAGCTGGTAATTCCTCACGGCTCTGGTGCATTTTGCCGCCCTTATCTCTGAATTGACTCACTCTGCCTCTTCTGCAACTGTGGGTCTCTGCTCAATTCCCTATTCAGGAGCATGAGAACCTGGGACTGCCCCAGAGATGCTCACAGAACCCCAGTATCTGTCAATGTCAAGCCAACTAATTTCCTTTTTCTTTTCTCTTTCTTATTTATTTATTTATTTATTTGTCCTCCCTCTGGTGGAAGTTACCTTTCTTCTTCTGCCTCTGGATCCCTATTGTTTGGGGCAGAATTAATTTAGATTATACTACAATTAATACAATAAAGTGTCCATGATATAGTCTTACAGACAACTACTTCCAATCCAGCAAAAGAGAAGAAAGAGAGGTGGAGGAAGGGTGTTTTGAATTAAAGAAGAAGTTTCTGTAGACTGATTCTATTGTGTAGTCATGGAGAAATGGCATGTTGCAGATCGAGAGAGGCAGAACTCTCTCAAGTTGTCTTTTTGCCCCTTTAGTAGCCACTTATTACTCACCTCTGTAGCTGACCTAACATCTCTGTAGCTGTTCAGTAAAACGTTTGGAACATACTACTGAACAGACTAGGAACTTCCACCAACCCTGAAGCTAAGAATATTATAAGACGCTGATGCATGATACAGCTCTCATTTCAAAGGGAAGGAGATAGTTTATTCTAAACCCAATATAAGTGGCAGCCTAGAAACATGCATCCAGGTTCTCCTGAATGACATGTCCCAACATAGAAGCAGGTACATGAAGCTCTTGTAGTCACAGAACAAAAAAAATCATAGACCAAAGCTTTTACTAAGTAGAATGACGGAACATTGTTAGGTTTCATAGTTTATAATGGAGGACCGAGATGAACAGTTTCTTGGATCTAAGACTTTATGGTAATGGAGCGGGGGAGAGAAGAGAAATCAAGGGAGAGAGCGTGTGTGAATAAAGAGAAAGTGGAGAAAACAAGGGTATGCACTCATCTAGAGCAGGAAAGTCAAAATTGAGAGTGAGGACCAAGGAGAGGGTTTTGTGGAGAGGAGAGAAACTCCCCTGCAAGGGAGATGCCTTGGCTGGTATGCACAGGTAGGAGCTGGGAGAAAGTGACCTTCTCTCTTCTTAGCCCAGAAGTAACTGAAACTACCATAGGAGGAGGCAATCCCAGAGTCCCAGAGTTAGCACTGCCAGTTGGTAGAGGAGAGGGAGGGATGAGCAGAGAGCTGAGACTCTAACAGACATCACGTAGGCAGATTACACCAAAGGGGAGAATTTTTTAAACTATGTATTGTCAACTTCCACAAATATAGACAATATACCATGAGCATAATCCTTCTTACCACCCTCTCTTTTCCCTCTCCCAACCCCATCTCCACTGAATTCCTTCTTCTTTCTAACTAGTGTCTCTTCTATTTTGATGCCATCACTGTTTTCCTCCTACTAGGCAGATCTCGTATAGGTAGCATCAGGAACTGTGAGGTCATGAATATCAAAACCACTTTGTGTCTAGAAGACAGAATTGTAAGCAGTCCTCCCTTCCTTTGGCACTTACATTCTTTCTGCCATCTCTTCCACAATGTACCCTGAGCCTTGGAGGGTGTGATTGAGATGTCTCACTAAGTGCTAAACACCCCACTATCACTTCTTCTCAGTAGTATGGTAAGTTTTGTGCCACCCTAGTGGTCACCACCATCTCTAACCAAAAGTGAGATCAGCATTAATAGATGGGCATAAACATAAGTGTTTAGAGGGCAGTTTGGTGGGCATAATATATGCATTTAGCCAGACAATAGTAGTCATTACTGCCCTTGAGTTTATGACCTCCCCAGCCATAGACATTTGACTTGGTTTTCAGTACCAGGCATGTATCTCTCCCATGGAGCAGGCCTCTAGTCCAATCAGAGAGAAGTTGGTTTTCTCCATAACAGACATGCCACTATTGCACCAGTTGACACATTTGGCCAGCCATAAGGCTTGCAGATGATTTAACACCACTGGTGACTTCTCTCTCCCAAGAGGCTGCATGCAGCATTCTGACAGCTAGTCAACAGGGAGGATGTTTCCAACTCAGAAGGAAATTTTTGTTATAGGTTCTAGATGCTATCTGATGACATTCTTGCCCTTTGGCTTTGTGGAAGCTAATAACCTGTTTTTAAATTCAAAACACTTTTACTCAATGGTCAAAAAGAATATTGGATAAGATACAGAGATGGACAATAATAGATACTAATGGGGACAATAAAAATAGCTCTGGATAACTTTGTTTCTCAATCTGCAGCACTCCTAGTCTCCACAACTAAGAAAGTAATAATCAATTAGCCTAGAGAATATTCAATATAGTGTGGTTGTTTTAGGGAATGTTGGTGAGAGATAGCACCTAAAACCTACACAAGAGATTTCACTGTTCTCCTGTAACCTGCTTGCTTAGATGTCATACCAAAGTACTTGACAAATGAATTGATTTATGGTTTTCTCCTGTTTTGTGAACATTAAAGTTCATGGAATCACTTCCATGATGAAGCATGCCATTCAGAACAGCCTGGAGCCTCACTCCTCCTGGGCCATTGTCACTTATATCTGGCTCAGAACAAACATTCTCTTATTCCCTTTGGAGCAAGATATGTGGTTTTCACTAGCAGGCTACAGAACTTAATGGAAAAGAAAACAAATGTATTTCAAAGAAAAAGGAAGATTGAACAAGAAGAAACAAAACTGTCATTTACAAATAATATGATAAGCTAAGTAGAAAATTCTGGAGAACTTTGTTATGGTTACCTTCTCATTGCTGGGACAAGCACCTGACCAGAAGCAGCAGCTTATGGGAGTAAAGGGTGTATTTCAGGATTATAGATTCCAGAAGAAGCTTCATCATGGCAGAAGAAGCTGGCTCACTTCATCATACATCCACAGCAGAGAGACCACACCAAGCACCCACAAGCATGAGCTAACTCTGAACTCACACCAAGGGCTGGGCTCCACCTCAAGGTCCACCCCTGGTGACATCAGGGCTCCACCTCCCAAATACCCCAAGCTAAGAACTAAGTAGGAAACTTGGTCACAGACAACTGAGGATATGGGAACTTTTTTTTTTTTTCAAGGTAGGGTCTCACTTTAGCCCAGGCTGACCTGGAATTCACTACAAAGTCTCAGGGTAGCCTCGAACTCACGAGGATCCTCCTGCCTCTGCCTCCCGAGTGCTGGGATTAAAGGCATGCGCCACCATGCCTGGCTTTGGGAAAATTTTCTATTCAAACCAACACAAACCTGAATGTTTTAAAAAGCAGGTGTTCTATTAATTAGCACTAACACACTGAACTAAGAACTTAACTCAGCAAGATGCTGAATCTGAAATGAACTAAATTCATATAATAGCAATCTATATACTAGCATAGCTATAAGAAAAGATAGAGGGGAAAAGATTATTGACAATTGACTTGAAGAGTCTTAGGGATTTAGAAGTAAACCTAACAACACATATGTGTACCTTTAATATGCAAAAAGTGTCCTGAATGGAACAATATAACACCTGAATCAAATGAGGGGGTACATGGTGAGTTAGCAACTCCTCAGCACCTCACCACAAAAGCAACCAATGCCCCTCTTCCCAGGGCTATTCTCTTCCCAGAAAAGACTGTTAGAGTTCAAGAAAGCTTCCCATCCTATGAAGCCCCCTCCTTACAGGTGTACCCAAGACCAGAATAATAACACCTATCGACTGTGAAGGAAATTGTCTAAGCCTTACTGTGTCAGGGCTTCAGTGGGGAATGGGTCTTTCTCTCAGCCACTTCCTGTGGTTCTGAGTGGAGATATGGCATTCCAGAGCTTACTCCATGAAAGAGTTTCTGCGGGCACTCCAAAGAACCCTACTGAGGGGCCCTAAGATGCAGACCCAGAAAAGAAATGCCCCCTTTCATGCAGGTTTCAGTTACTTTGCATAGCAGGTATTCAACCTATTTCCCTCACAGAACAGTTCTCGTCCATCCTTTTCCTGGAAGCCTTTTAAATCTCCTTCCTCCCCTTATTCACGGTCCCAAGGCTTCCCTCTGTTTTGCTTCAGATCCTGATAGGCCTTTCTGGCATCCCAAAGATTACTTCCCCTTTGTTTCAGACCCCACTGGTCTCTCCTGACATTGAATGAAGCTTTAGGGTCAAGAAACTGTCTTGGTCACTCCTCTATTCTGAACCACAAACCTGACAAAAAACTAGATATTGAAACATTTCTTGAAAAGGTGTCCTACTATTTGAAACAGGCATATTGAACTATATAATGGGGCCTCACTGTTACATTATTTGAGTAAAGACCATGAGGAAGCAACTGGGTGGGACACATGGCTATCTAGACAAATAATATCAAGGCAAAGAAACTGAAAAAAGCCACGAGTTGGCTGGGGCTCTGAGAAGCTGCAAAGGAGCCAGTGTGACTAGGAAATGTTAGAGAAGGGGACGCGTGGGGGTGGAACTTGCTTTGCATCCCTGAACTTGAGCCATTTTGTACCCATACATGGATCGCAAAGAATTTTGCTGCCAGTTCAATTTCAGTTCTGTTAACCTACCACAGCAGCATGATTTCTGGTGGTTATTTATCTATTTCAACACAACAAATTGAATGCACTGCACAGTGAACTACCAAGAAACTTTATCTGTGTCAAAGCCCAGCGCCTTAAAATACAAAACGTGTGCTATTTCTTTACTGCTTATGGTTTATCTAGAAAATAATTGGGCCTTACTGCCACCTAGCACTACCTTCTCTAGATGAAAGAACTGGAACCAAGTCCCCACTTCCCTGTGGTTGTACCTTAATCAACTCAGACACAAACACGAGGGCCCCTTAATTCAGTGAATCTTGCTGAGTCTTCTCTAAGCTTAACAAGCTCACAGGCATGAACTTTGATGATTTATACACTGACAACTTGCTAAATGTTCTCTCGCATTTCTGTTCTCTCAACCAGAAGCTCTCTACAGACTTCCCATGCAAATTTAATTGGCTGTTAAACTCAAAGTAACAAGCATATCGTGGTAAAAAGGTCATTCAAAGAAAGCCAGGTTCCTTCAAGATGCTGTTGGAGAGGGAAAAAAAAAAGACACCTCACTTACTTAAGTTATCACTGCCTTTCTCCTCATGTATCAAACTAGGAAAAGAGCTTTTGGTATTAGCAAAAATGTTACCAAAGTCCTGGGTAATTTTCAATGTTAAGTCATAGACATTATGAGAGAGAATGCTATTTTGCTTGTTATATAGAAATGGAAATGTTCCTGTTACTACAGTGAGAGGAAATCTGTTTTGGCCAAAGTCTCAATGGTGGTTGGTTGAAACAACTTTTAATGCATTTTCCTGACAAGTGTTTATTGAAGCTTACACTACCAAAATGGTCCAAAGATATGCCCAAGTCCTAATGGATATACTGCTCTTGATCCTGAACGATACTTCTAATGTCTTTGGAAACTACTTGGGACCAATTACTCCAAACTTTCCCAGAATCTAAAATTTTATCTTAGAAGCCTAGCCACTGGGAGATATTGATGAGGAAACATTTTGAGGCCTTTTACTTCTCCTCCCACCATCTTCAGGTGTCCTAGCTTATAAATAAGCTGGGACAGCAGTGTACAAAAAGATCTGATTTTCTAGATAAACCATATTTTACAACAAAAGTTGTTACTTTCAGTTTAACAGCCTAAGGAAGCTAAACATCCTACAATACCAAAGAAGTCTCATACGAAGGAGAAATGACACTCCCAAAACTTCAGAAGCACCTCTTAGTTAAAAAAAGGGGGGGCTGGAGAGATGGCTTAGCAGTTAAGGCGTTTGCCTACGAAGTCAAAGGATCCCCGTTCTATTCTCCAGGACCCACGTAAGCCAGATGCACAAGGGGGCGCATGCGTCTGGAGTTCATTTGCAGTGGCTAGAGGCCCTGGTGCACCCATTCTCTCTCTCTCTCTCCACCTCTTTCTCTCTCTCAAATAAATAAATAAAGTATATGTATATATATAAAGGTTGCAAGAGCAGGAAGGCAGAAATGCTCCTAACCCATCCCCTTAGGTTTTAGACAGTATCAATACAGCATCCAATTTTTGATGCCAGCAACTACTTCACACACAGAGAAAGTACAACTCACCTTTTTAAAAGCCCATAGACATACCTGACATTTCCTCTGTGGTAGATCAGTGCAAAATCTTTTTTTTTTTAACTTATTTGACAGAGAGAGACAGACAGAGAAAGAGGCAGAGAGAGAGAGAGAATAAGTGCACCAGGGACTCCAGCCACTGCAAACGAACTCCAGATGCATCACCTTGTGCATCTGGCTTATGTGGGTCCTGGGGAATCCAGCCTCGAACTGGGGTCCTTGGGTTTCACAGGCAAGTGCTTATCTGCTAAACCATCTCTCCAGCCCCAGTGCCAAATCTTTACTTAAAGCATCCTGAGGGGTCAGAGGAGATAGGAGGATCGCTGTAAATTCAAGGCCAGCCTGAGACTACATGGTGACTTCCAGGCCTGCCTGGGCTAGAGCAAGACCCTACCTCAAAACAACAACAAAGGACTGGAGAGATTGCTTAGTGATTAAGGTGCTTGCCTGCAAAGCCTAAGGACCTAGGTTCAATTCCCCAGTACCCACGTAAGCCAGATACACAAGGTGGTGAATGCATCTGGATTTCTTTTGTGGTGGCTGGAGGCCCTGGCATGCCCATGCTTTCTCTTTCCTGCCTCTTCCTCTCTCTCTCTCTCTCTCTCTCTCTCATTCTCAAATTAATTAATTAATTAAATGTTACATGTATATGTGTGACTGATCTTATGTGCTACCATTTTACAAACTGTATCCTGAGAAAGGAGGAAAATAATGCATACATATGGTCCTCACCTGTGTCTCTTGTGATTGATTTGTTTTGTTTTGTTGCTATTTTTATTGGTTCTATTTATTTCTTTGTCTTCTGTACTTTTTTCTTCTATCTTCAAACTTTCTCAATTTGCTTTTAGGTTCACTGCTTTTGCTTTTGTAGCTCCTTTGTACTTCTTTCTTTTTTAAAAAAAAATTTATTTTTAAAGTTTTATTTATTTGAGAGAGTCAGAGAGAGAGAGAGAGAGAGGCAGAGAGAATGGGCACGCCACAGCCTCCAGCCACTGCAAACAAACTCCAGATGTGTGCGCCCCCTTGTACATCTGGTTTACGTGGGTCTTGAGAAATTGAACCAGGGTCCTTTGGCTTTGCAGGCAAACGCCTTAACTGCTAAGCCATTTCTCTAGCCCATGTACTTCTTTCTTAATGGTGTTTTGCATTTCATTTCTTGGTTATTGATGCCAATGGCCTAACAGACTACCCACTCCAATTTCATATTTGTCTGAATACTTGAGATTTTATACATTAATTGTCAGGCTACTATATTTAAAATCTCTATTTTACCAAAAGAGACTGACCCTCACTTTTTTTCTATACTCAGAAAAATCTACTTTTCTTCATTTCTGTAGCTACAATAGTCTCCATCCTTCCTTGCGTACCTCCAACCCATGTGCTCATCTTACTCAAACTTCACCTCCCTTCTCCTCCCTTCATCCTTTCCACACTTCAGCACTCAATGCTGCTACTTTTTGCTCCTAAAAAAAAAATTGTATGAGCCAAACCCCTCTCCAAACAATGCCCTAATGACAGATTCTATAAACTAAAGGGAACAGAACTGTGACATAAAACGTTATTCCGGGGCTGGAGGAATGGCTTAGCGATTAAGGCATTTGCCTGCAAAACCAAAGGGCCCAGGTTTGATTCCCCAGGACCCACATTAGCCAGTTGCACAAGGGGGCACACATGTCTGGAGTTCATTTGCAGTGGCTGGAGAACCTGATGCCATGCCCATTCTGTCTCTCTCCCTTTCTCTCTCTCTCTCTCTCTCTCTCTCTCTTCCTCCCCTCTTTCCCTGTCAAATAAATAAATAAATAAAATATTTTTTAAAAAGGTTATTCCATAATAAGCAAAGCCAGAACTATCAACGAATCTGCAGAGTTCAGCACTGAGCTAACCCCCTAAAAACCTGAAAGAAACACACTTCCTAGTGAAACTAAAAGAACTTACACAAGACAGGACACACAAGCAGATAAAGAGGTAACAAATAAAATTGGGGAAAAAAATTTCTACACAAATGCTCAAGACAAAACAAAGAGACACAAAGAAGAAAGGAAAGCAGGCCACCACAACACACCCCAACTTCTCAACACTCCCCCCAAGGGAAGCAAAATAACAACAGCGTGAAAGCTGAAATGTCAGAGAAAGAACTTAGAATTCTACTTTGAAAAACAATTCATGACTATATGGACACTTCTAATAAACAGATAAATGACCAAAATATACTCATGCAAGACCTTGACAAGACAGTCTCTGAGGTAAATGAAACAGTGAGTAAGCTCAAGGAAAAAGTCATAAAAATGGAGGAAAATTCAGCAAGGTAATGGAAACACTGAAAAGGAATCATAGAGAAGTCATGGACATGAAAGCAACCATCAGTCAGTAAAACCACGTCAGAAGTATTGTTAACAGGCAAGAACAAGTTCATGCGGAAGAATGAATATCAGGAGTGGAGGACGAAGTTGAAACAATAATACACAAGGCACTTATAAAGAAAAATTAAAGAAGATGACCAATTTTCAAGGATTCTTGGATAAATTCAAGAGATCAAACCTCAGAACATAAGGGGAAGGAGAAGGAGCTGAGGTAAATGCAAAAGGAATTGACCAGGGATGAAGAGATAGCTTAGCAGTTAAGGCACTTGTCAGCAAAGCCAAAGGACCCAGGTTCAATTCCCCAGTACTCACGTAAAGCCAGATGATAAGGTGGCCCGTGCATCTGGAGTTTGTTCACAGGGGCTAGAGATCCCAGGGTGCCCATTTTCTCTCTCTCTTTCTCTCTCTCTCTTTCTCTCTCTCTCTCTCTCTCTCTCTCTCTCTCACACACACACACACACACACACACACACACATGCACACATGCACACACACATAAGCAAATAAAATATTTTTTATTTTTAAAATATTTTTATTTTTATTTATTTATTTGAGAGAGAGATACATACAGAAATAGGCAAGTGGAGAGAGAGAGAGAGAATGGGCACGCCAGAGCCTCCAGCCACTGCAAACGAACTCCAGATGCATGCACCCCCTTGTGCATCTGGCTTACATGGGTCCTGGGGAGTCGAACCTAGGTCCTTTGGCTTTGCAGGCAAGTGCCTTAACCGCTAAGCCATCTCTCCAGCCCGAACATGATTATTTTTGCTAGAGCTCTTCCCCATCTTTTTTACTTATTTTTGAATTTTTAATGGAGTGAGAATTATTATTATTACTGGTGTTGTTGTTCTCTGTATGCCAAACATCTGGGACACAATATAGCACAGTAAATATCTATTCATTTTTAAAAATATTTTATTGCCGGGTGTGGTGGCGCACACCTTTAATCCCAGCACTCAGGAGGCAGAGGTAGGAGGATTGCCATGAGTTCGAGGCCACCCTGAGACTCCATAGTGAATTCCAGGTCAGCCTGGGCTAGAGTGAGACCCTACCTCGAAAAAACAAAAAATATATATTTTTAAATTTATTTACTTACAAGTACAGAGAGATAGAGAGAATGGACATATCCAGGCTTCTTGCCACTGCAAAATTGCCAGGTGCATGTGCCATTTGGTGCACTGGCTTGTGTGGGTACTAAGGAATTGAACCCAGGCCATCAGGCTTTGCAAGCAAGTACCTTTAATCTCTGAGCCATCTCCCAGCCCAATACCTATTAATTTTAATGCAAATGATTCTGCGTGTAAAAGTAATGCTGGGGCAGATTTGTCTCAGACACAAAACAGTCATTACTGTAGGGTAAGGACAGTTTTCTATGTGTTTTGCATCGTTGAAAATTTCTGCGCCTCAAATCTCATTTGTCACAGTCATTGGTATACAAGGTTCTACCGTTAATGACATATAGGACGTAGAGTTTCTCCTTTCTGGGTTACAATCATCCCTCCCTCCCTCCAAAGCATTCTCGTCCACTGAAAGTATCCTCTTTCATGTATCCTGCCAAATATTTTACAAGTTTAGAATTTCATCTTCTCTTTTGAGTTCGGCTGCATATTAGTCAGAGTACTTTAAGTTACAAATAGCACAGCAGAACGGAAACTCGGTTAAAACTGAAGGTGATTTATTGGTTCATGCACTAAAAATTGTGTCAGGTAAAACTGGATGCAGCATCTCACCAACATCACCTTGGCCCTCCTTCCTTCCTTTCTCGCTGTTCTGCCTTCAGCATGGTCTTTTCCCCAGCCCTGGCCCCTCTTTGGTTTTGAGAAAGACAGCTATCAAGTGCTCAAAAGACAATGGGCTTTGCTTCTTCATGTTGTGAGAAAGAAAGTACAATTGTCCTTAACATTACCCCTCACTCTACAACTGTATTCATTTATGTTACCTGTCCCAGGTGAACTGTGCCCAGTGGAATGAAATCCACAGAGTTTATGATCTGAAGCTAGGATGGAAGCATGACAGACCTAAATTCCAACATGGAGAACGAGGGCTCTGGGAAAAGCTAAAGGAACAATAGTTATTGGCAATGCATGTCCTCTGCAGTCTACAAGTGATAAGTTTTTAAAGAACATGTGTACCTTCAAAAAAAAAAAAAGCTTATCAAATATACTTAATAAGTGTTTACATTTTTCTTTCCCCTTATCCTCAAAAATTCTTATCCAAGTCCTATAAAGGGAAGCCACATTATTCTTTTTTAGCTAAGTATAATTTAAAGATCTCTCCTAGAAAGAGATGGATGATGATAAAGGAGCCATTTCAAGAGCTGGCCCAGAAAGTAATGATTAATTATATTCTCGTAGGCTGAACTGTCCAAAGTACTAGAGGGCATCATCTTTCTTCCAGTTTCTAAGGGGGTCAAGAGATTCTTGCCAGTGGTGGTGAGATATGAATGGAAATCTAGTCACTTGACCCTGCTACAGAAGCAATAATTCACCGCCTTCCAGGCAAGCTCTCCAAAAGAAGCACGTGTGAGGGTCTAAAGGACAATGGCTCGCTAAAATGGACAGATCCTTAGGAATGGCTTTAGTTGCCTGAAGGATTCAGGTCGCCTGCCCAACTGGAATAAATCTACCTGGTGAAAAAGTCAAATGGACTATCATGACCTAAATGACTGAGGGACCTGGGAAGATGGCACAGAGGTTAAAAGTGCTTGCTTACAAAGCCTACTGGCCTGGGTTCAATTCCTCCATCCACTCATGTACTGGCAAGAGACATTGGTACACACACACACACACACACACATATATATGAAATGACTGACATTTATAATCTTAAAGGGCTACTAAAACTCAAACCTTACTTGTCTCACAAGTTTTGGTTATTAACTCCAAGCCAGACCTAATGGACTACAGAATGAGTTCAAGGCCAATCTAAGCAACTTAGTGAGACTGTGCCTCAAAATAAAAAGTCAAAAACATTACAGGGATGGGGGGAATGACTGGCATATAGTTCAGTGGTAGAGTGCTTGCCAGGCAAATATAATATCCTAGGTTCAATACCCAGTACCAAAAATCAAAAAAAAAAAAACTACTAAAAGTTTAATTTCCCTTGAAGAAAATGCTTGTAGTAATGGCCCCAAATTAATCACATCCTTCTTTGCCCATGCCCACTGGCTAGCTGCCAATCTGTCTCTCACTGTCTCGCACTCTCTCTCCCTCTCTCTCTCTCACACACACACACACACACACATACAGAGAGAGAGAGAGAGAAATGATGCCCATGTAACATTCTTTGGCCAATGGACTATGCAAACACAACACAACAGAAGTCTAAAATGTGTGTTCATCATGGCTTGCCTTTCCTGGTTGCTAGGAACATTTGCACCACCACATGAAAGCTATGATTGTTTCTTGGAAGATACAGAAGGAGGGAACATAAGGTGTCTGTTGTTCCATCGTCTAGTTATTCAGACTTTGCCAAAGCTGCGTGCAAGGCTGAGCCTAGCCATTACCACGTCAAGCAGAAATGAATTGTTCTAGGTCAAGGGTACCCATATTCACAACTTAAATAAATACGATCAAGTAAATAGATATTATTTTCAGCCACTGTGCCTTGAATTGTATTCACATAAAACAAACTATAAAAAGCCTTCATACCTTATGACACCTACATACCTTAGAGTACTTAGTAGATAACCAATAAATGTCTACAGAATTGGTAATTAATCTACCTGATTATCAATTTGAATTCTAGTAACACAACTGTCAAAGATTCTCATTGAGTGTCAGAAAACATAGAGCATCTCATACCAAAATTAATCTGAGTCTTCTTATTTTATTTAAAGGAAGACATAAGACACAACCTTCCAGCTCTGCTAACAAAGCTTTATAGTGGGAGTTTAAATAGAAAATGAAGTGATTGACCTAAAATTCTTAGCTCAGCTTCTGACCTTCAATATATGTTATTCCAGATGAAGAGGATGATTATAAATTTTATGATGATGGATCCACAAGTATAGGAGCTACTTCAATCTGTATTTTATTCAACGGTACATTGCTTATAATATCATGACTGCATAAAATGAGAGGTCTGTGATAAGGAGGAAGCTAAAGCAGGATAATAAACAGGGTGGTTTGGGGAATAGCCTTATCCTACCCACCATACATCGTTTCTTCTTGAAGAACTGACATCCACCTTCAGTTAGCACAATGCTTATCTCTTAAAATATTCCCTGCTTTCCATTTTCTGTTCTGCATACTTGATAGCTTATTCTGATACCTTTGGGTATTAACAGTTCTGTTAACCTTTCTCTCTTCTCTTTCTGATAGTCATCTTACATCCTAAAATTGATCATTTTGTTCATCATAACCTCTCCTTCTCCACCTAGTCATGCATGTAATCCATCTCTCATGCTTTTGATTTCAGGTGCTCCCTGTTCTTTTCCTGTAAGTATATTTGGTTTTTTTTTTTTTTCTAATCCTCCTGCTCTTTCCCATGCTACTTTGTTTTGTTTTCTATGCGTTCCTTATTCCTATAATTATTTTAAATATTCCCATATTACAGGTTCTGATTTTAAATATGTCAAGAGCAGATTCTGGGAAGATGGTAGAGTTGGAAGCCCTAGAAACCTATCTCCCTATCTAGACAACAAAGCACTGCAGAATCTGTCCAGGGTAACTATTTTGGTACTCTGAATTCTACTCAAGGCGTGCAACTTTCAAGAAAGGAACTAAGTATTAAAATACACGTGGGTGCTGGAGAGATGGCTCAGCATTAAAGATGCTTGCTTGCAAAACCCGGCAGCCTGGGTTTGATTCCCCAGTAACCTGTGAAAAGCCAGATGTACAAATTGATACATGCATCTGGAGTTTGTATTGGGAAGAGGTTCTGGCACGCCCCCCCCCCCACACACACACACACTCTTTGCAAATAAATTATTTAATTTCTTAAATACAGTTAATTTTGATCAATTAAAGTGTTTTGCACTGTAGTAGCTAACCATCCCCTCCCTACTTAATCCCCACAGTAGGCAAATGTTGCTGGAGTGGCTTGCACAAAGCATAGAGGGGTGATAGTGGACCTAAAGCATTCTGGCCTACAAATATCTTGGATCCGTGCCACTTCTGACCATTGAGACCCGGAGGTGTTTTTGTTTTTGCAACATTTTTGTTGCACTTCGCTGTTCCCTATTACTTCAAGACCTCACCCCTCCATTAAAATGATTTCCAGGGAATTTAAAGAGGTAGTGCCACTTTTCCTTCCTTTATTTTTCTGTTTTCCCCTTACAGAAAAAAAAATTACTGAATTTGGGGGTAAAGTAAAAAAAAAATGACTGGGTTTGCCCAGAAAAAAAATAAAAAGGTAAAGATTCAGAAAAGTCCTAACAAAACCTTAATTTTGAACTTCAGGCCAGTTCTTGGCATGGAGACAGCTTACATAATGAAAAGGTTTTAAAAATCAGTAACAATAACATAAAGAGAAGCCATGAGGAAAGAATTCTGATTTCTAGTTTCCATAAGATTCAAATGTACAATTTTCAACAGTAGCAACCAAAAACAAGCCGTACCAAAGAAAAAAGAAAGTGTGGAATGCTTAAAAGGAAAAACAATTGTCCCCACAAAGGCTAAGTGGTAGATCTACTAGATAAAGACTTGAAAACTGGCATGGTCCATTTTCTGTTGCTATAATAGAATGCCAGAGACTGGGTAATTTATTTTAAAAAATAATTTTAGGGCTGGTGAGATGGCTCAGCCATTGAGGCGCTTGTGTGCAAAGCCTAAGGACCCAGGTTTGATTCCCCAGTACCTATGTAAAACCAGATTACAAGGTGGTACATGCATCTGGAGTTCATTTACAATGGCTAAAGGCCCTGGTGCACCCATACTCTCTATCTATCTATCTATCTATCTATCTATCTATCTATCTATCGATCTTCCCCTTTCTCCCTCTCTCTCTCTCTCATCTGCTTCTTTCTCCCTCTCTCTCTTCTCTCTCTCTCTCTCTCTCTCTCTCTCTCTCATAAGCAAATAGATAAATAAAATATTTTTTAAAAAATAATTTTACTTGTGATTCTGGAGTCTGGAAGACAGGTGTACAGAAGCAGAAGCTGACAAGGCCTTCACGTTATAGCATAACATGGTAAAGTGTATATAAAAGAAATAATCAGAGCTGGGGAAATGGCTTAGCAGTTAAGGCGTTTGCCTGAAAAGCCTAAGGACACCAGTTCAATTCCCCAGGACCCACCTAAGCCAGATGCACAGGGGGCGCATGTGTCTGGAGTTTGTTTGCAGTGGCTGGAGGCCCTGGCATGCCCATTCTCTCTTTCTGTCTGCCTCTTCCTCCCTCTCTCTCTCTCTCTCAAATAAATAAAGAAATAAAAATATTTTAAAAATAGAAAAAGAAGCACACTCACTTTTATAACCACCTATTCTCACAATAAGTAACTTACTTCCACAATAACACTGATCCATTACTGAGGGCTCCACCCTCACACCCCAATCACTTCCCAGTAAAACCTACCATCTAACATACTAGACATCAACCACCTAACATATTAGAAATCAACCTTCCAACTCATGACTTTGAGGTACTCATCCAAACCATAGCAACAATGATCTTAGGGATACTCAAAGAACAACACACACACACACACACTGTGCACCACCACCCCCAGCAAATCACTGTGGCCATATACCACTGGCCCCATCTAATCATTCCAGCCTGAAGTCTCCTCTGATTGGTGCTAAGCCTCACTGCTGGGCCCTTCCTCATTCCCATGATCCTGCTGGGTAACCTCTGCAGACCAATGCCCCCATACTAGCCACATACTCAGTAAGGTGACATCATGGAGCCCCACATCCCCACTCCCAACTCCCCTTCTGCTTCCAGGTGCCTGTATTCACCTACCAGTGCCCCCTTGAAGCCTTGCTTCTGCCCCAGACAGGGAGCACAGGAATACTTGGCACGCCCTCACCACTGGGGTACCAGTGGGACCTCTACAACTTACTCAGCTGAGGTACAGTGAGGTAGCAGAAGCAAGTGCTACTGCTTCTGAGCCCCACAGGCAAGGCATGGCTGTGATCATAGGCTGAAGAAATCTGGGACCTCCAAAACAGATCTCCTAACAGCCACCAGTCCAAACTGCTGTGTGGTGCACTTGCAACCTGCACAGTCTGCTCCTCTACAGATAGAATTCCATCCCACTCCAATCAGGTTCAAACACAAACAGAAAGATCGCTCACTGAAGATCCTACAAGGGCCACTATTTACTTCCCTCTTAATAAAATTAGAAGCTGGGCGTGGTGGCACATGCCTTTAATCCCAGCACTCGTGAGGCAGAGGTAGGAGGATCACCGTGAGTTCGAGGCCACCCAGAGACTACATAGTTAATTCCAGGTCAGCCTGGACCAGAGTGAGACCCTACCTCAAAAAAGCCAAAATAAATAAATAAATAAATAAATATTAAAAAATAATAATAAAATTAGACTTTTACCCTGAGATGGGTAGGCACCAAAACAAAAGTCAAAAATACAAGATAAGCTGACAGACCTCCACAAAGACTGCCTAGTCCCACAAAGGAAGTATTCAGTGTAAACACAGAGGAGACAACAGGAATAGAATCCCAAGATGAAAGTACAATAAGCTTATTTAATAAATTCAATGCAACCCCAACCAAGTGATGGCTGAACTGGAAGCAAATCATCAAAAACCCAACAATCATATAAATGAAATGCAACAGAATCAAGAATCATCTCTTACAACACTCAGCTTTCATAACTAGGCCTAACTTAATCAAGGAAAAACAGAGAGACCTCAAAAGAGAGATAAACAAATTGAAGGTGAGTCAACAAATAGAGGAACTCAACAACCAGCTGATTAAGTGTAATGCAGACATGATCAAATGCAAGAATGAACTCCAAGAAATGTCAAGAAAATCAAACCTCGACCTGAAATTGGACTTCAAAAAAGAGATGGACATGATGCAAAATAATGCAACAGAAAACAAAAATCAAACAAAGCTTTTAAAGCCTCTCTACAGACCCTCACTAACAGAGTAGATTGTGTGGAGGACAGAACCTCAGCTCTAGAAAACAAGACAGAAGAAATTGATCACGAGTCCAAAAACTTTGATAAGTTCGAAAAATCATGCAAACAGAATATGGGGGAATAATGGGATACCGTAAAACAACCAAACATCCAGATCAGGGGTAAACCAGAAGGGGAAAAAAAATTCAGGCTAAAGGTATAGCAAACATATTCAGCAAACTTATTGAAGAAAATTTTCTCACTCTCACCAAAGAGAGACCCATCCAGATACAAGAAGCTCACAGAAAAGCAAACAGGACCAAAGAAGAAACTCTCCAAGCCACATTATAGTAAAAACTCTAAACCATGAAAAGAGAGAGTACTAAAAGGATCAAGAAAGAAACAACTCATTATATACAAAAGCAGTATCATCAGAATTACCACAGATTTTTCAGTGGAAACCATGAAAGCCAGAAGGAATTGGAGCAGAGCACTTCAAAGTCTAAAACCCTATGGCCTCCAACCCAAACTACTGTACCCAATAAAAGTACTCAGAACAGATGGAGAAAGAAAAACTTCCATGACCAAAACCAGCTCTATGATTATATGAACACAAAGCCAAAGCTACAGAGAATACTTCAGGTAATACTCCACATGAAAGAGTCAACCAACCTCAAGAGCCTGCAAGAGGACAAACACAGTAACCAAAACTAGAGCAGGCAAGAAAATATTCAAAGCCCAAGAAAGCACCAAACCCCAATAAACCCTCCTGCATGGCAGGGATTAAATCAAATATCACAGTTATAACTTTAAATATTAACAGTCTTAACTCACTCATCAAAAAATACAAGTTAATGAAAAAAAATACAAGTTAACAGGATGGATCAGAAAAACATGCCCTTCCATCTGCTGTCTTCAAGAAACCTATCTCAACATTAAGGATACACATCTCCTCACGGGTGAAAGGATGGAAAATGACTTTCCAAGCAAATGGAAATAAGAAACATGTGGGTGTGGCTATATTAATATCTGGCAAAATAGACTTCAAATCAAAAGTAATCCAAAAGAACAAAGAAGCCCACTTTTTAGTCCAACAAGAGAATATCACAATCATAAATTTATATGCACTAAAAACAGGTGCACCACATTTTATAAAGCAAAACCTACTTCACACAAAAAAAAAAAAACAGAAATAAATCCCAATACCATCATAGTAGGGGATGTCAATAACCCACTATCATCAATAAACAAATCATCCAAGCAGAAAATCAATAGGGAAATAATAAATATTAACAACCACCATAGATCAATTAAACCTAACAGACATCTACAGAACATTCCACCCAATTCCACAGAATACACATTCCTCTCAGCAGCACATGGAACCTTCTCCAAAATAGATCACATATTAGGGCACAAAGTGTGCCTCCATAAGTCCAGGAAACTTGACATAACTTCCTGCATCATATCTGACCATAATGCATTAAAGCTAGAAATTAGCAACAAGAGCCAGGTATGGTGGCACATGCCTTTAGTACCAGCACTCAGGAGGCAGAGGCAAGAGAATCGCTGTGAGTTCAATGCCACCCTGAGACTACATAGTGAATTCCAGGTCAGCCTGGGCTAGAGCGAAACCCTACTTCCAAAAAAAAAAAAAAAAAAAATAACAACAAGAGAAACAACAGGAAATACAGGAAGTCCTGGACACTGAAAAACATTCTACTAAACAATGAGTGGATTGTAGAAGAAATCAAAAGGGAAATTGTAAAATTTCTAGAACTGAATGATAATTATAACAAAAAAAAAAAAAACAAGATAGTAAAACTTATGAGACACAATGAAGGCAGTCCTAAGGGGAAATTTTATAGCACTAAATGCCTTCATAACAATGACAGAGAGGTCTCAAATTAATAACCTAACCATCCATCTAAAGGCATGAAAAACAAGAACAATCCAACCCTAAGAGTTCCAGATGGAACAAAATAATTAAGATCAGAGCAGAAATTAATGAATTGGAAACTAAGAAAGCATTTAGGAAAATTGATAAAATGAAGAGCTGGTTCTTTTAAAAAATAAACAAGATTGATAAACCCCAGCCAACTTTATCAAAAGAAAAAAGAGAAGCCTCAAATTAACAGAATTAGAAATGAAAAGGGAGAGGTCACAACAGACATCAGTGAAATTGGAAGACTCATCAGGGCACAAAATTGGATAATCTGGAAAAAAAATGGATGAATCCTTAGATATATACTACCTACCAAAACTAAATCCAGAGCAAATAAATCTCCTAAACAAACCTATTACATCCATTGTGATTGAAAATGTAATCAAGGTCTGGAGAGATGGCTCTGTAGTTCAGGCAATTGCCTGCAAAGCCTAATGACCTGGGTTCAATTACCAAGTACCAACATAAGCCAGACGCACAATGTGGCACAATGGTTTGGAGTTTGTTTGCAGTGGCAAGAGGCCTTGGTATGCCCATCCTCTCTGTGTCTCTTCTCTCTCTCTCTCTCTCTCTCTCTCTCTCTCTCTCTCTCTCTCTCTTTCTGTGCAAACAAATAAAATACTTTTGAAAAAAGAACAGAAAACACAATCAAAAAGCTCTCCAAAAGAAAAAGTCCAGGACCTAATGGACTCTTGGCTGAATTCTACCAGGCCTTCATTGAATAACTGAAGCCACCTTTTCTCAACCTGTTTCATAAAAATCACAAAGGACCAAGATGAGTATAATTACTTACGCCTAAGGGACTAGTATAATGCAATCACATAATTCATTTCCATTCGGGAAGTTCCTGGCTTAGTCTCTTTGAGTATTGCAAGTCAGGAATGGCTATGCCCCACTTCCCTCTTGTCTAGTCAAAGCTCACTGGGAGCCATGAGGTGTGGCAGTCCATGTGGTTAACCCAAGGCTCTCCAGCCACCTGCCCTTGCAATACTCTACACATCACACACTCCGATAGAGCAGGCCTCTGTCTTCTCTGAAGTATGAAGAATGCTAAGAATCGAGTCAGAAGCCACCCTTGATGTAGGAAGATGTATTTAAACAGTGTGCTGAGATAGGAAGAATGCAGGAGTTGCAGATTTGAGTTTTAATTCACCCTTAACTGGCTTTGGATTCAACAAGACCACAGCCTGTCTATCAGGTTTCTGTGACTAGGGACAGCAATACTGTTCTGCCTAACTCTAAGGTCACCTGTGAGGATGACATGAGACAATGCATAGAAAACCCCTTGACATAGGCCACTGAGTTTGCAATAGGAAGAGGTCATCATTGATATACGGTATACTACCCTGTACCTCAAACACATATAAATAAGATCATCTGGGAATGGGGAAGGGAAAAATTGGCAATTTCAAATTTAAAACTTACATTTGCCAGCTATAATGACATACATCTATAATCCTAGCTACTTGGGAGGCCGAGGCAAGAAGATCACAAGTTTGAAGACAGCCTGAGCAACTTACAGAGATTTTGTCTCAAAGTAAAATGTTGGGCTGGAGAGATGGCTTAGTTACAACGCTTACCTGCAAAGCCGAAGAACCCATATCAACTCGTCAGATCCCACATAAGCCAGATGCATTAGGTGATGCAAGCACAAGGTCATGCATGTGCACAAGGTAGCACACACTTCTGGAAGTTGATTTCAGTGGCTAGAGGCCCTGGTGAGCCCATCCCCTCTCTCTCTCTCTCTCTCTCTCTCTCTCTCTCTCTCTCTCTTTTGCTAGCTTGCTCACTCACTCTCTCATAAAATAACTTCTGAGAGCTCAACACTAAATCAGACTTAAAAACACACCCACCAAAGCCCAGGGAATTTTGTAGAAGAGGGGGAGGAAAGATTGTAAGAGCCACAGGGTAGGAGGGAATATTTAGTGACACTGCCCCCCACCCCAATATTGGCTGACCACTGCTCTTACAATTCTTTTTTTTCAAATTTTTTTGTTGTTGTTATTTTTATCTATTTATTTAAGAGCGACAGACAGACAAGAGAGAAAAAGAGGCAGATAGAGAGAGGGAGAGAGGAATGGACGCATGCCAGGGCCTCCAGCCACTGCAAACGAACTCCAGACGCATGCGCCCCCTTGTGCATCTGGCTAACGTGGGTCCTGGGGAGTCGAGCCTTGAACCAGGGTCCTTAGGCTTCACAGGCATGCGCTTAACTACTAAGCCATCTCTCCAGCCCAACTCTTACAATTCTTAACCCATAACCCCATGGTGAATACTAGCAATCCCACTTTGGAGGGCCTCAGTGGAATGGATGCAGGGAGGAGGGGATGATGTGCTCATATGAAGTTTCTATTTAATAATAAATAAAATTATTAGAAAGTTTCAAACATGGATACAAACAGGCAACTGAAAGACTGGAGTCCTGGTAGTAGAAGAGAGAAACAGAGAGGAGGAGGGAGAGAGGGAAGTGGGGAAAGGGAAACAGAAAAGAGAACAGGGGAGAGAAATGAGAGATGAACAGAAAGAATATTGGAAGAAACAGTGCCAGATGACTTCCCAAATGACAATAATACACATATTGAGACATTTAATCAATCTTTTGAAAGTCAAAGACAGAGAAACTTGAAGGCAGCAAGAGAACAGCAGTTTGTCACATACATGGAATCTCCAACAAGTTAATTAGCAAATTTATTATCACAAATGTTGAAACCAGAAGGCAATGTGCCAATATATTCAAAATGCTAATAAGAAAAAAAAAAAGCGTGTCTACAAAACTATCCTTCAAAATGAAGGACAGCGCTGGAGAGATGGCTTATTGATTAAGGCACTTGCCTACAAAGCCAAAGGACCCAGGTTCAATTCCTCAGGACCCACGTAAGCCAGATGCACAAGGTGGCACAGGTATCTGGAGTTTGTTTGCAGTGGCTGTATGCCATGGCATGTCTATTCTCTCTCCCCCCCTCCCCCTCTCTCTCTCTCAAATAAATAAATAAATAAAATTTTTAATGAAGGAGAAATTGAGATGCCTCTAGATAGACAAAAGCTGAGGGAGCGGCTGCCATCAGACCTAACCTGCAAGAATTTTTTTAATATTTTATTTTCATTTATTTATTTGACAGAGAAAGAGGGGGAGAGAGAATGGGCATGCCAGGGCCTCCAGCTACTGCAAATGAACTCCAGATGTGTGTGCCCCCTTGTGCATCTGGCTAATGTGGGTCCTGGGGAATTGAACCTGGGTCTTTTGGCTTTGCAGGCAAGTGCATTAACTGCTAAGCCATCCCTCCAGCCCAACCTGCAAGAAATTTTTAAGGAAGCTCTATGGGATAAAATGACAGAACATTAGACAGTACTTAAAGAAAATATATAAAATCACTATCTCAAACAATGGTCAATTAATGAGCAATTATTGAAGCATGTGACTTGTAATTCTTTTTTGTTTGCCACACAGTTTAAGAGATTAATGTATTTTTTAGAATAATTATTAGTCTATAAGCTAATCATATTTTAATTTCAGTTTGTGACTCTATATTTTCTATATAATTTAAGAAACCAATGCCTTTTTAAATATTTTGTTTATACCTTGGGACACACATTACATAAGGACTTAATTTTGTGACAACAAATGAAAAACATAGACAAAGATCTTAAGAAGCAAAAATTTCGTATATTATTTAAAATTAAAGTGGCATAAATTCAATTTGCAGTGTTGTAATTTTACATGTAATCTGCAAAAAATAGCTGCAGAGGGCTGGAGAGATGGCTTAGCAGTTAAACGCTTGCCTGTGAAGCCTAAGGACCCCGGTTCAAGGCTTGATTCCCCAGGACCCACGTTAGCCAGATGCACAAGGGGGCGCAGGCGTCTGGAAGTCATTTGCAGTAGCTGAAGGCCCTGGCACACCCATTCTCTCTCTCTCTCTCTCTCTCTCTCTCTCTCTCTCTCTCCCTCTTTCTCTCTCTGTCGCTCTCAAATAAATAAATAAAAATGAACAAAAAAATAGCTGCAGGACATTTTTTATAAAAGAGGGGAATTGGAAAGGACTTCAACATTTTATTTTAAGCAAATAGCATCTTCATACAAAGGAAGATAGTAGTAAGGGAAATGAAGGGGGAAATGTCAGCAAAATGACAGAAGTCTTTCCTTCTCAGTAATTCCATGAAATGTTAATGGATTCAGCTCTATAATCAAAGGATGAAAGTGAGGAGAGAAAGAGAAGAGGAGCTTAGGAACCACGAGAAAGGTGACAGGAAACCTATAAAACAGGTAGAAGCAGAAATACAATTCTAAGACAAGTATAGAGCAGTTGTCCTTCTCCCAGCTACTGAGCGGGGCGAGGGGAGCCCAGCACTGCCAGCCAAAGCACACCCATGCCGTGAAGACCCTGGCGATAAAACATAAGCAGGTAGACCTGGGCAGAAGACAAACCCATGGTGCTCACAAGTTTTAAGTCAGTGTGAGGATTTGGTTTGAAAGTGGCTTCTCTTACATGGAGATATTTATGTGCCCATGTTTGTCCAACATTGTTAACAATAGCTAAAATATGGAAGACAGAAGAAGAGATGCACAAAACGTGGTATCTACAAATGCTATGTGAATGAACGTTGAGAATATTATGCTCAGTGAAATGGGTTGAGCTACCTTAGCCTGTTCTCTGCTGTAATAACAGGACGCCACAAGCTGAATAACGTACAAACGGCAGGAGCTCATTTGGCTTGTGGTGCTGGAAGGAAGGAAATACAAGAGTGAGGGGAAGTATCTGGCGAGAACCTTCATGCTGCATCATAACACGATGGAAGGGTGAGTATATATGAGCTGGGACCCATTCCCAGGATAGCTAACCCACTCCTATGACAATGGCACTGACTCATTCATGAGGGTAGAGCCTTCACAACCTATTAAATGTTAGATGGGGACAAAATGGAGTTACCAAAGACAGCAAGAGGGAGACAGACACAAGGACGTGGGTCATCCACATTCCTCAAGAAACCACCCAGCCAATATCCCTTCCTTGCCTAACACCGTCCCAGGTCTTGGTTTCCTGCCCCCTTATCTCCCAGGTCACCTGGTCACTGTTCTAGTCTCACACCCTAGCTATTTGAAAAGGCTAATGTAAAGAACAAAGGAGTTTTCTTTTCCCCCTTCCTCACCTTCCCCCAACTGAAGAGCTCTATAAAGCCCTCTATCTGTAATCTCAAAGTTGGCTGTACTCCGCTCTTGAGTCAGTCCTGGTGGCTTGTGCTTTTCCCGAATAAACACTCCTATTTGCCTCAGAGTGATCTCTGTGGTCTTGGTCAGTCCCTAATCTTACATTAACCACCTAGGAAATGTCTCACTTCTTTTTTTTTTTTTTTTTTTTTTTTTTTTTTTTTTTTTTTTTGGTTTTTCGAGGTAGGGTCTCACTCTAGTCCAGGCTGACCTGGAACTCACTATGTAGTCTCAGGGTGGCCTCGAACTCACGCGATCCTCCTACCTCTGCCTCCCGAGTGCTGGGATTAAAGGCATGCGCCACCACGCCCGGCATGTCTCACTTCTTAATACTGCTACTGTAGCAATTGGGTTTCCACATGAGCTTGGGACAGAACATTGAACTATAGCATAGTCACAAAAACTCAAATACTTTATGGTTCTGCTTTTATGACACCTTTAAGATAGTTTAAAATAAAAAACATAGCAGCAGACAGTACAATGGTAGTATCCAGGGATGGGGAAGAGGAGAAAATATGGAGTTCTTGCTAATGGTGATAGAATTTCAGTTTTTTATGATGAAAAGTTATGGAGATGAAAGGTGGTGATGACTGCAAAACAAACATTGTAAAAGTACTTAGCACCACAGACATGTGCACTTAAAATGGTTAAGATGTAAATTTATGTGTATTTTAACACAATTTAAAAGATGGGAAATGCTTAGGTCTTGTTGCATTGCTAGATCGCACTTATGTAATTTGTCATTTTTAAACATGAGCTTATTTTCAAGGATGAACATTCATTCTTTGGGAGTCCTATTCTGAAAATTAACTTTTATTTATTTATTTATTTGAAAAGGACAGACAGAGAAAGAGGGAGAGAGAGAGAATGGGTGTGCCAGGGCCTCCAGCTACTGCAAATGAACTCCAGACGCATGCGCCCCCTTATGCATCTGGATAACGTGGGTCCTAGGGAATGGAGCCTCCAACCAGGGTCCTTAGGCTTCATAGGCAAGCCCTTAACCACTAAGCCATCTCTCCAGCCAGGGAGTCCTATTCGTGTGTGTGTGTGTGTGTGTGTGTGTGTGTGTGTGTGTTTTCCAAGGTCTCACTCTAGCTCAGGCTGACCTGGAATTCATTATGAGTCTCAGGGTGGCCTCGAACTCTCGGCGATCCTCCTACCTCTGCCTCCTGAGTGCTGGGATTAAAGGCATGCGCCACCACGCCCGGCGGGAGTCCTATTCTTTATAAACTTATTAGACTACACTGTTTTCAGCCTTGGCTTATGCTTAGAGAGCAAAAGGTTTCAATGGTTTGAGGCCATTGTTAATGCCCCAAAACCTGGTAAGAATGCCATGTTTCATCCCAAACTGAATTCCTAGGTAGTTATCTAACATGGGGAGTTTTATTCTACCCTTTTCCCACCTCACACAATTTACACTTGTGCAACATTCCTAGTTTGTTCTAAGCACAAAACCCAAATCCGTTTCCACAAAAAAAGACCACCTTCCTTCTCTCTAAAGTCCTCCTTTCTCCTTCACCTTGAGCTTTCTCTTCACTTAACCTCCTCTCACGACAACTTCTCCCAACCCTGACTTCAGCTCTACTTTTCCAGCCTGTTGTTCTCATGTTTCCCACGATCTCTGCCTTTTAATGACTTACTAAAATGTGATTTTAGAATTTAAGGTGAGGATGTCATCAGATGACTCGGATTTCAAGTAGGGGTACACTCAGAATAGAGGTGCAATTTAAAGAGTTGCATATTTTATTACAGAGTTACTTAAGAATGTAAGACTAAATTTTCTTAAGAATAATATTGATAAAAATGAATATCAGAATAATGCAGTGAAATCTATATCATCGAGTATTTGCCAGAAACAACGATAATCAGATAGTATTTCAAATTTCAAGGGTAAAGTAGTAATACAGTTTCAGAAAAACTCCTGGAAAAAAATTAAAGGATTAGGAAAAGAGCCCTAACTCATTAGAATGATGACAGATATACTTCCTACTAGGCAAGCATACCAGAGCTATAATAAGTATTGTTTGTACTGTCTGCACAAGGTTCGGGGAAAATACCTTGACATTTCTGAACTTAGAAATAAAAACATGATGCGCACACATGATACACTGTACTTTTTTTTCGTTTTTGGTTTTTTGAGGGAGGGTCTCACTGTATCCCAGGCTGACCTGGAATTTGCTATGGAGACTCAGGGTGGCCGCGAACTCTCAGCAATCCTCCTACCTCTGCCTCCCGAGTGCTGGGATTAAAGGCGTGCGCCACCATGCCCGGCTCAGTACACTGTACTTCTAAAGGAAAGCCTTGAAATTTTTCCCTGCTCTTGTTAAGTGCTAGAAGGAGCCAGTGAGAGAATGAACCACGGGAAGAAAGCTGAGGCCCCAGTCCCACCACCCAACACAGGCAGCAGGCTGAACTTGTGAATGACACCCTAGGCACACAACTGAAACAGTTGGGAACCATCCAGGCAGGAAAAGGCCCAGGGCCGCTGGAGGACTATCTAGTTACCTATTTGGAAATATGCATGGAGAGCTTTGGGCCTGACAGGGCAGGAGATAAAAGTTACTTCATGTAAAGACCCTACCCTCTATCAGTCTCTACCCTGGTACATCACAGAAACTGTGATCAAATGACAAGCAAGAAATATAGACAAATTAGCCGGGGCATGGTGGCACATGCCTTTAATCCCAGCACATGGGAGGCAGGGGTAGGAGGATCACCGTGAGTTCAAGGCCACCCTGAGAGTACATAGTGAATCCCAGATCAGCCTGGGCTAGAGTGAAACCCTACCTCAAAAAAAAAAAAGAAAGAAAAGAAATATAGACAAATTAAAAAATAAAAACACCTTGTAGAGGAGAGACAGACTCTAGGATAAGGTTCTTTTGAAATAAATTTTAAAAAGAAAAGAAGAATAAGGCTGGAGGAATGGCTTAGCAGTTAAGGCATTTGTCTGTGAAGTCAAAGGACCCAGGTTCGATTCCTTAGGACCCACGAAAGCCAGATGCACAAGGTTGCACATGCATCTGGAACTCGTTTGCAATGGCTAAAGGCCCTGGCACACCCATCCTCCTTCCCTCCCTCCCTCCCTCTCTCTCTCTCTCTCATAAACAAAATAATATTTTTAAAAAGAAAAGAAGAATAAATTCATTAGGAGCACTCTACCACCTCTGGCCAAAAATTCCCTGAGGAGTCTTCTTAAGCATATAGTCACAGAGAAGTAGCCACCGATTTTTAGACCTCATTTATATCTTCTATGCCCTCGGACGGTGTGAGCCAGGCCTTTCTGGTGCACACCTCCCCTCAGTATGTGAGGTGTGCAGGTACCTTGTGAGGAAAAGCCACTTTCTGGTCTGCTTCAAGGACTAGCCATAATTGGCCATCGGAGAAACACCATTATTAGGTGTTTCATTATTAGGTTCTTGCGTCTAACGAAAAATAAATAAGATGCCTCACGCAGCTTGTAAAATTCTGCAGAACCCTATTCAACATCAAATCGCCAGGACCCTCCACCTTGGTGGGACCTGAGGGGTTGCCAGCAGGAGCTGGACACCTCCTCAGTGCATTCAGCCTCTAGTGTCTTGCCTGAGAGGCCAACCGCAGGTTAGCTTGGGTTGTCTCCAAAACCCAGCTGATACTAGGTTCCTGAGACGCAGTAGTCTTTAGATAACCACGTGCCTTTCCCCTCATACTGCTCTCTTGGTGACAGCATTCAAATAAGCTAATTTCAGTGGCATGGTAGTTGCCTTGGTTGATCTTAAACAGGAATTTACTCTAGACTTACTCTCTTTTGCTTTTATTTTTTTTTCCCCCCCTGAATGCTCACAGCTCTTGCCCTGCCCTCTATAATCTGGGAAAATGAGGATCATTTCTCTCCTTTAATCATCACACAGAAGAAAGTCTCCAAGAGCAAAATGGTGGCTTCAGAGGTGACAACATGCAATTAAAAGTCTGCAGTTTTGCACATTCCAAGCAAGCAATTTAAAATGTCAACTAGTGAGTAGGTTCTTTGTGCTGTATAAAAGACTCCCTCTGATTCCCCCAGACAACTCATTTGCAGAATTGCTAGTAAATCAACATAATTTGTTTTCTCCAAGACTTCATTCTGCTAGGAAAACTACCTTCAAAACTGCTGAAGCTACTGCAATTATATAAAATGATTGCCTCTTACAATAAGGAACTTCCCTATAATTGTTTATGCAAATGAGAGACGATAACACACGTATAATTTAGACACAGAGGATTATCCTTGAGAGGAAGTGTGTTGCTCCCAAGTTAGTTTAATTTCATCCATTTTCCCCTTGCTTCCTAAAATCCCGGGATTCTACAATTCAGCCGATATTAAGGTTCTTGAGGACATACATTTTGTTTGAGTGAATTCAAATGCGTAGTATAGGGCGTATGTCAAATATTTGCAAAATTTGAATGCAAATGCACCACCATTATAATGTCTGTGACTCAGAATAGGAAGTAACTAGGGAGTCCTACATTTGACTTCTTTTCTCTCTTCTGGCTTTTTGCTGAGTAGAAAACCACCCCTTATAGCCATACCTGCCTGGAGTTCTGCACTCAAATTTCTAGCATCACTAGTTCCTTCTCATTCATCACTCCATCCATCTACTCAAGACACCATCTCTGAATAAGTGCCTCTTATTAGCCAGCCATTCTTAGGAGCTGGAAATAGAAAAATAACACACACTGCCTTCAAACCAGTAATTGCAGAATGAATCGAAGAAGCATTGGAAAGACATTAAACAGGCAATATTGACAGGACATGAGGATTGATGGATGTGTCAGACTGGAAGGGAAGTTCATTCCCTTAAACACCTATACCAGTTCTTTTAGAATTCTTTCTTTGAATATTCTTTTGTCCAAACATTCTCTGCTAATTAAAACTGTAAGATAGACTATGCAATATCACAGGTGCTAACATAATGGGAAATTTTCTATTTAACCTTTGGAAGCTCACACACATATATGTTTTCTTGAAAAAAAAATTACACTAGCTAAAAGTGGCAGAAACTGACTCAGGGAAATAAAAGTTCAACTACTTTTCCCAGAATCCTACTTAGTAATTTGGCTTGGGACCTTTGAAGCCTTTAAAAATGACTTGTCATCTCAAAATTACAAGGGCTTTTTGAGAGCCAGGATTTTACTGGTTAGAAATGCAAAACAAAACACTTAAATGTGCTTTGACTTTGCAAAGGGAGCAAATGCTACATACTTGAGTCAACAAGTAACTGAGCTTAAATGGCTCTGCAAAACTGTGTAAATTTCTCCATTATGAGGTCATTTGTTTATTGCTCATACATAAAATAGATAGGAAAGGGTTGCAACTCTAGATCCAATAAACTGGAGTGAAGGAGAAGTGCTGTTTTGGAAGGTCAGAGGCCTCCAGCAACATGCTGAAAGTACACTCAGAAAAAAACATCTGCAGGACTAGAGGGATGGCTCAGTGGTTAAGGCACTTGCCTGCAGAGACTAACTAACAACCTGAGTTCGAGAGCCCAGTACCCACGTAAAGCCAGATGCACAACATGGCGCATGCATCTGGAGTCCGTTTGCAGCAGCAAGAGGCTCTGGAATGTCCCTTCTCTCCCTTCCTCTGTTTGCAGATAAATAAATACATTTTTTAAAGCATCTGCAGAGGGCCATAAACTGCACTATAGACTCAAACAGCAACATAAACGTCCAGGTTTGCTTTCTCTTTCAGTAGTTCAGCCCACCCCTCCTCCCTCCCCGTAAAGGAAGGACTATATCCATGTCAAGGGTGACAGGGAACAGCCCAGCAACATGGGCAGGCTTCGTGGAGGCAGCCAAAGATGTGACAGAAGTCAGCCCAGCGCTTCCAAGGGAAGTGCAACCAGCAAAGGACCAAGACATGCGAGCATTCTATGGGATCCTCGGACATCAATGGAGGGGGCAGAAAATGTCTGCCTCACATGGACTGCAAACTGTAATTACTTTTAGTGGTTATCAAAGGAAAACAGTAGTTTAAAAGTGCTAGAGAGTTGTGCTAGAGTACTGTAGGAAGGTTCTTACAGAAGACTCAAACATTTGAAAGAGGTCAGAATGCAAGCTACTAGACATTGATGAAAAACTTCCAGAGCCCAGACCTCCAAAGTGTGCTAAAATCAGTCTGAGAGAGTCCCCTTGGGACGTTAGACATCATAAAGGCCATACCGTGGATAGGCAGCCAGAAGAGTTTCGCTGATTTGTTTCACTCATCACTGAGGTTCCTCCAAGACATACGATAACCTTCCATTCCCAGAAGACTCCATTAGAGAGTGACAAAGTCAAATGGCTGCCACCCCCTGCTATGAATGTTATGGGATGGGAAATGTCTGCCTTCTGTGAATTTCCACTTCTTTAGTGTTTTAATCATTTAAGAGCCTTATTACCAAAGCAGCCATCTCTTCCAGAAACTCCATCCCACTTCTGCTCCCTGAAGATGAAGAGCCACCAGTCAGTATTCTGTCCTTACTTTGTTAAGTCACAACAGGACCATTAAGCTCCCATGCTTATCTTTTTATCCAGGCTGGGCACAATCAACTTCACCTCACGGGCTGTCCCCCTCGCTCATCCCTGTGACAGTTCGCAGGCTGGCATCTCTGGTTTGTACACATTCTAGTTGTAAACAAAAAAAAAAACCTATCTCGAAGCATTGAGTCTGGGACCAGTTCAAAGCATACTAAAAGCGTGCATAGTTTCACCTCATATCACAGTTGTGACACTTATCTTTAAACTTCCATTAAAAAAAAGAACATTGCTCACAAAATTTTACATTTAGATACCTACATCAAGTGTATGAGTCTGCTGTGTACTGAAACAAAGTCCAAGTCCACTAAACACAGTTCAGTTCTATAGAAAACTTTCTGAAACACTTCACTTTTTTTTCTTTTCTTTTTTTTAAGATTTATTTTTATTTATTTATTAGAGACAGAGAGAAGGAGAGAGAGACATAGAAATAGAGAATGGGCGTGCCAGGGCCTCTAGCCACTCCAAATGAACTCCAGACACATGTGCCACCATGTGCATTGGGCTTACGTGGGACCTAGAGAATCAAACCTGGGTCCTTAGGTTTTGTATGCATGTGCCTTAACTGCTAAGCCATCTCTCCAGCCCATATTTCACTTTTTCTTTTTTTGGGGGGGTGTTGAGGTAGGGTTTCACTCTAGTCCAGGCTGACCTAGACTAGACCAGGGAGGCTTCAAAACAAAAAGGTAGGTGATCCTCCTACCTTTGCCTCCCAAGTGGTGGGATTGAAGGCACGCACCACCATGCCTGGCTCCATATTTCACGTTTAAATACAATTCCTAGAGGAATTGCACAGGGAATTCAGCAAAACACACCAGAAGTTAACTTTCAAAACTAAGAACAGAGTTGTTGTCAACCAGACTACTCCTGTTCCATCCGGGTCATGGTGGACACACACAGGCCTGATCCAGTGACCTTTTCTGACTTTATCTTCCCAAAAGAAGACTTCCTCAAAACCCTCTTCTTCCTTACAGGATCTTCCTCCTGGGCTTTCCTCTCTGTCTCTGGCCTTTGCTGGCTCTACTACGTCTCTTCCCTAAGTTTAATTGTTAGGGTTTCTCGGGCTCCATCTTGACCCATCTTCTCCTCCTATAACTGAGGCACTGCCTGTTATTTTCTACATTGCTTTCTGTGGTTTTAAGAACTACCTATGAATCAAGGAGTTCTGATGCATAATTCTGGCCCACACTTTTTTTTAAATATTTTATTTATTTATTGGAGAGAGAGAAAGGCACATAGAGAAAGACAAACTGGGCTAGCTAGGGCCTCCAGTCACTGCAAACAAACTCCAGACACATGCACCACCTTGTGCTTCTGGCTTTCATGGGTGCTGGGGAATCGAACCTGGGTGCTTAGGCTTCGCAGGCAAGTGCCTTAATCATTAAGCCATCTCTCTAGCCCTGATCCACACTCCTCTCTCAACCACTCAATTCTCCATTTAGACATCTAACAAATGACTCATGCACCCCCAACAACAGATCAGTTTGCTGTGTTCCTATACTTCCTAATTCCAGAGTTGCTCTTATTTAAAAAAAAAAAGGAATAATTATTATGAAATAAAATAAATTTGAAAAATAAAATTAAAAGCTTAGTATTGTCTGATACCTCCTCTACTTTGCCCTTTACATCCACTCACTCATTCATACCCATTAGATCTATTTCCCAAATTCCTCAAATAAATCTGTTTTTCTTCATTTTCAGTTCCAATGTTCCTTATTATTAGTGGCTTTTTTTTTTTGTCACTGCAATAAAACACCCAAGGCACCTAACTTTCATAGACAAAAGAAGTTTGTCTAGCTCATAGTTTTGGAGGCTAAGAGTTCAAATATCAGGGTATAGGATCTGGTAAAGGTTCCTGGTGGATGATGGGGGTTGCTCATGTGGACAAGCAGGAAGCAAGAAGAGCCAGACTTGTTCCTTTAATAACTACTCTCTTACAAAAACGACTTAATCCACTTCAAAGGCATGCCACCAGTGACCCAAGTACTGCTCAAGAGGTTCCACCTATTACCATCTCCATCACCTCCCACTAATGCCAGTCTGTGGAGCCACTCCTTTCCTCCAGGGAAGACACTCAAACCATAGCACCTTCCTGCACCACGGCCACTCTCACCTCTGTCCTTGGCTTCTACAAAACCACCCCCCACCATATCCCTTTCCTATCCAGTAAATCTTCATGCGGCAACCAAAATGATGGTTTAAAACACAAATGTCCCAGTGTTACTCCCTTGCTTAAAATTCCTAAATGGGGGCTGGAGAGATGGCTTAGCAGTTAAGGTGTTTGCCTGCAAGACCTAAGGACCCGTGTTCGACTCTCCAGGTCCCACATAAGCCAGACGCACAAGGTGACGCAAGCACGCAAGGTTGCACATGCACACTAGGTGGCGCAAGCATCTTGAGTTCGAGTACAGGGGCTGGAGGCCCTGGTGCACCAATTCTCTCTCTCTCTCTCTCTCTCTCTCTCTCTCACACACACACACACACACACACACACTTTTTTAAAATTCCTAAATGGACCACAATTGCAAAAGATCCAAAATCTCTTATAGTGCCTTCCTGATCTGATCCTGCGTAATCCAGCTTCTGCCTACTTTCCACCATGAGTTCTCACTACCCACCTCTGTTCTCTCTCCACTACAGCCACACTAGACATTTTTGCAGCCCCTCGAATGTGTCATGCTCATTGCCACCTCACATTCTCCACATGTGCAGACCCTATGCTAGAAATGCTCTCCAGATATTCCTTCATAGCTTCCTTCACTCTTACCACCTTAGCTTGCATGCATTCTCCTCGGAGATGCAGCTTTTGGGCCTGGTACAAGGTCTAGCCACAACAGCAGCGCCCATCCCTATGTCAAGTCTCCCCAGCCTTTGGGACTGTGTGAATAGCTTTCCTCCTGACAGTGTGACATCAGGTCATCTGAAGTACTTACACCTGCATGGTATATCTATGTCATCTCCTTTTTTTTTTTTTTTTATGTAGCTGAAAACAGTGAACTTTGTGATGGTAAAGTTGTAAAACAATAAGAGAGAAACAAGTCCTTTTGCATTATCCACTGAAACGTTGGGATTTATATTTCTTCACCAGAACATAGCATTAGCTTCATCTTGACCAATGTGAAATTCTCCTCTTGTTATTCAAGCTCATATCAACGTCCATTTTGGAATTTTATGTGGGAGGGTGACATTAGCATTGTTCTATCCCTGGTACCTAGCACAGTATTTGATATCTAATAGTATTTGCTATCTAATAACTCAAAAAACTTTGTTGGGGCTGGAGAAATGGCTTAGCGGTTAAGATGCTTGCCTGGGAAGCCCAAGGACCCAGGTTTAATTCCTCAGTACCCAGGTAAGACAGATGCATAAGATGGCCCATGCATCTGGAGTTTGTTGGCAGTAGCCAGAGGCCCTGGTGTACCCATTCTCTCTCTCTCTCTCTCTCCCTTTCTCTCTCTCTCTCTCTCTCTCTCCCTTTCTCCCTTTCTCTCTCTCTCTCTCTCTCTCTCTCTCTCTCTCTCCTTCTCTCTCTCTCTCAAACTAAATAATTATATAAAATATTTTTAAAAATTGTTGACAGGTATTTAAGGGGAAAACACCAGATATAAATACTGACCATGAAATGCTTTCAAAGTGTTCCAAAAGACTGAATGAAGACAATAAAGTAAAGTCCTTTGATAAAGTTCACAGAAGATGCCGGACATTTGTTGCCACCTGCAGTTTGAACCTGGGTCCATAACTTCTCTTCCTGACTTTTCCTGGGAAGACATGAATAAGTACCTGTTCACTCGGAAGAGGGCACCTGAAACAGACCAAAGAAATAACTCCACCCAAGCCTATCTGGGTAAAGCAATCTAAATGGAGTTATTACACAAGCATGGATGAAGGGCTACTTGCAGAAACTTGGTCAGCATAATTATAGGCACCTACCCTACTGAGTAAGAGTCCCTACTCCCCACCCCAGCAATTCTTAACCACTTCTATATCCTCCCAGAGGGGAGGGGTCTCACGCATGCCTTTTGTTCCACCTCTTCAGCCTGATGAACCCTATCCTTCCGTGATAGGAATGCTAGTGGGCTCAATCATATGATTGCAAGACAACAATGGCCATGTCATGCCTGAAGAACAGTATTCCACATCAGGATGAAAGATAAAAGCACAAAAAGCTAAAATTCCTCAAGAGAGTCCCTTTTTAGCGAGTAGAGAAGAAGGGCATCACAAGAATGAATTTTTGAATTTCTTTTTACAGATCCAGTTAACACCATACTGAGAGATTTCACAGGTGAGAAAAATTACATGATCTTTCCCCTTCAGCCACTCAAACAAAAATGGCTATGAATAAACGAAATTACCTGGGCTAAGAGAAAGCTCAGTGGTTACGATGCTTGCCTGCAAAGCCTAACAATCCAGGTTTGATTCCCCTGTATCCACATAAAGCCAGATGCACAAAGAGGCGCATGTGCATGGAGTTCGTTTGCAGCCGCTGGAGATCCTACTGCACCCATTCTCTCTGTTCTCTCTCTCTCTCCCCCTCTCTCTCACTCACTCTGTCTCTGCTTACAAATAAATAAAAAAAATTTTTTTGAAAAAGAAAGTATCTATTTTGTCTCTTACAATGCAGTTTTTACGTTTTTTATTGTCTGCAGGGGCGGGGTAGCACACATGCCACGTGGTGGATGTAGAAGCCAGACGACAACCTCTGGGTGCTGGTCCCAGGATTCTTCTGCCTCCACTTCCAATTGCCCCAGATGCACTGAGAGGAAAGATGGCTTGCCACTCTTGAGCCTGGCTTTACTTGGGTGCCGGGGAACAAGCTTCAGTTGGCAGTCTTGCAGACCAACCTTTAAGCACTGAGCCATCTCCCCAGACCTGCAATACGGTTTTGACTGCTAAATTCTCCCAATGTTAAACCCTTTTGTGGGGCGAGTGAGGGTATAAAATGTTTTGTATAGGTTTTGCCCCAATATATGGTAATGTTTCAGTAATTCATCCAACTTTGGTTGCTAAAGTTCCCAGTAAACTGGGAAGACACGCCTTTATTCCTGTTACGCTGCTTTTCAGTTTTGTATTAAGTATCTTAAGTACTACAGAAAAGGTTTAACTTCTTCCTCTAAGGCTTTTTGTAACATATGTAAGGACTATTTTTAAAGGAAAGCATTCAAGTGTAACAATATGCAATCTGTGTTTTCACCATTCAAAGAGCTGTTTAGTCGTTGAAACAATTTAATGCCAACATAACCAAAATGAAAAAAGTCTTGATTCTTTCACTAAGATATCATCTTACTAATAAAACTTATGTGTTAGCTCAATAAAATAATTTTAAACTAGAAATGGACAAATTCATAAAATTTTATTTATTTATTTATTTGCACATATTTGTGAACATGCATGCCAGTATCTCCTGCTACTGCAAATGAAGACCCATCCAGAAAACCCTGGACCAGCAACCTTTGCTAACAAGTGTATTTAATTGGTGAGACATCTCTCCAACTCCCAAGGCATATCTTTTTAATGCTTGAATAATGCAAAGTATGAACAATTGTATTTTCAGATTTTAGTGTCTATAAAGTTGCACTTGATTTGGTTTTGAGGAGCCTTTTACAGGAAACTTGTTCCTATTGGCAGATACCCTGTGGCTCTTGTCTGACCTGTGCCAGTGTATTCCTACCAAGATGGCCACTCTCTAGGAGAGTCCGAGTGGGTGTTCAGTCAGGAGAGGCATATAGGAGGCAATGCACCAAAGCACGTAGAGTAACAGAAGCAGTTTACCACACACAGACCCCAAGGAGGACACTGTACAGACAGAGCCAACATGCAAGGCCCTCCTGCTCGACCAGCAGGGTGGGGCAGGAGAGAAGACGAGAGACCTGTGAGCCAAGCCTATATTGGGGTCCAGGGATTACCCAAGAATATTTTCCTGGGGAAGTTCTAGTTGGTGAATTTAAAGCATGTGGGCCCAGTATTGCAAACTCAAATTATAGCTAAGAGATGGTCACTGCAGGGCTGGAGGGATGGCATAGCAGTTGAGGCATTTGCTGGCAAAGCCAAAGGACCCAGATTCGATTCCCCATTACCCACTTAAGCCAGATGCACAAGGGGGTGCACATGTCTGGAATTCGTCTGCAGTGGCTGGAGGCCCTGGCATGCCCATTCTATCTCTCTTCCTCTTCCTCTGTCAAATAAATAAAAATAAAGTATTAAAAAAAGACATGGTCACTGCAGCATAGCTACCCAGTCTATAAGGGTGCACATGAAGTGGGGATGAGGTGAGTCAAATAGACTATATCCAACTACCCCATAAGAAGGTAGTCTCGGGCTGGAGAGATGGCTTAGCGGTTAAGCGCTTGCCTGTGAAGCCTAAGGACCCCGGTTCAAGGCTCAATTCCCCAGGACCCAGGTTATCCAGATGCACAAGGGGGCGCATGCGTCTGGAGTTCGTTTGCAGTGGCCGGAGGCCCTGGCGTGCCCATTCTCTCTCTCTCTCTCCCTCTCAGCCTCTTTCTCGCTCTGTCTGTCACTCTCAAATAAATAAATAAACTAACAAAATTAAAAAAAAAAAAAGGTAGTCTCTACAGACACTGAGGATACTCAACACATACCAAAGCAGAAATCTGGTGGCTCCTAAGAGCTCACCATTGAAGTACACTTAAAAGACACTCACCAAGGCTCAGGGAATTTTGCGAAAGAGGGGACAAAAAGATTGTAAGAGCCACAGGTTGAGATGTCATGCCCAGAGGCATTGCCTTCCCCCCAGTAATTGAGTGCTGCTCCCACAACACATAACCCACCACCCATGGGGAATATCAGCAACCCCACTGAGGAGGTCCCCCTATGGAATGGGGGCAGGGAGGAGGGAAAAGATGGTACCAACAGATGATGTATCCATACAACGTATGTCCTGAATTAAAAAAAAAAAAAAGTAAAGAAGAAAGTAGTCTCTAGAAAGTACTTGTCTGGACTGATAATGTTGAGGAAGCGGTAGGAGACTGGCAAGTCAAAGGTCCCCAAGCCATTCCAGTATGAAAAAAAAGTCTACTTCTGAGTCAAAGTGGATGTTGGTATAACATATAACTAAGAATTTACTACATGAGTGCTACTCTAAAAGTACTATCTCAGCCAAGGTGTTACCTGCCTTTAATTCCAGAACTCGGGAGGCAGAGGTAGGAAAATCACTGTGAGTTCAAGGCCTGCCTGAGAGTACATAGTGAATTCCAGGTTAGCCTGGGCTAGAGTGAAACCCTACGTTGGAATAAACAAAAATGAATAAAAAATAAATAGAAGTGATATCTCAGTTTTTAAATGTTGGGTAAATTTATCTCTTTTGTACTTTAAAAGGACTTCTATCCTTTCCAGGGAGATGGCAGTAGACACTAAAGAGACTCAAAATTCATCAAATCAGAGGTTTCTAAGAGCTGAACACTCAAGGAGATTTACAACATGCCCTCCAAGGCCCAGGCGGGGCATTGTGGAAGGGAAGGTGAAAAAAAAAATCTGAATCTGAGAGCCACAGGGCTGGGAGATTACTCTGAGCCATTGGCACCCCAGAATAAAACTGAGTGGTGTATTCATGACCCCACAGTGAATACTCATAACCCCACTGAGAAGGGCCTTGGTGAAAGAGGGGCAGGAAAAAGGGACATAAGGGACCTGGTGGAAATATGACCAATTTGCAATATGTCCATATGTTACAGTTATTTTTTTATCTTTGAAAGAGAGAAAGAGGCAGAGAGAGAGAGAGAGAGAAAATGGGTGCTTCAGGACCTTCAGCCTGCTGTGAACAAACTTCAGACACATGCACCCCCTTGTGGTGCAAGTGCAACATTGCATGCTTGCATCACTATGGGTCTGGCTAGGTGGGACCTAGAGATTTGAACATGAGTTCCTAAGCTTCACGGGCAAGTGCCTTACCGCTAAGCCATCTCTCCCAGCCCTCTTTTTATTAGTTCTTTTTTTTCTAAAATGTTTGTTTATTTATTTATTTATTTATTTGATAGAGAGAAAGAGAGAGAGGCAGATAGAGAGAATGCACACACCAGGGCCCCTAGCCACTGAAAACGAACTCCAGACACATGAGCTCCCTTGTGCTTACGTGGGTCCTGGGGCATCGAACCATGGTCCTTAGACTTCACAGGCAAACGCCTTAACCACTAAGCAATTTCCCCAGCCCTTCAGTTCTTAATTTAAGAAAAGAACTTACTTCTCAGTGTATAGGATGGAGGAGCCTCATCTGCTCATTTAGGAGGCACCCACCCTGTCTCGGGGTGGGCGCAGCCTGTCTGTGCAGCTGAGGTCAGTACTCTGCAAGCAGCATCCAGAACCTGCAGGAGCAGCTCCTCGCAAGGCCAAATCTGAAAAATTAAGAGGACAAAATGACAACTGATGTCACAGGACCTGGAAAACATAATTAAGGAAATTGCTGTGAGGAAAAGATGTAGCAATTATAAGGCCCATCAGACTGAAAAGGACACCACACCAGAGGCTGCCATGCCCACATTAACCACCCACAGGTTGAAGAAAGCAGGAGACCCTTGATGTCTACAAGCAAGCTGTGCAGGCAGCTCTCCTGCCTTTGCACCAAAGAAGTAAATGTATTATGGAGGAGACAGCCTGTGCATACAGAACATTTGTAATTAAAGGGGGGAAAAAATCACTCTGGGCTATTATAAAGCAGCAGAGAAAGATAGGAAAAATACAAGATTAGGCATAAGGTAATCTGGTTTGGGAATGGAGTGTCCACTAGCTCCTTGGGTGACATTGGACAACAAGATTTCTATTCATTGCGTCTTGTTTTTCTTGGAAGCATAAAGAGAACCTTTCAAAGGAACAGATGTTTTAAAACTGTGGCTCTCGGAGCTCCACCCAGATGTCCTTTCCCTCTTCTTTCATCCCAGTCCCACAGCAGTCCGTTTACAGCAGCTCCACACTCCCATATGAAGACCCAGAGCTTCAGGCTCAAACTTCACTTGAACCAAAGGTTTTCACAAAACTCTCATCTAGATCTTCTTTCTGACAAAGTTGACTTGATGTCTTCCCTTTGGCCCAATATCCAACTTTAGTCAGATTTAGCTTTAATTGTGCCAATCCTCAAAAAGAAGCCCTAAACAAGACACCCAGGCTGTGAGGGGTTGTGGTCTTTGATTTCCACCTGTCTTCTTGAGAATCTTCCTTCAACAAGCTGCCTGGGATGGCAAGAAAAGTTGAAAGGATATCCGGAGCACAATGACCTTGTTACCTGCATGTTAATCTTGCATTTGTTCTTCAAGCTACTCTGTGCCCTTCCCCACCCCCTCTCTGCTACACTGGGCTGTGTCTGCTGCTTCCACCCTCTGCTTCTGGTTACATTGTCCACATTGTAACCTAGCAGGAGGTGATACACATGGTGGAAAGTGAGGTAAGACAGTCAGGTTCATGCTTCTCTCTGTGGGGTAGAATTTACGATCGATCGCAGTCCCTCTCAAGGTTTCCCTCTGTTCATGGCTCTCTGTTCCTGTTTCCAGTGGCAACTTCTTTCTCCTGTTACTTAAGCTCCAGAAGTAGGAAAGCCTCCACTGTCGTTACCCTGAGCATAGCACGGCCACTGTGATTTTCCTACTTCCTTACCATCTCTTAAGGCATATCCTTTAAAAAACAATCCTCCTTAGGCCGGGCGTGGTGGCGCACACCTTTAATCCCAGCACTCGGGAGGCAGAGTTAGGAGGATCACCATGAGTTCAAGGCCACCCTGAGACTACATAGTGAATTCCAGGTCAGCCTGAGCTACAGTGAGACCCTACTTCGGGAAAAAAAAAAAAAATCTTCCTTAATTATTCTAATGTGAACATATATGCCAAGCTAAAACCTAACTGATAAACAAACCAATGAGAATCTTCTTTTTTTCCAACTGACACAAAGACATCTCTTATTAAAAAAAGAAAAGAAAATTAAAGAAAAGTAGACCTAAAACAAACCCACCAAGGCTCAGGAAAATTCACAGAAGAGGGGGTGGAAAGATTGTTAGAGCCACATGTTGGGCCATTATACACAGAGACATTGCCTCTTACCCATAACTGATGGCTAACCCCACAATGCTCAACTAATTTTTAGTGGACTAGTTAAAAAAAAGAGGGTAACAACACATGATGCATCCATATGTTGTTAATAATAATAAAAAAAAGAAAAAAAACTAATTTTTAGTAGTCTGAGAGTTTAAGACCAAGGCCACTGAAATTCAATACCTGAATCCAAATTATTAACCATATGACCTTTTTCAACATTTCCATGCCTGAATTAGAGGCTGTGTTATTCACTTTTGTTTCACTATGACTAAATACTTGAGAGAAACTATTTAAAAGAGAAAAGATTTATTTTGTTATCTGAGCACCCACCAGAATCATCCATTAAGCTCTGTTTCTAGCAAAGCATGATTTCTCTTGCCTGCTTCTCCAAACTTTTCCAAATTTCTCACACAAACCAGCTCTTTTCTTAACCTTTTATTGATAACTTCCATATATAGACAATGTAACATAATCATAATCCTCTCCCATCTTTCTCCCTTTTTCCCCTCTGAATCCCCCTTTACTGAATTCTTTCTTACTCTTTCTAACTAGTCTCTCTTCTACTTTGATGTCATCATTTTTTCCCTCCTACTAAACAGGTCTTGTGTAGGTAGTATCAGTCACTGTGAGAGCTTGAATACCACTGCCACTCCATGTCAGGAAGACAGTAGTGTAAGCACGCCACGCCTTCTTTTGGCACACAAACCATTTCTAAGTGCTTAAGAATCACACAGTCAGGGCTAGTCATAGCAATGACCCCACTCATCTGATACCAATTTTATGTGTTAGTCACTTTCTGATCATTATGGCAGAATACCTGACATAAACAGCTTAAAAGAATGAAAGATTTCTTTTTTATTATTATCATTATTAACAACTTCCATGATTGTAAACAATATCCCATGGTAATTCCCTCCTGCCCCCCCCCCCAACTTTCCCCTTTGAAACTCCAAGGAATGAAAGATTTCTTTTAGCTCAGAGTCTAAGAAATTTCAATCATAAAACAGTGAGAGTTTGGTAACGCAATTCACAAGGAAGCCAGGAAACGAGAGAGAGAAACCAAGTCAGAGACAGTGATATGACAGAGAAAGACAGAGACAAAGAGAGGAGAATGAGATCAAGAATGTTTGTTCTATCTAGCCTTTTCCTTTTTACTCTTATCTCATCTGAGCCTGCACCCTGTGGTACAAATCACAATCTGCAGGTGCCCTGACAGACACATCGAGAGGTGTGCTTTTACAAGGCTTCTAAATTCCATCAAGTTAGCCATTGAAATTAACTCTAACAGAGGCATTTACTCAACTCAGAGTTCCTCATCTGGTTGATCCAGTAGCTGCTTGGTGGAAACTCTTCCCATGGTATTAGTTCTAATTTGGGAAGTTGGCTTTATTGCCATTGTGGTAAGTGTGGTAACTCTGAGAATAAGACTAATAACAGCAAAGGAAAGGTAATTGGGATTTTGAGGGTGATGCACAGAGATGACACTTTAGGAAGAACAATTTATTTAAAACTACTATTTTCTTCTTAAAGGAAAGAAACATGAGAGGACAGAAAAGTAAAGCAAATAATAAGTATTAGCTATACTCACCTGACACATGTGGATAAGAGTACCTTCTTCTCCCAGGGTATGCATGCTCAAATCCTCTATATGAGCCTACCCTACTGATTCTATGTCCTTTTTCTTTGGATTAAAAAGAAGAAGAAGAAAAACTAAAGTTTCCAACTGCCAGCTGTTTTTCTCAAGTTATCTCCAAGACCTGGGTCAAATTGCCACCAGCTGGGGACCTAGCACTCAGTACATGCTAGTTTATGAGAGAGACCTAATTCAAACCACCACATTCCACCCCTGGCCCCCACAAACTCACAACCATCCATGATGTGAAATGCAATGCATTCAGTCCAAATTTAAAAGTACCCATAGTTTTTATCAATCCCAATGCTATTCAAACATCTCCATAGTCCAAGACTGCTCAACTAAGCCATAAAACAAACACACACACACACACACACACACACACACACACACATAATGGCAAGAATAAACATTCACACTACAAAAGACAGCACTACTTGGCATAGCAAAGAAAGATTGAACCTAATACAAGATTCAAAACAACAGGGCAAACATAAAATTCTGTAGCTCAAACTCCAATAGTTATAACCAGTGACAAGACTCTGGAGTTTCCAATTCCACCCCTCTAGCTAGGCTGCTCACAGGGAACAATCCATCTTGAACCAGCAGCTCTCCTAGGCAGCCATCCCATAGGCCTGGCATCTCCATTGGGTCTCCACTGAAATCCACAGTTCACCTTCATGACTCCATCAGATCTCTACACAAAGACTTCCAATAACCTGCTTCACATTTCCAATGACCACCTCCAAAGAAGAAACAAAACCACATTGCAAATCCAATGACCATCTCTTTCTTACATTTATTATACTCCATAGTACCAGGCAAGCTTCCAACTTGTGTGGTAGAAAGTAAACTTTGAAAAGCAGGACACTCCTTCAGCATTCAGGTCCCCTACTTTCAAAAGAGTCAGCATTCTTTCTGCTGTCCCAGTGCAGGTCATCTGGCCTAATTTCAATAGTTGTAATCTCTCAAACAATTGCAGCTGAATAGGCAAAAGTTTCAGCCTAAAGATTTCATTTATTTCTATGCCATATCCTTCTATTCAGACTAGTCCAATTCTACACAATAAGACCCTGCACAAATCCTCAGGACACAGGCAGACAGAATGCAGTGAGCCTCTCACACAAACTGCTTCTAGCCCAGTCCAATAAATCTCTTTTTTCTTTCATGAGCCAAACCTCACAGTCCATAGTTCTTACTGGATTCAGGACTTTCAAGTCCAACCAAAGCAGTTCATGAAATTCTGCCTTCAGCACTTCAAGGTACCTCTTAGACCAAGGTTCTAAACCCTTCCACATTCCTCCCATAAATCAGTTCCTAATGGCCAAACACCATAGTAAGCAGCAACATTCCCACTCTCGCTACCAATTCTACAGCTTGTGGAAGGAAAGGGTTTATTTTGGCTTACAGAGGTAAACTGGCAGGGCCTACAGTACACAAGTCCCTGGAGTAAGTAAGTAGTAAGGCTAAAATTTGAATCTAGGTCTATCTTATTCTCAATGAAAAGAGGAGAATAGATGAACAACAATGCAACATAGGATCGATATCAGAAAAGCCATAAAATTTAAATAATAATACTCAATTTTACCCCAAACCACATAGATTGTTGTGTCCATCAAGCATAACAGACATTACTGTCTTAATCAAATCAGCTGTGATTACCCTTGAGAGACATTCAACAGGTTAGGGTCTGTTGCTGTGACCTCATGTAAGGTGGCTAGGATATCCATTAGACCCTTCCCTGAGATTTCAGCCACATAGTTACTCCTGCTTTCCCCTCCTGGCTGTATGTAACTTAGTCCCAGCCGCACATGGCCTCAGCAGATGCTAGCGTATATAGGAGGTAGAAAGTTAACTGAAAGGGAAACTCCATTTATATGCCTACGTGGAAGCCATCATCCATGCTTGGGCAGGGAATTTTCAGTGATGTAGTTGTTTGGGGGTCACCTACATTTCTATAAGTAGCTCCTCACCTATACTCTTTTAAATAAGCCAACTCTACACATTGGTTCACCAAGCTAGACTTGAGTGGGGGCTGAAGAGATGGCTCAGCAGAGTGGAATCATTACTATAGCCCGTCACTGACGCTCTGTCTGGGGTGAGAAGACGTTTGCTCACAATTTCCAGGGGGAACGTTAGTGCAACAGAGATATAGCCCTCCTCCACCTTATGAGAACAAGTCATTTCTGGAAAAACACTCTCAGGAAACTCCTCATGCCAACAAGTGGAACACTCAAATTAATTGTACATGATTTCAGTAGTTATTAACGCATGTGTATCAGTGGCTTTGCTGTTGCTGTGAATAAATACCACACAGCAACTTAAGGCAGGAAGGGGTTCATTTTGGCTTACAGATCCAGAGGGTAGAGTACACCAAGGTAGGGAAGGCAAGGTAGCAATGGGAAGCTTGTGCCACATTGTAGCACAGTCAGGAAGCCAAGAAAGAAAAAGAGTGAGGCCAGGCTATAATACTTCAAGGCCCGCCCCCAGTGACTCATTTCTACCAGCAAGGCTCTAGTTCCTGAAGGTTCCATAACCTCCCCAAACAGTCCTACAAGGTGGGACCTATGGGGAGGTATTTTACCTTGAAACTACAATAGCATGCATGGGATGTCCAGTGTTTATAAAATTTAACTTTACTGCCAAAAAACCTTGTAGCAGAAAAATAAAAATCAAAGACCAATGGAAAATGCACCTGAGGAGGTGGCTCAGCAGTTAAAGGTGCTTACAAAGCCTGACTGCCAAGGTTCAGTTTGCCAGCCTCCCACATAAAGCCAGACAGACGTTTGATTGCAGTAGCAAGAGACGCTGGTGCATCCATACATATGCACATATGCAAATAAAATTTCTAAAAAGAACAATAAAAAGAATGCAAATGGTAATGCAAACCAGAAGTTTTGGAGGAAAACAACACAATAGGAGACAATGACATATCTGTCAAGATAACCATAAAGAGGCTGCTATATAGGGATACTCAGAACTCTAGATATGCCTAAAATCTTAATTCTTCATCAGATGTGGAGAACATCTCACAAACTCAAGTCAGATTCTTAAGATAAAACATTTTACAAAGGTGAACTCTCATAGGATAGGCACATATCTGGGCATGGCTGAGTTACTATTGAGTTGTTTACTCTGGTTTTTGATCCAACAACTGCTAGTTTGGCAGTTTCTGAACATTTTATGTTTGCTAGTTTATTATAAAGTATATTCTACTGGATTCAAATGAGAAAGATGCAAAGAGTGAGGTGTGGAAGAACAGAGGCAGTTTCCATGACGCCACTGGCCATGCTGCCCTCCAGAGGCCTCCACACATTCAGATGATCCTTTGTTTGCCTTCTGATGAAAGCAATGTTGAGTGTCTTCCTCAATTGTTCTTTACCTTATTTTTTGAGAGATGGATTCTCACTAAACCTAGAGCTCACTAATTCAACCAGCAAGACTGAGGGATCCTCCTATCTATGTAAGGTAAGCAAAATGTTATATTTCTCTGCCTTTCTTTATACCTAGCTTAGAGAAAAATAGAAGTCACTTCCAAGTAGGAGCTCATGAATGAATGGAATGAAACACTTTTTTAAGCAGATGAGGATGGTCGATAAAAAGGAGGCTCTGTAGGTAAACAGGAGGCTCCGCTGGTCTAAATAGTATTACTCCAGGCCTGCATTGTTGAGCAAAATCCTTAAGGGCAGATAAGCTGGACATTGGGAGACTCCTGGTCGCAGGCCTACCTCACACCCCTCAGGTGCTTCCTGTAACTGACCAACAGACCTGTTTACAAGTTGCTTTTTTTTTCCTTTCTTATCATCTTCTAAGATGCACTGAATTCCCCACTATGTTTAAAATTACTTTTGTGGCTTTAACTGTCACATGTGAATTGTGATTTATGGCTTAACTCCCATCCTGTTTTTTGTTTGTTGTTTGTTTTCTTTAAACATCATGTGGTTATTTCCAATAAAAGCTGACACTCTGAACAGTTCAGGGCTGCATCATGAGATCCCGACCTCTGGGCTGCAGACCTGATATACCAGACTTTCTTCTTTTTCTTTTCTTTCTTTTCTACCCAATAAAACTTTGCCTCACAGTCCGCTGAGTGGATGAGACTCACTTGTGCGACACCAGACCCCATAACATCTGTACCTTCCCGGGGCTGGGATTACAGGGGTGCTGGGAACCTGAACTCGGATCCTCACGCTTACACAGCAAGTACTTTTACTAGCTGTGCATCCATACATATGCACATATGCAAATAAAATTTTTAAAAAGAACAATAAAAAGAATGCAAATGGTAATATTTTTATGTTTACTGTTCACAGACTATCCATAATAAGCAATGGCAGAGATAAACACAAGAGTTTAATATGCAGAGGTTTTGTAATGATGCTCCTCAGCTTCTGTAGAATTTTCTCAGCTCTAGGTCCTTTAACATTGTACAAACCAGCTTAAGCTTTATTTTGTATTTAATTGTATGGCTATGTAACTGTACACTAGACCAGGTAGTAATAATTGCTACCACAACTGAGATCCTATTCCAAGTTTAATGAGTTAAAAATGACTTTCCCATTAACTTGGCTCAGTTGCATTGGTGAGAAAAGTAAAGCTGAGAGATGTTAAGTAACTTGCCCAAGCTAAGTGTACATAAATGATTTGAACCCAGGCTTTAAATCTTCTGTTCTAATTTGAGTATATTTGTTTCAGTATACGTAGGATGGGATCATGCTGGGAGTCTATATCCTTGTTTATTTAAGTAAAAATTGGGCACTACAATTATCTAGAAATTTCCATTTGTTCATAATCTATAAAGTTTATAAATTCTAAACAATCAAAATGTTACTTGGAAATATAATTCTTGGCATACACATTACCAATTCAGATACATTGAATCTGGGGTAGAGTCCTTAAATCAATTTCTTCACATATAAATATGTATACATGTGAGCATATGAGAGTATAAATATATGATATCTTTGAACATTTAGAAATAACCAATATTTTGGTAGTGAGGTATTAAAGTAAAATCAGGAATGTTCCATTAACAATATCTTTCTCTGAAACTATAGAAAATGGACTATGGCCATATCACTCTGAAGTGCTCAATCATGTGAAAATGTGGAAAGTGTTTTATTGTTTGATAACTGACATAAGTAGCAAGTAATTTTCAAAAGTGGTAGGACATTGATGAACAATTCAATTAATTGGGTTGATAGTCTTTCCTAAGGGGCAACATTTAACTTTAAAAATTTTATCTGTTTTAACAAATCACCCAAACTAATCTTAAAATTTTCTAGAATGTGAATCATTAGCTGTGAAATTTGGTGAAGAGAATGAATTCTGTTAACAGAAGTCCTTATCTTTCATTTTGAGAAGAAAAAAAAAGTTGAATCAAGTCAAATTAAATCTGGAATCACTTTTGTAGTCAATGAAAAAGAATATACAAATCCTGTGTCTGAAGCAAGTATATTCAGAGGAATGTTAAGGCCCGATAAGAGGGCTCCTTCAGGTTTTTAATTGAAATGTGACTTCAAGAAGGGATTGTCAGAAATAACCTCTGATTTCCAGATAAATGTGCAAATCCAATGTCATTAAAAAGCTGATAAGACAGAGTTCTAGAAAAGGGATTTAAACAGTTCCTCCCACTTTGCCGATTGTGAACAGGACAACTTGAGTACAACTTCCTCTGTTATCTGGGTATCCTTGGCAGTAATACAGGGTTATTTTCACAGGCTTTTGTATTCCCATTGCTCCCTGTGGCTATATAAATGCAAGGTAATAAGATAACATTATCAATAGCTAGTAAAAGGGCTTTCATCTTAGTTGCTAGAGCAGAATGCTCAGATCTAAGGCTGTCTGGTCTCCCAACTGTATGTACTAAGACATGACTGTTTTCTAGCGAGATCACATTTGTAACCATCTCACTCTTAGCCATGCACCTCGAGGCACTGTTTCACAGCATGGTGTGTGCACTGACAAGGGAGAATAAAGGGCTTCTCTATTATCTCACTGCTCAGAAACGGAGCTTCTTATACTTGATGCAAATCAGAACTAAAAGGCTGCGTGGTATTGTCACCTCCTCCCCTCAGTATGGCTTGAACATTTGCTACTTCAACTACTTCATTTGCAACTTCAGGAAGGAAAAATTCAGATTCAGAGGAAGATGCTCATTAGCTATGGAGGTGTAGGAAGAGGATACATTTTTTTCGGGGGGGGGCGGGGGGTGGAAGATAGGAACAAAGGCCTCCGAATTTTTCCGTGGTTACAAATTGGATTCTGTAAGGTTCAGGAGTGACCAAGACCATAGAAACTACTCTGAGGCAAAGCTGGAAGCTTTTATTCAGGGAAAAAAAGCACTAGCTGCCAGGACTGACTCTCAAGAGCTGAGCACAGCCAACTTGAAATTCCAGATAGAGGGCTTTATAGGGCTCTTCAATTGGGGACAAGGTGAGGAAGGGAAAAGAACTCCTTTGTTCTTTACATTAGCCATTTCAAATAGCTAGTGTGAGACCAGAACAGTGACCAGGTGTCCTACCAGATAAGGGGGCAGGAAACCTAGACCTGGGGCATTGTTAGGCAAGGAAGGGATAATGGCTGGGTGGTTTCTTCAGGAATGTGGATAACCTGCTTCCTTCTGTCTCTGTCGCCCTCCTCCTGTCCTAGGTGACTCCATTTTGTCCTGACCTAACAGATTCCTCATTCACTTTGCAGAAGACTCTCAGGTAGGTATTGACATGTAACTGATTTATTAGAGAATATTCTTAGGATAGGAAGGGAATGGTTTAGCCAGAGGGAGAAGACAAGGCTCAGAGGAATCTTCAGAACACCCTCACCCAGTCTCAAGGGTAGTTCTGAAATTGGGCTGTGATTTCACATGACTGCCAGAAAGCACAACCCTTTTGACTAGTCACTATATTCAGGCTGCCCCAAAAAGAAGGTGTGATGGGGTAAGGAGCTCTCTTCAGCTGGAGCAATTTCTTTTTCTTTTCTTTTCTTTTTTCTTTTGAGAGAAAGAGGGAGAGAGAGAGAGTAGGCATGCCAGGGCCTCCAGCCACTGCAAACGAACTCCAGACGCATGCATCACCTTGTGCATCTGGCTTACGTGGGTCCTGGGGAATCGAACCAGGGTCCTTTGGCTTTGCAATCAAGCCCCTTAACCGCTAAGCCATCCCTCCAGCCTAGCTGGAGCCATTTCTGAAGAGGACAGACATTTGAGAACTGCCAGTCCCAGCGCTCTCAGAGCTTCACGTCCTTCAGCGGAGTTCTTTTGAAGAACTGGAGAGCACACTACAACACTCACTTGTCCAGGCTGTGGCGGATCCCCATTGTCTCAAAATGGTAGCAGTGAGTGAGGAAGACATACTTTGCTTTCCAGGCAGCTACACAAGAAAACTGTGGAAGGAACTCGTGAATGGATTACTATTACGTCCCCTATCTTGAGGAAAGACAGTAGAAATAGCTTTCCATGGACTGTGCACATCTGATGGTATTGTTCTTTTATGACTTTACTCTTCTGAATCTAATCCTGGCATTTATCTGACTCTTTTAGAGGTTTGTGCTGGATCATATTGCATTCCCAGGGATGACCTTAGGTCCTTTTGAAGATAACTTGGAAAATCTTGAAAAAAATGTATCAGCCAGGCATGGTGGCGCATGCCTTTAATCCCAGCATTCGGGAGGCAGAGGTAGGACGATCGCCATGAGTACGAGGCCACCCTCAGACTCCATAGTGAATTCCAGGTCAGCCTGGGCTAAAGTGAGACCCTACTTCGAAAAAAGAAAAAAAAGTATCATAAATTTGTCATTAATCCACATATAGCACACCTAGTTGTAGGGACCCACTTTGGCACTAAAACATAAGGGCACATGCAACAATAGTTACTTGTATAATTTCTTCCTTTTTTTTTTTCTGAGGTAGGCTCTCACACTAGCCCAGGCTGACCTGGAATTCACTATGGAGTCTCAGGATGGCCTTGAACTCATGGCGATCCTCCTACCTCTGCCTCCTGAGTGCTGGGATTAAAGGCATGCGCCACCACGCCTGGCTCATACTTGTATAATATCTAGACATAAGATTCTTCATTTAACACATTTTCTAGATAAATCTTACATTTGAAACAGTTTGAAAAGCATAGGCTTAGAGAGAATATTATGTTCTTAGACCTTTCTGAAACATGGACTATTAATATTTCTTAAAGCTATTTAAATTTATTTGTGTGTGTATGTGTGTGTGCACACACACATGCACGTGCACAACTGCACATGGAGGTCAGAGGACCGCTCCAGAGTGCCTGTGCTACCTTCTTTGAGACAGGGTCTCTTGCCATTGCAAATGAACTGCAGACTGCAGACTAATTCAGACTAGCTGGCCCAGCTTTAGGTTCTCTTGGCTCTGCCTCATTTGCTGTAGGGTTGTATGTGGGTGCTATGAATTGGCAGGCTTTGTCAGCAAGTGTCTTTAACTACTGAGCCCATCTCCCTAGCTGTGGACCACTAACATCTTGATAAAAAAAAAATGTTTTATGCTAAGTGCCTCATTTTATATATAGATTATGCAAAATAGGTTTTTGATCACTGACTTCTCTTTAAGATTCTAATAAACACTGTTTAAAAATAAGTAAATGGCTTTGGGGAATTTTTGAAACATTGGCATCTTGAGGAAACTTGTCGAAATCTTCAGCTTCAATTATTCACACAGAGGAGCTGAGAAATTATCAAAGAAAATAGATAGCAAAAACAATACTATCCCAGCATTTAAAATTTTTTTCCACTAATAGCTTCATTCAAAATTTGTAATTGTAAAATGGAATTCTGTAGTTCTTTCCCCTGAATTGAAACATTCCAGGGAGGCTCAGAAGATTCAAGAAACTAAACTTACAGAGTTTAGGAACTCAGAAACTTAACAAGGTTCACGAGACCCTGCTTCAAAGTTACATGAGGAGCAAACAATTGCTGGGGAGAGGAGACTGTGGAACTGAAAAATAGGCCTGGAGAGATGGCTTATTGGTAAAGGAATGTGGTGGTTTGATTCAGGTGTCCCTCATAAACTTAGGCACTCTGAATGCTAGGTCCCCAGGTGATGGCAATTTGGAAATTAAAGCCTCCTGGAGACAGTGTATTGTTGGGGGCAGGCTTATGGGTGTTACAACCAGATTCCTCTTGCCAGTGTTTGGCACACTCTCCTGTTGCTGTTGTCTATGTGATGTTGGCCAGGAGGTGATGTCCACCCTCTGCTCATGCCATCGTTTTCCCTGCCATCATGGAGCTTCTCTCCAAGTCCATAAACCAAAATAATCCTTTTTTTACCACAAGCTTCTCTTGGTTGGGTGGGTGTTTTCTGCCAGCAGTGTGAACCTTACTACAACAAAGCACTTGCCTGCAAAGCCAAAGGACCAGGTTCAATTCCCCAGGGCCCACATAAGTCAGATGCACAGGGTGGTACATGCATCAGCAGTTCATTTGCAGCAGCTGAAGGCCCTGGCATTCCCATTTTCTCTATAAGCCTCCTTCTCTTTGTCAAATAAATAAATAAAAATATATCAATATCTATTCCTTGGAAGATTTACTGCATAAGGATGTGGAATAATAAAATATTCATTCATCCATTTCCTAAATATCCTGTGATGTTTTAATATTGTTTTATAACAAAAAGTTCATGAATCTGCTTCTTTATATAACTAACTAAATTTCTCTGAGTTCATCTCATTTGAAATGAAGATGGTTTTTAACTACTATTTATATTATATGAACAACTTTAACTGATAAATTGTATGCAAAGTCTAATAAAGAATAGTGAGTTCTTAATATTAATTTCCCTTTCCTTTCTCCCTAAGAAAAATGACATTTCATTATTTGGTTTAAAAGAATGCCAGCACTAAATTTAGATAATCCAATTTCATCGATTCCTAAGGGAAAGTATTAGCATAGAAAAGGGAAAACATATCAAGGACTACCCTAGTCATCACAATAGTTCACCAAGGGAAGTAATCTATAAGGTCTTTTCTTAAGCCATAAAAAATAACTTATTTTTTAACTTTTCATTTATGTCTTAAGATGATTTCTACCAAATCAAAGCTGACTTATTATCAACACCAACAGTAAAATTAAAAAAAAAAAGCAATGAAAAACCCTGTGATCACCTCAGGAGATAGTTTTCAAGTTTTGTTAAATTCTTTTTTTCCCTCTACTAGAGAATAGCAGAGGAGGCCTGGAGAGATGGCTTAGCGGTTAAGCGCTTTCCTGTGAAGCCTAAGGACTCTGGTTCAAGGCTCGATTCCCCAGGACCCACGTTAGCCAGATGCACAAGGGGGCGCACGCATCTGGAGTTCGTTTGCAGTGGCTGGAGGCCCTGGCGAGCCCATTCTCCCTCTCTCTCTATCTGCCTCTTTCTCTTTCTGTCTGTCACTCTCAAATAAAGCAATAAAAATAAAGAGAATAGCAGAGGAGATTAGTCTAAGAACCAAAGGGTGAGGAGTGGATACATCCACATAGTCCCAGGGCCCATGTCTATCCATTCCAACCCTGGCAGCAGCTGAACTAAGCTAAGCTGCCAGAGTGGAAAGGCCAAAACCCTACAGGTGGCAAAAACATCAGATGCTGAGAGATGAATACCCCAGGAGCCAGAAAAGCTGTGCGGGTGGAAGGGGGGGATAACTACCACAAGCCTCCTGAGCAACCAGGCTTTTTATCCTGGGTCAGGGCTGAACCCAGAAGTCAGCACACCTGGGTGCACCATCTGGAAGGAGCTGGGCTTAAACGCACACACCTGCGTGCAGCTCTACAGCAGCCACGGCGGATAGCAGGGTCAGAGTGGACGTGAGATGTTTTATCTCTACTCTCCTATGAGCCTTCCTGTCTCACCCTCACCACCCAGCCAGGCTGGGTGAGGGGCAAGGCAGACTCAAGTGTATCCCTGTGACCCGAACAAAGAGAGGTAGGCAGGTGAGCTGAGCTGACCTGAGCAGCGTAGAGTTAGCAACAGGGAGAAGACAGGAGCCTTTTTAGGCAAGGGGAAGACCTCATTGGTTGGCAGGTTTAGCAGTCCCATCCCTGGGGCAGCCCCACCATGGCCCTCTGTCTAGGTAGCGTGCTAGGCTGGGCAGCAGGGAGTGCTGTAGGTCAGTCTTGATCAGATGTGAGTTCCATTTCTGCCAAGAGTTCCCTTGTTGTGTCAGAGTGAGATGGCACGGGGGGTGGGCATCTCCTGGTTCTCTCGAGGCCTCAATCTCTAACTAAGACTTCCTTTTAAAAAAAGCTAGCTTTGGGCTGGAGAGATGGCTTAGCGGTTAAGCGCTTGCCTGTGAAGCCTAAGGACCCCGGTTCAAGGCTCAGTTCCCCAGGACCCACGTTAGCCAGATGCACAAGGGGGCGCACGCATCTGGAGTTCGTTTACAGAGGCTGGAAGCTCTGGCGCGCCCATTCTCTCTCTCTCTCTCTCTCCCTCTCTCTCTGCCTCCTCTCTGTCGCTCTCAAATAAACAAAAAAAAAAAAAAAAAAAAAAAAAAGCTAGCTTTCATTGGGATTAGGCTAACGTTGTTAGTAAACTTATAAAGGGCTGCTATGGTAACACTAAACCTAAGTGGTCTCTTGAATTATTAATACTATCCTATAGACTCAGAGACATGGATTATGTAAGAATTGCTGAAGTTGGACTTGGCTGAATGAAGACCATAGGTTGTGTGACCTATGAGCAGTGTATACATCTGAGATCCCAGACCGTGGGTCCCAAAGCCCAGCATATTAGAGTTGATGGAGGGTACTTGGCATTACAGATGACTCAGACACTTCCAGAGCTGCCTTCTTTACACTGCCAGTTTTGACAAAACAGGTTTGTTTGTTTGTTTTTTATTTACAACAATTTATGCCTAATTCTGCAGGATTACAAGTAACTTTTTAATGCATTATGATTGATTACTGGTAACAAGAGGGCTGGTGGCAGGTGACTAGATCACTGATTATAATTTTGGAAAAAAAATGACTACATTGATTTTTTTCAAGAAAATGGATGGAATGGGAAAATATTGTACTAAGGGAAGTAACCCAAGCCTAGAAAGACAAAAATCATATGTTCTCTCTCATAAGTACATCCTAAATCTTAATGTTTGTATATAAGTGCATAAGGGATGTGACTGTAGCTATGAATAAAGGTAAACCATAAGAGAGAAATAAGAGGTGATAAAAAGGAGCGGAGAACAAAAATAAAAAAGTAGTATGAAAGTGGAAAGGAAGCTATGGTGGCGAGGGCACAAGAGGCAAGGGGGAGGAAGGAAGAGGGGGAAAGAGAAACAAGGCTGAAGAGATGGCTCAGCAGTTATAACACTTGCTTACAAAGCCTGGTGGCCTGGGTTTGATTCCCCAGTACCCACATAAAGCCATATGCACAAAGTCTTGCATATGTATGGAGTTCATTTGCATGAGGCCCTGGTATATACCCATTCTCTCACTTTGCTCTTCTCTCTCTCTCTCTCTCTCTCTCTCTCAAATAAATAAATGTTAAAAAATAATTTTTAAATACAACCTAAAATAAATATACAAATGGTTAAATATAGCTTTCCTGGGCTGGAGAGATGGCTTAGCAGTTAAGGTACTTGCCTGCACAACCTAAGGACCCAGGTTCAATTCCCCAGTACCCGTCTAAGCCAGATGTACATGGTGGCACATGTGTCTGCAGTTCATTTGCAGTGGCTAGAGACCCTGATACACACATTCTCTCTCTTTCTCTCTCTCTCTCTCTCTCCTCTCTGTCTCTCTCACTGCCACCCTCTTTCTCAAATAAATAAATTAAAATAAAATATAAAAATTTAACCTTCCTATATATTTCCAATTCACTGATTATATTCAGTAGAGGGATATGCAGAAGTGAGTGTTCTTAAATAAACAAAGGAATGAACAGTAATTTTTACAACTTGGTTTTCCATATTCTAATACTTTTGGATTATAGGCCACCTGTATAATCAGGACTTGAATTGATAATCTACTCTATCAATTTTGATAATATGTTAACATTAGATGAAGAAAGGCACTAGGGAGAAAAGGAGATTCTTCATAAATGATTTGAAGAACAAAAAACTCTTGCAAATGAGTGCTATAACAATTTTGGGATTCTTGGAGACCTTGCACCTACCATAAATATGTAATCTGGGACTCAAAAAGTTTCAATGTCTTAGGCAAAAATCATTGTATTTAAACAGATGTAAGAAATGACTCCATCTCTTATTTTTCTACTATATGACCAGAAAGGCTAAACAAAACAAATTTTATATATGTAATTATATAATATATAGTGACTGTTGCAATCAGGTTTGCATTGCTGGCAGAAATCGTCCAACCAAGAGCAGCTTTAGGGGGGAAAAAGTGTTTATTTTGGCTTACAGACTCGTGGGGAAGCTCCATGATGGCAGGGGAAAATGATGACATGAGCAGAGGGTGGACATCACCTCTTCGCCAACATCAGGTGGACAACAACAGCAGGAGAGTGTGCCAAACACTGGCAAGGGGAAACTGGCTATATATAGTATATAGCCACTTATATATTATATATAATTATATAATATATGTAGTCACTTATATATAATTATAAAATATATAGTCATGTATATATAATATATAATTATATAATATATGGTCACTTATGTAATATATAATTATATAATATGGATATATCACTAATTGTCCATATCACTCACTGCTTCAAATTTCAAATAGCAAGAGATGTTAAAGTCTCCATCAAAAGCAGCCAGCACAACTCCCAGAACCTAGGAGAAAGAAAGCAGTTTCCTTAATGCATAACAGTGTATTCCCTAACATTCTATGGGGAAGACAATAACTAAAACACTACTAAAAAATCCTTTTTTGGCGGGGGGGGCTGGGGAAATGGTTTTAGTGGTTAAGGCATTTGCCTTCAAAGCCTAAGGACCCTGGTTCAATCCCCCAGGACCCACATAAGCCAGATGTACAAGGGGGCACATGCTACATATTATGTAATTATACATTACATAAGTGACTATTGTTTGCAGTGGCTAGAGGCCCTGCCGTGCCCATTCTCTCTTTCTCTCTATCTGTCTCTTTCTCTCTCTGTCAAATAAATAAATAAATAAAACATTTTTTAAAGAATCCTTTTTTTTTAATGCATGCTGTACTAATGGTGATATGAAAACTTGGTTTGACGACATGTCCTTCTTCCTTTTTCCTGAGATACAGGAAGCTTGTGGATTCCTTGCCTAATCTTGCTGTCATTCAAAGCAGAAACGAACCCGAACCCGAACCCCTGTGCTTTCACCACTGCAGCAAACATGACTCCAGGGCAAACAAAGCAGGATGCCGCAGGATTAATCATAATTAAATCTGTAGTAAATCCAAACCATTATCAGAAGACTGAGATGACTGAATAGAAGAGAAATATCCCACCAACTTACTAATGCATCATTTCCTTGAAAACATTTATGTTACAATGTATTGGTTCAGCTATAAATAGAGAACTGACTCTATAGAGATAACTGACTTTTCCTAAACCCGGTTTATAAAAGGGGGTAAGGGTCTGGAAACACATCTATATCTGCATTCAGACTCAAATTAGATTTCATCCTGACTAAAGCAGGAAATAGCTGACAGAGTATGGTGGAGAGGTGTTGATTGACAGACCTGAGTTTTAACAGGAGACATAAATAAGAGAAGAAATGGAATATGAAGGCATTGTGAAGGAAACTTGACAACTCGAGGTGGGGTAAACTATTGGGGTGGGTGGGAAGAGCTAAGGAAATTTAAAGAAACTTCTGTAACACTTTGACTATCCAAAAGTATTGTGATTTCCAGGACAGAGTGGTGGGGAATCTGCCCTCTCCTCACCAGTCAGGGCCCATAGCGGAGGACATGGCATGGAAGAGGGCCAGCCTCCAGGCCGTCACTGTCTATTTGAATATGTTTTCCACTTCAAGTTTTCAGAGGTAAAGAGAAAACAAGACACTAATCACATCAGTTGACCCTGAACTCACTCCCCTCTGCTTCTAGAAGAGAAGGTTGTCCTTAAGGCCCACAGAACACTCCTGGACCTTAGAATTTGGAATTTAAATGGGCATGTATAGAACTATCACAGCAAAACCATTAAAAACATTAATTTGTATAGTTACTATGTGTTAATAATGACACTAATAAGAAAAAAAGTACTCTCCATGAAGGATACAATGTTGTGAGTACACTTATGTCTTGTGTCCAAATAGCTCTCCAGAGTGTGAGAGGCTATTTTAAAAACTGCAGCATAGGCTGGAGAGATGGCTTAGTGGTTAAGCATTTGCCTGTGAAGCCTAAGGACCCTGGTTCAAAGCTCAGTTCCCCAGGACCCACATAAGCCAGATGCGCAAGGTGGCGCATGCATCTGGAGTTCTTTTGCAGTGGCTGGAGGCGCTGGCACGCCCATTCTCTATCTATCTGCCTCTTTCTCTCTGTGTCTGTCTGCTGCTCTCAAATAAATAAATAAAAATATTTTTTTAGGGCTGGAGAGACGGCTCAGTGGTTAAGTGCTTGCCTGTGAAGCCTAAGGACCCCGGTTCGAGATTCGATTCCCCAGGACCCACATTAACCAGATGCACAAGGGGGCATACACGTCTGGAGTTCATTTGCAGTGGCTGGAGGCCCTGGCACGCCCATTCCTCTCTGCCTCTTTCTCCCTCTGTCACTCTCAAATAAATAAATAAATAAAAATAAACAAATTAAAAAAAAAAGAAGTCCTCTTAAGGAGCTTACAAAAAAGATAATGTTTTTTTAAAAAATTGCAGTGCAGTGATTAGCTGATCAGGAATCTAACATTTAGAATCATAGTACAAGTCCTGGAACTTCAAGATCTTTGATGCCACAGCAGCACATGGGCAAAGCTTGATCTACTTCACACTCCAACATTTATATGCATTGATGACAGGAATGGTTTCCCTGCAAACAAAGGTAAATCATCCCACAAACACTGCATTTCCACTCACTGCCTTTAGAAAATATTGTGGACTGGGCTTTGAATTACTTTGCTGGTCCCTCACTCTAACTGCTAATTTCTCCTATACTCTAATGCTAAAACTTAAACTACTGAACATTAAAAACCATTAACTGACCCGCATTCCCTCCATCACCTTCCAAAGATTGAAAGTCTACAAGAATGGGAAACCTAAAGAGTGCAGATTTACTCAGTGCCCACTTCTCTGTAATATCTTGCTTTTTTTTTAATTTTTTTTGTTCATTTTTTATTTATTTACTTGAAAGCGACAGACAGACACAGAGAGAAAGGCAGATAAAGAGAGAGAATGGGCACACCAGGGCCTCCAGCCACTGCAAACGAACTCCAGACGCGTTCTCTCCCTTGTGCATCTGGCTAACGTGGATCCTGGGGAATTGAGCCTTGAACTGGGGTCCTTAGGCTTCAGAGGCAAGCGCTTAACAGCTAAGCCATCTCTCCAGCACAGTATCTTGCTTTTATTCTTTCTCCTCAACATTTTCTTCCCAGACTGTCTTCCTGTACTCTACCTATACAATTTTTGGGACCCACTGGAGAAGTTTCCCAACTGCCACACCTGACACCCCACTCAGCTCCAGGAAGCCAGACCAGCCATTGCCCTAATTCCCTAACAACAGTTAGGGTTACCCTCTTCAAAGGAGAAATTGAGGCAGTTTAGGGTGACTGCCCCCACCCCCATGAAAGTAAAAGAAGGGGATGTCCTTGAGCGTAGCCTTTCAAGCTCCACTCTGCTAGAGGTCAGAAAAGGATCTGGCCTCTCCTTATTGCTTGGCTAAAGGAGTTCCCTCGATTAGGTTTTCCATAAACAACCTGAGTCCCTCCCTAGGAAGGAGTTCTCCTTTCCTAAAATTAAGATTCCTGAAGGATTAAACCTGATCCTGGCATTGTGGCTGGTTAACTCAGCCCCCACACCTTGGTGTCAGAGCTGGTTAGCTCAGCCCCCATTCATAACTTATAAATTACCCCAAGTTGGGCTTTATGCCCCCCTCTTCTGCCTTCTCGTGGGCATTCTGTATTCTCTCCTCTCTCCTTCTCTTAGTCTAATAAAATCTCTCTAAATCTTCAAAATACAAGGACTAAATTCAGTCATCTCAAACTTTATTGAGTGAGGTGCTTATTTAGATAATGAAACATAAGCAGGTTTATTTTTTAACACGTGCACTTTAAAATGATGAAATGGATATTGCTTAAGCAGCCCAGGAAAGCCGTTTAGTTAAAATTGAACTTTCTCAGGCTTGCTACATGTAGCACATATTCCACCAGCCTATTTCCCTCAAAAAACAGACCTCCTTCTAGAATTTCACACATTTGGGTGAAGATCCTAGTTGTGCCAGCCATGAGCAGCAGGAACTGAACTCAAAGATGGGACCTCAGATCACATGCATCACAAGTAACCATTACAGGGTGGAATTTCTGGGCTCTGAGGTCATGCTGCTTCAGTCTGTGCAGCCACATCCCGGTGGAGCTGCCAGTAGAGACGGAGCCCAGAGAAGTCCCAGTCAAGAGAACCTATGCGCGTGAGGGAGGGAAGCTGGTCAAAAGGGAGCGGGTGCTGCAGACCGCAGGGGCGGGGAACCTAGGCGATGACCTGCGGCAGGCAGTGCCTGTGGGTCTGTGAAGGAGATCAACAGCTAGAACATAAGCCATTGGCCAAGTGTACCCTGCCCATACCCACTGAGCTCCTCTGTGGTTACTGTAGAGGGTTCCGAGCTGAGTAGCTGGGAAGGAAAAGGAGCAAAAAAAGAGCCCTGTCCCTGAATGCCATCCACTTAAGTGCTAGACACAGACAAGGGGCCAGAGTGTTTCCGATGTAGCCTTCAGAGAAGATAGGGGCACTGCTGCCTCGGCCACTCACATGCCAGAGCTCGCAGAAACTTTGCCCACCTCTGAGCCTTCTACCCGCTCTCTATCTGCAGTGAACTCTGCCTACCTGAGAGCCTTGGTCCTTCACATCAGGGAAGCTATCTGCACCTAAAAGGCTTCAACTTAGCCTTTTATCTCTGGGGAGCACTGAGAGCCCTAGGAGTGCCCTTCTCCTCTGGAATCTGAGCACCTGTGGTAGGTACCTTCATGTTGTTGGCACAGTAACGCCTGACCAAAAGCATCTGATAGGAGAAAATGGTTCATTTGGGCTTACAGTCTCAAAAAGCCTCATGATGGCAGAGGACAGCATGGCACAAACAAAGACTGTATCTCACAATCTTGCCACAACACGTGGAACCTAGCAGCCAGAAAGCGGGCTGGGCAATGGTAAGGGGGAAGCTGGGCTGTAAGACCCTAAAGCCCTCCCCCAGAAACACACCTCCTCCAGCACGGCTCCACCTCCTAAAATGACACTAGCTTGGGACCAAGCATTCAAACACCATTTGCCATTCTTGACCTCATAGACTCATGACCACTTCAAGATATAAAAATACATTCAGTACAAGTTTATAAGTCCCCGTGGTTTTTTGTTTTGTTTTGTTTTTGTTTTTGTCTTTATCAATCTCAACACTGTTCAAAAGTCCAAAGACCAGGGCTAGAGAAATGGTTTAGCGGTTAAGGCATTTTTCTGTGAAGCCAAAGGACCCAGGTTTGATTCCCAGGACCCACATAAGCCATATGCACAAAAGGCACATGTGTCTGGAGTTCATTTGCAGTGGCTGGAGGCCCTGGCATGCCCATTCTCTCTTTGTCTGTCTCTCTTCTCTCTCTCTGCTTGTAAATAAATAAATAAAAAGGAAAAAATCTTTAAAAAAAAAAAAAAAAGTCCAGACCAAGGACCCATCTGAGATTCAAGATGGGTAGATCCCAATGCAGGGGGAGAAAAAAAGTCAGAAAACTAAGAGATCTCCACTAAGGATGCCTAGACCCACAATGGAAGCCTCCAATAAGAACATAGCAGAAACCACAGAAACTGAATTCCAAAATGAAAGCCCAATAAGCTATATGTCCATGACCAAGAAAATTGCTGAAGTGGAAGCAAATCATCAAAAGACCAAGAATCTCATAAATGAGATGCACGCAGCCTTTGTCACTAGGTTTAACTTAATCAAGGAAAACCAGAGAGACTGCAAAAGAGACAAAATGAATTGAAGGTGAGTCAACAAATACAGGTTATCAAAAATAAGCTGATTAAACTTAATGAAGACATGATCAAATGCAAGAATTAATTCTAGGAAGCATCAAGAAAATCAAACCTCAACCTGAAATTGGACCTCAAAAAAAGAGATGGACATGATGCCAAAAACACAAATCAAATAGAGCTTTTAGAAGCCTCTCTATACCCCCTCACTAACAGAGTCAATCATGTAGAGGTCAGAACCTCTGAGCTGGAAGGCAAGACAGAAAAGACATTAAAAAAAAAAATTGATCAGGAGTCCAAAAACTTTGTAAGTTGAAAAAATTATTCAAACAAAATATGAGGGAACTGTGGGATACCCTAAAATGACCAAACATCTGGATCATGGGTGTACCAGAAGGGGAAGAAATCCAGGCCAGAGGCATAGAGAACAAATTCAACAAAATTATTGAAGAAAATTTTCCCAGTCTCACAAAAAGAGAGGCTCATCCAGATACAAGACCTTCACAGAACACCAAACAGACAGGACCAAAGAAGAAACTCTCCCAGGTACATCACTGTTAAAACTAAACCACCAAAAAAGTTGGAGGCAGGTTACCATCAGATTATTCTTTGACAGTTTAAAATGCCACCCTGAAATAGTTTACGGGGAGAATGACACTGTACTGAGGGCAGTCCGTGAAAGTAACAAGGTAGATGGGAGAAACTCAAATATGTGGGAGGAGTCCAGAAAAGCAAGGTCACCACCAGGAAAACCTCAGAGTAGGTTAGCTGATCAAACAACACGTGCAGGATGGGCAGTCTGGCTAGAGAAGAAGGCAGTGGAGAGATGGAGCATAAAATTAATGAGACATTTGCTGCTAGGACATTGGGCCAGACTGGAAAAGAAAATCGCAGACATGCTAGGTAGGCACAGGTGTGGGCTCCAGGAGCTCCCTGCTCATTGACTGTGGGTTTGCATAAAGGACATTGCGATGAGATGGCTGATAACAGGTAAGGGCTGTCTACAGGAAGTTACTTTCTTTTTCTTTTTTTAATTTTTTTGTTTGTTTATTTATTTATTTGACAGCGACAGAGAGAAGGAGGCAGAGAGAGAGAGAGAGAGAATGGACACGCCAGAGCTTCCAGCCTCTGTAAATGAACTCCAGATGCATGCGCCCCCTTGTGCATCTGGCTAACGTGGGTCCTGGGAAATTGAGCCTCGAACCGGGGTCCTTAGGCTTCACAGGCAAGCACTTAACCACTAAGCCATCTCTCCAGCCCAACAGGAAGCTACTTTCTAACCTTGCTCACTGTAACACACTCATGTTAGCTTTGTTCTTGTCCAGGACCAAGTCACATTCTGTCCCACCTCAAAGCCATTATGTTTGTTAGTCCCTCCAGGATCATCTTCTCTGACCACAAATACACTTTGGTTTATGAATATTATTTGTATGTTCATTTCATGTAGCAACTATTAAAATGCAAGTTCATTTTATTTCTGTTTCCTCCACTATTTATAGTCCCCATGAAGGCAAAAAAAAAAAAAAAAAACTGTTCTCTGTATCACTAGATATGCTCCCACAAAGCTTAAAATGTGACAAGAATCTATATATAATGAGTGAATGACAAGCTTGCCTACTATGCTGAGAATCGTTGCATCCTTTATGCAATCACTGACCAGGTTGTAACTAAAAGTTACAGTCCAATCTGAATAAAAATAGCAAAGGAAGGTGAGGGAGGTATAAGAGTATGGTAGGAGAGCCAGGTCATAGCTATATGACAGATTGGAACAACTCTTAAGAAGGCACTGGACTTTAAATGCATTCATCAAGATGCCTAAGTGTTGGAATCTGAAGGAGTTCATGGAGAATATCATGGAGTGTGTCTGCTAAGGGTGAATGAATCAAGGTCCAAGCAAGTCACCAGACACTGCCTGTGGGAATAGTACTTGAAGGTCAACATCAGAATTGACAGGTCACAAGGCCATGTTCCCATTTTATTTTACTGACTTCAGAGGGTGGTATCGCCATACTGGAAAACCAATCCCCCAACAAGAAAGTACAGACACTCAGACTTGGACCTGAGTGGACTACAAGATACCTCATTTTCCATACCTACAAATCCAAAACCCTGTTAAAAAGAGAAAGATAAAATCTTTGAATGAAGTAATTATCCCAGGAATAGCAACCATGCAGTGGCATCACTTAGGATTTATTATCAAGGCTGAAACTAGCAAAATTTTAAATTTCTGTTTAGTTGATTATCAGTTAAATCTATATATACCCATTAATCTTATCTAGTTAAAAACTAGTATTATCTCACTCTCCCTCTTTCTCTCTCAAATAAAGAAATAAATAAAAAATAAAAACTAGTAACAAAACTGCATTTTTATCTCACTGGGATAATTTACTAAGCTTTGTGGGGCTGTTACTGCCTTTGACTTTAAGTAAATAAAACACTAAATCTTCAAATTCTTCCTCCACCAGGGAAAAGCTATTTTTCTCTATCTTATTGTATATTCATTAGATCACATATGTGACCTCCACTAAGGGGTTTTAAAGAATGGTTATCCAAATAGAAGTTATTACACATATTTCTACCTAATGAATAATCATGTTTCCCTAACTTGAAGAATGAAATTTCAAGGTCACCCAGCTACCAAGTGCTAAAATCAAGTTTTGTCCACTTTCCCTCTAAAAACACACTTAACATCATCAACTATTAAGCATATTCATAGAACTTTTTCTGTAGCTACAAAATTAAGAAGCTAAGATGAATTTCTTCAGTATTGTTTTCAAACCTTACAACACCACATATTTGAGTTATTTTCTTCTCACAAAGGTATTGGCCTACGAAAATACCAAAGCTGTTCACATTTTTTTAAATTTGTTAATAGTATGCTCTATCAACATGATAGCTCTATCAACATGATCTCCTTTGAATATTTATTTATTTATCTATTTGTTTAATGTGAGAGAGAATGAGAATGGGCATGCTAGAGTCTCTAGCCGTTGCAAATAAACTCCAGACTCATGGTACCCATATGCACCTGCCTTATGTGGATACAGGGGAATCAAACCTGGGTTCATAGGCTTTGCAGGCAAGCACCTTAACTGCTAATCCATCTCTTTAGCCCTCTGTTCACATTTTTAGTTACCTAAGGATTTTGTTTCTGAATCTAGGTCTTTCTATTCTCCTCACTCTATATTGTTGTTCTATGAGCTGCCATGTTGTATTTGTTTCATAGTGTAGTCAAATATTAAATATTATCCTAGCCAGACATGGTGGTACACAGCTTGAATCTCAGCACTGAGGATCACTGTGAGTTCAAGACCACCCTGAGACTACATACTGAATTCCAGGTCAGCATGGGCTAGCGTGAAACCCTACCTTGAAAACTAGAAATCTAACAAAATAACTTACTAGTTATCAGCAAAATAATAATAATAATAATAATAATAATAATAATAATAAAGGGTTTTTATTAACTGCTTTATACCATTTCTGGTTCTAGAGGAAATTTAGCATCAGAATCCCCACAGCACCCTTTCCCCCCTCAATATTTACTAATTTAATTCTATTTTAGAGTTCTCTGTTCATGCCTACTTAAAATAAACTATAAACCTCAAGCAGTGATAAACCTTGCCTAAATATATAAGTATATACGCCATGTTAATATGCATAATACTGTGATTATTTCTTAGAAGTCATACCTCAGAAGAGAAGCTGCTTCCTGGCTGACACCGCTGCATCTGAGGTTGAATGATGAGCCTGGTTCTTAGAACGTGGAAATGAAAGCTAGGATCTTGAACCAAGTGTGCTACCAGGATGGGGCCATCGCTAGGTTCATGCTCGTACAAACAGGGAAAAAGTTAGTGTGTTACGTCTCCTTGTCCCAGCCTTCTCGCCTTCTCCCCAGTGACTTTGATAGTCAAACCTAACAGAAAACCAGCAGACCAAAAAGAAATATGTTTTGTAAAAGCTCAGCCCCACCATTTCCAAAAAAAAAAACAAACACAGACAAGTAGATTTGTAGCACACTCCTCTCATTTGATCTCAGGGCCCAACTATGTGTTCACTCTGCCTACAATGCAGCAGAGTGAACACATAGTTTCAAGGCTGCTCCGTTCGGAAATTCAATTTGTTTGCTTCTGAAAACAGATTCCTACTTTTGGTTATTAATGCTAAAACTGATCCCACAAGTCACCCACTAAATCTCCACTAAGAAAAGCAATGACTTAATTACCTGACACGAATAAACACAGCCTTGATCATATGAAGCATTTAACTGACAACATATAAATATAAATGAGGCCATAGGTTTCTGAGACTTGAAGTAACAACAAAATCGATCCTAGTAAGTTACATTCTTCTAGCATACATGGTCTGCCTTTCCTCCCTATTCTAAAGTGAACCCAAAGTTCTCAACAATTCAGATTGCAGAACCAGTTGGCAGATTTCCCATGCTTCTTTTTCTTGTCCCCACTGGTACCTTTTCTTTCCAGCACCGATGCTTCAGAGCAAATGCACCAGACGGTCAGAACCCATTCTGCTTCTTTTTCCACCACTCCTTGAAGGCTCACGGGACAGAACACAGAACCATTAACTATAAATTCCAAATTTGACCAATGAAATCCTGTACAGTCTGGTTTAAGACAAGGGAGTATGGAGTGCCCAGAGTGAGGAAAGGCAGAGAGAGAATGAAGGCTGGGAACAGCCCTCACAGTTCTTTAGTGAGATTCAGGTATGCAAAGCGAAGACCTGCCTGGTTTATAGATTTGAAGGAGCCGGCTTTAGGACCAACCCACCTGGGTAGTGGTCTAGTGTGTTAGACTCTGGACAGCAGGGGGCACTGTCGCTGTTGTGGATCGGTTTCTATCAGAACCGAGTACCTTCTTGCCAAGGGTTCCATTCATACCAGGGCAAGGCGGCATCAGTTTCCTATGGACCTGTTTCTAACTGAATGTGCCTAAAAGAATCTAGCTTTCTCCTATTCCTTCTTCATTATGGACTCTTTCAGAATTTCCTTTTGGAAAATTTCTTTTTAATTTCCTCTCCTTTACTGAGCTCTACCAGTGTTGGCTGTAATAGAACAGACTAGAAATTACTGAGAGAATAAAAAATAACTTTATAAGAAGAACATAAGCCTTATTGGAAGGAATAATGTTTCCTTTGCTGGGCTTTACTATGCAAAATAAACCAAGGCTCTGCCAGACTTACCTTCCTTTGGTCTAAATTTTTATGGCCTAAGGGGAGAGGCATTCAGTGATGCTCTCCTGCCTTTTGCCCACTTCCTTTTCATCACTTGCAAAATTAATGTGTCAACAGGGACATAAGAATGTGGCCTGAAGGAGAATTCCACAGACAAGATAACGCAAGGTGCTGGAGAAATAGCTCAGTGGTTAAAGGCACTTTCTTGCAAAGCTTGATGGCCTGGGCTCTATTCCCCAGGAGCCGCATAAAGCCAGATGCACAAAGTGGCCCATGCATCTGGAGTTAAGAGGCCTTGGTGTGCCCATTCTCTCACTCTCTTTTTCTTTGTTTACAAATAAATTAATTAAAATATTTTTAAAGAGAGAGAGAGAGAGAGCGAGAAGATAGACCAATCCTCACTCTACAAATCCATCAAAGAATTTTTCCATGGGAGCACAAGGAACTTCTCCATGGGAGAATGGAAAAATTTCCCAAAGTAGAATAGAAAATTCTCCATGAGGGAACCAAGAATTTCTACAATGGATAACAGAGAACCTCTCCAAGCACTGAATCTTCCACTACCCCTTAAAAATCTCTGAGACTATTTTCCTTTTGAAAATGGGTAGTGCTTTTCTGTGAGGTGCATAGTCTCTGCCCCATTTTCTTAAGCCTGGATTTAAGTAAAACTGTTTGTCTGAACAGAGGGGGTGGGTGGCAGGACCACAGGGCCTTCAGTAACAGTGCTTGTTGAGATCAGGCTGTGCACAAGCTCTAAGTTACTCTATGTTTTGCAAAACTGGTTTTTCGGCCCTGGGAGACTCCATTTTATGAATAGCATTTGACTCCATTTTGAGTGCAAATGCAGAGGCAGGATTGATACGTGAATTTGGGATCTCTTTGAGAGTGACAGAACCATTCTTGGCTCTTGGTTGGGCTTTAAATAAGTAATTAGAATGCCGGATGATTATGATCACAGAAAACTTCCAGTCTGTGGACCCCCAGTTGTTGTCTTAAGAATTCGATGAATGAAATCCTCAGACCATGGAGAGTGACATTTAGAAAGATTTTTATTATAGTGCTTAAGAGAAGGGATGTAACAGAGTACTAGAGGTTCAGGAAAAAAAATCCTTGAACCCCAAACCTTAGGTTCATGTCTAATTTTAATCAAAGAATTGAATAAAATAAGACCAAGAAGGATAATTATTAAATGATTATATTTATTTAGGGAAGTTCAGAGCCAAAGGAAAGACGCCCATGTGACTTGAGAACCCACGTGGAAGGCCTGGAAGAAAACTATGGAGAGGACAGAAAAGAAAGTTCAAAGAGCTCCTGCCATGGAGGGCAGGGGTGGGGTAAAGAACCCATGTGGAAAGTGAGGGCTGGGGGGTTTCTTCCCTTGGCTCAGCCCAGCTGGACCAAGCAGAGGAGAAGCTCACCAGAAGCTGAAGATTCAGCTGAAGGTCAGGCGGCACAGAGACCTAGCCGTCCCCTCACAAAGCTATTTATAACCCTACGTGGTGGGCCCTGCCTTCTTGCTCAGGTGAACCACAGGGACAGCTGATTGGTTTGGGCTAGGGGCTGTCTCAGAAAGAGGCCAGCCATGACGCTAAATTCTGGCGTCTCAGTTTGAGCAACCACAATATTAGGATTAGATTTAAATCCTAGGAGAGTCCTCCCTCCCAGGAGGGGCCCAGGTCGTGGAAAAACAGATCTAGGGAAGAGATAAGAAGTCACATTATGCTTTCATCTCTAGCAAAGTGCAGACCTTCCTGCCTTTTTACTTTCAGGGACCACCCGAACTGCCCAACAAAGCTAGCTGACCGCCCCGCTCAACACAAATGTGTCTGTCTATGCTTCTGACTAGTGCGCTCACAACAGCTCCTCTGACTAACACAGTAGGTAGCAGAAATGACTTGGTCACATGGTCCCTGCTTTAGTCCTACCTCCCCTGTTTCTGAATGGGGCTTTGTGGGAACATCACCAACATCATGAATAGGCAGGGGACCCTGCAGACTACGAAATTAACCAGAGCTTACTTTTAGCCAATAGCATTAATTAAAGATCTGTTTTTAAAATGAAAATCTGACTTGTACTTTTAAGGCATCAAAGTAAATAGTAAATAAAGAGAATATTAAATAAAGAGAATCACGAAGGAGCAAATGGTGTGAAGAAGTTGGGTTAGCACATCAAGTATCAAAATTAATTTTAAATGGAGTTGCACAAAATATAGTAAAGACAAATTCATTGGTTTTTTTTTTTTAATTTTTTTTGTTTATTTATTTGAGAACGACAGAGAGGAGGCAGAGAGAGAGAGAGAGAGAGAATGGGCGCGCCAGAGCTTCCAGCCTCTGTAAACGAACTCCAGATGCGTGCGCCCTCTTGTGCATCTGGCTAACGTGGGTCCTGGGGAACCAAGCCTTGAACCGGGGTCCTTAGGCTTCACAGGCAAGCACTTAACCGCTAAGCCATCTCTCCAGCCCTCATTGGTTTTTTTAAAAAATTGAAATAAATGCTTTTCTGAAATGTCAGATTTTTTTAAATTGCTCCTTAGTACTTACTTTTTCTGTATTAGTTACTTTTCTTTTTAAATATATATTAATATATATACATATATATTAACATATATATATGTGTGTATATTTATACATATATCTCTTGGGGCTGGAAAGATGGCTTGGCGGGTAAGGCATTTCCCTGCAAAGCCAAAGAACCCAGGTTCGATTCCCCAGACCCACATAAGCCAGATGCACAAGGGGACGCATGCATCTGGAGTTCATTTGCAGTGGCTGGAGGCCCTGGTGTGCCCATTCTCTCTCTTTCTCTCTCTCAAAATAAGTAGAATATATTTCATATATATATATATTTTATTGATAACTTCCATAAGTATAAACAATATACTATGATTTCCTTATTGACCCTTCATATATTTTAAAATATTTTTATTTATTTATTTGCAAGCAAAGAGAGATAGAGAGAAGAAAGGCAGACAGAGAGAATGAGTACTCCATGGGTACTGGGGAATCAAACCAGGTTGTTAGGCTTTGTAGACAAGTGCTTTAACTGCTGAGCCCTCCCTCCAGCCCCATTTTTTTGTACAATTGCAGACGTTAGTCTCGGATAAGTCCTTTGATCTCTTCTGACATCCATTCACATCTAATTTTGTTAATTTTTGTTTTCTCTCTCATTTTTTAATCAATCAGGACCAGAATATTGATTTTTAGAAGCATCTTAAAAAAATCATTTCTGGTATTTATAGTCTTAAAGAGACTATAGTTAGCTTTTAACTTAATTTTCTCCTACTTACTTATTCCTTTTTCTTATTTTATTGCTTGAATTTAATCTGTTATTTTGAATAGCTAAGCTATTTATATTTTTTCTTATCTATTTTTGTCTGTGGCATAAGCAATAAGCAAAGTTATGCTTATGTTAGACGCATTTTATGGTGACTTATTTTTGTAATATTTTCCTTTTTGTTTTTATTTCTTTCTTGGATTCCAAAGGCTTATTTTCATCAACACATGACTCATAATTTCCTCTTTAAACTACCACATATCTTTATTGAGCTCTTGTTAAAGAATTAGGACTCTCTGCAATTTATTTAAAGTTGTAAACAACTATTACTATTGATGCAGGATTTGGGGGGTTGGGAGGGGTTCCCCAAACTTATGAACCCCGGTTTGGGGTTCTCTCCTACATTTAACAAAGAATTGATAAATACAGACTCAATAAGGATAAATTATGAATGATTAAGCTTAGTTAGGGAGAAAACACAAATTGAGGGGTTCATTTAAGAGAAGTTGGGATCTAGGAAGGCTAGAACAGAGCCACAAGTGTGTGGGGGACAGGAAACACACACCCAGGTGGAAAACACAGCATCATCCTGTGAGATTCATGTAAGAGAAATTGAGGTCTTAAGGGAATAAGCCGAGAGGACGGGAGAACCTAGGTGCTTATGGAGGGAGATGTGGCAGGAACACCCGTAGCATCCACCCCGAGCTTCCCCATGGAAGAAAGTCTAGAGGGCAAGTGGTGGAGGCTGAAGGAAGACTAACTGAGAGAAAGCATCGAAACAGAGACCAAGAAATTTAGAGGAGAAATGAGTAGTAAAGAGAGTTACCCTCGTGGTTACCCCGAGTTTAGAGAAATTACACAGGTAGTTAGGTTTAGAGTTAGAGAAAGCACCCGTGTGGCGAATCTGGAGTGTGTAAGGGAAATACACACATGGTAGATTCAGAGACCAGAGGAAAATTATACATGTAATTAAAGTGAAGAGTTACTCCAAAGCATGAAGGAGAGGCAAAACAAAAAAACCCGCTCAGACCAAGAAGTAGTACTCTGCTCTCCCCCTACTCAGCCAGGCTGAATAAGTCAGTGGGAAAAGTATTTATATGAAAGCTAATCATAGGAAAGAAATCTGGAGGGTGGAAGCTATAAAACCAATGAGGAGAAAACAACAAAGGTAAAGGCTAGCTTATGTGACAATAGAATTAATAAGTGGCTCTACACTGAGAGTAGAACTTAGATGATAGAGTAGAACTTACAATGTGGTGGTGTTAGAAGGAAGATTATTTCAGAATATATATTGAGAGAATGGTTTTGGAAGTGCAAAAACTGGGTTATACTAAGTATTAAAAAGTTAACGTGAGATAGGTGAAGTGAGAAAAAAATTGCAGGAGGTGGATAATATGTGGAACAGCTTCTCCAAAGAAACACGGGGCTGGTTTTCTCCTGTGTCTCGTAGTTCCAGTGCTTTGGTGCAGGCTCTGGAGTATAATACCTATAACAGACATGCCCTACCACCACGTGACTACAGAGTCATGCCTTGCTCAGCTAGTGTGCGACGAAAGGTATTTTTTACAAATCACAATTTAAAAAAAAAAAACTGACAATCTATTTAATGTTCTCTCTACTATCTAGACAGCCTTTTAGGAAATCTTCAACTGTGTTCCTCTTTTCTTGATGTGTGCAAGTTTAGGGAACTGATGTATAATTTAGATTCTCATGGGAGGCATGGAAGCAAATGAAATCAAAGTAACTAATAAGATTTCTTTGTTGTGTGTTTTGTTTTGCTTTGCTTTGCTTTGCTTTGCTTTGCTTTGCTTTGCTTTGCTTTGCTTTGCTTTGCTTTGCTTTGCTTTGCTTTGCTTTGCTTTGCTTTGCTTTGCTTTGCTTTGCTTTGCTTTGCTTTGCTTTGCTTTGCTTTGTTTTGTTTTGTTTTGTTTTGTTTTGAGGTAGGTTCTCACTCTTGCCCAGGCTGACCTGGAATTCACTCTGTGGTCCTAGGCTGGCATCAAACTGACAGCAATCTTCCTACCTCTGCCTCCTGAGTGCTGGGATTATTAAAAGCGTGTGCCACCACACCCAGCTACTTATTAGATTTCTATCTAGTTTCCATGTGCCCTGCATTATAATCGATGACCTGTTCTTAGACAATTTTATTGGGTGCTACTGCTATCCAGTATTGAATTTTGCCATTTAAAAAACATGGTTTTTTCAGGCTGGAGAGGTTGCTTAGTGGTTAAGTCCCTTGCCTGCAAAGCCTAAGGACTGAGGGTTGATTCCCCAATACTCATGTAAAACCAGATGCACAAGGGGGCACATGTATCTGGAGTTCGTTTGCAGTGACTGGAGGCCCTGGTGCACCCATTCTCTCTCTCTCTCTCTCGCTCTCTTTTTCCTTCTCCCTTATTTTCTGACTCTCTCAAATAAATAAATAAACCATTTTAAAAAAGAATATCTTATTCTTTTAAAAATGGTTTATCTATTTATTTGAGAGAGACAGAGAGAAAGAGAGAATGGGCACACCAGGGCCTCTAGCCACTGCAAACGAACTCCAGACACATGTGCCCCTTGTGCATCGGCTTACATGGGTCCTGGGGAATCAAACCAGGGTCCTTAGGCTTTGCAGGCAAATGCCTTAACCACTAAGCCATTTTCCCAGCCCTTTTTTGTTTTTGGTTTTTTTTTTTTTTTTTTTTTTTTTTTGGTTTGTTGAGGTAGGGTCTCACTCTGACTCAGGCTGACCTGGAATTCACTATGTAGTCTCAGGCTGGCCTTGCACTCTCAGCGATCCTCCTACCTCTGCCTCCCGAGTGCTGGGATTAAAGGCATGTACCACCATGCCCGGCTCTCCCCAGCCCTTTTAAAAATATATATATATATTATTTATTTATTTATTTATTTATTTAAGAGAGAGAGATGGGCAGATAGAGAGATTGAGCAGAGGATATTCTTGAATAATACTTACATATTTGTGGAGAAATATTATTACCACTATCAGGAATTATAAAAGTTATATATAAATGTTTGCTGAGATCTCTGGTTTCCCATGTGGCTCACGATTTTGTTGGTGATATACGATTAATTAACATGAAACAAAGAAAAAGTAGAATAGTGTGTTTGAAGCAATAAGGATTATACATATACAGAAGGGTCGTGATCACGGGAGCCTGCCTTTCAGCTGAAGATCCTGCAATGCTTGTACGCAGCCATTTCCCATCACGACCTCGTGCATCGCATAAGGCAGTCTAGTTTTCTTTTTTTTTTCTTTTTATTAATTATGAACTTTATGAACAAATCATGTGCTAGTCATATTCCTATTGGGTTATACTCTTTTTTTTTTTTTTTTTTTTTTGGTTTTTTGAGGTAGGGTCTCACTCTAGCTCAGACTGACCTGGAATTCACTACGGAGTCTCAGGGTGGCCTCGAACTCATGGCGACCCTCCTATCTCTGCCTCCCGAGTGCTTTTTTAAAGGCATACGCCACCACGCCCGGCTGTATTATACTCTTATATTGCTTCTCCCCACTCCCATTCCCTTGAGGGCCCTCCCCAATGGGGTTGCTAGTATTCACAATGGGTTATGAATGCATCAGTCAGTCTCAGAGAATTTGTGTAGGTGGGATTCATAGACATGTAAAAATAGACCATTCCTAAAATATTTAAGCTTTTATATAATAGTCATAGTTCAGATGATGGGGGGGGGGCTACTATTTATAAAGTCAAAATTGCCTTGATATCAATATAGATTAACACTTGAAAATTCTACTCTTGGATGTCCATAAAAAATGCTAAAGTAGTAGCAAAGTAAATCCAGCACTATATTGAAATAATACAGTAAGATTCCATGACCAAGAAGTGCTGCATGTTTCCTTAGTGCTGAGTCTTGTCTTGCAACCACAAAGAATTTGGACATGGATGGTAAGGATTAAACAAAGGATATTTACTGAGAAAAAAGTGAGATAGACCAGTGTCAGAGCAAGTGTTCTTAGAACTTCAATGATGTAGAGCGTTAAATGTCACAAGTCAGCTGGTAAACCTAGTAAATTGTTATTCGTGACAAACATGGCCTCTGAAGCTTCTGAGGTGGGGTGGGGTTCATTTCCCAATTGCTCTGAAGCACAAGGTGCAGCCTGGGGAGTTGTGGACAGGATTCAGAGGTAGAAAGTCTGGGGATCCCCTAATGGACCTAGCTGTAGCTGTTTTCCCATGTAGTGGATACTTTCATCTCTGTGCAGCAAATGTGCCCTTTCGTGGTGCTAAAGCTAGTGGCAGAGTGATTGCTTTAACAGTGTTCTACAAATTAACTTTCCACATTCTACTTGTCCATGATAGAAAAGAGAGCTGACAGGTTCTTCAAGTGTAATTTACTTTAGTAAAATTTTGAATGGTTTTAAAATTTTGGTATAAAAAAATTGTTCTTCCTACTTGTGGGAAGTTTTTCATTCATGCCAACTTCATGACTGCTTAGAATGTGAAGAGATTGTCATTAAAACTTTGATTAGTATATTAGCTGCTTTTCTCATCACTGTGACATGATAGGGACAACTTAAGGCTGAATTCCTTATTTTGGCTCACAGTTTCAGAGAATTCAGCCCATGATCACTCAGCCCTAAGTACTTGAGTAGAACAACTTGGCTATGGGAGCATAGGAGGGATGAGTTCTTCACCTCATTACAAACAGAAGGCAGAGTAAGAACTCATGCCTCGTACTGAAAACCTAACCAAAAGTCTATGGTTGGGGAGGTCATAAACCATGCATGGGTGCGGGGAGAACTATTACTTTTGTTTGCCTAAATGGATATATTATGCCCATCAAACAGCCCTCGAAATACTTATGTTCATGCCCATATGTTAATGCTACCCTCACTTTTGGTGAGAGAAGCTTCTCTTTTTCAGATGGTGGTGACCACTAGAGAGACTCAGAACTCACCCAAGTGCTAAGAAGTGACAGTGGGGTGTTCAACATTAAGTGACACATCTCTATCACACCCTCCAAGGCTCAGGGACCATTGTGGAAGAGTTGGCAGAAAGAATGTAAACGGCCAAATGAAGGTTATGACTGCTTACAATGCTGTCTTTCAGACACAAAATGGCCATGATATACATGACCTCACATGCCTGGCACTACTTACACAAGACCTTCACAATAGATGAGTGTGGGGAGGGGGTTGAAGACATCAAAATAGAAGAGAGACTAATTGTAAAGAAGAAGGGATTCAATAGAGGGTGGATTTGGGAGAGGAAGGCTGGAAATAGTGGGAGGGAACTATCATGGTTTATTGTCTATACTTACGGAAGTTGTTAATAAAAAGTTATTTAAAAAGATAATCAAGGAACCTTGATTTTTTATTTAAAAACTTATCTTTTAAAGTTTATAACTTTCTTTACAAATCAATTAAAATAAAAAATAAGAATAGGGGCTGGAGAGATGGCTTAGTGGTTGAGGTGCTTGCCAGCAAAGCCAAAGGACCAAAGTTTGATTCCTCACTACCCACACACAGCCAAATGCACAAGGTGGTGCATGCATCTGGAGTTTGTTTGCAGTGGGTGGAGGCCCTGACATGCCCATTTTCTCCCTCCCTCTCTTCTCCCTATCTCTCTCTCTCTCTCTCTCTCTCTCTCTCTCTCTCTCTCTCAAATGAATAAATATTTTTTTAACTTCCTGAGGGTATGGGGGGCATACATTACATTCAAACTACCACAAATAGGGAGAGAATATGAAGAGAAGAGATTAATATACCATAATGAATTTATATTTAATGTACTTAGTGTGCCTGTTGGATGAAGCAAAGAAAATACTATAATGAAGTTTTCATTTTTGCAATTTTACTTCATTACAGGAAACACAAGCTGAGACAGTCTTTCTGATCACTTATGGGTATTTCTGTCTTGCTCTTATTCAATAACAAAAAGCAGAATTGCAGAATCTCCAGTAATATTATCCTGTGGTATATTCTCCTGGGTCCTCTTAGCTGAGTATTAAATGAATACTCAAGTGTTGCATTTCATCCGTTTCCCATTATAGAAACCAGCCATTTTCTTATATCTGTAGAATGAAAAATGTGATGAAAGTTCATCTGTGTGCTCCTACTGGGTTCTAACCAGGTCTTCCCTAAGACCTTAAAGCTAGGCTAGATTCTGGTTAAATACAGTGACACTACGAATTGAACTCATTGGTGCTTATTTTTAATAGCAAGAAGCATATCTGTAAGGACCAGATTACAGAATGCAAATACCCCTGTGCAATCTAACTTGCTAATGCTTGAGAAACTATAGTCTCTTAATGGATGTTAAATTTAAAGGAGGGGGGGGATTACCAACTTTCTGGAGGCAAAATTTACACATGACAAAATATACCCATTATTGGTACAGTGCTGTGAATTTTGACAAATTGGTACACCAATTCAGCTAGCACTAAATTCAAAAATACCAACTTGTCCAGGGCTTGGGTTCAATTCCCCAATAAAGCCAGATGCACAAAGTGGTACACGTGCCTGGAGTTCATTTACAGTGACAAGATGTCCTGGTGTGCCCATTCTCTTTCTCTCCTTTCCTCCCTCCCTCCCTTCTTCTCTCCCTTCCTTCCTCCTTCAGAATACTATTCCTTTAATACTGAGTAGTATTTCATGGCATGGATTTGCCATAATTTGCCAACTTTTGATGAACATTATGTTGTCTCCAGTTTGAACTTATGAGTGAAGCTGTCACGTTCATTTGTTCACAAGTCTTTATACAATTTCTCTTGGGAAAACAATTCAGAATGAAATTTCTAGGTCAAATGGGAAGGGATTGTTTAACTCTATAAGAAACTGTGAGGTATTTTCTCAAGAGGTTATGCCACTTTTCATCCCCAGAGTAATATGTGAGCATTGCCATAGCTTCACATCCTCCTAATCATCAGCCTTTAATATGAGCCATTCTAATGGGTAGACGGTTGTGCACTTCATGTTCGTTTAAATTGCACTGTGGGAGTAAACTTTTAGGAAGAAGCAGAGGATTTGTATGATCTTTAAAAGATTGCTTATTGGAGCGGTGGAAAATAAAACAGCAACATCTGTGAGCCTAAGACCTCCAAGACCAAGACGTAACAGTCAGAGCTCCAAGAACAAACAGTTTCTGCTTCCCCAGTGCCACTCTCCCAAGGCCTCTCTAAGCCTTTGCTGACCTTCACCCACTAGACTTAATTATTCTGCCTGCCGACAAAATTAACTTCGCTGGGTCACTAAATAGAGGATAAATCCCACATGGCCAACCTGTCCGGTTGCCACCTAAGCTGTTTCTTAAAAGTTCCCGTCCTGCTGTCACTCATGTATTCCCTACACCGGTGTCCTTGGCCTCAGGTCTACTAAACACACTTCCGTACTCAGAGGCACTGTGGTTCATAGCATGATAACTATTTCTCCCCCTTCATTTCAAGAAATTATAAATCTTTCATTAGGGAGGTTCAAATGTATCATAGCTTTCGTTTATTCTCCCAAGCCAATCTTGCTACTTTCCTTGATAGTCTCATGGCTTTTCTCAGTAGTATTTTCCAGTGAGAAGTCTTAGAAGGTACTAGTGGTTGCACTTGATGTAATAACTCTAAGGTGAATGCATTGGAAGCTTTTTAGATCCCAAATATGGAAAGGAGGAAAATCTGGCTTCATTCAACTTCCAGTATGTCATTTCAGGCACATCAAGAACTTAACTGATCTAATTTTTAGGAAGTTTTCAAAAATGTCAACTTTCAAAAATGGTATTGAGATCCAGTGAAACCAAACTTACCTATTCCCAAGTCAACAAGGATTCAATAAAAGCATTTCCAACAGGATTATCCCTTTTGGTTAGTTTATACTGATGCATTTAATAAAGTCAGATTCCAGGATAATTCAAACTGTGAAATGTCAGTAAATTTACATGAGACACCACTGATGCCCTTTATTTTTATTATTGTAATTTCATCTAAGAACAACAACTAATATGGACTTGTATTATTTAGGTTTGTTTGTTTGTTTGTTTGTTTGTTTGTTTTTGTTTTGTTTTGTTTTGTTTTGTTTTGTTTTTGAGGTAAGGTCTCACTCTAGCTCAGGCTGACCTGGATTTCACTATGTAGTCCCAGGGTGACCTCGAACTCAAGGTGATCCTCCTACCTCTGCCTCCTGAGTGCTGGGATTTAAAGGTGTGCGCCACCATGCCCAGCTATTTAGCTTTTAATAATTATTCTTAGATAGCATTTATTAAAAGACTCAAGATAATGCTTTTTTGTAGGATATTCTAAAGCAGGTACTACTGTCTACATTTTATGTATGAGAAAACTGAGGCCCAACAAGATTAAATAACTTGACCTGATCACAACACTGGTAAGTGATAATAACTCAGAGACTCATGGCATGGTTGAACTCACTTGCTATTTACGCTCTAACTCCTATTCTGCATTTCCTCCCCCTTATTGCAACTGCAGTATCTGTGCACACATTTTCATCGTCAGTAGAGGCAGATTTACTAGAGCCTACCTGCCGAGAACCACTCTATTTAAAATATTTCAAATCGCTCTCTCCTCCATATTTTTGAAATAATTACTAGCACATCTACACATTAGCTAAGCAGCATTAGTGGTATTGAGAACACACATCTGCAGACTTTGTTGATTCACATTCATTTCAGTTTTACAAGCACTGTCTCTCCTGCGTTTTACTGATAGCTGTTTAAAGATCTTCATTACTTCATAATTGTTCAGCCTTCTACATTAAGTTTTTCCTGTGAAGACAGATGGTCTACATGGTTGTAAAACTGGAACAATAAAAGGAAATGAGGATGCCATATCAGAGCATCTTCCATCCCTATGCCAATAGATTACTAAATTAAATGTTCCTCTTTTCAATCATTGTCAGAGAACACTGCCTCCAGGAGTCAGATTCTTATAAACTCCTTCAGGGCAGCTACAGCCAAGAACAAATGAAGAAAATGTAGTCATTTTTAATAACCAAGAAATGTATCTGTAGAAGAAATCATCTGTGCCACAATTTCTATCAGCTTGTGTCTTCCTTCGGGCAAGCCCTTGATGTTAGACTCCTTCTGCCCATCAGCAGAAAGGAAGGAAACAGTACAAGGAGATCTGTGGTAAGAGAACAAGAAGCAACATCTTTCTGTGTGCTTAATGATTTTGTATTTTGATAAATATTATTGGACTTTATTCTAGGATGTACTTGGGGGATTGACTTTGTTTTGATTCTTCTGAATTTTACACTTAAGCTTCGTTTGACAAAAAGAAAGCAGCATGTTGTCAAAGGAGAATTTTGGCTTATTCAGGGGCAAGCTCCTTCTGAATACTTGGATTACTTTTTTCAATTTTTAAATTCATTTTGTAATTTAGCATACAAAGTAATGGGTTTCGTTATGGTATCGTCATAAATATGTGTCATTTTATGTTATATGTTCAGTCCCTTCCCCCACTCAGAGAGCAGTTGATTGTCCCCATAGCCTACGTACCACTATTGCACCAGTGAGCACATCTTGCTTGGCTGGTTGATTTTGCAGCTTGCAGGATCCACTGCTCATTCACATTGTTGGTGACTTTTGTCCCCTCAGCAGCTACAAAATCAATGAGCCAGGCAAGATGTAGGGTCTATGACCTTCTAAGCCACAGGCTTCTGACTTGGTTCTCAGTACCAGTCATGAACTTCCTCCCACTGAGCAGACCTCAAATCCCATCAGAGAGCAGTTGATTACCCCATAACCTATGTGCCACTATTGCACACCTTTGTATAACTTGCCCAGATGATTGATTTTGTAGCTTGCAGGATCCCCTGCTTGCTCATGTTTTTGGTGACCATTATCCCCCAACAACTCACATAGCATTTTCCAGTACTAGGAGGGCTGTCCATCAGGGAACTGGTTTCCTTCTCAATTCCAGTGTGATATCTTGTTGTCCTGTGCAGCCAAACCTGTCACACTTGGATTTTATTTTTATTTATTTATTTATTTATTTATTTATTTATTTATTTATTTATGAGAAAGAATAGGTTCACCAGGGCCTGTGCCATTGCAAATGAACTCCAGATGCATGTGCTTTATGTATATCTGGCCCTATGTGGGGAATTGAACCCAGACAGTAGACTTTATAAGCAAGCACCTTTAACTTCTGGTCCATCTTCCCAGTCCCCTGTGTGATGGTTTGAACCAGACGTTCCCCACAAACTCATGTGTATTAAGTGCTTGGTACCCATCTGACAGTAATTTGGGAGGTGAGACGTTGCTGGAGGAGTTGTATTGTTGGCGGTGGACTTAGGGGTGTTACAGCTAGCTCCCCCTCTCTAGAACTTGGCTCACTCTCCTGCTGCTGCTTTCTACCTGCTGGAGAGGGGTGGTGTCCAGCCTCTGCTCATGCCATGCTTTATGCTGCCCTCATGAAACTTTCCCTCAAGACTTTAAGACAAAATAGAAACTTTCCTCTGGCCGGGCATGGTGGCACATGCCTTTAGTCATCCCAGCACTTAGGAGGAGAGGTAGGAGGATCACTGTGAGTTCAAAACCACCCTGAAACTACATAGTGAATTCCAGGTCAGCCTGGGCTAGAGCGAGACCCTACCTCAAAAAAAAAAAAAAAGAACTTTCCTCCCATTAGGTGCTTTTGGCTGGGTGTTGTCCTAACAATAAGAAGGTAACTATAACACCTCTGGCTTTTTAAAATATTACTTTACTTTTATAGTTTTTTTGTTGTTGTTGTTTACTTACTTGCACATGTGTCTCTGTGTGTCTAAGGGAAAAAGAAAGAGGACATGCTAC